>OX401915.1:7005081-7745081 GCA_947859195.1 Drymonia ruficornis | reverse complement strand
CCGTTGTGACTCACTATCTTCATTGGACGCGAAACAATTTTGACGCAAATTATATGCTGTTATGGGCAACAACGTTAATTAAGTTGCCCGTTAGAGATTAATTTGATTATCAAATTCTTATTTCAATTATGTTCACAGGCACTTATTATTTCAACGAAGCTATTTGTTTTAAGTACGTATCTTGAAATTAGCTGATGGTAATCTCGGTCACGTTGAAGCGAATTAATGTAATCTGCATTAACCTCATAAAAAGTTGTACAATTATTAAAACCACAAAACATTTTTTGTGACCAGTTTAGTAAAAAAATTGTAGAGACGCCCACGTATAAACAATAACAAGCATTGTCTTGTAGAGCAGATTCAATGGAACTTATGGAAAATAAAATATGCAGGTAGATAATACCATAACCTTTAAAATATCTGCTTTTATGAGACAAATGTCAACATCTAAAACAAAATCCTAGTCCTTCTAAGTGTACTTATGGTCTTTATCAGCTGTTTGATTTGTATGGGAAGTCAAGAAAATTATTTTTACGACGATGTCTTTCGCATACAGAAATTTGTTGTATTTAAATGGCTGCATGTAGACCAGGTGCATGGCGCGCCCAAGCACTCAGTTTTAACGGAACGCATACACATAATGTCATAATATTAATGCTCGGGCGAGGCATACGAGGCATCTGGACGTACCAAGTAACCAATCAACTTTTTATTTCCTAGGAAGGCACATGGACAGACGGTCCGCCGGAGTGGAAACCGCCGCCGAGGATATCAGCTGCAACTTAAGGGAGCAGACGCGTTCCTCCAGGAAATAATTACAATCATCGTTATTGCCACATACTGGTTTTCATTCACACTACCTAATTCTATACAATAACTGAATGTAATTTCCATTTCGTAATAAAACGAAATGTTCCGTCAATTGAAACATGATCGAGTATTCGACGCGGCTAATTATAATCGCTTCAAAAATTTCTCAACCAAACAAATTCACTGACGCCGAAGCGTTAAACTGACCAACGGCGCTTTGTTTGATGGTAAGTGGTTCGAGTGGTTAGTTTAATTACTTATTGATACTCGCACAGGGTTATCGACAGTGCGTTTAAAATAACAGCCACTGCATTAGTATAAGATGCATTACTTATGAAGGATTCAAAACTTAAGTCAATATAATGGTCTCTATCTTGCTTATCTATACTAATATATAAAGAGGGAAATGCTGACTGACTGACTGACTGACTGACTGACTGACTGACTCATCAACGCCGAGCCGAAACTACTGAAGTTAGAGACATGAAATTTGGATAGTAGATATATTTTGTGACGGAGACAAGCAATAAGAAGCGATTTTGGAAAATTCAACCCCTAAGGGGGTTAAATAGGGGATGAAAGTTTGTATGCAAGTTCGTCATTTTTCAAGTTAGATTTATGAAAATTTGTGTAGAGGTGTCTTTTTAAAAATTAAAAATATGGTTTTCGGCGTTTTTTAATATTCAACCCTAAGGTGGTAAAATAGGGGATGAAAGTTAGTTGGGAAGTTTGTATAGATGTTCGTCATTTTTGAAGTTAGAATTATGAAAATTGGTGTTTAGGTTCCTTTTTAAAAATAAAAAACTTGAATTGCTGCGTTTTTGAAAATTCAACCCCTAAGGGGGTAAAATAGGGGACGAAAGTTTGTATGGAAGTTCTTCATTTCTGAGGTTAGCATAATGAAAATTTGTGTTTAGGTTTCTTTTTACGTATTAAAAATAATAATTTCATCTTTTTTGAAAATTTAAACCCTAAGGGGTTAAAATAGGGGGTGAAAGTTTGTATGGAAGTTCGTCAAATTTTGAAGTTGGAATTATAAAAATTGGTGATTAGGTGACTTTTAAAAGATAAACAATATTAATTTCAGGGTTTTTGAAAATACATCCCCTAAGGGGGTAAAATAGGGGATGAAAGTTTGTATGGAAGTTCGTCATTTTTGTAGTTAGAATTAAGAAAATTGGTGATTAAGTATCTTTTAAAAAATAATAATAATAGCGTTTTTGATAATTATACGGGGTATGGGATACGGGATACGTGATATGGGATACGGGATTTTGTATATGGGATACGTGATACGGGATACGGGATACTGGTTACGGGATATGGCATGCGGGATGCGGGATGCGGCATACGGGATGTGGGATGCATGATACGGGATACGGATACGGGATATGGATACGGGATACGGATACGGATACGGGATACGGGATACGGATACGGATACGGGATACGGGATGTGGGATGCGTGATACGGATACGGATACGGATACGGATACGGATACGGATACGGATACGGATACGGATACGGATACGGATACGGGATACGTGATACGGGATACGGGATATGGGATATGGGATATGGGATATGGGATGTGGGATGCGTGATACGGGATACGGATACGGATACGGGATACGGGATTTGGGTTCCAGCAAACGGAAACGGATTTTTTTTAATTTATATTCTGCGCGGACGAAGTCGCGGGCAAAAGCTATATCAATATAAAGAAACAACGCCAGTTTTCTTTATTACCCGCAAATCTATAAATTCATGGTCACTTTCCATAAAACTCCTGGGATTTACCTTCAATTAAATTAATGTAGGTTGAAATTCAATAACCTATCTCAAATCAAATCATATTTAATGTGGACAGGCAAGTTTACAAATGATATAGTAAATCAAATAGTGACTCTAAAATATAAATTAGAATAGGTGGCAACCCTGCCTACTAACTGGAGCCGATAAGTGTGGTATTAACAGCGGCTATCGACGAACAAGGAACAATTCCAATAAGCCTGTTACGTTATAGTGATGGCTATAAAAAAACTATCTCTGTTTTCATCAGATTTATGTATGTGTATAATATTTTGAAGTGGTTTGATGCGGCAGGATGCGGTTATTAATATGAGGAGAATACATTTGGAAAAAATAAATGTTGACAAGTTTTTTAAAAATTCGTGAACAAACTTGATCGATATTCATAATTAAAGTTGATTGATTATTTTAAGAACACATTCACATATTTTAATAGTCTGTCAAGCGTCCCACTGTTGGTCATAGGCCTGTCCTTACCATCAATAGCCATGAAAAAATAACTCTGAGATTATCTGAAAACCTATAATTAACTAGATGAAAAGGTATTACTAGGTTGGACCCCTATCCTTTTAACAATCACCTAGACTGTATGGTCTAAGTTACATTCTTATTAAGAGAAACTCTACGTGGGATATGCACAAGTAAAAGTGTAGTGTAGTCCAGTGTATTTGAACACCGAATTTACATAAAACTAAATCAAAAATACCGCACACTTTTTTAGTTTTCTATACATTTTCAAATCACAATATCCAAAATGGTAACAAGCATAATTGGTTGCCGCGGGTTTAAACGAGACGCCCGATATTCTATAATGGTTAGAAGTATTTAACGGTGAGATAAAATCTTAACAAAAGCGATTTGGTTAGCCGTCTTGTTTTGGTACTTACATACCACACATATGCATCTATATACCAATCTATGGTGTACACGCCCAGTTAATGTTGACCTCTAATTCGTGACTACATCTCTCCCCGTGGTCGGACGGGTGATCTGGGGCGGGAAGAGAGATATGTCAGCTTATGGTGGCGGCAATACAAATATATTGACCCCGGCTGCGTGCCGCGAGTGTCGGTGCCTCGTCTATGATATGTAAATGATAATTGGTTCCCGAATAGAAAACGTTCTGTTTATGTTGCCACGAACGTTCGAGGAGCAAGTGCCGATAATAATTTTAATACGCCCATACTGTACACTCAGACTGTAATTATGTGATAAGATTGTGTTAATATTTTTATTTGTTTGTTTATGACAGCATTAAGTCAACACAACACGTTTTGGTGACGAAAAAGTTGTGTCATAAATTGTAGTAATTCGTTCTAAAGGTACACAACAGCAATAAACGTAGATTACGTTTAAAGTTAATTTAAGATGATTGAGAAAACGCAAATGAGTTTCATCGTTACGTGATAGTTTTAAGAAGATTAAATAGACTTTTAGTACTAGTGAAGCAGTCATAGTATAATGTTAATAACATAAAAGAATCAAATACAATGACAACATCCTTTGTACGTTTATATAAATAAGTTAAGCCTATACTGTACTCCGAACAATACATTAGAGAGCACGCTCATTTCTTACACAATCAAATAATCCGGCTCCAATCTACGTCTCAGCATCACACTCGGGGGAGGCGCGCCGCCGCCGGGACGCGGTGACCGAGCTTAGCTTTTGTCGCGAATGTCACGCCACTCGAATTATCCAGACGCTTTTACTCATTAATGGACCATTTTATTTGCTCTTATTTAATTTAGCATTTATTCAATCTGCCCCCGGCGCGATACGTGTTGTGCGCCATGTTCTTATTTCGTTTGCACCTTTTGTGACAGCGCTCATTGAGGGCGAGGTGTCGGGATGTGTTCCCGCGGCTCGCGGCTCAGTTTACACGTTCAACTCCGGCACCTTTCATCGCGCACAAAGCGTAATTGAATCCCACAGAATCCTACGCAGGCCGTAAGATTTAATAGGGCATTTAAACACTCGCATTGGCCATTGTGAGTCGGTTTTGTATGCGATTATTCATCGCAAAACCGCAGCCCGGCTAGCTTTCCGCGAATGCACGCTGCATGTGTTAGCCTAAGTGCGGCCTGAAATGTACCCCACATAGTTCCACATAAAGCTCTTAAATATCAGTTCCATATACACAAATACAAATTCCAAAACACACATATTTTGCATAGTAAATGAATGCACTGCAATATTATTTTCTAGTATTGTAATTGTTAACAGTTGCAGTAATATTCTCGGGCTTGGAATTAATTTCAAGGGTAAGGTTGTGCGTAAGTTGTGTTGGCGTAAGAGGAACCCTAGGGCATCGAAGTTCGTACCAAATCATATAAATTTAAACGAACGTCAGGGCAGGTTAGTACTAGTGTAACAATGAATAGGAACTAAACGTGTGGACTGAGTGCCGCCGATGTAACATGACCTACAGCCTGTTAACGCACAACTTTCTTGGTAGGATGTTGTAGCAAAGGATCAGAGTTCTCATATAAGTGGGCGCGTCAGTCAGCTCGTAAAATTGGAAATGGATCCTCGTAAATCGGCAATATTGAGGCGAGTCGCAAATTGCAGCGCGTACGCGGCCGCGCATTCGCTTTCTTGATCAGCCTGCGGTTCTCAGTGTTTTCTTTGGAAATCTCATCAATACCGATCCAATGAAACTAGAAAATTATATTGTACTTAAATGTGTAAGAATCGTAATTCGGTTTCATAGGTATATTGTGGATCTCGCAAATAGTGTTGAAATTAATTAAAATTATTACTCATTTAATTAAATTTACGACCGAGAAAATAGTTAATCTATAGACATAAAAAAATACTAAGAGCATTTCCAGACAAGTAAAGATTTTAAATGGATGGAGGGTTTATTGTTTAAAACTTAAACTTTACTTCAAAAACTAGACAACAAATAGAATACGTAATGCCATATTACATGAAAAATCATGTAAAGCCAGCTATACTTGTGGTATGAAGAAAATTGTAGGTGGGCCGTGTATAAATTAACCCGTCATAAAAGGTTTAATGCGGAGATAGACAACACCGAGCCTACCGTTTCCGTGATTTGATTGTCAGTGTAAAATCTATAAATATGTAGAAGATCCTCGACGTCTAATAAAAATGCAATATCATACATCGATCAGGTGGTACAGAGGGGCAACAATGGGCCGGGCATTGTGGACTGCTATCTAATCGTAATGAATATAAATTTTCAGATGACATTTACGATCGTAGCGCGCCGTGATACTGCATCTATATAAACGTGTTCGATAGAGGTTTTAATACACGCACACATTGGCGAGATCAACAATAAAATAGTCGGGTGTAGCGACGGTATCAATTTGTAGCATCGACGGCGTAAAATATCCCACTTATCTTTCCATTTATCAACAAATATTGTTAAGAGTTAGTGTTTTGGGCGAGACAATTGCGATTCCCGGTCAGTTGTATAAGCTCTCGAAGCTGTCCTATTGGATATACAGCAGCCATTGTACAAGAGTGTCCCAGTACTCTACATTTTCTCAAATACTGTGCCATTTAAACTAGGCATACAAAACGTAATAAATATGAGCAACTAGTGATAGAAATCAAAAAACACCTACATACAAATAGATCGGTGCGATCTGTTAATAGATAAATTGTTCTAACACCCCGTAATCTCTAAAAACCCACAGAAAATAATATTTCAAGGAGACATTGTAACGTACGTACTTCGTAAAAAAATTTGTTAGGTAAAAACGAATTAGTAGTAAAACAAAGGTAGAGTAAGGATGTAAAGAACGCGCTTCGCACACAATCCGCCGCAAGCCAGGGATACGAGCGGGTGAATTATTTATCACAATGACATCGGCTGCCTGGCATATAATTTGCCATGCACGCGGCCCCACCATTAAGCTCTTCGGCGATTCATTCGATATAATGAGAGACGCTACCGAACAGGGCTACCACACTTTCTATGCGCACAAAATAATGGTAAGCATTTTACTCACATACCTACTTAACTTAGTAATTACGTAAGGTACTGGAGACCAAAACACTGGCTAAGTATCTGTGAACTATTCTTGATTATGATTTATAGCGCAATATTCTATCGCCAATTTAAATAGTTATTTATGATGGCATCAACATTTAAGAGTCTTCTATAATACATTTCAGGGTCATTACAACGTTATAACTCATAACCACATAGTAAAAATAAGTTGTATACATGACGCATTAAAGTTATTGCCGAATCCGTTCGCAAATACGTATAGCAATAACAGTAGTAATAATAATTACTTGTGAAGGACATTAGACAACCCTGGCAGGTCATTCTCCCAGAACCACAAAACCGGAGACTGGTTCATCGTGGTGACGCTCTGCGTGAACACTGAAACTTATACAAATACTACCATTCGTGATTGTACCCACACTCAAGTGTTGACTTCATAGAGTGACTCGCATTTTTTGTTGTCTTTTCTGGATTATAATGGAATCTTAGCAACAACAAAATTCCATGGTACATCACCCTTACCAATAATATTATGGTTGTAAGCTTAGATTGCGATCATACCTAGCTTATAACGTCAATTTTTCATAAATAATAACAGGGCGATACTGCATATATAAAGTTATATCCTAACACATACATTTTGACATTAATAACAAGGTATAAACTCATCTTATGATTATTCTTCAAGAGGCCCATAGTTGCCCACACGCAGCACGATACATTAGCACATCTAGATATCAAACAATGCAAATTAGTGCGGATATCAAAGCGGCTGATCGGCGTTCAGTCGGTTTGCATATTGTGTATTGTATGAAGTTTATCTCGTTACATTAATCACTTAAGTCGCACATGTAAATAGCTCAACAAAAAAGCTACTACAAAAAATTTAATGGATTTCATAGATATCAGATTAGAAGTGCTTATTCGCAGTCGCTTGATTATGTTGCGGAGTATACGAAGTTTTATATTAGGTATCAGCGTGTCAGATCCAGAGTGTATGAAATATGTTGTTGCTGTCAAGGTTTTTCAACATATTACAGATTTATTTGGGTAAGTACCTACTTACTATCGTTCTAATAAAGAAAGTAAAAAACCATCAACCACTCTTTTCATTTGCTAGTTACCTTGTACAATGAAACAAATGAACTAAATAACTTAAATTAACGATTATAACACCACTATTCAAATGTTTCATCAATGACACCATTCATTCCTGTAGAGTAGACAATAAAATAAGTTATTTCATAACGTACGTCCCGGTATCATGTTATGGTCATAATCGACTATAACACGCCATCTTTTATAACGAAAGGGACCATGGAACAAAAACTTACACATTCCCAAAAGTTTACCAACCAGTTAAATATGTAGATAATATTTAATGATAATGGAATCGATCAGAAACGATCGGCGCCGCCTAATCAAGTAATAAGTTGAAAATGAGTGACAAAATTATTTTGAAATCCAAGCATAAATTAACGTCGATACATTCATCATGATGATTATAGTAGAAACATAACATTTATTACACCTATAGCTATGCCAAAAATAGGAATATATAAAAAAAACCTCAACAACCAAATCAATTAAAATATGATAATTATGAAACACGAGACTTAATTATTTGTCAAAATAAAAGTTTTAATAGAGTCACTAGAAATGACCTGACGTTTGGTAACGGCATTTCACAGAAACATTATTTGTAACTGACAAAAAATTAACAGACGATGTAGAGACGTGATAAATTGTTGTTAAAATAGTGAACTATGACATACGTTACGATATTCTGACACGTGAAGTACGTACGACATGCTAAACCGTGCCTCTACGTCTCGCGCCGACCGCCCGAACAAAAAGTGACGTCTCATTGATGTATTGAGTAAAAAGAAGGCTTTTAGACCGTTAGCTAGTTAACAAAACGATACGACTATTAATCACGGCACGATGACTATCTTTATCTTAACATGCAATGGAAAAATTAGTAGTGGGGCCGGTCAGTGGTAGCGGCTGTAAGCTACTGATGTCAAAGATATCAATTCCAATCTACTAGTAGGTACCAGTCTGATATTGTAATAAGTTTAAAAACTAAAACCCGACTACTGAAAAATCGCGCTCTAAAAAGTATGAAACAAGAAAATATTCTCATCTAGAGGATAGCCGTGGTCCGTGTAGGTCCTTTAGGGCCAAATGGCATATGAACACGGACCACGGCTATCCTCTAGATGAGAATATTTTCTTGTTTCATACTTTTTAGAGCGCGATTTTTCATTAGTCGGGTTTTAGTTTTTAAACTTACTTTTTATTTAATTATTTTGGAGTTATAGGTAACAATATATATATTTTTGAAATGTGCTCATCAAGCTCTTTCATTTGATACCCCACACGGTTTTATTAAAAAATGTTTTTTTTTTATTTCGTGACATTATGTCCTCTAGTGGGCGCCATATGCAATTTTATGTGACGTCACATAGCCTATAACCAGCGCGCCATTAAGCCGCTTCTAACGATACCTCATTTGTCAAATTACGACAAGTAGTTTGGAAGTTAGGTGGGAACAGATGCACATACATACATACATACATACATACATACATACATACATACATACATACATACTTACATACATACATACATACATACATACATACATACATACATACATACATACATACATACATACATACCGGTCAAAATCATAACCCTCCGCCGTAGTCGGGTAAAAATAAAATTATATATGGCAGTCCTCATTACGCAGGAATACAGTTTTTTTTTATAGGACTGCGGTGGCAAAAAAGTGTAAGGTTGCCTGATGTTAAGCAGTTACCGTAGCCTATAGATGCTTACAATACCAAAGGCATTGCTCGCACATTGCCGACCTGAAGGGGAGTGGGATGGAGGGAGGGGGAGGGGGGGTGCCCTTACGGCTCTCTCACTCATCGTACGAAACGCTTTACGCCGATCTTCTGTGAGAGGGTGGTACTACCCCAGTAGTATACCTACTTTATCTCATTTACCTTTACTACAGATATATAGATGACAACATAGCTACATGATATCTATAGAAAATAGAGCTAGACCTGCTGTCATCTTGTAGGCAGGAAAAATAAGATGTAATTTCCTTACCCAACAAAAACTAATAAATATCGCCAGACTAACACACCTACTGTATGGTCCCAAACGAAGCAATACTTTTACCAGGGCTACCATCGAATGGACTGAATTGAATCGAATCATATATAATTCTTATGAAACAGGATAGCCTTGAAATATCGTCAGCATCGATAGTTTATGGAAATAGAAAATATATATTCAAAACGAAATCATCAGCCCACTATCGTTACTTGATAGAGATAACCCGCGCGGACATTATTGACCCCAAGATTTTAAATAAAAACGCCGTAGACGAGATAACAATTGTTTAATATTATTTGCATGCAAATGCCGTCTATTATATAGATAAAGCACACAATGAGTTAAATAAATGAATTGGAATCGCAGACGTTTAATTATATGCTCGATAAATATAAACGGAACCTATACTTTTATAAAGCTGCAACTGAGCTGTGTGAAGATATTTTTTTTAAATAAATGCTATTTGAAGCTATTTGAAGGTCTCTGAGTCCAAATCAAGTTTTTTTTAGAAAACTTGTGTCTTTATCTAATGTGCGAGCATCTCAGCAAAACGGCTCAACCGATTTCAACGGGATTTTCTCTGTTAGATAGCCTATGATTAGACGTCAACAGGGTAGGTGCGTTATCATACAGAATACATAGCCATTATAGTCGAGCTGCAGAACATAATCTAAAATTTCTGTACCGATTTGTTCTCTTCTTGTCATCTTGTTTCTTTGGGATCGAAAGCCTGCGCTTGCGAAGCTGTGGTAACGAGCTGGTCATTTTATAATTTTGACGGTCATTGTGTATCCCAGTGTCGACTGCTGGATCTTATATACGTTTATAAGTAAAGAGTGACAGTATTTACTTTGAGCTCGACATTGGCACCATAAAACCAATCCGCCACCCAATAAGGTGGACACTTGACGTATGCCTTTCCATTAGGTTAGCGCGCAAGAAATACATCACAGCGGGCCTTAATCAAAGACGCGAGGAAACCGGCCAAGATTAATACGTGGACAGAGGGAAGGAACGCACAGAATTAGGAATTGGATACGTACAAGCCGTACGTACAAATGAACACGATGACTTAGATGAAAATAACAACTAGGTTCCGTAAGAAATAAATTGCTCTGACTCATGAAATACGGAATAACATTCGTATAGTACATGTATTACTGTATAATCTTAAATAGATGGGGAGGCGAGCGTGCAATTCGTGGAATTGCACGAGCGTCGTCCAAACCTAGTAGATTCGGTAGATGAGATGATAGGAAGAATACATTGTTCTAGATGTTTCCACTTTCAGCGCTGGGGGAAGCGTATACATGAAAAAATGTTTTTATTTTTTTGTGTATAAAGCAATGACATAAAAATACTCAGCGTGTCAGATATTGATACTTTTCATGCTCCACATGATAAATTGAAAAAAAAAAAATACTCGAGCGCGTCAGAATTTGTTAGCATCTATAGGCTACGGTAACTGCTTAAAATCAGGCCAGCCGTACGTTTTTTTGCCACCGCAGTCCTATATTAAAATAATATAAAAAAATAAAAAAACTGAGGGGTGAAAAAGTGAAACTTCCAGATGCTCCCATTTCTTAGACTGACGATCAAATTAGCAAAATTGACACTTTTGACACTTCTTAGCTAGTAATGAATCCCCGTTATCTTAATCTGACGAGTTCGAGTATTTTAAGATGGTCTGTTATTTTTTTTGGTTCCTCTGAGCAAACCCACCAATATTAAGGGCTCATAATTTTTGGAGGTTCTTATCAATATGTAAGCTATCTCCCTTACCTTAATCTGACGCGCTCGTGCAAATCCAGAAACCCCTTCTACGGCTCCCCATCTAAAAGGGTAAGAGCAACTCTTTTTGTTATGTCCGAAATGGGTCGGTGCTTGGGGACGGTATACGGTTTCAAGCAAGTGCCGCCGTAACTCCCAAGTCATAATTGATTTATCGCGCGGTCGCCGCTGTTTCGCAAAAAAAGTTAAAACTTTTCTAATAGCGAGGCAGATGAGACCCAACAGAAGGGTTAATTAAAATGAATGGACGGTCATCCGCGAGCAGAATGTCGAAGTTTAGCGGATCACCAATTTCAATGCTTTAATATTGTTACAAACTCGGCTCCGCGTTTCTTTAATTAAAATTAACGACGCAAAACTTTGACATTCAAACGAATTATTAGTACAGAAGGAAACTTTTAATTAGTTCGCCTTCTTCCAGCGATACTTTTGTGCATTTACTTATCCTAAGTAATTTAAATTAATTTGAATTCTTTCCACGTTACAAATTTGATTTTTTTTTTAATTAGAAATACATCTAGTACCTTCAAAAGTACCTACCTAATAATCGACACTCATTCTTATTTCGTTCCACATATAAAATCTCAATGAGCTTTCCATTTGCCACAGTCAGTAAAAATAAATTAACCAATTTTATTATGCTTATTGTAATAGTAACATTAATAGAGGTCCTATTCACGATACAATAAATAATTTAAAATAATACAAATTGCTAGTGTATATTGGGTGCAAGTCGATATGCCTGAAATTATAAATTTCACGCCGGAAGGCCCGTGTACATATCCATGACAATATTTGACAGCTAACTATAGTAGAGCTCCTATTGAGCTTTATCGAATCATGCATGCCTAAATACAAAATCATTGATAGGTATGTGGAATAAAATAATTATACCTAGGTAATTTTGGGTGTATCAAAATTGCCTTTCAAATCAGTTTTCATTTAGCCATGGATATCAAACGTAATTCAGACAATCTCGATGTGCAAGTGTAGGATTCACTTTTATATATGTCTCAAATTTAATGACATAATCGGCATTTATAATTGTATATTTAGCACGGCATGTATATTTAGTACGGGATATTTTTCCCATAACGAAACTTGAACCAAACTAGCGGTTAACTCTTTCACTACGCAACGTCCACAGCGCAACCTACACCAATTACTAAATCACTCGATTAAAATTGTCACAGTGCGTGAATCGTTACAAGTGCATTGGTCCGCATATTCACACCTCATGAAGCCCCGGGGAGTGTGAAACCGGCTGGCCGGCAGCCGGCTCGCTGCGCCCGCGCCGCGCCGGCTCCACACCAACCTACCTTTTAATTTGACCACTCTCTACCTCGGCGCCTACGCGCACCGACGTAAACAAATCGAGCGACGAGATCAATGAATATTAAGCAACCTCCGAAATAATTTCCAGCACCATCTTCAAGATAAAATAAATAATTTTCAATCCAAATAAACGTGAGGAATAAAACACTGATTGCTTCATAAATTGTCAAAATGTTGCCGTGCGCCAATGTGTTTGCCGGCCAGTCTCTGGCCGAATGAATAACTCGAGGCAAATTGGTAAATAAATTAACAGGGACCTATATAGATTCTGCTTATACGATTCGGTATATAATTGAGATATATGGCGTTATAAAATACACTTGAAAACTTTATAAGCAACAGACTTGAGGTTCGGGAGAAAAAATAATATGTTGCTGTAAGCTCGGCTATAAATCAGTATATCTTTCGATACAAAAAGTTTATCCATAGTAAAGGCCTACAAGTATTTACTATTTTGCTCCATTGTATCCACTGTATAATAGTTCCTACTTGATATAATTCCATGTCAGCACTGTTATTACGAGAAGTAATCTATCCTTCTACATAACAAAACAAAATTTAAAGTAATATTAATATCAACATCATGGGTTCATTAATACAGAAAAAGCGATACACATGTTTTTAAGATACATATTCCACATTATTATTAAATTTATATGTATGTACTATTTACTATCAATCAATCATAAAACACTCTCCACAAGTTCCAAGAGTGTCCGAGTATTTTCTCATAACATTATGATCGCCCCCGGCCTCCTCGCTTTACAGAAATAGGTGTATTGCTTAATAAAATACCGTTAACGATACGTAGGTACATCGAACTTGACAAATTGCTTACGCTCCTAATACCTAGACACCTCGGCCTCTGAGAAGATAAAGGCCTTTATCAACTCTCGCATCTACACCGTGTTTAGATTCCGAGATAACTCGATCAAGTCGATGTGAGGAGCGTGGAACGCTCACCACACGGCTAGTGTTGTTATTAACTAGCGGTAAATTATACATTATTTTTATTTGTATTACCTGACACTGAGTCACCGGCACTAAACGAGATTCCTTATTAATTTTCGAGCGCCATAAATGGGAATATTACACTGCATGGTGTTTCACGATCTAATAATTTATAATAAAGTCCAGGAACCGAGTACGTCGCCATATACGGCCTGTGTCTAATGGATACGACCTATCGTAAAGGTGTATTTACGGTGTTGTAACTTATTTTTATTGAACACATTAAGGTGCAGCACTATTTTGAACAAACTAGTCCACGGTTCAGAGCGCGAGCTCGCAGTCTCGACTGTCGCACATCAATACGGGGAGCACAATCAATATGTTAATATCTAAGATAAGACAGTCGGATTCCTAAACATAAAACATACAGTCACCGACGTGGAACAAGGGTAACCTACATTCCTGGGAGATACGATCGTAAATAAGCTAATCATCTTGCCGATGTAGAGACAATCTGATGAATTTTTCTTAATGTTAACTTTAAAAATGTAAATAGGCTATCTCTAAGCTATTAATGTGCAACATTATTATTTCAATAGGTAATCATATTTTAAATTCTTATAAAATATATTTTATAGCGACGTTAATAGGTAGGAACCGATAATTTAGCAGTAGGTAGGGACGTAGGTATATAGTGACATATAGAGAGTAATATAAACAAAAACAAAATGTAATCAAATTAGATTAGTACAGTTTATTTTTGTCCAATAAAATGCGACATTATTATATCGCCTTCTCAATTAAAAGAGTAAGTACAATAACAAAGTTTATTATTGCGTACACCATTCCAGGAATACTTTGAATAACAATTAAAAACGAAAATGCCTACCTCGTAAAATCGTGATTGGCTCCAAGTGGAAACTCGTTAGGTGAATCGTAAAAGTCGACAATAATTAGGCGGCCACAACCGCGAGAGCCGATATGAGCTGATTACGAAAGAAATACAGTCTTACCGCGTTGATTTATTGTACACCGCGCTGGGTTTCATCGCCTTACCTCACGGCCGTAGTGCCAGTGTGTACTTAATGTAGCGGTCATGAAAAGAAATTCCTAACATTTGTTTTCTTGTCTATGCAAGAGTAAAATAACGTACCCTAAAAAGTGAATTATTCAAACGATTTTAAATGCGCATGTGAGTCCACATATTTGTACAAATATTTTCATTTAGGCTGTGTTTATAAGTTAGGCAAATACCAAAACAAAAATTTAACCATATCATGTTATTGTACTTAAAACTTACCCTGACTCAGGCACCTGGCGCGCCCGAGCACTCAGCTTTCACGTCGGAACGCATATAAATAATGTCATAACGAATGGTCGGGCGAGGCATGCGCGGCATCTGGACGCACCAATTTACTAGGATAGTAATAAGCAGACCTTTTATTTAGAGAAATACTAAAAGGAACTAACAACATCTATCAACACTAAATAATTCCAGTTAAAACCACAAATATTTCATAATAACAAATTAAAGAACAAAACAATCCAGTATGTTTATAATTCACAAACGTAAGTAGGTCCCTGGCCATAAAATCCGCACAGTCTATTTATGTAACTAAGCCCAAATTAGATTCATATAAATTCTCGCTCGCAGCATTTTCAATCTTCTAATATGATAAACGATTCGTTCAAGCGAGCAATTACGACTGGCTTTATTAGAAGTAAGGCAACACCAACAACTAACGTGTGCCGTGAAATCCTAGAGCTATTAACACTTTACAATTTGTTACAAACACTTATTAGCGGGTTTTAAATAGTTTGTAAAGGAAAATGAATCCCAATGGCCTACTTCTTGGCGGATTGCATAACTTCTTAAGGCCGACCACACATCCGAAATTTTGTAGAGGACCTTATACAGACTATGTAAGGCACCTGAGCATTCTAGTTTTCTGATAGATTTAGGGCTACTGTAGGCCTGGAGCGCCTTTTGACGTTATTCTGACAGAAAGTTTCAGACAATGGTGACCGATCTAACACTCTACTTCCATACAATCTTCCACTCTCCTACAGGTTTAATTTAGAAAACCCATTTTTAGCTAGAAACTATAAAACAAGGGTAACATACAAGCTCTATGTCTGTATAAATCAAATTGTAACTTAAAAATCGAAATAAGTATCTGATGATGAGTAATTGTGATTGCTATAGAGTCAGAGAGTGGTTTTTGCCCAAATCATCCATCGTTGCTACATAAAGTGAAGATTACTTGTGTCGTTTGTCTGACGAATCCCGTTTCCAATCGCCAATAAAAAACATCTTAATATCGCGAGACACGTAACCGCTAGTGCTATTCGCAGAGTGTTTTTGTCAACAAAATGCAGGAGATAAAAAGTAAACATGTTTTGTGGCAAGTTTCGAGCGGACATCACGGCATGAGTTTCAAAGCTTGCTCTAGATCGGATTTGTCGCGTACATTTGTCAGTCTTGGCGAGGCACGCGCATGATCCCGAGGTCATGCATGGCCTCGTCTCACTCGTTTCTGACTCGTTAACACGCTCATTTCAATCCGCTCGTAATGTACAGTAACATACCGCGTAATAGTGATGGTAATCATCCGCCCGGTACCATAACTTGAACGCAATCCGACAGAATAAACGATGAACTTTGTAAACACTTTCGAGCTGAATTTACCAACATACTAACCGACCGTTACAGCAGTAAAGGGACTGTCACTAGTATATCAAAAAATCTGTTAGTGAGTTTGGCCACCAACACCACCAACAGGTGAACTTGGCCGTAAGTTTCTGGTAGTTAAAGAAGATCAATTAATGAAAAAGATTAAAGATCTGCGTCTTCGTAATATATGAGTGGTCGAGTCAAATTAAGATATTCACGGTTAACACCACGTGCTAAAACTCGTCCCTTAATAAACACTGGCACGTTTAATCGGCCCATATAATATGCAAATCTGGAAATAAAAATACAGATAAATTAACCGCCGGAGACAGTAAATCTAGCAACTATAAAATAAAAAATCTTGAAATATTATCGGTATAAATGTGTCTTACATGTTTAATAGCCCCTATTTCTTTATTCGGCTACTGAAGAAGGTATGTACTAATTTAAGTGATACTTAAACCTCAAATAACAAACCCATGTGACATTCCAAGAGCTTTTAAGTAATGTTCGTTCATTTTATGTATACGAAATCAAAGTAAGAACATTTAATCTTAAAAAACAAGTCATTATAGGATGCCGTAAGGATACAGGAAAATTGACAGATATGAATAATCTAGTTCATTTTGTTTCACTTACTGACTGAGTGACTGACAAACAAGTTATACACCTATGTAGTCAACATTTTTACGACGTTTAGGAATAAAACAGTCTACCTAGATTGTAATAGCGCTGCTGGCAGTTTTGGCAAACACTTAACAATCCTGATGCAGAGAGTGTGTGTGCTGGTGTTGATAGTATCGTCTTGGTTGTCCGCGCGCCACCCCCTGACTCCCGCCCGGCCCAGCCACTCCTGCGCAGTCTACATAGGGCACGATGACATAACCAGGAGGTACCCCTACCTCGTGACACTACTGGCCCAAAACATTTCACTTCAAATGTGCACCAGTACTCTTATATCACCAATCTGGGTTCCGACCGCATCCCACTGCAACATCGAAAAAAATCCAGGCACACGGCTTTAGACCAATAATAAAAAATTGCAGCATTAATAACATCCGCTGCGAACAATCTATATATAAAAGTCACGCGTGCTTATCAAGATGAACTTCTACTTCAAGAAACTTGTCCTGCTCGTGAGTTCTCACCGCTCGCACAGGCATAAACAACCGTTAAACACCGTTATGATTACATAATTTGCACAACAAAGCACTTTTACTAAAATGACCAATTAAAATATCGATATCGCTGATAGCTTAGAATAATTGCTTCAATTATGCAACATTTCATAAATGGCATCCGGAGTTACATTATACCTACACAGTGTGGTCTCGTAATCAGAGTAAATGATCAATAACGAGCAGTGCGCTAAATCGATAAAACGTCAGTTGGGCCCTGTGCCGTTCACCGTCCTAGCGATCAGACAGATAATAAAGCTACCCGAAACACAAGCGAATACCGACAGTCACAAATGGGTAACCGTATCACCGGTTATCGCCGGCGGCCACCACTAGTGGACGATGATACCCAAGTGGTCGATAGTTTTGATTTCTTGTTCCAGACCGAAATAAGCTCTCCCATAATTTATTATCATAAAAGTATGTGTACCTACTGTTTACACATAACATAAAGCAATTAGTTTGGTTTAAAATACAGCCACAAGTAGACCAACGACGAAATATCGCAACTAATCACTAAAGACACGATTATGATCTTAACGAAGGTTGCGAGTTGGCCACTGTCTATCGACGTACGCTATACGAACGGCCTAATTACTACAACACCAGCTACCAGGTACCTGGTAACTATCCAACTACACGTAAAGATAGGTGTTTAGCGAAGCTGCTAGTAGCCGGGTTAATGGAGTCAGCGGTATCTGGAATATGTCATTAGACTGCATCATACGCTCATCCGCTCGGCTAACTGGACTTTCAAATCTGCGCACACTATGAATCTAGTATGGTTTTATTACCTGCTACTTTGTCAACTTTTCTATATTACGTTTTATAAAAATCTAGTCTCTAATTTCCATATAATCATGATTCTTACAAAAACCTGATTGTAATAAACATATTTTTGGAAAAGATCATCTGCATTTTGTTATATCAATTACTTGAAGTAAGTGATCTCGTTTTAGACCGGTATGATTGTTAACCAAACGCCTATAATGTACAAAGTTTAAAGCAAAGCAGTTGTTCAGTCAGATCGTTCGCTGCTCTCTTTCAACGAGACATTTTCAAGCTAAAGGAAAGACGACCAAAGTCAGGTGAATAAGCTTGTAATGTAAATAATGTAATACAAAGTTTCTTCCACGCATGTAGCCGATCGCGGTTTATCCAGATTATTTTTATAGTAGCGTATTCGAAGACAGCGTGCGACTGCCTCCCGCATGCCTTCCCATTACCGCTTACGTTCCGAGCAAACCCCAAAAATTGGGAGACAAATTTGGGAATTTAAATTCCATTGGAGGAATTTATGTGGATATACGCGTTATGATAAACATAAATAAGAAGTCATACAATTGAGGTAACATTGTTATAACTCGCAAATATTTTCTTATATGTAGCGCTCATATTCATGTGGTAAAATTAAATTAAAATTGAAATCATCGATATTCACCACCACCATCAATACTGCTCGTAACACTTTATTTCCTAATACTAATTAATAATGTACTTTTGCTTAACCAACAAGACATTGTTACCAAGCGGACAACTACAATTACCTCTACGGTGTATCCTTATTAGTTCCTACAAAAATAAGTAAGATGTTATATAAATTCAGCAGATATAGCCTCATAACAGGCACAGGTGTTCAAACGGAAGGATTTTGAACTTAGCGTCATACAATGTATATCTCAATTATTGACCGCTTGGGCAAATTTATTGCCGGCTTGTGAGAGAGATAATTTCACAAAGTAAAATAAATACGAGAGAGCGGCCAAGGCCATAATTAAGAATTAAAGCTCTTTCCGAAATTGTCGCGAGAAGCCGGAGGAGACTCTTGATTTATCGCCACCGAATAATATTTCCAGTTAAATTGAAAATGTAAGTAAGAATTCGCCGCAGATTAATCGATAAACGTTGCACGTGAATTCGTCGTAATATATTGCTATATATTATGCTGTCTTTCTCAGTGTCAGTATTAATGACGGTGATAAAAAATGTATACCACCCTCTCACAGAAGATCGGCGTAAAGCAGCTATTACAGCTGCGTTTCGTACGATGAGTGAGAGAGCCGTAAGCCCACCCCCCCTCCCCTCCCTCCATCCCACTCCCCTTCAGGTCGGCAATGTGCGAGCAATACCTTTGGTATTGTAAGCATCTATAGGCTACGGTAACTGCTTAACATCAGGCGGGCCGTACGCTTTTTTGCCACCGCAGTCCTATAAAAAAAAAAAAAAAAAAAAAAAACAGAATAAATAATACGTGTGCAGTTCAGGAACTTTCGCATAGCTTTTTTGATACTGAAATCGCAAACCTTCAATTTTGCACATTGATCAAATCCACAATTTAAAAGAGACTCTACCTAAAAGCATTTCAGGAAAAGTAGTTCCTAAGTATTTCAGTGAAATCAGTCGTTCAAACACGAAACACACCATTACACCTGAAACGTAGAATTTATAAATTAGCAAGAAAACTGTTGAGTTATATATAAAATGGTACTTATGAGAACACTAATAAGATCTCTTTTCTTGAGGTGTATAAGGGTAATAAAAAGAGATTATTGATTCGGTGATGAATAATACGTACATATGTATGCAACACGGGGGTCGAAAAAGTCAAAGTGAAGCGCGACAAGTTTGTGGTGCAAAAAGTGGCGGTGTAGAGGCGGCAGGCGAAACGTGGCGCAGTTTTTATGGCGGCCGTCAAAGCTCGGTGTCGCGCCGCGCGTCGGCCACTCAAGTACGGCCCCTCTAATTGGACGTCTACCTGTTGCTTCGCCTTACTGTTTTTTTCAGTTCCCGAGCGAATACACTCGACGATGAGCACTCTACGTGAACAGTTTCGTAATACCTCGCGAGGTAATCTTCCTCAGTGTCTTTGCTCTTTTTATTAGACCCCGCGTGACTCAACTATTTCAGATTATGTTGTGAAATGGAATTAACATAAACACGCTTAATTGATGATGCGCGTAAAGCTGTTCTTTCCTAAATGGGCATAGCTTTATTTTCTTTGCTTGTGCCTTTTCAAATAAATAAATAGCTCAATATCTACCCAACGGTTACAAGATGCTAATAGGGTCTTAAAAATAAAACTAACAATTTCTAAAGAAACACAAGCCATCTGGACACAGGAAACAGGAATGCGACGTAAGATGAGGATGGCGCATAAAGGAACAAAACAAGTCAATACACTCTAGCAGGCAACGGCATCGACTAGCACGTTGCAGTACGGTCCCATGATGATCGGTTATTTTAGGTTGTTTTTCAATCACTAATATCTGGTGAAGCATGTCCACCGCCTGACGCGATCAGGGCTGTCGACCTTTACATAAGCTCTATTCTGTATAAAAGTGTTGACTGTTGCCATTATTTAGGTATTTCCCAGTAACTCTACCTTGCGACAGGGTAGTTAAAGGTAAGTTCTAAAATCATTAACATGGACATACTTGCTATTGAAGATACCGAAATGATTACCTGCTGTTCAATTTGTATGGCAAAAAATCCATTATTTCGTCTATTACAACAACTACTCAAGGTAATTTATTAGCACTCAAGGGAAAGAGCCGATAGCCCTAAACGTGCGATCAAGTGCGCGACGGTCCGACGCGTACGTCGATTCTCCACGCGCGCGCGCACCCGTGCGACCGGCTTGCCGACCGCCGGAAATCCAGTGACAAGTTAACAAAAACTCACTAACATTCATTCATGCTTTTTTTTCACAGCACTCTGAGGAACAGGTTCACTATGTACCCAATATGAATTAACCGATTAGATGTGATGGAGCTATTCCATGCTGATCTAGATGAGAAAACACTTCCTATAGAATAGCGGTGAAACCAGTCTTGAAGACTTCACCAAATCATCCATAGACTAGGAATGGTTCAAAGCTATCCATTCCTAGTTTCATCTCGCCTTTCCAGCAGATCTACCTATAACACATGAAACTTTGTACTGACATATCGAATTAAAAAATCTGAAAATAATAAAATCCTCAGGAGTCCTTACAATATCAGCATCGACATTTATAATATTCAAATCAAGTGTACATTTTATATGGTGTGGCTAATTTCATATTCAAGTCCAAGTAACGTACTGTACAGCGCGATGAAATCAAGCTGCGGCCATTAGTCAAATGGTTTCCACGGCAAGTGTATGTAGGTCCCGAGGTATAAATAAGTAAGTTGGTATTGACGATAAGCGGCGGGTGGTTGCACGATCGCCCCCGCAGCCGTGCCCGCCATTGTTTTGACGTGCCGGTTGATTTGTGCGCGAACGCCGCGATCGATCGCCCGGCGCCAATTTATTACCTTTCCTAGGCTCATGCGCGCCGGACGGCATTACGGCAAATTAGAGAGAACGGTCGCTCCACTTGCCACATACAATAAGCTCACGATGGGAGACATCGCTTTTGCGTTAATTTTCCTCCACTTTACTTAAAAAAGAACCTTTTTTGTAAACGAAGAAATAAATAAATGAGTACTTGAAACTGAATGAAACTCTTCAGTATTCCTTTTAACATTGCTTCAGTGGCTTCTTTTGTAACTAGACTACATCAAGTGACTGCTTTAATTAAAACACGAGGAACTTTATTGCTTTTATGGTTGTCGGTGGAGGTAATAACGTGTACTGAGTCATCACAAATAGAAAAGTAATAATGTAGAACGCTTAATCTTACATGAGCCGATAAAGGCAAAGTCGTAAAACTGGCACTAAAGCAGTAATTAATGTAGCCAACGCTGATTATACGCAAAGCTGTTGGCGGTTGCGAACGAACGAATGTAAACAATGATTCGATTAGTTAATCCGGTGAGCGACGCACTAACGTTCCATTGGAAGCGGCAATAACCGACTCGCTTTGATTAAAAACGTCGTGTAAAGGAAGTGAAATGACTGCACGAATGGCACGTGAATGAATACGATACAACGGTGGAGTTCCGTAGTTTCTTGATGGTTTACTGCATTAACCGTTCTATAGCAACAGTAATTTTTTGATTAACTTTTTTTACTAAAACTTCAAATAGAAAATATGTATTACTTATGACTACAGAAAGCACTTAGAGGCACATTTTGATACACAGATTTTTTTCAAGTGATTTAGCACTGACATATATTATGTTATAGGTGCTAAGTAGGTTGTTATGTGGTGTGGGACTTCATCTTAGCTAAGCTTAAACTCAGATGATTAAGTAATTATAATTATTCGAAAACTGAAATTTAATCATTCTACGGTACCCCAAATAATCCATACAAATCTCGCGACAGATGCGATTGAAAATCGTAAATATCGAGAGCAGCGTACACGTGACACATTCGTACATAAACTACCAAGTCGGGATCCAATTTCGGTGAAATTTAATGTAAATGCATGAATTTTCCCCGTACCACTCGTACAATCAGTGTCGAGAGCTGACATTTGCATATGCGTTGGCGAAATTTCAGAATAGCTATTCCGTCGAGCTAACCGAGTTCAAAACTCGGCGGGCAGACGACTTGAGGAAATGTTGCTGCAATGTTGCGGGATATATCCTCATGTCTGACATAACGGGGCCAGATCCACCTGAAACTAATATTAGAACGCTCTCTGCCTTCTTGGCATGCCCATACGCCAGAAAAATGCACGGTAGCTATCTGAAGCCCCAAGTGGTTCTAAATGTAACTTATCTGTAGTAGCAGATGTTATGAAAAACAGATCATAAGGGCTCGCGCCATGTTAAGTGCGTACATGAAGCAGATTTATGGTAAAAAACGGGGCAGGTGTTGCGAACAGTGCTTGACAATCAATTGGTTGGAAAATCTTATCGGAGTAACCTGGCACGCTGCATTCGGTTCATGTGACAACACATGTCAAAAGCTGCTGTCACGAGACGTACGACGCTTTCACCTGTGCTCATTACATTTACTACAATTTTTATACGAAACAGCGCTTGTTTAAAATAGGAAAATAATAATATGTTACCTTCATACTAAATGTGTGAGTCTACTAGTATAAGGTGTCCGGAGCGCCCGAGCAGTCAGTTTTGAAATCGGAACGGAACGCATAGACATAAAGTCATAACTGATGGTATGGGCGCGGCAGCTCATGGCGCACCATTTGGTGCGTCTATATGAAGCGAGCCTAGAACCCTATCAAACGCGCTATCAACGCTTTTGTTGGTGACCGAGCTCGGGTTTGCCAATTATCCAATTTTTAACGTGCCACTTTGGAAGATCGTATAACGAATCTTAAGGTGACATGACAAAAAACCCAACCTTTCGTTGAAAAAATATGTGCTTTATATTTATACAACTTCAAGGGTGCCTATATAACATAGTTAGGCTATCACATGTACACTCTACAACCAATACCATTGACTAATAATTATCGCGTCGAATGGAACAAGGGAGCTTATTAACGATCTTCCCAGACTTCGTCCTCGACGCGTCCGCTCGGCTGATTGGAATGTCTCAGACAACGGGTTTGGAGAAAGCAATCACAATTTATGAGCTTTGGTGCAAGGACGATCGAGAAGTTCCGTTAATCACCTAGCAAAGTGCTGTTTTTATTTAATGAAACAATAGGTATCTACATTATTTACTGCATTAATTCAGCGTTATTTGAACAAACCTAGTAACTTTCAGGGCTTTTCAGCTACATAAAAAATGATATATAAGGAAAATAAATTATATCTACTCTACTACATGACCGTAACAGCAAACCAAAGTAAACGACTATTTCAGTTTAAGAGCTTACAGTCAGTAAAATCTTGGTTTACTAAACAAAATCATAAAAGCTTCACCCTACCCCAGCAATCGGATAAAATGAGACACGTCTGTACAACTCATAAAAAGAGTACGGAACGGCACGCTTTGCTACCCTGACAATACGGCAAGTACACGCATTATTTAACATTGCTACATGAATGTGGAGGCACAAGTTACCGTCGTAAACGCTCCAGATCCTGTGTGTAAGTAAATTAAACCTGACGAACAAAAGGAATGCGATTGCAACAATACAACAACAACACCCTAGTACTTCGCAGTCGCAATAAAATTGGAACATTTTACAATAATATTTTACTTTCTATTTTCAACACAGAACAAGAATATACTTAGCACATTTAATTGACATGCTAAAGGAAATCTAACCTAACTTATCTTTTTTAAAGAAACTCATTTGATTAATCCGGTCGATTATTCGGTAGCTACATTTAAATTTATTACGGGTAGTAGCAGCGTTATACGTGTATTGCAGAGGCGTTCTGATATTTAAATCGTGCCCAAAAATATAAAAAGGCCATTTAGGTAATATATTTATGTAACATTCAAATTAACAGAAAGTATAAAATAAAATTAAGTATTCGAGCAATGTTCCACAGTATCGGCATTTTCAAACTATCAGTTTATGACATCGGCTTTAGATAAAATTAATAAACTTACGATAATGGACAAGTACGCATGAAGCTTAGAAAAATGCCCATATCGTAAAACTATCAAAGAATGACGCGCCATACGTCCGGGATTCAAATTAAGCCCACGCCTATCTCACATTACAAGTCCAACAGAGTGCGAGTTTCGTGTGAAACCATTCATAGTGGAGTTTATTCGTATTGCTCACCGATACCGAGGCTCCACGTGACGGCAACACAAACGCTGTTTAAATTTTAAACGCGTTCGGCATTTATGCGACCAATATAAATGGAAGAACTATAATGGGTGCATTTATACTACTATTACCGGTTATCAAAGAGCAATTAAAGACACAGCGCGCGAACCGAGAGCCCGCGCACGCTCGATTTACTTTTGACTTCGATTAATCGTTCTTTTTGTTCGGCTCCAATCTTTTACATTTGCATAAGAATGTTTATGTCATTGATTGTATGGGCAGAACGTAGGTTGTTTATACACTAAACACGTGAAAAGCTTTTTCGCGTCATTCAAAACGCAAAGCGCAAGAAAATAGAAAGAAAATCGCAAATATTTTGAAAACTTTGCAACAGTTTGAAAGCCTATCAATAGACATGAGAAAATAAATAGAACTCAATCAATGATCGCGGATTTTCAATGAAACTCTCATAGATGTCTATAAATAAACATTGTTAAGAATTTAAGGTATTTATATAAGTAAACGAGGTATTGATGTCCTGACACTTGATGAGTCATGGCGCAGACCATGCGTCTGCCGCGCCGGGCGTTTGCGCAACCTGCGCGCACGCCGCCCGCGCCGCATCCGTGCGAACTTGAACTTGCATACGGTCAAGCGCAACCGAGATTACGTTGAAATGAAATCTAAGACTCTATCAATAAAACTAACTAGTAACAAATGTTCAAGTAGGACCTGTTATAATTGGCGGGTGACATAATTTAAAGAGGAAATCCTCAATGCTGCCCCGGCAATAAATCCTAAACGTTACTGTAACCCGTTATTACACTTACGAAATGGGTGGAGTTATACGCTGAGATGGAGATAAATCAATGATCAACGGATAACTAAATTGCGTTCTGTCGTCTTCTGTCATTAGATATAACTAGAAATAAAAGCTGAAAAAAACATCATTAGTAGCTATATCGATTACATATATTAAGCAGTATTAAAATTAATGTTCAATGCTTGTAATCGATTTTAAATCAACTCTGATTGATTTGAAACCGTAACAGCTGAGTTGATCTTTCCGCTTCCCATAAAGTGTAGTGAATGGATAGATTTTTGTTCGACGAGAGCCGGCACTGGGGAACTCTCGGACATAATGTTGCCAGGCGCAACAAAATAAAACGGGATAGCATGATCACTATTGATTATGGTAATAAAAAGATATTTAAAAAAAAAAACCATCAGTTGCCAAAAATGCAACTAATGGCGATTTTGCATATTTCTAAATTATATTTGAAAGTACGTCAATTACCATTTTATTATTTAACATGACAAAAAGTAATTAAAAATGTCAACTTTTTAGATCATCCAAACTTCTACTGAGACATTCCATAAAACCACGGATTTCTAGTCGTCTCACAAAATCAGGCAATACAAGGCAGGAATGTCAGTCAATCGTGCAGAGTGGTCAAGACAAAAAGTTAATTAAAGCCGGTGGCGGTGACAGTGCGCAGAGCCGCAGGTGCCTATGGGAAGTGCGGCCGTGCGCGTCGGCCGCGCACCGAGACCAATCGGCGCTAATTGTAACGAACGCTGCGCAAGCGACGAAGACCGGCGACCGCTTCTGTTGACATTGTCCCCCAAAATTATCGTTATAGATCAAAGCGTAGGTAAAAAGCTCCCAGTTAGGTAAACGACCTTAGCTGTAGATTATTCTTAGACCATTTGATAGCTCTACAGTTCAAATCACTTCTTCATATAATTTTGTACAACATTTTCAGAAATTATCGTAAAACTCACAGAATATTTTAGTAGAGTTTTGCACGACGTATGAGTGAAAGAGCCTAAATCACAGCTATCACTCCCCCACCCCTTGTCCCACTCCTCTTCAGGAGGGCAACGTGCAAAAGATGCCTTACGAGTTGCAAGCATCTATAACTAACTGCTTAACATTCGAAACTGCAATTAGGTAGGCAAATACCCAACCAATATAAATAGTCATAATGTGTTTATATAGAAACTCCTGCAGAATTTACAAGTGTAGAAGAGCCGACACATTCCAATCGTATACACTCGTCTGCCGTGTAACCCGCATATCAAAACAGCATCGACAATAAAACACGCAGCCGACAATACTGTCTCTGACTAGTGACCACACAAAAGGGAACAGTGATAAATAAACAACAATAAGTTGTTGTTTATCTCGGAATTGGGCACCGATCTATTCGCCGGTAGTCGGGTGAGATGACGCTCGTACCCAGTATGCCATACCTTATTCCCGAGAAGATCATCAGCTATAGAGCAAGACAAATTGTTCCCAGTTACACCCCTTGTATCAAAGTGAAAAATCTCAATCGCCTTTAGTACCTGTGTCTAATATGTACTATTAATTTTAGCTCAGTGACGGTGTTTAACGTTTGAATAATAAACACATGAGGCCCTTTTCGCAATTCGTAGTCATCAGCGCGACAAGAAACCTTCAAAGATAGTAATCGTAATTATGGGCAACGGCTACAATTCAAAGACACGAATTCAAACGTTATCTGGGACACATCGAAAATGCAACCGGTGTCGCGTAATTCATCTCCTTATCATATCTTTACAGTGTGAATATTCACAATGCCGCCTCAGAAGGGAAATAATTTAGAGGCGTTACCCTGTTACCTATTCATTCTAATTTAATGTTAGCAAGGTGCCGTTTATCTGAACATCGGATTATTTTCAGCGGGTAAAGATATTGCCCTGCACGGATCAACCACCATTACACCCTTTTGACTCCGCATTAGGACTAACTTGCATTTATTCAAATTATACCGATAGAAGTTGCGGATGCAATGCATCGTGGTTGGTCTATCCAAAATAATAATGGGGTGTGATTGGTCGCTTGTAAATTTTAAGCCGGGTAAATGTCCGAGGAAACATTTGTTGAAAACTAAACTTGTCTGTCACGTGGACAAACGAATTAACTAAACGTTAATTGATTGTTATCACGCTTAAAGTGTTAAATGTCAAATGTTAAGTGTTAAGTGTTAAATGTGTGTTAATTGGTCTGGAGTATAAAATAAAAAATAATGATTGAAAAAAACAAAGCTTCAAGAACTTGAAGACAGTATGTTATCAATTAAAATCTTGCTGGAGACCGCTAGCCTAGTTGTAGTCATAAATGTTTCATAAATTGTTGACGACTTATTTTAAATCGGTGTAGGCATGGGAACCAAAGTTGGTAACTTAAAAAAAATATTGCATACACATATGTCGCCAACAATATCAGTGGAAACTCGCCTTATTCAGCGTATGTTTGGAAACATTTTGTCCTAAAGTACGGAGTCCAAAGGTAGTTGATCCGTGTTCTTCTGTAACTGAGACGTATAGAGACCCTCGCTTATATTTCATAACAGCGATGGAACGTATTATTTTACAACTTAAGCTTTTAGTTCCGTAACGAGTAAAGGTGAGGCTTTTGTAGTTATTATAGACGAATTTGTAGGTGTAACAAAATGCTATTTAAAATCATTTCCTCGGTCATATTTTTCTTTTTGTGCCACTTTATTGTCTGTTGAGTGAGAGGGAATGCTAGACCACCCATACATGTAATCATTTTACTTCCATGTTAGGATGTTCAGTGACGTTTATTTTCATATCTACTTAGGCAAAATATATGACGTTGTTTTCTGCACGTTCTACTTACGAATACCTCGCTAACACAATATTTCTAGCTACAGGATGCCATCGATTTTCAAACACTGCAATAAAAAAACTATAAGTAGATATCGGCATAAATATTTATAATCGTGTATGTTGGGGACTCTCATTATGTGTCTGGGTGCGCATGCACACATCTTTCGACGCGGCCATTAACGCGCCCGAGATCAATTGGCTTTCGAGCCGTGGGCGGAACGTTTCATTAACTATTATAATATAAAAGCAGTCCAAGCTGATTAGTTCCTTGAACGTCCGACGCTTTTTAAGCCATAATCGATATTTATATAAGAATCTTTTATGACGTGTTATGAGCGTTTCACAACACGACGGCCGGTTTTTACTAAACGAGAGTAGCACGAATAACACAAATAAAGAACACCTACCACGCGCCATAACATAACTGAAGAAGAGTTCCAAGAAACATAAAACCAACCGATCTATAAAGGTGTACATCCATAAAACGATATCATACGACACAGAGTGACTAATGCATAGGCGATTCACGGAGAGTTGTATAATGGTCGGAGACACACGAATTACCCAGTAGCGGGCGCTTATCTGATAATAAATATTATGGTCCATTCTTTTAGGCGAGACGGTCATTAATCGAGCGGTCGATAGCGAGCGTATCGTCTTACGAGCCGCATTGTTGAGCCAACAGTTGTTCCTATTTATCAAGACGCCAGTAATATTGTTATGGCGCACACAAAGAGCCAGCGCGCTCGCTCGCGACGCCTCTACAACGTCGCGGCCTTTGTTTCTTGACAAGCAACATCGGTATTAGTGAAATATTAATTTAAAATCATCGGAAACCGGTAACGATTATGTGATAACCACTGTCACAGCATGCTAGGCGTAAAATCATCGTTATGTTGGTAAACTAGTAATAGAAATGGAATGACAACTATAATTATTATGTGAGAAAACATGGCGCCAAAAGTATAATTAACGCCTTCTTATAAGTCGATAATTAATTCACACCTTTTTATCTGACGAGTACCGTTAGTACACAAATCCGGAGGCTTTGTGGCTTAAGACTATGTCAGTCGAATTAGAGTCACGAAATCGTCAAGGTTGAAATGATTTGCATATAAATTACTTTCGGCGATGAGTAAATCCACGTGTTGCTCGGTGAGAATAGAGATTAATGTGGAAGGTGTTGGTGCTGGCCGGGTGACAGACAAGTTAAGCTGACATCCGTCAACGCCGCTGGCCGTAATCGCCGGATCGAAGATCGATGCTAAGCCCGGCTTATTGAACTCTTTAACGGATTCGGATCAACCCGACACGTTCCGAGTTCATCGTTCGTCCCTACACGCACGCAGCCTACACTATCGAGCCGGTTATCTTTTGTAAATCTGACAGCTTTCGGGTCATTGGACAAAGGTACACGTATGTAAGTGGTGTAATAACTATGCATACCAACATTATCGACAAAAAGTTCAGTATCAGCATTTCCTCATGGGACTAGTTCGACAGTATATTATCCCGATCGTTCGCAAAAGATTAAACTATGCAGATAGCGAAACAGTATGTTTCCATTAGAAGAGAAATCTCGTAACAGCAGCATCAAAACGATGGTGAGGGATGATATCGTTGGACGGTTATGCGTCGTCTCTTGAGAATCCTTTCGGAGGCGTGTGTATGAGTGGTCGTGAATTTTTACGACTGCTACTGACCCTTGCGTAACACTAGGTTTAGAAGGAGTCCGCAATTATTGTACAATCGATGCGTGTTATCGAGGTACGCTTCTGTGAGCCGCTGACGGCTAACCACTTTATCAGGCCTTTCTCGAGAGAATTTTAAATGATTATATACCTTCTACTGAGTGCTGACCAGAGGAAATGAATAAATAATAAAATTTTGTTTTGTTGATCGTTTAAATCCGTATAATAATGTCATATCTGCTGTTTTGTCTGTGACTAAGGTGGCAAACAAGCGTACCTGTTATGAAGCTCTAACCTAGTCTATAGGTGCTTGCAAAACCAAAGGCATCGCTTGCATGCTGCCGACCTCAAAGGGAGTGGGCTAATTAGCATTGAATAACATAATATGACTCATAATTTTTAACGTATCAGCTAACAGTTGCGCTTGTTACATGAAGTAGCAAATAACTTTGACATCCTGTTATAATTCATTAATACAGATCATTATCAAATCACCGTTGAAAGATTGATGAAGCTGAGGTCGACCCAGTACCGGTTTGTGCACGCAACGAAGCGCAGTGAAACAGGTATACAACACGCAAATCATCGAGCACTGACAATAGTTTTTTTAAGAATAAATTTTACGTCTGCACATAATTTGTTAATTCTTCACCCCTGGATGAACCCCAGTTTTACTATTCTAAGTACAACAGATACTAGCGAATGAATTATTAGGTCATCTTTTCTGGGTTATGTTACTTCCAGCGGATTGCTCAAAGATTTCTGAACTGGGCATGCCTCCAAATACCAAGACAGTCCAACTTACCTTGAACGAGGATCTAACGCTCGAATAAGATAGAATAGCGCTAAGAGTTGTAATGAAGGATAACCAGATTAAACATCCAGACAATACTATTAAAAATAATTCGGAACGCAGTGTTCGCCATGTTCTGGCGACGCTAGAACATAAATAGGTCCAAATTGTGTTTGGTAGGGGTTCGGGGGATGGCCGGGAGGCGACCGAGGAAACGAGGAGCTATGTATTTATTCTATTTGCAGAACGTGCTTCGCCGCCGCGGCCTCTGTTTGACGATGCAAATTTATCGCGACGTTTAATAAAAGGCGCACCGACCTCATTGATTCGCAGATGTTGCTCATTAAGAGGCAATACGGAGGCTCGACGTATTGGGCCTTCCATCGACGACCAAGACTTCCACGACTCAGCCTGTTGACAAATTAATGCGCGACTTTTAAAGTATTAGCTTCGTTTTAGTTCTTCGGTTTCTATTACTAGAACTAGCTGTCCCGGCGAACTTCGTGCCGCCTTAGAATTAATAAATGTTATATTAACTTATTAGCCGAAAAAGAACTAAACCCCCCGTTCCCCCTGTCGTCGTCAGTTCTTACCTTTTCCCGGCAAATATTAATAATGCTGTAACCCCATGTCTGATGATATAAAATGAACAATTAGAAAAAGCTGACCCTGCGAACTTCGTACCGCCTCAGAGTTAATAAATGTTGTATTAACTTATTAGCTGAAAAAGAACTAAACTCCCCGTTCCCCCGTTCGTCGTCCGTTCTTCCCTTTTCCCGGCAAATATTTATAATGCTGTAACCCCAGTCTGATGATATAAAATGAACAATTAGAAAAAGCTGATCCTGCGAACTTCGTACCGCCTCAGAGTTAATAAAAGTTGTATTAACTTATTAGCTGAAAAAGAACTAAACCCCCGTTCCCCCGTTCGTCGTCCGTTCTTCCTCTTTTCAGATAAATATTAAAAATTCTGTCTGATAATTTAAAAAAAACAATTAGAAAAATAAGAATTTGCAGGAATTTGTAGTCGCCATTTGACAGCGGCGTTCGTTACGCCATCTAGTGAAAGTAATTTGAATCATAATTTTTACATAAAATGGGTGTTTTTAGAATTTTCTGGGCAATTTTTTCAATTATTTTAAATGTATGAACCTTCGTTGAACTGCAAGGAATATACTAAAAAAAAATCATCTAAATTGGTCCAGCCGTTCTCGCGTCAAGTCATGACAACGGGAAATAGGATTCATTTTTATATAAAGAGATGATTATACTTAAGCAAGGTGTTATTACTTACTTGAGATACACTTATAGTTAATTACGCACTTATTTTTAGACTGTATTCTTGTAAGTAAAAATACAAATACATAATTTAACATACTGATAAAGCAAGGCAGCACCAAACGTGAGGAAGTGGAACAGAAACTGAGCATTAGCAGAATCAGAAAGCCCATAGCGGGTGAACGTAAAGTGCTAGCAATAGTCGTTTGATCCGATAACCCTTTACATCGAAGGAAGCGCCCTGCAGTCGCGGTCGATATCGACTTATTCGAACCCTTCCTCCTTCTCGCAACAATAAAGCTCGTTTGAATTGATTACCGAGTAACGCCGACGCACGGATTTTTTTCGCAGTAAAGAGCTTGTTTGTAAAGTAGCAATTTTCTTGCCACTACGCCTCCTTATTTGTGACTGACTCGGTCGCTACTCATGCAAGCACCCAGAGCTCTTGGAAAAAAGGAGCCGAAGCGTTGAATTTACCGCCCGCTGGGAGTATCGCGCCTCTGTGCTGTCCTCGCCGAACGCATGCAATAACCTGCCTACCTATACTTGTCTCGAATAACAATACGTTGGCGTCGTTTCTATGAATAGCAAAATCTGTTCTATTTACAATTCACTTTGCAGAATTTTATTATTCAGGTTCTATTACAATAGTTGCATAACAGATACACAAGTACGGCTCCGTTGCGTTGAAGTTCGCGTAGTTGTATCGCAAACAACACGAGTTAACACGAAGAACATTCGAACTACATGCCATCAGGTGCAAAGTGTTGCGCAGCTTTAAAGTGAGGTTAGTTTCGTATTTTTTAAGCGAGATCGACGCATTTACCGCTCGCGCGGGTCGGCGGAAATTGATGGTTTCACCTCGTTTCATGCAAAACGATCGCATCGTCCCGCTCGCACGACGCACGCTCCAGACAACGCGGTAATCATTGTTTTTGAAAACGAAATAAAACGACGCCCAGGCCAAAGTATATTACGGGACGGGAGAGAAAAACGAATATGCCGCAGTATTCTGATAACTTTAAGATAAATAGCGCGCCGAGTTTCACTTGCCCTTTACTTGGACCTGTTTTTTTTTTTCATTCCAATTCTGCATGTGTAATCTAAACTGGAGATCGATTTAAGTCATAAGTAACGAACTGCATAAGAATATGCACCCGCTGTGCCGTCTTTCACATAGATAAACTATAACTTAGTTGGTTACTAACTAAGGAATTGGTTTACCTACAAAGAGTTTATTGCCTTGTTTTTAATACTGTTACATGATCTTTTATGTGTGTTTAAAAGCTCTTCATCAGACTAAAGATGTCCACTGCTTACAGCTAAATGTTTCCCCAAAGACTTACACACGGGCCTTTGCTACTCGCATCCACTAGCTCACAGCGACGCGAAGCGTGTGATAACATAAAAGAAATACATTATTAACCACTCAAATTATCAAAAGTTATATTGAATTGACATACAAGCAGTATCCATGGCAATAATTGGAGATAACTGTTTGACCCGTATCATATCCAAGCAAGTGTAGTTCAACGTGTAGCTGTGATAATACAGGCCGCGTCAGTGGTTGAGAGGCGAGCACAAAGCGCATCTCATTTTCGGCAGCAAAGACAAAAGCGGTAATTACAGTTAACCGTTGTAACAGAGTGTACAACGGAACGGCGTGTAGACCATTGTGGGAGAACGCTATGGTGCTATGTTGTCGTATTTCTAACTTTAAATACTTACTAAAATCTTTGACGTAAGTATATGTATATACACGAGTAAATGTCTTGTCTATATTTACACAGTAGCCGTCATTACTTTCAAGCGAAATTCTGTTAACTCTGAAAATACAGAGCTCTCGTACCTACCATAAAAAATTTAAAACATTTGATACGGAAACAATAAATAACAATTCGCCGTATACCATCAATGAAACTTAAATGCAGCCGGTTTCGATTATCTACTTCATTCACGGTGTCATGTTCCCGAAGTTCCCACGTAGTCAAGTGTCCCTAATCAGTAGCCTGCCTGACACGCATTTCATTGTGTTACATAAAACACGTGCGGTAGAATTAGTCACGCGACAAGTGGAATTTCGGCCTTCATAAATCAATAGTAGAGTATCAAAATATACTCTATCATCAAAACACAAACTATTACAAGATCGTAGGTATTATAGTATAGAGCAGAACACTTTTCCCAGACAATTTTAGATAAACCAGGGTACTATCAAGAGAATTCACCAGACTCGCTCCACTTTAATATATAATCTTATTTTCAACTAAAATCAGATACAGAGCAAACGGGTGGTACTTCACCGCCACCGCGTTCACCACATACATTTCGCAGTTCTCAGCACAAGGCCCGGCTACGTAATAGCTAAGCACTAGGTATGAACTAACAAGGCCCGGTATACACTATTCCTGGAGTGACTTCGAATGACGGATAGACTAAACATTAAATATAAACAACATTGATGGATAGACTAATTAGATAGCTTCAATATAAAACATAAAATTACAGAATAAGTAACAGCGAAAAAGGTAGAAAAATACTAAATTCGTGTTCAAACCTGATAAGTAACTATAGAAATATATAAAATTAATATCGTCAGATGAACACACTAATAAAGGTCGCAGGCACGCAACTATTGGATTATGAGTACCTACCAAAGAGACCTACAATGTGTGTAACAAAATACCAAATTACAAAAAAACAGAAACTGGAAAACGAACTCGCGACCACCCGATCTAGTAATCCGAGCGGCCTACACACCTACCTCTAGACTACATGGCAAATATACGATGGCAATTTGTTTTACATCACCACCCTTTCACCGATGCATGTAGGCAATAAAATCGTAGCAAAGTGACGTGGACGGTGAGCGCACACCCTTACACCCTGCGGTAATCCTGCCCTGGGGGAAAATTCTGAACATACTCTAGGATTAGAAAAGATTTCAGCTTAAAAGTTGCACCATAATGCACTTTTAAAGTTGCATGTTTAACTGATGAACATTTTTATTGCTATTTTCAACAAGACACTAACGAACCATTACAGCAGTAAACGGTCTTTCGCCAGTGCGTCAAAGGTCCGTAGGTTACTGCCCTAACAGCCCGTTAGTATGATTGTAAACTAGGCCTTTAGCAAACCTCGACACAAAATTACATACGAGTAGGAACACGAACAAATAATGTTTAAGGATTTCAGACCGCAACATACATATTTACAGAGTATTCATCAATATTCCGGAAAATTACATCTACTGATTATAGACGTATTTAATCTACGAAATATTTTTAACAATGCAGTCGTTAATATTATGGAAATTCCATACGAATAGATTATTTTTATGATATTTTCAAGAAAACCACCCGTAACCCATCCGTAAATGTAGTGTTATAAAAAACTCTTATTCTACCTTCGATACTGCTAAACGATACCTGCAACAGCCACTACAATATAAAAGCCTGAAATTTATACCACAATAAAATTCACCGAACATGGAATGAATCTGGAATCTGAATAACTCACGATCGGGCTAGAGACGCGTTAACACAACAAAGGGAGTGTCAGTGTCAGGTGTTTCGCGTGACCACGATCGCGGGATTCCTCTTCACTCATTTACAGGATCGGCTTACTTCGGCATTCCTCGAAGTCAGGCCCGAAGCTTTATTGGATCGGTGAGTCAACGGATGCCTTTACTTCACTTACACTCTCGATGTTACAACCATGGTAAAACTTTCATCTTGTTATTTCTTAGAACAAAATTGAAAACAATTTGTCGCCTATTTACGTAGGTTCAGGCTATCGTCTTTTCCTGGTGTTTTCTACTTCATTGTAATATTATTAAATAGTACATTGTTATCCGAGGGGAAAAGTAACTTATTAATTGGTCCGGAGACGGGGTTTAGCGCCCGAGCGTAGCGAGGGCGCTAATAGTTCGAGGGACCAATAATAAGTTACTTTAACCCGAGATAAACACTGTGCTTTTCATCACGTATACAAGGAAAGTAATAATAAAATAATTTAGTAGCTAAAGAAAAAAATAGTGATTTTTACACATACAAACACATGTATAGTGACGTAGATTGCGTATTTTGCTTTTAGTTATTTTGACGCTGTCACTTTGTTTTTTTTAAGAGGCCAGTACTTTTTCAAACATTATAAAAGGTTTTAGTCTGTGATTATAGATTCGGAGCAGGAACGAATTGTGATTGATTTAGGGAAAAATGGTAAATATTTTGCCCAAATGTATGTTATTTTAAAGAAATAGTTGAAAGTATATTATAATAATGTCATTTAAAAATATATATTCTTTAATTAATACTTAACTTTATGTTATTTCAATTTACATCGCGCTGTAATTGAGTGGATGTAAGAAGGTTGGAACTATTAAATTCTCTTTGGTTGGAACATAGTTCAATAGAAACTCGTATTTTTTTATAATTTGACAGATACTTTGACAGAACGGGCCTAATCGTTTTCTGGATATACGATTGAGCCCGTTCTGTCAACGATTTTGCCCGATCAGAAAAGTATCACCTTCTGTCGGCTCTTCAGGCACCTTTCGACCTACTTTCCGCGTATCAGTGATGAAAACATGTTTTACACATAGTACATTAACTAAATAGGAGTGGCAATTTATTGCCAGGTACCATTACGAGATAACTGCTTGTCTGGCTTAGCATTTAGGCTAGAGTATAAACAAACACTGAACATAAAGGAAAATCTAATTATATTTCCTTCTAGGGAACTAATACGCAAAACCTTTTTGGCTGATTAGTAATTCCAGTTACTTAACAATGTGACTCCGGCAAGAAAATTTAATTAAACACGCACGAAGTAGCCTCAACGATAACGAAAGCCCAGACGGGCGAGCAAATTATCATCTGGTTCGCTTCACCGAGTTACGCAAGACAATAAGCAAACAGCTGGGCCGATGTGCAATAGGTAACCCGCCCCACAGTGGTGGTCGTTGATCATAATCCAGATAGTGCACCAACTATGGCAAGCATTCGGTTCGTAGGCCGAGAGGCGCACGACCGCCATCGAAAGTGAATTGTCGTGCCGCTACAAACATGTCGCCCAACATTTGCTTGTACCGCGTGACTAGACTTTCGCGCAATCGGACATTAAGAATTACAATCATAAATGACCTTAAAGCTTTTCGATAGACGACTTCGGCATTAAACGTTGCCATTTAGTCGGGACCCGCTAGCTTCCTTTAATGGATATTGCGTTGTCGTCTGGTTAGTGTAGTTACAACAAAAGTTGCAGCAATACAAGCATTGTAACTATGCAAATACATATCTTCACTACTCCAACTTTTATTATGATAGGATGCAAAAAGTCTGCGTATGAAATGGGCAAAATAGTACTCAATTTGATAACGCTATTTAAGACGATAATCGTCTTAAAGAATGTGCTCTCGGGCACAGGTTATAATATTTACATTATCAATTGTATGTCATCGACATCTTCGTAGCGATGTTTTCACTCGTGCGCCCGTCGTGTTACCTTTCGAAAGCGTTGACTCATAAACAAAGCGACCTCTGAACTTAATAACAATGTGAGGCGGGCGTGCGAAACCGAAGATGCACCCAGCGACTTGCAATATTTCTTTCGGGGCCCATCGAGTCGCCGGCTACATGACGCGTCGTAATTTAGCGTTCTGTACACAGCAAAAACTGTTCGTGGTCTGCGGCGATCGCTAAACGTGATAATACCCCTATATAGAAACCTTTATTGTCATAATTTTGACCCACATCTGATTCAACCGAACATGGCCCGTATTGCTGTGAGAAAGCACATTTACTTCTATCGTTTTTTATCCTGCAATATTTCTTATCGTTGAATAGAAACACAGTTTAAAGTGCCACTATAATTTTTAAAGTCCATTAACGAGACAAGGACAACGAGAATTTATTGACAATAGAAAATATCGTTGCAATTATCTGATATGGTGGAATTCGTGACTTACCTGAGGTCAATATATAATTCGGCATCTTTGACATATAAAGGACCTTGTTCCACTATTGTTTTGGCCCGCTGTTTGATTTATATGAAGTATTTACTATATGAACGTATAGATACATTATTATTTACAACGTAACCTTTGCGCATGAATTAAGATGTAGTGAAAAATAAGTTGTCTAACAAAATTATTGTACTAACCATCACTCTTCCATCTTTTTCAAAGTTCCGTTTCGTAAAGGATCTAATTAACGATACTGACAGGTACTAAATGAATGTTGGCAGTTTTTTCAATCTCTTGCACATTATGTATGATGCAAGGATGATACTATGTAATGATTTTAATCATTAAAAGTAAAAGTAGATCGAAATCTGCACGTTACATTAGTCAAACTCAAAGTACGGGGCTAGACGCCGACCGGATGACCCCGATGTCGCGTAATCCGTGAGCATTGTTACGAGACCGGTAATCGTTCAAATTGCAATACTTATACTATTTGTATACCAAACGTATACATAAGATAGGTACGGAGTTGAAGATTAAGTAATGATCCAGTTATATGAATCTTGTTGAAATTCTGTTTTATAAGTGCCAAACAAATCTATTCAATAACACAATAACGAAGTGTTGAAAATAATAGGAGTAGATAAATTCCCAGATAACACTTGTTAATTCGTATATTAACAACTTGACACCTATAAATTAGATTCGTGTCCAAAAACTATTTTAAATTTAGGAATTAACAGCAACGCGATGTTCCCACAGTCTCCCGCAATTGACTAGATAATATAAAACGAAAAGTTAATAGGAACAAAACGTTTCCAAAATTAAATAAACACGCATAGGTTCGGTCCGGCGGGGTCGGTATAATTCGATAATTTACAACACGAGACTCCGCGCGAGTGCCTTGGGCTTGTAAAAATTCACATGAAATTCGGCGGCAGCCGGCGATCGTATGGGCACGCTATCCATCACGCGGCGCTCGGCACGCAACAATCAAAACTCTAATTATTCCTACAGTAGTAAAATTACGCACAAAAAGCCGCAATTTACTTTCCCTCAGTACTGCAGCCGATTCCGACTTTCTAGAGTTCATAATAATTATCTTGAATGCATTTCTAACACCTAATCTCCAATATAAAACGCAGGAAAATGATGCTTATTACGCAACAAAATACATGTTACCGTCGTAATTTGTTCTAATCTACCCAACAGGTGCACAACCACATCTACGGGCAACTTGTTATTGAAAGTGACAAGTGGTCACAGCAATATTAACCATCGCCGAGCTGAGAATGAATAAAATTAAGATAAAAGCGAGGAGACGATTCCCCACTTCAATTACGGCATCCCACACAATGATTAGACGTTCCACTAGATGCGCTGCGTCTCGATCGTAGGCCAGCTTGAGTTATTAAGTGCTAGCTTTGTTATAAATACATTCAACATGACGTAGATTAATGGAATAAAATACCCGGCCCTTTTTATATTTGATCGCCTTCATTCCTTGTCAACATTCTAACTCCCGGATTAAGTGCAGTCGTTTATCTAAGCATTTACGTCCTACGTAGTTGCTCTTTTATGGGCTATTTTGTGGCGGCGCGTAACGTTTTATTTGAGCTACTCGGGTCAGTTTATACGACGACACCGGAGATGGATTCCTGACTCAACCCTGCCGAGGATTGATGGCCACAATACTTCATTGGAACAAAGCTGAACTTCCAAGATTTGAAAAATATACTGCAGTTTCATTGGCATGCAAAATGAACCCAGCAAATCTAAATCACATCCTTGTTAAGTAGCTTTGTATAAACGAAAGGAACTAGTTGTTCGTTATCTCGAGTGAAGAGGCGACCTTCAACTTAGCTCGGCCTGAATACAGAGTAGCGTAATAACAAGAGACACTGGAAGGTAAACGCTGGACGCTTTTGTATGCAAAAAGCGTTAAGTGTTAGCCGACGCGGTGTACGAGCCGAACATTAAACAAGCGGTTGAGAGCTAAAATAGAAATGGGTTGTTTGAGTAGGGTTCTTTCGCGAACGCAATTGTAGTCGAACGTGTCTTGTTAGTGAATGCGTTATGCAAATTGGTAAGCGGCGTTAGTACGAAACCTCTAACGCCACCCTACAGTTAGAAGGATATAGAATAATGTAATTTGAAACAGCAGAGAGGTAGAATTACCACCTTTATCAAGAAGTACTACCAATGTAGCAACCGTACAAAAGGGTACCTTACCTGATCTGTCAGTAACCATACACATAATAAAACGGATATGAAAATATATGATAAAATCTTAATTCTTAAAACTACCATAATAATAAAAATAACTCACGCAAATAATAATTCCACCACTACCGTTTAGGGGCTATTAATTGCGTCAATTTGAGGGTGATTAAATACGAGCGGGTATATTGAACAGGCAATCAGTCAATCCTCGACAACTACTCATGTTAATATGATGATTGCTTTGAGTAGGACTGCTGACAGAGTCAATTTCAAACCTAATTGCAGCAATTTATTATTGTTTTTCTGAAAAAATAAACGGTTACTTTACAGGTTTAACAAAAGAACATGAGAAACCTATTTTTGCACCCAGGAGGCGAAAGTCTAGCCTTTATACATTGTAAAAAGATGTAAAAAAATAACAATAATACACTAACTTCATTACGAATCCACACTCGACAACAATACATTTTTATTCGTTCTTAAACATAACTCTCATATAAATACTCACGTTGGATATTTAAGCATGAATTAAATAACGGTTAGCGGTCCTTTTGTGAATCTGGTTAAAAGCTTTTACGCGTATATTGTAATGTAATGGCGACAAAAGGCTTAACCTTACAATCTTTAAATAATAATGTATCTTGCGATTATAATTCGAATTGAGTCAGCCTTTACGATACGATAGGACGTTCGGAACGTTCCTCGGTCGCTAAATGGCGTTCGTAAATCGTCGATTAAGACGGTACACATTCGCACGACAAAAAGCCTCGCGTCAGAAATGGCCGCTGCGACAGAGGCTGGTGCCATAAATTTCATAATTAATTTTATTATCGACGCCATTGCTCGCACGTCGACTTAATGCGAGATTTGCGATCCAAAGCCACCACCGCCGTCCGCCTTATCATTAAATGTTCACGATACTTGGCGTGCGCTCTGATTTCATAATGTCCCATAATTGTGTGCGAATGAAAGGAGGGCCAGCTGAAAGCGTTGGACGCAGAATAAGAAGCGCGCTCGTCAAAAGCTATCATTGTAATGGAGTTTAACTCTTTGAGACCACTGCTGCACTGTTAAAAAAGCTAACTTCTTATTTCAAAGAAAAGTAATGAGAATTTAACTCGGCGGAAAACAGTCTGCGGGGCTCGACGTTTCGAGAACGGCGATGGAAAGAAAATATTTTTTACGTTACTTGCGATGGTGAGGGGCGCGCCGCGACGACTCCAGGCACAGAGCACCCTCACAAAGGCTGCAGCGCCGCCAGCTCCCGCCTAATGCTTTATTATGAGCTTAACGCGGAATAGCAACGGCTGTAATGCAACTTTATACCAACGGGTCACAGAGATCAAAGAAAATTATGGTCAACTTCTCTAGTTAACATTGAAATGTGAAAAATGAATTAAATAAGCACAAACTCCCATGTCACGACCCACGGAAGTGCGAAACTACTTTTAATTGACAATTTTGGTATCCTAAAAACTGTCTTAAGAAAGGCGCGGATGTTTCATTTAGGCATAATATGCGGTTCGTAGGGGGTCGCAACCAAAGAGACCTTTAGCTTCGTTAACGCCATATACGTTGACAGTATTGTAACCGCGTATGGTGTTCGGGAGAACGTGACTTTCTTTAACCCGGCTCACGGTTTATTGTTACTTATCGTCTGCACGGACAGAGAAGCGGAAAATTAAAAGGCTATTTAAATTCAGCAAACTAAATTTCTATCTATTGAAATAGTATCTAAAAAACTTTCAAAATATAACGATACGACTTGGAATCGTTACTAAACGTAGTGCAACCGTCGGTGGTTTTCACAATGAGAGAAATATGTGCATATATTGAGTGCATCAACTGCACAAAAAGGCACAATCTCACCAAGATAGGATAACAAGATAACAAGCGTGGAGCGGCATACTGAGACGGATAAAAACAAGACATGGAGCCTACGCGCAGACGTGTACCTTGTTTACTTAAACGAGGCCCACATTAAGTGCCTCCGGAGTAGAGTCTGCATCTCAGGTACGCTGTGGTGTGCTCCAATGCATTCGAATCACATGCACACAATACACCGATCTATACATACCCACCTACAGGTATATACAGGGTGTTAGTTAGAAGAAAGACGTATTCAATCCCATGATAATTCTTGATAACATGTTACTAAAATATTTTTATGACCGTAAAACATCAAAAAATTACAGAGAAAACTGAACCAAATATTGCAAAAAGTTTCGCAACGTGGGCCATCCTTAGGATGCGTTTCTTTTGATGCGGAGCTGGGCGAAGCGGAGCGGAGCGGCGGACTGTGATTGGCCAACTATGATGGGCCAAGAGCGCAGTGGAGATTTCGAGCACTGTGATTGGCCAATTCACGGTCCGCTCCGCTCCGCGTGAGTGGAAACGGGCCCTTACGCTAGCGTTACTCGCTAGTTATATTACTTGCTGTCTTAACATAGGCATTTTACTCGTGTAACTGACCTTAATCCGTTTACCCTTCATATTCCATTTCATTTTCATTAATTCGTATTTTGTTGGATTAATTCGGTCAAAAATTCAGTTAATATTGTTTTCTTTTACATATACATTTGTAATGAGAATCGAATACCGAATACCCTTCTTCAATGCGTCCCAAGTCTTAACTAACAGCCTGTATATTGTTACAATATATTCAGACTCCAGTATTTACGTTACCCTGTGTTTGCACTGGACGAAACATACAACAAAACATGTTATTGTCTTTATCTTTGTTGTCATTAAATAAAAACAACAATATGTTCCGTTCGAATGTTTCATCCAATGCAAACGCAGGCTTAAACAAGAAAGTATTTCCACAAGTATCTACAGTAAATTTGAATCAATACAAAATCTGGCACTCAATTTAATACCAATGCTTACGTAAATCCCAGACTACTAACACATTGGACTAGAATATCAAAATAAGCCTAAAAAATAAAAATTCTCACCACGTATACAAAAGACTTCAATGCATATTGGTTTCCATTGAAAATCTATGAATATCTCAGATTTGGTTCACACATCAGTTTCGGAATTCAGTCACGTATGAACATCACATTATTTGTAATTTAGATCCTAAAATATGGAACTCGACGCAGCCGTAGAATTTGTAATCTGGTTAAAACTTATAAATCGTATTTTTTGCAAAAAGTTACGTCAAGTTTTTGTGAAGTTTCCATTTGTAAGATTTCCAGGTCTTCTATTTAAAAGGTTGTTGATCTTAAAGCCACTGTTAAAAGCGCAGTTATACTGGCATGAGGCTCTTATATCGCAAAAATAGGACCATTATTAAATAAAATTTGATTTTCACGTCGCCAGCCGAAGTAAGCTTTAGATGGCATCAAAATAATGCAACACTGAGATTATAATATAACAGGAAGTGATTTTAATGTCAATCATTCCCAATAAGTATAGGGTTTTATACCTACTTATTTTTTATGACTACTTAATAATAATAAAAAATATTAAAAATAATATGAATAAGTTCGAGGCTGCTTCAAAATTCCATGAAAACAAACAGGCTTACACACTTGTAAAAATATTACTTACTAAATTCACGCCTAAGTAACCTCTATTATTCCAGTCAAGTAATACAATGTTTATCTATTGTTATCAGTGCGGACCGATCGCATCATTACACACGTATCCTGCCCACGGGCGTGCGTCTGATGACGGAGATGCTGTAACGTAGTGATGGTTCAAATTTAATACTTACAGCGGATACCAAGCCCAAATGGAGAAATATTGGTTATAGATGGGTCATTGTTAATCAGCTCAAAGTAGTAGAAGGACGAAGTCCGCGATATTATGTTACCAAATTAAAATCTAAAATCTGCGTGAGAAAGACTACTACAACGTATCTAGTTCTCAATGTTGGTACGAAAACGTACCTCTGACGACCCATCGACGGTGTGCCTCGCCTACTTCTAATATTTTATACGGCCTGACTAATTAACATCAACATTACGTAGTCATTTGATAGAAAACGCTGATCTCTTTCACAGTACTCCAGTATTTTATACCAATTTCGGTATGTTTTGTCGGCCCACACTCGTGACAATCTGATGCATGCGTGAGAACTTACGCGCAAACACACAAACACGCGTATGAGTCAGTATAGTGTGAACTTCCTTGTTCTTTAAGAATTTTATCTAAATAACACATTTTAAAAACGTGCTGACCCACTCTATGTTCAGTAAGAAGTTTTTTATTGCTCTCGAACAAGCTACATATACCTATTAAATACCGGCATCCATTAAGTGCCCGAATAAAACGTACTTTAACTGTCTACGTAATTATTCATTCAATTCTGATGATACCTTTACACCCGTGAAAGTAAACATGAAATCTCACGAATATTGTTAACACAATGAAAAGAGCCGGACAATCGCTCGTCAAATATTAACAACTCATGACATAATAGAAACAAGAGTGCAGTAATCAACTCTAATAAGAAGGTGAGAAGGCGAAGCGTATTTATTACTTTAATGGAATATCAGCAATTAGGGCCGCAGATAGAATCAGTAGCGCTGACAAGGTGCAAACGAGAGTGGTCCGACCGGATACTAGGGTGGCCACTCAAACTAAGATACATCCAAGGACAAAAAATAAAATTGTATACGCGATTTTAGTCTGTCTACCTTTTATGTAGAGACGATTGTGCCCCATCTAAGTGCGATCAGGACTATCCGAAGCTTTGTCGGTGGCTGTACCGAAATAAAACAATGCCGCCGATGAATTACCATAGAGAATGAGCGGAACGGACGGATTAAGTGAAAAAGAATCAAACAAGGAGGCGTACGTGCCGGGAATTTTAAATAGATAAAGTTCCCGATCGGGCGACGAAGTGCAGATCTGTTTGTCTCCATTTTTATCGCCGTCTGCAATTTCAAATTAATTTAGTGAGCATTGCTTAGTAGTGATTTTTTTATTTGAAATACATAATGAATAATTAAGTGTCTAGATTTAATTTACCTATACAACTGATTTAATTGAATTCTACGTAGGTAGCTTTAATTGTACTTATAGGTGTGCAATTTTCAAGATAATTTAACCACAGTTTCATAAATTCTTTGGGACGACATATATCTGTAGAATTAATGCTACATTGTATGTATGAACCGCAAAGTATCAGGGAGAGCTACCTGAAGGCGCCGGCTCCGTTCAATCGCGCTGACTCAGCAGAGCCACTCCCGCGCATCGGCCGCTATTACCGCGCAACCGATCATTACGTTGCGCGCGCACTTCGCACTACCAAAAACAACAGTCATCCGACGTCCAATTGTGACCAATTAACGACCCAACTGCAATTTGTAAGCACAAAAAATCAACCGTGACGAGATGTCGGTATTATGTGTCCTTGTTAACTACTGTGAGTTTTTATTTTGACGAAATTCAGACTACCTGTAGATGAGTCAATAACCTCGGGCGACACTTTCGGATTATCTATACTTTAGAATAAGTAAAAAAAACCCTACTACTGAAAAATCGCGCTCTAAAAAGTATGAAACAAGAAAATATTCTTATCTGAAGGATAGCCGTGGTCCGTGGTCATATTCCATTTTGCCCTAAAGGACCTACATGGACCACGGCTATCCTCCAGATAAGAATATTTTCTTGTTTCATACTTTTTAGAGCGCGATTTTTCAGTAGTCGGGTTTTAGTTTTTAAACTTACTTTTTATTTCATTATTTTGGAGTTATAGGTAAGAATATATATATTTTTGAAATGTGCTCATCAAGCTCTTTCGTTTGATACCCCACACGGTTTTATTAAAAAATGTTTTTTTTTTAGTTCATGACATTATGTCCTCTAGAGGGCGCCATATGCAATTTTATGTGCCGTCACATAGCCTATAACCAGCGCGCCATTAAGCCGCTTCTAACGATACCTCATTTGTCAAATTACGAGAAGTAGTTTGGAAGTTAGGTGGGAACAGATGCACATACATACATACATACATACATACATACCGGTCAAAATCATAACCCTCCGCCGTAGTCGGGTAATAAGGTAAGCACATTTTAATTCCCTTGGCTCGTTTCACTACAAGATAATGTTGTGGTAGTATAAAGTTAAATTATACGTACTTGTATAATAAAGTTATGCGGCTAGGCGCTGTAATGACCGGATTAACCATCCTCGGTCCCAAGTTTTAGCTCACACAATTATCGGATGTCGTTGACTCTTGTAACCACAAAAAATAATTTTGATATATTATTACGGAGATTGAAAATGCAAATCACCGTTGACAGAGATACAAACAATTGCGTTTATACGCTCCTAACCCTTTTTTTTAAATCATGGATCTTATGATTCACTTAATTATTAACTAAAGTATGCAAAATTACTAAATAAACCGGCCAAGTGCGTGTCCGACTCGCAGATAAAGGGTTCCGTACCACCGTAGAATAAAAACATCAAAAATATCCAGTTTCTTGTATAGGGATCCCCTTTATTTTTACCCGACTACGGCGGAGGGTTATGATTTTGACCGGTATGTATGTATGTATGTATGTATGTATGTATGTATGTATGTATGTATGTATGTATGTATGTATGTATGTATGTATGTATGTATGTATGTATGTATGTATGTATGTATGTATGTATGTGCATCTGTTCCCACCTAACTTCCAAACTACTTGTCGTAATTTGACAAATGAGGTATCGTTAGAAGCGGCTTAATGGCGCGCTGGTTATAGGCTATGTGACGTCACCTAAAATTGCATATGGCGCCCTCTAGAGGACATAATGCCATGAACTAAAAAAAATATATTTTTTAAGAATACCGTGTGGGGTATCAAATGAAAGAGCTTGATGAGCACATTTCAAAAATATATATATTGTTACCTATAACTCCAAAATAATTAAATAAAAAGTAAGTTTAAAAACTAAAACCCGACTACTGAAAAATCGCGCTCTAAAAAGTATGAAACAAGAAAATATTCTCATCTAGAGGATAGCCGTGGTCCGTGTAGGTCTTTTAGGGCCAAATGGCATATGAACACGGACCACGGCTATCCTCTAGATGAGAATATTTTCTTGTTTCATACTTTTTAGAGCGCGATTTTTCAGTAGTCGGGTTTTAGTTTTTAAACTTACTTTTTAAATTTCATTTTACTTTTAGTATTTGTTGTTGTAGCGGCAACAGAAATACACATTCTCTGAAAATTTCAACTCTACCTATTACGGTTCGTGAGATACAGCCCGCTGACAGACGGACAGACAGACAGGCGAACAGCGTAGGCTTAGTAACAGGGTCCCGTTGGCACTCTTTGGGTACGGAACCCTAAAAAACTATTGCCTATAAGTCAATATTCATTTGTGCATTACGTCCAAAGATTACTTTCATATTGAGATCACAGCATTCAATATACCAGTATCGTAAACCTATTGACAGCTTTCATAAGCGAAGCGACCGCTGAAGACGTCAGCTGACATTCAACCCGAAAATTTCTCATTGTGCTGTCATCGTATTAACTGACAGTATACAAAATAATCCACTATTCATTTAACATTCATACGTGCAATTACTAGCGAAAAGCTGCCGGAACGACAATACCATCATCTCTCATATCCGACGTTGAGTACAATTAAATTAATTTACGCTCCAACCGCAGCATTAGATCAATGTTTATAATAGCTATTTTCATTTCATTCAATTTCATACTTCACGTGAATAGCATACTGTTACTAAGTATTTATAATGAGTAGTATATGTAAGCATTTTATGAGGTTATCGGCGTACAAAACACATAGTTTTGAATCAATGAGGTGGGTGTTCAATTTGAGTTGGGAATAGTTAATTGATAGGCACATGTACGGAGGAATGAGATGTCGGGACGGGACGCATGGTTTGAAGCATTCAATTTACTCAAAATCAGCGCGAGGAACACACGGCCGCAATTAAAAACCAGTCTAACACGCGCTGCAGGATATAATCTGCGTTAACACCAACAACGACCGGCCAATTTAGAAATATTCTACGCGCCCATAAAATTAAATTGGTAACGAGAAACACCCAAATCAACAGTCGACTGTGATCAGAGCCTTTAATTACTTTATTGGCTCCGTCTACTATAGGCGAGCGGCACGCCCGAGAGAATAGCTAGGGCACAGCAGATCGGGGCATGTGTACGCACCCAATCGAATTTACTTTCATACGAGTACTTTACAAAAAATAACGATGCATTTGATAACACAAGGGACGAATTTTAATCTGTCTGTATTCACATTACTCTACAGCAATTTCTGTTAAGTTGCAGTAAAAATCAAAGAAAATAATATTAATTAATAGTCACGAATTTCAAATATAAGTAGCCTCAAGTGTGAAATGGAATAACAAATTGCAAGCAGTAAAAGTGGGTACACAATACAGCGCGAGATGGAAGCCGGAGGCTCGTATTAATAACGTGACGGTGATAACTCCAGACACAATAGACGGCGTCGATGTCTTGAGACAATTGGAAGCGTTGCAGCGTCAAATGAGATGTTCCCCGAGAGCCAATCTCCCAGTTCAATTTGCTCTAAATCAAAGACACACGGCGCATCTTGCAGTCCGCCGCGCCATGCAATTATATTACTCGTAATTTCACACGCATAATTATAAACGCTATCAGATGACAATGTGAACGATGCGGCACCGTTTATCCTCGGGTTAATTAATCTTCTATCGCCTTTCACTTCGTGATTCAATTAATGGATTGCGTATGCTTGCATACCTAGGACTGATAACCTTAAACCTTATTCAATCCTAAAATAATGTTTCAATTTATAGAGAAACACATTTTTACATATTTATCATATGGATAGTAGATTGACTAAAAGTACAATATTGCCAGTGTTATCGATTCCACGAAACATCATAAGAACACAATCTAATCTAATGTTTTATATTACTGTCCTACAAGGTAGCAACCGTTAAAAATTATTGTATAGAGATAAGATTTCCTTCAATCAATAAGCACGTATTAAATCTTAGTTTTCACGCTTGATTTTAGCTTAAAAGAGAAATCTAAAGGTATTTAATACGGCAAGAGTATAAAATGGCAACTGGCGAACGAAAATGTTCCGACTTGTGGACAGAATAATGCTTTCCCCGGACAATTGACCGTACAGCCGTTAGGTAAAATAGATACGGAGAAGTCTACAAAATCGAATGCCGTAGAATAGTAAATAGGTACACTAACTGTTTTCTTAATAAATGGTATCTAGAGTTGTGAATTCGTGTTACTATTTTTAAATTTTGTTATACATAGTACTCTGTGCGTCATTAAAATGGATTGCAATTTGCAAGAGTTAAAAGTTCAATATGTGTGGTCTCGTTAAGTGTAAACTTATGTATTTGAATAGTTACGAGCCACTTACTTAACTATACTTAAAAAACTAGAACGCAATCGCATTATATCGATCATATTCTACTGCAGCATGTAGTATTTCCCCTAGACTATTATACCAAACGGTAAGCACTTTTCCAATGCCAAACCAGACGTAATTTATACTCATCTCATAAAAGTATACAATGCAGTGGGTAACAAAAATATACCTATTATATTTTGCCTACAATATCCTCGTCAACTTTGTTGCTTAAAGAAAAGTAACTACAGTTTATGGTAATTGTTTCTTTTGAGGTGCCCTTTGTCATTTGCGTTTAATACGAGTTGAAAAATAAGAATAAGAAGTAAACAGATGTATGGCGAATCACATTTCTTGTGGGGAAGTCTCGCGGTGGGGTAATATTTAATTATCCCTTGCGGAAACGCGAGGCGGGGTCGCGTTGACCCCACCCGCAAACAAAATGGCCGCCGACGTTACAATTACATTCCTTTATCAACCCGCGGAAGTCGCCACTTTAATATTTACAAGTTAAAGTTACAGAACAAGGATCGTTTATCCTTTGTATCGTACTAATGGGAATTCTTAAGGGCATTGTCGTATTTATATTATCTGTACAAACAATTTAACTCCGTAAATTACGTAGAATAATAATTAAAATTAATAACATAACAGACTACTACTTTTTGCACTAACTATATAGAACCAAGGAAGATTACTAACAATTTAAGTGTGTTCATCGGCGATAAACATGTAAACTAACATAAGTTTGACTAGAGGTTATTATGGTCAGTTTCTGCATTATTACTTTTGGTCCCTTCAAGATAAAGGCCACGAAATAGCCTCCACTATATTATAATAATATTAAAAACAGATATTATAATAATATTATGTATTAACAAACCTCAAAGGAAAATAATAGCTCAAACACACGATGCTTGTTATTTGAAGACAAGTTACGATATTCTCTGACTTAATACAGTAAACCAACTACATTAACTAAAGTACAGTACAGTACACACTATTTATTTCAATGACAAGTAATAGTTACGAGATTAATACGTGCATCAAATTTTGAAAGCTCCGTTGCAGACGCTTGATTATATAATTCAAATTAATTTTTTTTTATTCATGTAAGCTTTATAAGCATTTATAAATCTTCAACAAAATACTTTATTTAAGCGTTACCACCGGTTCGTAATGTTGCTTCCATTGAGAAGAGCCGGCAAGAAACTCAATGGTTATCAACTCCAAAATAGACTACATTGATGTAGACGATTCCGAACTCTATCAGCATAGTATTAAAATACTCGTCAAGACGATCGCGAGTTGGCGTGAATAATCGCAAACCACTGCAAATCTGCCACTGACACTATCTATCGTTTAGCTTAACGCAAATGCTGTGCTGTTATTCGTTGATTATATTGCATAACCAGGAGCCAGTTAAACTGTGAGTAATCGATGAACTGGTATATCTTCACGTTACCATTCTTAGACACAGATGTTTCACATGATACACATAGTTAACATATAGATATGAATTGGTAATACAAACTGAAATAAAAGTGTCGTGATGTGGATGTTTGTTCCTTTTTCGGACATAGTCTTGTGAAATTTGAATGAAATGTTAGAGGTCCAATAAAAACCTAACATTACTAAGTAGGTACACAAGAGGTGTGTCAATCGTAGCATGTGGCAATCAATAGTCTCTGGCTGCCCCCGTGGTATAAAGGCGTGAGTATATGTATGTATAGACTATTAGTATTTCGATAATTTTATGAGGTATAAAAGCTTAACAAAAATACAACTGCTTGTAAAAACTAATTCGATACAAAAAAATATACTTAATTTTAAATACATTCAATTTTTCATTACTTCATCGAACATGGCATAGATTTGCTTAAGCCGAAATATTTTTTCAGAAGAACTCTCTAAGAACTGCAAAAGCATTGTTAGAAAATAAATGATCTCTACGCAACAGTAAACGGCGCGTTGAAGTCTTTTGTATGCTCATCAAATTTAACTGCTGGGAACGACTTTGCTGCAGTATATTTATTTCCAAGGCAGGTCGTTCACTCTCAGAAAATGGCAATAATTTATACATTTACCTAAATAAACAACTCCACAGTTAAAAGAGTTAACATTTCGCATCAATCTTAATTAATACACGCGCTGAAGTCGAAGAGTGAATAAATTGGTGTATTAACGGGTGCATGAGATATTTAATTATGGTCGATTTCGATCAACTGGGCTTGCACTTTGCGTGACATGGACAAAAAGGGACGATCTTAAAAGAAGCTGACTTCTGTTTACTGGTGAGCACAAAAATCTTTCTTTCTTTCTTTTCTTTCTTCTCATAAGTCACCTGGACGAAAAAAAAACATAATTAATACTTTTATAAATTACCTTTATGAGCCATTTTAACTAATAATAATATTTATACTTTTGGAGACTCAAACTTCAAACATCAAAACTCAGACATCAAACTTAACGGTGGCTATACCTTGTTGCTAAACAAAAATTGTATTTATTATGACGGTTTTATACAATCATACAATATTTTGAGTATTATATTAACACTTGTCTCTACACAAGTACAGTCGCGATCAACACTTATGCGCGGGCGCCTCCCGCGCGGTCCGATTAAACGTTCCAGCGGTTCATGTAATGAACCGAGATAAATCAACAGTGTCACACGCACCCGTTCGCGTGACTCATGACCTCACTCATGCAGTTTGTCATTCCGTTTGCACTCGGATAAATTGATTGAAGTTATTTCTGAAAAGGAATGTATTGAGCTCTGTTGAATTTCACTTTAAAATGATATGTTGCCAGATTCAAACGGTAAAATAAACTAGTAGTTATTTTACCTTGGTGCAGTGTCATTTTGTATCAGTCTTTTCTTCATATATTGTTTTTTATCCGAAAAACAAGCAAGTAGATTCCTGTAATTTTAAAGCAACAACATCAATCTGTACTTTAACAATAACATGCAACTTGTTTAGGTTTTACTGGAACTTAAATTTGATTAGGTAGTGCAAATGATGAAGAAAAACAAATCCAACCTAACAATCAATAACCAAAAACAATCGGTTCTTGTTTCTACTCTATTCGCTCGAGTAGACAAACGAATCCGACATTCGGCGGGGTGCTCATGGTGCTGTCCCGGCACACATTCGACCCTAGTGAGCCTGATTTGCATACATCAGAAACTGAGCCTAATGGATGATTCTTGGGACACAGGCTGGCGTTGCGTTCTCATGTATTATTTATAGTATTGTGACATAACATTCTCTCTCATCTTAGATAAATAAAAAATGGTTTGCCGTATCTGCTTGCAAGATTAATTCGTTACTTTACACGTTACTCGCATGCTTTTGGAAAATCGTGTTTGGATGTTTTATTTAGATAGCTAAAAAATATACATTTAACTTCTTTATACTTTCCATCAAATTTTGCGACCATTTTATGTAATACATCAATATTTTAAGAATTGTAGACGACAAGCTTTTAGCTTCGGAATAATATTTGACTAAACTAACACTATACATATTTTTACCCGTAAACTCCGAATAGCTTTTGGCGAACTCTACCTAAGTGAGTTTCAGAATTTGTGATGGGATTTTTGTGACTAGGTATTTTTCTTTTTTAAATGAATTACGACGTAACTGTAGCAAATAGAACCAGCGGCGATTTTAGCACCTCGAACTGAAACTGGCGTTAACACCATACCAATATTATATATCTTCACAATTAAACAGTCCAGGGAAATATTAATTGACACGCCATAATGGTAATGATTTATTATTCCTAAAAACTTGTTTTAAATTCAAAAGGAACGAATTCATAAATCGTAATTTAAGATTAAGTACGTAGCCCTCCAACGTTTTAAGTAGAAACAATAAATTCATCGACACTAATTGGTGGTTTTCTCCCATTTATCAGCTCATTACATCACAGTAGCGCGAATAAAATAAAATATGTGTGCGGAGCGGTCCGTGCGCCGTGGGCAGATCATTCGCATGCGATAACAGTCGGTCAGGCACATCGTAAATTCGAAGAGCAGGCTCCGCCGAACTACAGACCTGATTGTGAGCCTTAATCAGTTGTGAGCCTACTCGCGAGACCAGCCGCAGGCGCGCCCGGCCCGATACGACATGCCTCTAATGTTGATTTTATTATGTGCTCTCGATAATTTTGTGATATATTGATATACAGGCAAAATATTTTGCCGCTGCTCGATACTTTCACAATCTAATGATAAATAAATATTCACTAAAACTATAAATGTATGCAATTCAACAATTTATGCAACTCTCAAAAGCTTCTTAGGTACTTTACATGTTAATATTAAATACATTTTGTGATAAAATGAACCGCGTACAGTTTTAAATAAACTGCTTAAAATGTATAGAGTAGTCAAATAATACCGTATTCATAATAAGCGCCTATTGCATAATCACATGCCGTGCTGTTGTGTACCAAATACGAATGTTTGGAAAATGGATCCACAGTACGACTACAAATCCGAATTTATTCGAGCGGCTGCACTTTGAAGACGGCTTCTGCGTTGCATGCATGCAGATGAGCGAACAACGTTTAATCGTTTAATGGAGACTGCATTAATGTATCAGATCGAATGTTTATTTCTCTTTTTCTCTTGTAAAAGAAAATAAGATTCGCGAACTAAAGCAGGCACACACGCATGAAAATGTTACGTATAAAACGCTTCCTAATTGTATGTATGATGTACGTACAAACACTATCGAAAACATCAACATAAATCGACAACGATATACAAGCGTTAACACAACGAAACGTAGTTATTGAAATCGTAAACACAGATACGAGCTCGTGGCTCGTGACTCGTGCACCAGTGAACTTTGAAATCGAAAACATTGTTTAGAAAATTAATCGATACTAAAGCTGATATCGATAGCATTTACGAAGCACGCACGCGTGCAGCAGAAGCATTGGCAACACAACCATCGACCCACAATTCGATTATGGCGTTCTCGTGAAAATAAAAGGTCTCTTTACATAGCACTTGTGACCTGATCCGACTTCTGATTGAAATTTTAAAGAAATGCTTTGTTCATTGTTTTAAATGTAGGCGTTTTTTATGTGATGCTGAAAGCTAAGGAAATCGGCGAAGTGGTTTAAGAATACGAGAATAAAATGCCGTAAAAAATACTTCCAATTCAATTTTCGAATATTAGTTATGCACGTCGAGTTACAAATCCTATTACTGGAGCTAGTTCTTCTAAATGTACAATATGTAATGGAAAAACGATCTTATTCGCATCAATTGTTGCCACATCATCGTGGAAACAATGTAGGAAACAGCATTTCCAAAGCCATTGGCATTATCATGGTAACCACTTTGCCAAAAAAGACAGAACAATAAAAAGCCCGGAAGCGAATAATTTGAACGCAGCTCAGGCCGGTATAAGGTCTACGGACTTCGCAAAATATGTTTTATTCTACTTTGTTTACCACTTGTTAATTTTATAGATAACATTTATCTTAATCCGATTAAAGAACCGCATGCTGTATAGACACAAATCAATAAAGCTAAAAGCGACTAGTGTCGCAATTGAATGGAAACTAGAGCAAATGTACATTTTACAGTGCTCTTAGGCTCAGGCTAAGCTTTGCTGCTCGCGATAGATCAAGTCTGGAGATAATTGAGTATGTAACTACTGCATACCACGGGGTCAAATGTTGAGGACATTACACGTACCGGTGCCAAATTAGTACGAGTATAAAATAATATATTATAATAATCCCAGTGGCTGTTTCGTGTTCTAGAATAATTTCAACACAACAACTGAATCGATTAATAGAAACTATTTAACATAAACCTAACTGTAAATAATCATAAAGCAACTTTAATAAGTTTACACTTTTTAGATGTCAATTTTGTCGATTCATTTGGACCCTAATTTGGACTAACAAAACATTTACACCGAAAATAAATTAACTTTTATCCAGGATATGTAATCCGTTAAGTAGAAATGAAAAGTTAATGAGTTCAGACATAGAATTATGATCGTCTCGTAACATAACCACTTAAAGGGTAGAGTAGAACGACAAATCAGACAATGTTATCTCTCTGTCAATCTATCGATCACGCAATTACCTATATAGGTGTGTTGCGCAAATGCACGCGATATTTTAGGGGCCATTAACCGGTCCACGTAACACATAACGATGGCAATTAGTACATAGCCCGGTGAGCGACAGCGTGCCTAACCCGATTACACCCAGGTTTATCGCAAGATCGCCATACTGCAATGCTAACAATACACGTGAACGGATTCCTACGCCATGACCGGCGCCCAGAACAAACCAAATCGACAAACAGCACGACAAACGACGCATTTTCGACGATTTCTAACCGGACACTTACGAAACCCTGCCAGCTTATCAAGCTTCACGCTCCTGCAACTGGTATTGTTGAACACGAATCCATAATCATAATTCTTGTAAAACATGACAGCGCAACACTGTAATATAAACAAAATAATGACAAAGATTGATAGGCTACGAGCGTTATCAAACGAATAATATCAAAGTAAACAAGGTAACCGAACGTGTTAGCGGAAAGGTTTGGTAATGGCAATATTTTTACGGGCACCCTCTTCGTGTAGACGAAAATTGCATTAACATTTTTTGACAGTCACTAGTCGAAGCGATGACGAGGACGTTTAGTCTCAGCGTTGACAGTGAAAAATTACGAGTCCCAGGTCGGCGTTGGCGGTGCGATCGTTCGATAGTTCCTTATGTATCGCTGTCAATCGCATGTATTGCGCGGAATCACTCCTTCCTCGTATCTAAGAGCCGACGCAGCCTCCAGCAGCGTTCGCTTAGTCACTACTAGTAATAGAAGCGTTACCCTGACATCACTTTCGCAATTTAAATTGCTTCTTGTGCGTGAAATCAACTATTGTGGGAACACGTAAAGTAATCCGGAGCCAGTGTATTGTCAAATAAATTTGTGGCAAACTTATTTCAATTCTAAATTGCGTACGTTACGTGAATCAATAAAATATTCACTTATAACCTCATTGGTTCGTCCGCAAGCGCAACGTTCTACAATTTAACGAATGAATAAGATCTAGTCAGTTTCTGAAAATCAGTGAATAGACACATAAATTATGCTACGCAGTAGAGGCTAATATGTAATTCACTAAACCGCCCCACATGCAAATCAAGTCACGGCACGACCTAAATTATTAACCAACTACTTCTTGCTATGACTAAGTCAGTGGAACCGAGTAATGAGCCAAATTATGCCCATCATAGAACGACACCACCGCAATTACTTGTAAATTGATGCCAAATTTGAGTTTTTGAGAAAAACATCTCTATTCTAAACAGATTTGGCTATGACGAATCGGTATTATAGCGAAATAAGCGTTTTTTAAGCAAAATATCAGATGGAATTACGCAAAATCGTATGATTAGTTTATGATACCTACTCGTGTAATCAGGCATAAATAAAACATGTTTTCATAAATATAATATCACTGTCTAGTGTAACTGAACTTATGTAATTAGAAATAAAACATGGAATTTCCTCGTCGACTTTACACCCATAGTTACGTCAAACATGTTTTAAAGCTAATGAAATAAATAATTGAACGACATGTCGTCCGGTAACAAGTCTCGTGTGACGTGCAAGACCAGGGGGCTTTACGACACCAACTCGACGACTCTCACACGCAAACGGTTATGAAACTCCTTGTACCTACAAGCACCGGGCGAAATACCAATCTTTATAGAGTCTATACCATGTACAACAGTGTGACCAATTTTATGGACTATTAATTTTATGATATACTTTTATTTAGATTGCTATCTCTTAAGCCCGTATTTTAACAGATTAGCACTTTACTATTACATGCGAAACTTTACATTGTATATTGTAAATTCTACTAAGGAATATCTTTATCTTTGGATACATTCTTCTACCTACGTTAGCTCTTGTCCTACGCTTTTATATTTTTTTCCAATATCGTCCACAATATTGTGGACTAACCACTAAACTCTACCTACTTTTACAAGTCTGTGAAGCAGTCACGACAAGTCATAGAGGTCTTCTTAAAATGGCACCAGTGTAACTATTGTTATATGTATTACCGGCATTACGTTAATAGCACTGTGTGTCACAGCGCGCTCCAGTTTCGCCAGTACTTTGGCATCGTGGGAAGTGGCCTGAACGGTAATTGCTAGCTGTTCGCCATCAGTTTCGATTACAAGGCTTCAACAATGCGATCGACGTACCTAATGATTATTATGATTTAGCGACGTGTGGAGGTTAGATTAAGTCATCATTGTGGTGGCACTCTACCACATAACGGTATTTTTTTAACGACGAACTCGACAATGTCGTTAGAATAGCGTAAATTCTATCAAGTAACTATCATGCGAAATATTGAGAATTGCGTCACGTTCGTAGATATACAAACCACGTAGATGTAAACTATAATATATTTTACATTTTTTGCAGTATATGCTAGGTGCTTACTTACCAATAAAATATTTAAACGAGAATATTACAATAGCTATACCCTATACAATAAAAATGGGTTCTTAATAGAAACTACTGCTGCAGCGACAGATTTATTGCATATACCGGAACGAATTGATATAATTCATCATCATTTGCAGTGCGATTTGAATACAGCTATTATAATTACTCAGTGTTTCAGCTCGCAGTCTGATATTCAATCAGCGTCAGCTTTGTCAACCGATACTTGTAGGTGCGCGTGCGCAAATCAATTTGCTCGCAATCTCGATAGCGTGAGATAGTCAATCTCTAACGAGCTACCGACTAGCTCGGTCTTAACCGCTACTTAAGCCTGCCTTTATTGCTTTTAAAATGAATTTAGTAATATTGAGTTATATTATCATGTGTTTATCTCATTCACATTTTTCTTCATGGATAATTAAACGTTTACTTGATATTTATTTAATATTCCTTATTATTTGTATCATAAAAGCGCGACTGATATGAACGAGAACTTCCATGCATTAGCTCCAATCAATACCAGATCATAAAATTATTTTGGCCTCGCAATTACATTTACGTGTAGTATACCTAATATAAGCGTTATTCGTATTGTTTTGTAAAACAGTGCCTAGGGCATTATATCATTCCTGAATTTAATTATCGCAAACTGTCATAGACTATAAATTTTACATGAATAGCAAGAGAAGGGCTACAGCTGCCAGTCACTTTCATTTCTCGCGTGAACAGAAACAGTTCGGTGCGGCGCCCTAATCGCTATGAATAGCACAATTTGAGACGCAGAGTTTGTCAATACCGTGAGTTATAAATAAAATTCAATACGGCAATATTTCATTTGCAAGACAATGTTGTCAGATAGGTATTCTAAGTGATAAACTAGATGTTTTAGCGTTGACTGGAATAGGCATTTGCAATAGGCAGGACTGCATCGGCCTTTCAAGTCCTTTTGATCTGAAACACTCACTTCATGCAAAGATCGTTGTTTGCTGGAAGATGATCCTTGGATAAAAGAGGGTATAAACAGAACATTGAACAATTCACGAAAAATAACAGTAAGTGCTTAAAGAATAATTAAAACGATGCATGAAATTTCCCAAACATTATAAAGAGCCGCGTATAATAATATAAAAATAAATATAAAAATATATGGATGTTTAATCGAGCAAGAAAAACGCGCAGTCAGAATGAACGACAAAATTGTACGTCGGAATTCGGAAAAAAGTGATGATTCTTTTCACACGTAATCTGTTTACGGCTGAAATACAAAATTATCTCCCAAACATATGAAGTTTGCCGGCGAGCAATCAATCATAGCGACTGAAGGGGCGCGGAAAGCCGCAAACGCGGGAGCGGGCGAAAGGCACTCTTGTGAAACCAACGAATAATACAGCACGAATCAATCATAGATTTTGCGACGATCCATCATGAATTTTCAATGGAAAAACTCGTGTTATAATAATGCGATACATACACGCCTTGGAACTTTTATATGAACTTAAAATTATTTAACAAGGAGAGAGAGCTTTGGACAGAAAGCCATTCGCAACTGAAAGACCTAACAGACGAACAGCCGTCAGACAACGAAATGGCTTATTGTTGCTAAAACAGATTACCGTGAAGCAGAATTGACAACAAAAAACTCTAAGGAATTAGTACGTAAAATACTACTATTTACTTTTATGTTAAACATAAGTAACTAAATGTAAGTACTATGATGATCAAATGTATTCGAAAAAATAATACGTATAAAATTATTGTGCACAAGTACCGCACAGTGGCAATAAGTGATCTTGCATGAGATTGAGCTTGCAGCTATGTCTTCAACAATCGGCCAATTCGATCTGGCTTCCGCGAAGAACGGCAGGTGCTATTCTAAACCAGTCAACCGCACGACGAGTGCACAAAGGGCGTCGGTACGTTGCATTAAGATGATTTTAAGGGGTCGAAGACAGAAGATATAGTATCTGTGGAAGTATAAAAGGACATGTGAACGTGTACATCAATCTTAGTGCTAATAGTAATTTTTCAGGGAGGTTATCACAAATATTAAATAAATAATTATAAAAAGAGCATCATAAGTCCATCTCTTGGTGTTGATAAGAATTTCGATGGGGATAAGTTTCAAAGGAAAGCTATCCTGTGTAAAGTACCTATTAAGAGATACAAGCTCTTCTCCCCTTAAGTAAGCATCATTTCCTCCACGAGTGTCGATACCTACGGGACGGAGGTCGGCACCCGTTCGATCTGCGATTCACTTATGCAGGCAGGAAACTTGAGCCGAGAGAGGAAAACTTGTGGAACGTTGAACACTGGGTTTTGTTTAAGATCCACTCAATATTGTCGGCAACGTCGTGTTATTTCTAGTATGTTGTTAAGATACCGATCGGTGGAAGCAAGGTATGGTTGGCATTTATGGTTACATAGATTTATTTGTGATAAAGATTCACTTGATAGAGGGAGACGAAATACGGTGTTTCATTCATACAAAGAGAATTATGATAGGTATATACTGGGTGAAATCGAAATCGTCGGCAATATTTTAACTAGTGATTCTACACATGATTCAGAATATTTAGGGAATATTAATCAACAAATCAATTGATAAAAATGTATTACCCAGGTAAGGTATAACAGTTAAATGGTTTGCTTATTTGCTTACCCGATCAATATTTTTTTATCAATAGTTTTTTTTTTATTTGTTCCTAAAATATTTTGAATCATGTGTAGAATCACTGGTTAAAATATTGCAGACGATTTCGATTTCACCCAGTATAGGTTCTCTTAGGTTTTATAATACAAATAAGTAATCTATTCACCTTTGTTTCTTTTATAAATAACACATAAACAAAGAACAAATCAAGAAAAACGTAAATCATCTGAAGGTCCCTTAAGTTAATATCCACGTGTAAACAGTTAATTCTTCGTAAAAATAGATCTGCCGGGAACCTCGAGATGGAATTGTGCCGTCGACTCCACCTATTGTGCTCCCGGGACATGTAGGAATGTCGCCAGACATGACAAAGGCATTCAATAACAGTCGTGAAAACTACTTGCCCCACAATTTTTCTTTCCACTCACAACAAATGTACCTTAGTGAGATTATACCTAGAAATTGCGATTTAATAGCTGCAGATTAAAGTAAAATTTACAGTACAGAACAAGTTGTTAAATCTACCTATGTAATCATATCATTAGTCTTATGCATTACGTAATCTAGTGTTGGTGTCCAAGGAATGCTATCCATGATAGTGGATACCCTGATTACTACTGCGAGAAAGCAAGTTGGCGATCGTAGGACTAGATATCCTCCATCTGATAACTTGCATTCGTTCTTACCAAAGCACTTAGAACCTAGCGCATGTCAGTTATACCTCTTACTACTAATTAGAAAATATTGTTAATATCTGCAAAAAATAATCCGAAAAGTGATCTCAGCATATCTGGGCGGCTACACTAATTTAACTCAGTTAACTAATTTATCTGCTATTTAGTCGCCGGCAAACGTGAGATCCATATCGCGGATTCTGCAACTTAAGTTGGCTCGAGCTGCGCGCATCGAATTCACGGCGGGCGGCAGCGGCCGGCTATAGTAATAATTTAGCTAGTTCAGTTAATTAAATATTTTGTATTACTTAATTTCAGGAAATAAATTATAAGAAACCTTTTTGCTATCTATTAAGTTTACCATTTTTCTTTCATCGGCCGGAATACTATTTATTGATACTGTTAAAATTGAGCTTTTGATTACTCGAACTACTAAACAGTAATGGTCGGTAAAAACTTGTAACACTAGGTATTTGAATAAAGTGTTTCGATAAGACTAGAGACTGCTGCTTAAATAACAATGCATATTGTGACGAAGAATTATATATTCTCTGAGAAGCGCCAGGGAATCTTTGAAGATTCATTTTGTACGAAGAGATTTGTTTGAATTATACAATACGTTGTCGCCGTAAGTGGTTGTTTACGCACCTGTTGCCATCTATTTTATATGGACAAACACTGTATTTCTATATTTCCTTTCGAACGGTTCTTTGTTGAGATCGTGATCATCAGAAACCATTAACACTTGGCACGAAAGATTTGCGTGACCCTCGTTGCAAGTAAGCGGCGAAGCTAAGTTACTGCTATGGAGGAATATTTCAACTTATGATATTTGTCTTCTAAAATATGATAAAAAAATCTAATAGATAAAAATGTTTATTTTATTAATAAAAATATTCTCTTATAGTAAAATAAAGGGAAAAGTTACAAACAGATACTGTTTTGTATTTATTTATACATCTAAGGATAAAGATATCCCTATTCTGGAGAATAAATAATCTTAATAATTTCCCATAGAAACAGAAGCGTCCATAATTCTATTCAAAATCCCCAGATACAGTCTCGCCATAAGAGGAAGTCACGGGTGTAATCGTGGCCATCTCGGCGAGCCGCTGTGGTGCTGGCTGCGAGAACATTTAAATTATCGTGGAGTTAGATCCGCGCGCCCATAATCACACCGTTCATTTGTAAGTTAGCCGGCTAACAGTACCGCGCGGCCAACGAAAGTATCGCCATCAGATACCAGGAACGTTCAAGTTCAATATTATTCAGAACTGAGAAAAACAATCGTGGCTCGTTAAATTGCGATAGCGAGTACGCGATTGTCCGCATCGAGTTCCTTATAGCCGTATCTGTGGAGTTTGTACGGAGTAAATGTACACTACGATCATTTTCCATACCAGAGAGTACAATGTCACTATACTTCTGTATAGCCGTATAGAGATATACCCAATCTATCAAACGCAAACGAGCACGTCAAGCCAGCAGTCCTAATTACGATTGAAGTTGGGCCACTAGTAAAGAAACCTTTACCGTCAATGTATCAATCTGTGAAGGTTGATAGGGCGAGCGATCGGGCCATGCTAATGAGACTGGCCGGTTAAAGGAACAATTGCTCGCCAGCTTGTGAAGCTATCTTTGAAACATTTAAAGGCTGTATTTCTTGCGCTCCTACGTAGACAGGAATAAGAATGTTGTTAGACGTTGATTAATCGCTTTCTAACTTTGAACACGGTTAGGAAACTGTGCTACTGTGTTGTGAATTTAAATTGAAAATGTAAATGTTGGCCTAAATAACAGAAATAGGTGTACCAGCCTGTGCAATCATTAGACTGTTTAATGAAGTGAAGAGAGTACAAATGGGGGAAATTAGACAGTACATTTCTCGCTCACTTCAATTTATCGCTGATAAACCTTTAACGGTGGAGTCTGTATCGTGAATGTCTTGTAGTTTCGCAAAGCAATTAGTGCGACATTTGGCGCCGACTGACTGAATAGTATTTATATAGTAAATGCTAGTAAATGTTATTCAAAGGTAACCATCGATATCGTGATTTCAAAAGCGGACAATCGATAAGAATGTTATAGGACCTATATTTACTTTTAATTTCAATTTAGGCATGTATATCCATAAGTATAATTTTAATTATTTGCTTAGATATAACTTATTATAGCTATCTACAGAATATATTTCGCGATCTATGAAATACGAAATCTTTTAGAGTCATATAAAGTATTCGAATAAAATACGCACTAGCTCTTGGAACATTTAATATGCTCCAGTACAAGCTGTTTCATGGAAGCAAATAAAATACGCTTAAATATCGCCAACAGATAACATGTTATATAAAGTACAACAAACTAGTTCGAAAGATAATACGAGCTCATCAATTCGATAAATCTATTGCTACCACTATCTGGGCAGAGCATACAAATACGAAATTGATTGCTTCGTGTGGCGAGTGACATTTCAGTATCTGTGCAGAGGCAGGCGGAGAGTGCGCGGGGCGGGAGGAGGTCTTCACACTGACATTTGAATAGGTCTGTCCCGGCATGTACCGGCACCCACCGACGGCCAACGAAAGGCGACAATGTTCCGCGAACACCGAACAACATTCCCATTGAAGTGAAAATTTCGTTTTATTCAACGCTTGACAATAAGGCACCTTATTTTATAGTAGTTCAGAAAAAGCTGTCTCTTAGATAACCATAATCTTTTATGACAAAGCTTATGTGGTGAGGTGAGATAAAGCAAGAAAGACCGTATAAAAGCGTAAATTTTAGATAACAATTTATTTACAAAAAGATAATGAATGGACATTAGATTATGATTTAATAATATGCAACTGTCTGCGTCGGCGCAATCAATTAATTTCGTATACGTGAGCGCACATAGGCACATATTAAACAATGAATGCATCATAACGCTCCTGCATTAGATTATCTGAATGCGATACGTGTCCTGAAATAATGTTATGCGACTCGGGTCTCGGAAGCGTAGGTTCCAATAAAATGTATTAAAATACAGTGCAACAGACCCGTTACTCTTTTTGGTTTATTTCCTTTAATCTAGGTCTAGGGATGCACGAATCTAACATTTGAAATCGATTTTAAATGTTAATATTATATCGGTATTGTAAAATGTAAAACTTGCTCTAATTGTAATAAAATGTAACACTCATTTTAGAATTTTAGAAATACAATCGGTTAATGTTATCTTTGACTTTGAAAGACAAAGATATATTAGTTCAACATACATATCTCAGAGCTAAATTGAAGCACCTATTTTCACTGTCGTTAATTTCAAATATATTGCATCTATGTTCGATGATATTCAATATGATCATGTGAGCGTTTAAGTGCAGCGACCTATGTAAATGTAACCGAACATCAATTCAACTCACTCGCGGTTTAAGGATTCCCCGGAGGCTATGTGAGAACTTCGCCAGGTCGCCCAACAATTGTTTCTATATTTATTTAAGAAATAAGAAGCGATGCAGGAAGCATGTTTATTTTTTGTTTTAAACTGCGCTGGACGAAACATAAATTGCATCTTCTTTATTTGGAAATTGTACAGTATTCATGTGGTATCATGCCTATTATATTGGCTACAAATTACGAATGAACTAAATTTGACACACTTAAAAGTATTTCTGTCTTGCTAATACGTTACGACCATGAGCAGGGTGGCAATACAGTTAGTTTAGTGCACCATTTTCAATTCTTTAAGTATGAATGTTACCGTTTAGTCAATATAAATTTAAGTAAACAGTTATCCTTCCGTTTGCGTAGTACTCATATTAAGTTAAGCAACGTTGTCTCGTGTCATCCTATAAAATGTGTGTCCATAAGATGACAGCTGAAACAAATTATAGACACGGGTATGTCATGTACCGCTCACTCAACACATGTTAACCGCACGCGTCTTTGCCAGCAACTAACACAAAAACGCGTTATAAAAACAGTTTTGAAAAACTAACAACGGTATGTGCGCGACCAATATGCCAAGAAAAACGATACATGAGCATATGTCATGTAAAAAATATACTTTATATGCTTTCACCATATTGACTAGATACAAAGGATTTTTATTTTACAGTAGCCATAAAGTTAGGTTAGATAGCAGTTGTGAAAGCAGTTTCATACACAAAATTTAAGGGTGTAATTTTAGGCGTTGTGTGTCAACAAACTAACTCTTTGTAATGAATGAATTCAATAATAGACAGAACACTGCTAGGTTTATTTAAAAAAATAACTAGAACCAGTAACCAAAATCGCCATAACTAGTTCCTATTGCTAAACATCACAAATATCGAAATAAATACTATATACTACACGGAACGAGAAGCAAAAGACAGGAGTTGGTCTTGGTAGACGATATAACGATCACACATACCACATACCAGTTCGTATTTGTAATTCATATTCTGAGAATAATCTCAATTAGAGTCGAGAAGTGGTGATAGCACCTTCTCACTAATTCACTGTTTCAATCACATATATCACGGTCGTTCCAGTTACGGAAGCGAGCCGGCAATAAACTCGCTGAATGCGATACAAGGGAACCACCCGCGGGCCGGAGGCGCGCAGGCCAGAGGGTCGCATTCACCACCTGTACCGCTAATTGCCGCGCCTCCTACCCACAAACAGTTAAGGTACATTCGCAAATGGCCGCGTACATCTCGAGTTTATATAGTGGTTCTAGAAATGTGTTAGGTTATCGTTTTTCAAAGGTGATAAAACGGGTCGGAGTTGATTTTTTATGATTGTATTCTTAATTAAATTTATGATGACCTCGCTTATTTCGTTTGTTGGGACGAACAATACAGGATAGCTGGCAGTGACTGGAGGAAGAAAAGCCGAAGATCGGGTTTTGTAGCATAGGTACATTAGGTCAGCCCTATGTCCAGCAGTGGACTGTTAATGATGATGATAAGGACTGTTTTAGGCTATTTAAGGATTCAGCTATATTTGAGGTAGATTTCAGCATTTTTTTACTGTTCCATACAAAACGAAGGTGGAACTGAAGTAATAGATACAATTATGTATACCAACGAGTAACGAGTAATATTAAAGAAACAATATATCGTGGGTAGATTCGTATCGGAACACATATAATATGATATCCACCGGATAACAGAACCTTTGGCTACATTGTAGAGTATCAATGGGCAGGCGTGACCTAACGCCAAAAGGCAAATTGCTATTGTTTATAAACTAGTCGCGAACACCTTTCATGAAACAATACACTAGGAAGTTAGAACACATTTGTATGAACGTATGTGAATAGATAAGTTGGAATAGGTGGGTGTGTAGTTTACCCTATATTACATACGAGACGAAAACTTTGAACGAAAGTATACCTTATCGTATCGTACTTAGTTTATTTGTGTATTTGGAGAGTCTAGAAGTAAGCTCATTATGTGGGCTATTGTTGGGGAAGCCAAAAGAGCCGTGTTCTAAAACACTCTACATTGTTCGCAATTCTTCTACGGTGATAAGACTCAAAATCTTTAAACAAACCCGTTATAATTGAACGTTCGTTTCAAAGATAGGCCAGGCTACCGGAATTTGTTGTTAAATTGTCACGACAATGCCTTTATTGTGACAATATTTTAATAAGTCACGACATGACAACTTTATATGCACACCGAACAACCGTATTGGCAATTATGACCATGAAAACCCTATTCTTGGATGCGCCAATGGGCGATACTTCCGTCGCGGCGCGTGAAACCACTCTTCGTGCGTACCAGTCACGGAGCAACTGTAACAACTTGTTTTGATTTTAGTCTTTAACACCATTGAATTGAGCACTAGTAAATAGACGAACTGGATATGACATTTCTGACTAAATTACTTTTTTTTTCTGTAAAGAGCCAGAAAATAGTAACACTGGCTCTATGAGAGTACAGTAAAATGTTGTTTTTCATTACCCGCGCACCGACTCACGAGACATGAAATTTTATTGCTCTTTCATAGTCCGTAGTAGTGTGTCCGTCGTTAAAATATTAGAATGGGACTCAATCTTCGAAACTGTCAGCATAATTCTCAGGCATGAATGTGTATTATTATTGAAACACGTCGATAAGACTGACTGGCCAATTACCATCCATAAGGTATTGTTGAGAGTTTAGCGCAGTGCTGCAACTAACAATTTCTATGTCGGCGGTATTGAGTTACGATGCAGCGAGGAGATGCTTTATTATCCGGTCCATCTCTTCCGCCCTTGTTGGACCGCGATCACTCGTGTCGCCGGCCTAACGGTACCGGCAGATACGTCCGCATTATTAATCTTACCATTGTATTAGCCATGTACGTCTCACAACATGTGCGCATTGATAACAGTAATGGTGATCCCGGTTCTTAAATGCAATCAATAACTTCAATTACAGTTACTGAACACCTCCCATGTTAGTAACTATTGCTGCTTTATATTATGTACTTGTTATAGTTTAAGGCTTGACCTACTCCAAAAGCTAAGGGCGAGTGCAAGTGTGTAGTTGGGAACGTCGCGTGCCCGCCCACCGTCATCATCCGGGCGGCGTGCACTGTTCACCTACCCTCTCTCCAATTATGATAACCATCACTCAAGGCGAGCGGAACGAAAGGGGGCAGGCACCGGTTAAAACGTAAAATTACACTTCAATTTTTACTCGACGGCGGGCGCACAATAAAAAACAAATATTCTCATGGCGAGTATCGACGAAACGTGACCGGCCTTCGTCAAAATAGTCGGCCGTTGTCTTATTGGGCGGCGCTTTACACCACACCGAGTGCTAAAGTGTAAAACGCTGCAGTGAAATTTATAAGCTTCACGTCACGAATATTGAATAATGACTTTACAAATTATTAGCGTCAACACGTATTAAATTATTTATTACGGCATAACACTATCATATTTCGAAATAATAAGTATTGACTCTATCTTGCACGAAAGAGAAACCTACGAGTTAGGCTTTAATTAATCGAAGATATCGCACCAGTCGTGGACGTGACAAGCGATAAGTAATTATTTCGCTCGATATATTCGACGGCCTCGGCCGCTAACTAGTATAGCGTGCTTCAAACTTATAAAATATTAACATCTCCTTATTTATATGTTGGCTCGTTAACTTAGATCGCCGAGGGGAGTGTCCATTTATATCTCGTTGTCGAACCATGTGTTTTTACATGGGCAGCGAGTGTTATAACAAATTCAACAAACGACCGGCCGTCATCTATCAAAAACGCTAACGAGCCCAGATGCCGCGGCAATTTACAATCACTGCTCGCTCCAAGACCAATAATATGCGATGATGTTGATGAAATAACACAACACAACAGCATTTAATTTATAACTGGAAACAATCTAAATATATAAGAATCAAAGTCCTGATTGACTGACTGACTGACTGACTGACTGACTGACTGACTGACAGACAACGCACAGCCTAAACCGCTGATCGTAGAGACTTGAAATTTGGAGGGTGGGTTTGTCTTGATGTGTAGAGGTGTACTAAGAAAGGGTTTTTTGAAATTCAACCCCTAAGGGGCAAAATAAGGGATGAAAGTTTGTATGGAAGTTCGTCATCTTTGAAGTTAGAATTATGAAAATTGCTGATTAGGTGTCTTTTGAAAAATAAAAAAATATGGGTTTCAGGGTTTTTGAAAATTCGACCCCTAAGGGGGTAAAATAGGGGATAAAAGTTTGTATGGAAGTCCCGTCATTTTTGAAGTTTGAATTACTTAAATTGGTGATTAGGTGTCTTTTCAAAAATAAAAAAGAGTAATTTCAGGGTTTTTGAAAATTCAACCCCTAAAGGGGTAAAATAGGGGAATGAAAGTTTGTGTTTAGATTTCTTTCGTGTTTTTGGAAATTCAACCCCTAAGGGGTGAAATGTGGAGTGAAAGTTTGTATAGGGGTGGTCGAGTGTTGTTATTTTGACGGGAAAGGGGAAAACGGGGTCAAGGGATGTTTTAATAAGTCATCCATATCTCGATATTGGTTATGATTGCTTATTTGAATTGATCAGACTGGGGTTTCCGTATTTTTAATCATTTTGACGAGAAAGGGGAGAGCGGGGTCAGCGCATGTTTAGTCATCCATATCTCAAAATTGGTTATGATTGTTCATTTTAAATAATCAGACTGGGGTTTCAGCGTCTTTAATATTTTGAAGGAAAAGGGGAGAGCGGGGTCAGCGAATGTTTAGTCATCCATATCTCGAAATTGGTTATGATTGTTCATTTTAAATAATCAGACTGGGGTTTCAGCGTTTTTAATATTTTGAAGGAAAAGGGGAGAGCGGGGTCAGCGAATTTTTAGTCATCCATATCTCGAAATTGGTTATGATCGTTCATTTTAAATAATCAGACTGGGGTTTCAGCGTTTTTAATATTTTGAAGGAAAAGGGGAGAGCGGGGTCAGCGAATGTTTAGTCATCCATATCTCGAAATTGGTTATGATTGTTCATTTTAAATAATCAGACTGGGGTTTCAGCGTTTTTAATATTTTGAAGGAAAAGGGGAGAGCGGGGTCAGCGAATTTTTAGTCATCCATATCTCGAAATTGGTTATGATCGTTCATTTTAAATAATCAGACTGGGGTTTCAGCGTTTTTAATATTTTGAAGGAAAAGGGGAGAGCGGGGTCAGCGAATGTTTAGTCATCCATATCTCGAAATTGGTTATGATTGTTCATTTTAAATAATCAGACTGGGGTTTCAGCGTTTTCAATATTTTGAAGGAAAAGGGGAGAGCGGGGTCAGCGAATTTTTAGTCATCCATATCTCGAAATTGGTTATGATTGTTCATTTTAAATAATCAGACTGGGGTTTCAGCGTCTTTAATATTTTGAAGGAAAAGGGGAGAGCGGGGTCAGCGAATGTTTAGTCATCCATATCTCGAAATTGGTTATGATTGTTCATTTTAAATAATCAGACTGGGGTTTCAGCGTTTTTAATATTTTGAAGGAAAAGGGGAGAGCGGGGTCAGCGAATTTTTAGTCATCCATATCTCGAAATTGGTTATGATTGTTCATTTTAAATAATCAGACTGGGGTTTCAGCGTTTTTAATATTTTGAAGGAAAAGGGGAGAGCGGGGTCAGCGAATATTTAGTCATCCATATCTCGAAATTGGTTATGATTGTTCATTTTAAATAATCAGACTGGGGTTTCAGCTTTTTTAATATTTTGAAGGAAAAGGGGAGAGCGGGGTTAGCGAATGTTTAGTCATCCATATCTCGAAATTGGTTATGATTGTTCATTTTAAATAATCAGACTGGGGTTTCAGCGTTTTTAATATTTTGAAGGAAAAGGGGAGAGCGGGGTCAGCGAATGTTTAGTCATCCATATCTAGAAATTGGTTATGATTGTTCATTTTAAATAATCAGACTGGGGTTTCAGCGTTTTTAATAGTTTGAAGGAAAAGGGGAGAGCGGGGTCAGCGAATGTTTAGTCATCCATATCTCGAAATTGGTTATGATTGTTCATTTTAAATAATCAAACTGGGGTTTCGGCGTTTTTAATATTTTGAAGGAAAAGGGGAGAGCGGGGTCAGCGAATTTTTAGTCATCCATATCTCGAAATTGGTTATGATTGTTCATTTTAAATAATCAGACTGGGGTTTCAGCGTCTTTAATATTTTGAAGGAAAAGGGGAGAGCGGGGTCAGCGAATGTTTAGTCATCCATATCTCGAAATTGGTTATGATTGTTCATTTTAAATAATCAGACTGGGGTTTCAGCGTTTTTAATATTTTGAAGGAAAAGGGGAGAGCGGGGTCAGCGAATTTTTAGTCATCCATATCTCGAAATTGGTTTTGATCGTTCATTTTAAATAATCAGACTGGGGATTCAGCGTTTTTAATATTTTGAAGGAAAAGGGGAGAGCGGGGTCAGCGAATGTTTAGTCATCCATATCTCGAAATTGGTTATGATTGTTCATTTTAAATAATCAGACTGGGGTTTCAGCTTTTTTAATATTTTGAAGGAAAAGGGGAGAGCGGGGTCAGCGAATGTTTAGTCATCCATATCTCGAAATTGGTTATGATTGTTCATTTTAAATAATCAGACTGGGGTTTCAGCGTTTTTAATATTTTGAAGGAAAAGGGGAGAGCGGGGTCAGCGAATGTTTAGTCATCCATATCTCGAAATTGGTTATGATTGTTCATTTTAAATAATCAGACTGGGGTTTCAGCGTTTTTAATAGTTTGAAGGAAAAGGGGAGAGCGGGGTCAGCGAATGTTTAGTCATCCATATCTCGAAATTGGTTATGATTGTTCATTTTAAATAATCAAACTGGGGTTTCGGCGTTTTTAATATTTTGAAGGAAAAGGGGAGAGCGGGGTCAGCGAATTTTTAGTCATCCATATCTCGAAATTGGTTATGATTGTTCATTTTAAATAATCAGACTGGGGTTTCAGCGTCTTTAATATTTTGAAGGAAAAGGGGAGAGCGGGGTCAGCGAATGTTTAGTCATCCATATCTCGAAATTGGTTATGATTGTTCATTTTAAATAATCAGACTGGGGTTTCAGCATTTTTAATATTTTGAAGGAAAAGGGGAGAGCGGGGTCAGCGAATTTTTAGTCATCCATATCTCGAAATTGGTTTTGATCGTTCATTTTAAATAATCAGACTGGGGTTTCAGCGTTTTTAATATTTTGAAGGAAAAGGGGAGAGCGGGGTCAGCGAATGTTTAGTCATCCATATCTCGAAATTGGTTATGATTGTTCATTTTAAATAATCAAACTGGGGTTTCGGCGTTTTCAATATTTTGAAGGAAAAGGGGAGAGCGGGGTCAGCGAATGTTTAGTCATCCATATCTCGAGATTGGTTATGATTATTCATTTTAAATAATTGGGGTATAAGCTGAGCTGAATATGGTAGGTACTACTTCAGTTTGATCCCATAAAAAATCATTTCGTAAATCAACACCCAAAAGAGGAAAACTAAAGGTAGAAAAGTACGGCAGAAAAATATGTTTGTACCCGATTGACTTGAAACTTAGTATGCATAGGGTAGGTGAGGGAGGAAGGGGAAGACGTAAGGTAGGGGGATGTGGAAGGGGGAGGGGAAAGGGAAATGGAGGGGGAGGGAGCAGAAGGAAGAGAGGGGAGGAAAAGGGGTGGAGAAGGGGAGGGGGATTAGGGATTTTGGCTCTATATAACCTACCAAAACACGCATTCACCGAATTAGGTACCGTGATAAAGTTTGTATGGCTCCAATAAAAATCATGAAATAGAATTATTTTTATAAAAAAGCAAATACTGACTTAAAAAACCCTAGCGCACTAAAAAGTACTAAAAAGTCTTAAGTCACTTGCCCGATTTTTTTTTTATTTTGAAGTCTACGCGGACGAAGTCGCGGGCAAAAGCTAGTGTTATAATATTTTTGCTTTTTGTGGTGCATTTTAATAAAGAGTTTTGGTGTTCAGTTTTATTTAAATACTCATGTTTTTATTAAGGTCAAGTTTGACCAATGACGAGAAGTCCTAAAATGATGTCGCTGCTGGTGATGATTAATATACCAATAATAATTAGTAATTTAATTATTACGAATGTTGCATTAGTAAAAAGGATGTAACAGCCAATGTCAAAAATTATGTGTGCATGCAACCAAAAAAAAATCATCGATCCACAGCTCTATTGAAAACACGCCATATGCCTGCGTTATTATATCCGTTTGAATAGAACTTTCGGTTTTGTGAAGGAAATTAAATTATTACGGTTTATCTAAAAGACTCAACTTTTTTCGATTATACCTTTTAAATGACTTCACCCCTCACGTGAACCGGCAGTTATTTTTTTTAATAAAAAGTGCAACTCATTTAACGGTACTAGAGCAAACCCAACAGGTTAATAATACGGTAATTTAGAGTAAAAAATATAATACGCAACGCATTTCATTATCAAAATTAAAGGAACACAACAGATATGAAAGTCGTTGGCAACTGACAATTGATCCATCGAGCTTATACAATTGCAATAAAAAAATACTGTATTTTTTTAGCCTCTAACAGGGGGTCCAAGGCAAGCAATATTGCAACAAGCAAATAGTGGATATCCTTTTTCATTGCCGTACCGGCGGTGTTTCTCTCATTAAACATGGGTATATCCATGGGGTATATCAATGGCGGCATACGTCGCGCCGGTGGCCGCTCGTTTGTCCCGTTGCCGTGTGCGCGTGACATTTTTCACTGTGACGTAATAAATACGCGCCAACGCACCTGCTTCTGTGAGCAATGACAATTAGTTGACGTTCTAGTATAGTGATTGCATATTTTTTATTTTACTTAATAAAAGAAAATACATTATGGACTAATTTTCTCTTCTTTTTCTTTTCTTTTTTTCTTCAGTACTCTGTCTATCCTGACCTATCTCAGCTGATGGAAAGTGACGATGAGGCCGAAGGCTCGCTAACTCATCAACAGCCTTTCTGGAGACACATTTGTCCTTAATTATTTATCTATTAGTTACTTCATGGGATCGCATGATTCTTCTACATCAACACTCGTTAAATGGTAAAGCAAGACACTCTCAAACTCGGAAAGCGTATCAAATTTCAATTTCCATAATAGCATCCATATTATATATCAATAGCATCCACATTAATGAGATTAAGTCAACATTACGTGACGTATCTACGGTGCTTGCTGACTATAAGGTTGGCAACGACAATAGTTTATGCGCCAGACATAAGAATTGTAAGTATGCTTTGATTTCAGGCTACAGAATATAGGCCAAGTATAGGCAAAAAAAAAATATAAAAGCGAGTAGGATGCTTTGCTGAGTAGACCGCGAAACTAAGAGTGGAACTTAAGGTGGGGATATGATCTGGAAATTTTGGCTGAATGGGCGGAGCTAACGCATCGCCGGGGGTGTGCTCCCCGCGCCAGCGGCGGGCTCCCGGCAAGAGCCTCTGACAGCGCGGTTATTGCGTCGCTTGTATTCTTATTTCAAAACAAGCCGAGCTACCACAACGTAGTAGATCTACAAATAAGTTGATAATTTCGCTCTATAATGCAAATCCTAAATAGCTCAGTGGAAAAGTCATCCAAAACGACGATGGCGATGACGCAGGATCAAATCCTATAATTATTTGCTTTTTTTATGTTTTCTAATTTTATTGTAAGCATTATCTATTTATTCTTTTATTTTACGTTTATATACCTACCTATATTTTTATTAAATCGAATAATTTATTTATTTATTCATAAACTCTAAATAAACAACAACAACAAACGATAAACTATCAAAAACGTAGGAAAGAAAACTGACGGAGCAATTTACGATACGATTCGAGTTCGAATCCCACATCAGCATAATATTTTTTTAATGTTTATTTATTTACTTATTTTCGTTTATTTATTTGGCCTACTAACGATTGTCTACATTATAAATAGCGTTTTTTCGAATGTGATATTTCCAAATATTTTGTATTTTGAAGTTTGACATCTTGACAACACTATAAATATAAACATGCCGCCAACGTCTTGACAGTTGGTGCGACGACTACTTGTGTAAGGGTTGGCACACATTATAATATTTAAAGGAATACCTACTTATTTCAGACTATTTCTCTTGACTCTTCTAGGTACTGTCTTCTCCTGTCTTTGTAACTTTTTTGTATTTGTCTTTTTTCTTTGTTTTCCTGGTCTTGTGTATCTTTTCTTGTCATTTATTGGCATTTCGTGTGATTTTCTGTCATTTACTTTCATTTTCTGTCATTTCCTGTCATATTTGTCATTTCCTGGCTTTTTCTGTCATTTTGTCATATTTGTTATTTCCTGGCATTTTCTGGCATTTTTGTCATTTATTGTCATTTTCTGTGAGTTTTGCAATTTTCTGTAATTTTTGACATTTCTTGTCATATCTGAAATGTTGTAATTTTTAATTTTTCCATCATTTTCTGTCATTTTGGTCTTTTTTGTCTATTTTTGAACGTAGGCTGTTCGGCTCACTGCATGCGATGGTTGCGAGTTCGATTCCCGCCAAATGAAAATTTTGGAAACGGCCGTATGCGTAATTTGTCTCGATCCTGGTATTACGGGGATCGTCTCCAGTCCATTGCGGTACCCATAGTACAAGCGTTGCTAAGGTTGGTACCATTCATTCGCGTCTCATGTAATTCTCTCTGTATTGTCACAGAATAACTATATGTATATACAGTAAGGGCGAGGCCCCATTACCATTCTTGACTATACTTGAAAGTGCACGACTATTTTCTCAACAATTGTTGACCACTATTGACCACTCTTGACTATTTTGACCATTATTGCCTATTTTGACCATTATTTACTATTTTGACCATTATTGACTATTTTTGACCATTGTTGAGTATTTTTAGTCTTTGTTGACTATTTTTGACCATTGTTGACTATTTTTAGTCTTTGTTGACTATTTTTGACCATTATTGACTATTTTTGACCATTGTTGACTATTTTTGACCATTGCTGATAATTTTTGACCATTGTTGACTTTTTTGACCATTGTTGACTATTTTGACCATTGTTGACTATTCTCAACTATTCTTGACCACTATTGACCATTATTGACTATTTTGACCATTATTGACTATTTTTGACAATTGTTGACTGTTTTTTACCATTGTTGACTATTTTTGACCATTGTTGCCTATTTTCTACCATTGTCGACTATTTTGACCACTGTTGACTTATTTCTACCATTGTTGACTATTTTAGACCATTTTTGACTAATTTTGACCATTGTTGACTAATTTTGACCATTGTTGACTATTTTCACCATCAACCGTCAACAATGGTTAAAATGATCAACAGAAGTCAACAATGGTCAAAATTAGTCAACAATGGTCAACAATGGTCAAAAATAGTCAAAAATAATCAACAATGGTCAAAAATTGTCAACAATGGTCAAATACAGTCCAGAAAAGTCTGGATAGTCAAAAATAGACAAGAATAGTCAAAAAAGTCAAGAATAGTCAAGGATAGTCAAGGATAGTCAAGGATAGTCAAGAATAGTCAAGAATAGTCAAGAATAAACATGAAAGTTAAGAACGGTCAATTACAGTCAAGAATAGTCAAGAAAAGTCAAGAACAGTCAATTACAGTCATGAAAAGTCAGGATAGTCAAGAAAGTCAAGAATAGTCAGAAATACAATAGGCTAGCCAGGAATAGTCAGCTATAAGGCGACTCTTTCTTTCTTTTTCTTATACTTACTAGACTAAGACTTCTTATACTACTTAGAAAGCTTACAACAACGGAGCTCCAATAGAACTTTGAAGGTGGTAGAGCCAAGCTGTAGCCAATTGACTGCAGCTCATAAACGGGCTGGCTCGACCGGGGTAGTACCACCCTCTCACAGAAGATCGGCGTAAAGCAGCTATTACAGCTGCGTTTCGTACGATGAGTGAGAGAGCCGTAAGCCCACCCCCCCTCCCCCTCCCTCCATCCCACTCCCCTTCAGGTCGGCAATGTGCGAGCAATACCTTTGGTATTGTAAGCATCTATAGGCTACGGTAACTGCTTAACATCAGGCGGGCCGTACGCTTTTTTGCCACCGCAGTCCTATAAAAAAAAAAAAAAAACTCCGAGCCCAAATGGGCTCGGAGTCCGAGCCCAAATGGCAAATGTTTATTCTTGACTATTCTTGTCTATTTTTGATTATCCTGACTTTTCTGGACCCTATTTGACTATTTTAGACCATTTTTTACTAATTTTGACCATTGTTGACTATTTTTGACCATTGTTGACAGTTTTTGACCATTGTTGAAAAGTTTTGACCATTGTTGACTTTTTTTTACCATTGTTGACTATATGAACATTGTTGACTATTCTCAACTATTGTTGACCACTATTTACCATTATTGACTATTTTTGACCATTGTTGACTGTTTTTGACCATTGTTGAAATTTTTTGAACAGTTTTGACTTTTTTTAACCATTGTTGACTATTCTCAACTATTGTTGACCACTATTGACCATTATTGACTATTTTTGCCCATTGTGACCAATTTTGACCATTGTTGACTATTTTTTTACCATTGTTGACAATTGTTGACCATTTTTGACTATTTTTGACAATTGTTGACTGTTTTTTACCATTGTTGACTATGTTTGACCATTGTGACCAATTTTGATCATTGTTGATTATTTTTGACCATTTTTGATCAATGTTGACTATTTTTACCATTGTCGACTATTTTGACCATTGTTGACCAATTTTGACCATTGTTGACCATTTTTGATTATTTTTGACCATTGTAGACAATTTTTGACCATTGTTGACTAATTTTGACAATTGTTGACTTCTGTTGACCATTTTGACCATTGTTGACGGTTGATGGTGAAAATAGTCAACAATGATCAAAAATTGTCAACAACGGTCAAAAATTGTCAAAATTAGTCGACAATGGTAAAAAATAGTCAACAATGGTCAAAAATAGTCAACAAAGACTAAAAATATTCAACAATGGTCAAAAATAGTCAATAATGGTCAAAATAGTAAATAATGGTCAAAATAGACAATAATGGTCAAAATAGTCAAGAGTGGTCAATAGTGGTCAACAATTGTTGAGAAAATAGTCGTGCACTTTTAAGTATAGTCAAGAATGGTAATGGGGCCTCGCCCTTACTGTATATGTAGATAGTTATTCTGTGATAATACAGAGAGAATTACATGAGACGCGAATGAATGGTCCCAACCTAAGCAACCCTCGTACTATGGGTACCGTAATGGACTGGAGGCGATCCCCGTAATACCAGGATCCAGACAAAATTACGCATAAGGCCGTTTCCAAAATTTTCATTTAGCGGGAATTTAACTCGCAACCATCGCATGCAGTGAACCGAACAGCCTACGTTCAAACCACTTCACCAAGCGGGCGTCAATTGTCAATGGACGACGAAGTATGTAGTTCATAATTTCGCTATGTTCCCTAACATGAAATTAGCTGAGTAAGTCAATGCATAAGTTCGTCAAGGCATAAGTTCGAATCCTAATCTTTATATTTTCGAAATCAATATTTTTTTCATGTTATTCTAAATGTAGGCGAAGGCATGAAGGCGACTGCAAACGCACACTGTCACAATGTGTTTGTACATGTCGAACACAAGCAAGGGCCAGTCGCCTCCGTGAAAAAGATTCCAAATTCAAATCACATTCAATGAAAAAATGTCCAAGATTCCGTGATAACGAAGTATATAGTTCATAATTTCGCTTTCAATTTCAATGTCTTGTTAGCTCGTAAGTAAATTGATCTGGCTGGGTGAATGCTATAAGGAACGCAGGTTCGAATCCTATATCTATATTTTCGATTTTAATATATTCTTAGTTCTTATTATTTTTATTTTTATTTTATTATTTTTATATGATTATTTAACAAAACAAAAAAAAAAAATTCTAAATTACAATTCCTTGTCAAAACTTCTTAGGTACAAAGGCGTATACATCATTGCAATATTTTTATGTATTTATTTACAAAAAAGATATAGACGATAATTGAAGCGACTGGAGCGCGGGAAAACTGGCACAACCTCCCCGTCCAACAGTCATCGCGGTACTGCCGCCCGTCGCCCCTCGCACCGGATCCGCCCACTTTGTTGGCGAATATTTGGAAAATCATGAATTGTGACGTGAAAAACGATTGCATCGCAAAATCAAGCTTACATTTTTTAGGTATTATCTTTCTCCATCTCTTGGTGAAAAAACTATTTAAAAATTCCCAGCCGTTTGGAAGAAGATAGAAATTTAAATTTGAAAATTTCTACATTTTGGTATTTTTTTTCACATTTTTCACATTTTTCAAACTTGTTTTTTAAAGAAGAGGGTATAATAAATACGGTGATATTTTTTTCAAAATTTTTACTCCACTCGTCTAAGAGGAGATAGCCTCCAAAAGTGCCTCGTTCGCTACCTGCCCAGTCTTAAGATGCGTTCTAAAAATAACTACGTGCCCAAAGAGAGTGATAAATGCAAGGGAATAATTGTAACGCTCTATACGATATCTATTAATGTCCATAAATAAGTAAAATTTGTATTTAAGTCCTCGACAATAGACTTGAGCGTAAATAACCAGACTTGTAACGGCAACCAACGCGGCACCCGCGCTTTCACGCCGCACCGAACCCGGGTGGTCCCAGCGGGAGTCCCGTACAACACTCCACAATGCCAATAACTCAACGATTCGCGCGAACACTAACTAACGCCGCTTATCCGACGCAACCTCTAATGCCAACAAACAGGAAACATTAAACAATCCCCGTCAGTTTTACCACAAATTATATTAAGCGCAGCGACTTCGAACGCGACAGGAAATATTAAATTGTTATCAGAAATCAAGCATTGTAAATGACTAATATCTAAGGTTACTAAACGGACGTTTAGTAATAAATGAGACGAAGCTGAAATCGCGTGACAACGAATTAAATGACGCTGTGGTTGTATTCAATTTTGCGACCACAACGCTTGTTAGGAGCAGCGCCTTAAAAATGTTTATGACTGAGCGCTTATAAATGACATAAAAATAAATTATACGTAAATGAATATTCTTAATTGAATTGGCGAATTTGGAGACTAAATTACGGTCGTTATTATATTCAAAATGTGTTAACTGGTTTTGTTTATAGTGCTTAATCGCGTCCAAATTTTGCCTGATTTTAAAATATAAAAACTTGTTAAAATTGTAGGTAGTCCTTCTTGTTATGAATAAATACCAACATACCAGGCTTGGATTGGATGGTATTTGCTCCGTCTAAATATTTGTAATCAGCCAAATCAAGATAGACTAAAAGCCGACACAAAAATAAATGAAGAAAAGTCTGGAAGATGAGTTTCACTTAGAATATTTAATAATGAGTAAATGACCTCATTTTTTTTATGTTCCCAAGTATGAGATTTAATAATCACAGTGATGTTAATGTGTAAACTGCTGATGAAAGAAGGCCACCAACGGCGTGAGTTGGGGTTGACATTAGATGTTAGCAGCGGCGACCACTTGCCTACTGAACGTCACTCTCCCTGCATGCAGTCACGCGTGCACCATGTTCACGAACATTACACTAGCATTCCATGACTGTAATTTCATATGAGTATTCTCATTACACTTACCTACATCAAGTCATTAACATAACGTTAAATACAACTAAAACTATAAAAAGTTAAATTTTATAGATAATCTATTAAAGTTATGACTATACCAAAGGAAGCGGATGTTTAAAGGATGTGGCGTGTAGGTATACGTTCCTGATAATACCTATTAATATATTCTATAGTTCTATAATAATGGTGTTAGTTTTCAAAATGAACGCAGAGAACATAGGTAGTCTTTGTTAATGTAAATCAATCTAAGCCGAAGCACCGTGTAAAGTAATAAAGGGTTAAGGGCTAACCGTCAATTTAAGCTCAGGCTATTACAAACTTAATGAACGATACAAGACAGACTGGCTTCGAAGGAAGCCATCAGAGAGCGGCTACGCGGCGCAAAACCACTTTAGCAGAAGCACATCGCCTACTTGCTAAGTAGTTCGACTCATTCCGATGTGCAGCGTACAGCAGATAATACACTTAGTAACAGTGTTTGTTTAAAGGGAAACGCAGTTGTTACGGGTTTTAGTGCGCCGCCTGCAACAATAACGTCGGATTAAGAGGTTTATAACTTTAGATCGCGTTGTGTGCAAGAAACTGCGCGTAATAAGAAAGTCAATTTAGTTGGTTAACGAGATTGGATGGAAGGCGGTCTCAAATGGGAAGTTGATTAAGCTCCGTAGAGTCGGTGCTGCGATGACATTCCGCTAACTAACCGCAGCGGGCTACGATGTCTGTCAAGCCGCAACATAGTTAAAACATCAAATTAAGGAGAACATGATAATAAAACCACTGACTAATAGACTACACATCTTATTTACAGAGGAAAACAACGCCTAACCAAATACGATAATAATTGCTTCTCGTTAAAAATCCGTGTGGAGTCATTTTAATGTTATAATTATACCGCAATGTCAGCAAAAATATTATGTTCCATGCAACGACCAATTTTCACACGAAGAGGAGCAAGTCACGCAATCGACAAGGCAGGTGTGTCGCCGCATACGCGAACGTAGTATAGTACGTTTTTTTATACTTGTCCTATTTGGTAAGCAAAGATGGCGTCCAGCGGGGTGATTGCGTAACTTTTTTCAATGTTTCAACTGGTTTCGTATACTATTGACACCAGGATGAACGAAACCAATTGAAACATTGACAAAAAAGTTACGCAATCACCCCGCTGGACGCCATCTTTGCTTACCAAATAGGACAAGTATATAAAAACGTACTATACGTACATGTATAATTGCTAAATTTGCATTCATAATTATGGCTAACAAGCTCAGATTGCGATCGGCTAGTTCGCACCACAACGACAAGTTGATATTAGAAGATCCCAACCGCCCTTCACGTCTAGTGATGGAACAAACATCGTAGTGTAGTAAATAAAATATCCTGTTGACAATTTGGCATGATCGTGGTTAAGTAAGCTAGATTATGCCTATACCTACAGCGCTTCACATCATAGTTAATTGTGGCATAGAAATGGTTTAAAAAATGAATCCACTAACCTAGTATTGCAAATCTTTTCGTCTGTTGAAGTAACTAATACAAATTTTAACTTACCATTTGACACATTGTCGCTATCGATACCGTTTATCGAAAGGGATTCACGCACTAACCATAGCGACAAACGGGAAGGCTTGTTTTTAACCGACTTCAAAAAAGGAGGAGGTTCTATAGTCGGCTGTATGTATGTATTTTTTTTTTATGTATGTTCACCGATTTCTCCGGCATTTATCAACCGATTTGTTATTTTGCTGTTCGGTAGATCGTAGCTACAAGTTGGTCCCATAAAAAAATAATTCCTAGAATCAACCCCTAAGGGGGTAATATTGGGGGGTGAAGGTCGTCTGAAAAAATAATTCTTGTCCGATTGACTTGACACTTAATATGTATATTATGCATAAGAAATAATGAAACTCATGTTTCAGGATTTTGGAAAAATCGCCCCCCAAAGGGGTAAAACGAGGTGTTGAAGTTTGTATGGAGAGTTACCGTTTATGTCTAACGTTTATGAACCAATTTTTCTTTTTAAACTGTTATTTGGAAGGAGACTAAGCCGTTTTGGTCCCTAAAAAAATCATTTCGGAAATCAACCCCCAAAGGGGGAAACTAGGGGTAGAAGTACGGTAGAAAAATATATTTGTGTCCGATTGACTTGAAACTTAGTATGTATACTCCATATAATAAATTAAGTAACTTTTGTTTTGGAATCTTGGTAAAGTGTGATAAAGTTTGTATGGCGCCACTAAAAATCATGAAATAAAATTATTTTTATAAAACTACCGACTCCAAATACTCGATAACACATCATCACGCCTGATTTTCCCGAAGGGGTAGGCAGTGGTGGTAATAGAATATTATTTCAGGCTTTTTAGTGCTCCAGGTTTTTTTTAAGTCGGTTTTTATTAATTACAGTTATTAGTGGTTGCAGAGCCCGCGGGACCATGGTCGCCAATCCGGAGACCATCTACTACAAACTCATTCCATTGATATTTATTCGCGTTATTATGTTTTTTTAAATAAAATCATACGTTTCTATAATACAATTTCTTTGACACGCATCTTCATGTAACATTTTGACGCAAATAAAATTGCCACTCATGCATTTTGAAGTGCGTCTTTACGCACTTCATTAAAAATGGATGAGTGGCTTAGTTGCCTAAATTGGAATTAAAGAAAAAGCACAAGAGAGAGCAGATTCAATAATTCAATGTGACTTGTAAAAACATCTATACTGCAATGTAAGCGTAAGCTAAACCGCAAGGTGAACTATGATTCCGTAACTTTTCAAGAATGATTTTGCGCAGGAACCTTTATGGAGTTGAATACTAAAATGGTCTGCTTGGCTAGGTTGTGAATCGCAACAAATTGTTTGGAAACAATTCACAATGGGTGCAAAACATTCACAATAACACCTACACACTGCTGGGCCGCTAGGGCTAGTGTTAAGGCGATCGCATTCAAAGCGTGCCTTACAATTCGATACCCTTGTTTGTGGTCAAAGTATAACGAACGAATTCACACACAGCTGGAGGGTTAAGATTCAAAAAAATACTTCATAAATAAATACAATTTATGTCTGCCAAGACAATTATATAAATCTAACTGAGAATCATTAAGAAGAATATTCTCTACCCATGCTAATTTTATTTGTAAACTAGCTTTTGCCCGCGACTTCGTCCGCGCTGGTTATAAATTTAAAAAAATCCGTTTCTGTTTGCTGGAACCCAAATCCCGTATCCATATATCCCTGATTCTGTATCCCATATTCCGTATCCCGTATCCCTTATCCTGTATCCCGTATCCAGTATCCGGTATCCCGTATCCCGTATCCCGTATCCCGTACCCCGTATCCCGTATCCCGTATCCCGTATCCCGTATCCCGTATCCCGTATCCCGTATCCCGTATCCCGTATCCCGTATCCCGTATCCCGTATCCCGTATCCCGTATCCCGTATCCCGTATCCCGTATCCGTATCCCGTATCACGCATCAAACATTACGTATCCCGTATCCCATATCCGTATCCGTATCACGCATCCCACATCCCGTATCCCGTATCCCACATCCCGTATCTCGTAACCCGTATCTCGTATCCCGTATCCCGTATCTCGTATCCCGTACCCCGTATCCCGTATCCCGTATCCCGTATCAGTATCCGTATCCCGTATCACGCATCCGTATCCCGTATCACGCATCCCACATCCCGTATCCCGCATCCCACATCCCGTATATCGTAACCCGTAACCCGTAGCCCGTATCCCGTACCCCGTATCCCGTATCCCGTATCATGCATCCCACATCGCGTATCCCGTATCCGTATCCGTATCCCGTATCACGCATCCCACATCCCGTATCCCGCATCCCACATCCCGTATCTCGTAAACCGTATCCCGTATCACGTATCCCATATCCCAAATCCCGTATCCCATATCGCGTTTCCCGTACCTATCCCATACCCCGTATAATTTTCAAAAACGGAATATTTTTTTTAATTCCTAGTCACCAATTTTCATAATTCTAACTACAAAAATGACGAACTTACATTCAAACTTTCATCGCCTATTTTACCCCCTTAGGGGATTTACCCCCTTGAGGTTGAATTTTCAAAAACGCAGCAATTCAAGTTTTTTATTTTTAAAAAGGAACCTAAGCACCAATTTTCATAATTCTAACTTCAAAAATGACGAACATCTATACAAACTTCCCGACCAACTTTCATCCCCTATTTTACCCCCTTAGGGGATGTATTTTGAAAAACCCTGAAATTAATATTGTTGATCTTTTAAAAGTCACCTAATCACCACTTTTATAATTCCAACTTCAAAAAATTACGAACTTCCATACAAACTTTCAACCCCTATTTTAACCCCTTAGGGTTTAAATTTTCAAAAAAGCTGAAATCATTATTTTTACTACGTAAAAAGAAACCTAAACACAAATTTTCATTATGCTAACCTCAGAAATGACGAACTTCCATACAAACTTTCGTCCCCTATTTTACCCCCTTGGGGGTTGAATTTTCAAAAACGCATCAATTCAAGTTTTTTATTTTTAAAAAGGAACCTAAACACCAATTTTCATAATTCTAACTTCAAAAATGACGAACATCTATACAAACTTCCCAACTAACTTTCATCCCCTATTTTACCACCTTAGGGGTTGAATATTCAAAAACGCCGAAAACCATATTTTTTATTTTTAAAAAGACACCTCAACACATAATTTCATAAATCTAACTTGAAAAATGACGAACTTGCATACAAACTTTCATCCCCTATTTAACCCCCTTAGGGGTTGAATTTTCCAAAATCGCTTCTTATTGCTTGCCTACGTCACAAAACATATCTACTATCCAAATTTCATGTCTCTAACTTCAGTAGTTTCGGCTCGGCGTTGATGAGTCAGTCAGTCAGTCAGTCAGTCAGCATTTCCCTCTTTATATATTATAGCTTTTGCCCGCGACTTCGTCCGCGCAGGATATAAATTTAAAAAATTCCGTTTCTGTTTGCTGGAACCCAAATCCCGTCCGTTCCTGGGTATCCCGGATCCCGTATCTCATATCCCTTATTCTGTATCCCATATCCCGTATCTGTATCCGTATCCCGTATCCCGTATCCCGTATCCCGTATCCCGTATCCCGTATCCCGTATCGCGTATCCCGTATCCCGTAACCCGTATCCCGTATCCCGTATCCCGTATCCCGTATCCCGTATCCCGTATCCCGTATCCCGTATCCCGTATCCCGTATCCCGTATCCCGTATCCCACATCCCATATCATTTATCACGTATCCCGTATTCCATATCCCATATCCTGTATCCCGTATCCCGTATCCCGTATCCGTATCCGTATCCGTATCCGTATCCGTATCCGTATCCGTATCCGTATCCGTATCACGCATCACACATCCCGTACCCCGTATCCCGTATCCCGCATCCCACATCCCGTATCCAGTATCCCGTATCCCTTATCCCGTATCCCACATCCCGTATCCCGTATCCCGTATCACGTATCACGTATTCCATATCCTAAAACCCGTATCCCATACCCCGTATAATTTTCAAAAACGCAATTTTTTTTTTTAAAGGTTCCTAATCACCAATTTTCATAATACTTACTAAAAAAATGACGAACTTCCATACAAACTTTCATCCCCTATTTTATCCCCTTAGGGGATGAATTTTCAAAAACCCTGAAATTAATATTGTTTATCTTTTAAAAGTCACGTAATCATCAATTTTCATATTTCCGACTTCACAAAATGACGAACTTCCATACAAACTTTCACCCCCTATTTTAACCCCTTAGGGTTTAAATTTTCAAAAAAGATGAAATTATTATTTTTAATACGTAAAAAGAAACCTAAACACAAATTTTCATTATGCTTACCTCAGAAATGACGAACTTCCATACAAACTTTCGTCCCCTATTTTACCCCCTTAGGGGTTGAATTTTTAAAAACGCAGCAATTCAAGTTTTTTATTTTTAAAAAGGAACCTAAATACCAATTTTCATAATTCTAACTTCAAAAATGACGAACATCTATACAAACTTCCCAATTAACTTTCATCCCCTATTTTACCTCCTTAGGGGTTGAATATTCAAAAACGCCGAAAACCATATTTTTTATTTTTAAAAAGACACCTCCACACAAATTTTCATAATTCTAACTTGAAAAATGACGAACTTGCATACAAACTTTCATCCCCTATTTTACCCCCTTAGGGGTTGAATTTTCCAAAATCGCTTCTTATTGCTTGCCTACGTCACAAAATATATCTACTATCCAAATTTCATGTCTCTAACTTCAGTAGTTTCGGCTCGGCGTTGATGAGTCAGTCAGTCAGTCAGTCAGTCAGTCAGTCAGTCAGCATTTCCCTCTTTATATATTAGTATAGATATATAGTATAGATTAAAATTATAGCTAGACTAAAACCACATCTGTTGAGATTTATTTGCATAATCGACACATGTTGCGACAAAAACCATAAAATTAAAACAAACTCTGCACATAACAAGTAAAAGGTCCCAAAAGCATCGCAAAAATCCCTCTGAAATGTTTAACTGAAAATATGAAAACACGCAGAGATACAATTGCACGTGTAGCAGATGTGTTTAATTACTGAACCGACAAAATCTCGGAAAGAGTTGAGCTTCATTATGAACACAATGGCCTTCTGCCTCAGCCGACGATTAAGTAAATAAAATATCAACACGCTGCTAACACCCGCACATAAAATAATGGGACGCGCACGATAATATTTGCTTTAATAAAGTTCAGGCATTTTGTTAAAAAATATGAGGTCAGTACAGAAATTAACTGCTGGGTTAGGCCTTTTTACAGCGGTGACCCTCGCCGCGTCTGCGTTATATTAGCTAAACAAGATCCCGGGCAAAAGGATTTAAAATATGCCGCAACATGTGGCGATTTTAATTTTTAAATTACAGAAGAAGTACTGCGATTCTAAGTACCTATAATTAACCTAATTCCAACCTCCATCTCTGTACTGAATTTAAAATTAAAGCTCGTGTTATAAACTGAATACGAATCCTCGAAACTTAATACGTACGTGTTCAAAAAGATAAGGCGGGTGTAAGGAAAGGATTACATGAAACTTGGCGCGAGAAAATTTTGAGAAACACGTGCGCCCCGCAGTCGTCCCACGCAACGTGGGCGAGTACGAATTTTGATGCAGCACTAAGTGCCGCTTCGTTACGCCAAATCTGTGAGAATAATTAAATTAACATAATTGGTTTTGTATTGTATTGCGTACCTACTAGAGAACTGCAAAGGTTTTTAATTAATGATCTTTACATGCAGCTTAAGTGACTCATTGAATAATTATTTAGGTGCTAACTTTGCACATAAACATTTACTTCTTAAAGTTTGTGTGCTGTTCTATTGCAGTTGCCTGCGAGCCGAAATCAAAAAGAAAAGGGTTTACTTAGATTGGTGGAGAAAGAGGTAATTTAATTTAAAAAATAAAGCGCGTTATATCGAAAATATTTCTTCGTTTTTGATTGATATACTTAGGTGTAAAAAAATATTGGAGGTAACATGAATAACCCATCTAAATCCAACATTCGGCATAAACAGGCGGCAACTGTATCCGCAATGACATCAGCCAAAGGACACATGCAATGGTGTGCCTTCACTGCTGAAATCGCATCGGTGTTCGTACGCAGAGATTTATGATGCGCGCGCGCATCGAACACGCACGTCGACACGAGTGTACGCTCTCATGCGTGCCGCGTTATCGCACTGAGAGCCGCCAAATTAAGCCTTATGAAGGCAAAGGACATGCGAAAACGTTTGGAGCGAAATTTATATAGAGTAAGGTATATTAACATTAATGATTGGCTTATTTAAATAAATACCAGTGTGACGGCTGTTTGCGTTTCCAATTTTATATAACGTATCCTATATTATCCTATATTATAAATGCGAAAGTGTGTGTGAAGGTTTGTTACCACGTATCTCTATAGCTACTAAACTAATTTTAATGGAATTTGAAACGTAGATAGTGTTGGCTCTGGAATAAGACATAGGCTAATCTTACACATCAATTTCCACGCGGGTGAAGCCGCGGGACATAGCTTGTATTAAATAAAGAATAGCGAGCGGGATATAAATCCTCATTACTACGTACATGTTCTTTGTTGATACTGTTGTATCGGAATATCTGTACCCTTTGGGGTATGAGCCATTTCAACGCAAAATGAATACGAAATAAGAAATCAACACCACCGCACTTTCCCAGAGCAATTTTCTCTTGTAGCCAATATTTTTCGCGGCTCCACAAAGAGGCTCTTCTCTCTAAAATATGTAGCGGCACGTCGTGGAATTTTTGTTTAATATGCAATTTTGAACCGGAGTAGACGTATATCACGTTTTTCGCAACCAAAATGGTGTAATAAATCTAAAAGTCCATTTTCATATAAAAGAAAACCGATTAAGGAGCTTTTCCGATACCGATCGCTCGAATGAAGCTATATATTTTCATGATCGAACGAATCCAAGATCACGGACGTCTAGCGGCTTGTGCGTAAGAAAATTGAAAAGGAAACGTTTCTTTTAATGGTGTTGTCCTCGAATGATAATGTATTTACAATCTTGCATTTTGAGTTCAGACAACTTCATCAGCGATTTCACGCGATACTTCTGATCAAAATGTATCGAAACAATTGCTCGCGATCTTATGATGAGGCCTCCTTTGTAAAAACTTTGTAGAAACTAAAAAAAACGCAAATAAACGTAGGTGTAATAAGTCAAAAAGAGTGGGTATGAATTTAATGTTTTCTCCATAAATCGTTCCCTTACGGCCAGTTTCTTTATTCTATCTATCGGTGATTCACTCTACTGTGGATAGAAATTTGACATAAGTTCCATATAAGAAATGTAAAATTTCTATGCACAGTAGAGCAAATCGTCGATAGATAGAATATAGAAACTGGCCGTTAGAATCACATCTAACGAGAATCTCGTTAGTAAGATACTAAGATCACAGAATCAGTAGCACACTGAGCAAACCGAAGCGGCACAGTTGCAGCGTTGACTTTACCAATCACGGGGCGTACTGAGCTTCAATCAGACGTCATCTCGTTACGTGTGTCCCGCAAACGCGGATCACGAACGATTAAGGTCAACGCTCATCTAACGCCTCCGCACCCGACCAGCACCCCCTCGCCGCTCAGCGTCCACTGACTGAACCGGAAATAAGTGGACCACGCGCTGACCGCGCGGCGTTCACTCGTTGACCCCGCGCGGTCCACTGGGCGATCACGTGACGTTTATGGTATAAAAGCAGCGTCCGCCCGCGGACCACCCGGCGACAACGAGTGGACGCCGAGCGGTGAGGCGGTGTTGGTCGGGTGCGGAGGCGTTAGGTGGGCTGACCTTTATACTGCGACTAGCACAATGCTAGTCGCAATGCCCCTTCCCCTTCCGCTCTCTCAGTCCCACTTCCATTCATGTGAGCGACGTGCGAGCAATGCCTTTGGTACTGCAAGTATCTAAAGGCTATGGTAACTGCTTAATATCAGACGAGCCGTACGCTCGTTAGTCACATACAAAAGTGTAGAACGGTAATAAAGGACAATTTTGTTCAAGTTGCTGTAACAATTCTACATTTGTCCTAGATAATGTGGGTTAACTTGAGCGCTGCGTTGTGTGCGTATCAACTAACTAAAATAATAGACGAAATGTTCATGTAAGCTATTACTAGCATCACAGGACAAACCCATGAATATTGAGATGTCTGTGCTCCGTTTCTGGGGTTATAATAACAGAACTTGTCCGTGTCCAACAAGGCAATGCCTGCGGCGCTAGCTGGAGAAATTGACAATTAATTTGTTTGTTCCATTTATCTTATTCACATAACACTGCATCAAGAAGTATCATCATCTCAATAAGTTCCTCCTTTGGTTTTTTAACCAGCGCAGCGTCCTGTCCTTATGAGGTGCATATTTTATACGAAATGTTAAATTTTGTTCTAGACAAAAGACATCTAAAACACAAGAATTTCAGGCTATAGTATTTAAATGTGAAATGTGTTATTGTATGACGACAACCTTGCACTTACACATAGGTATGTTTCTCAATCTAAAGCTAGATAATTTTGTCGATACTTCATAGACAGAATCAAACTTTTCCATAAACCCACAAATAACGAGAAAAATTTAAATCATATGGATACAACATTCCGCTGCTATTATAAAAGGCCAGATAACACACTTTGATTACATACTATAGATTAGGCAGCGATGAAATTGACAAGCGATCGAACCGAGGGAGCCAATAAACGAGATTCCCGAAATGTTTCACTTCCATAAATACTCAATAAAGCCGCTTTTCCCACGCCCGTTTCGCAATCGACTCCGGGATAGCGATCGACGTTGCGCCACATTAAATTCTTCACGTTTAATCAATTCCGGAGGTCGGTTGTAAAAAATATCAAGTGAAGTGTTTCCTTCCGTATCGACGGCGCCAGGAGAGTAAAGCAGACGGCGAATAAATCGTTGGCGCAGTATCAAAACCTCCAAAACTGCCAGGGTGGTTTTGCGGACACGCCTTTTATCTGTTACGCCTATCAAGCTTCGGGTTAGTCTTTCATGTAAATAGCAGCAAAAACTAAGACTTGTTTATTCAAAACAAAGAATGCTCTCTCTCAGCGTTTATTAAACCAAACTCCTCAACTTAAATCTTGCCTGGTTATTACTTATAGGTTTTTAATACAGCTGTCTTCAAATTGAACATATGTTTTAAGGCACTAAATAAAGAAAGAGCTAAGTTATTGCTTATTTTGGTAAGATTTGCTTTTGTTTAATCGATAAATGATAAGTGCAAGAAATGCAGGGATGCGTGCATCCAAGCGGGATTAAAAAAGTGCTCGGCGGTTTCGGATCGCTAGACTGACCCAGTTTCAGGGCGCAACCATCATTACGATAAAAGCTCGGTTAATAAATTAATGCGCGTACGTTTAGGTGTTATGCTGTGTTGACCTTAAAAATAAACCTTAATTTATCTGCATATTTAACACTTGAGTTCCGTGTCTTGAAAATACACGCTTCAGCCACGGTATCTATAAAATAAGCATACCATGTGAACTGGACCGGTAAGTATTTATAAATTTGGTAACAATAAAGCAGATGAAAATAAAGTCAGAAAACAGTGAAATCTGTGGAATTAGCCAAATTAACTAAGCAAACGATGAAGAGATACGTAGCACGTTTGTGCCATATCCGTATTGTGGTTTAATAACAAGACACAATATACAAATGAGCAACACACGGTACGTTAATTCGGAAATACGTTGGGGTGAACGCTGAAACAAAAATGTCACGTTTCTACTACTGGGAATTCCAAGGAAGTAAGTTGGAACCAGAAATCTTTACACCCTGCAATAAAAAGCGCGCTAGCTGGCTCCAAGTTTAGTTCCTACAATACATGAATACGCTTTCTCTTATTCCTAGATCACCCTATACATATAAATTGACGCGTAAAATATTAGCTACAGGTTAATAGTGCAGGTCACAACGTTACCCGAAACCATCGTTACTTCTTAGTTGCGTTCATTGCGCTGGTATATCCCGGGTACTTATCTTACAGATATCGGCTAACAACAATGTAGCAGCGCGCTCATAAATACAAAACAATTAGACGATAAATTCCCACTTGAATTACTATTTTTATTTGCGCGTCACGTGCACTCGCCGCTCTTTCTAACAATTTATGTAGGGAGGCGTCAAATTTAACAGCTCTGAGAAACTGATGGTGCTCTCCTAGGCTTTTGGCGCGTACTCGTGATGCCCTGTAATTATGTTTGCAATTTATTTCGCAGCGAACAATGGAACCTATTTGTATAGTATTCACGTAGCCCTGCTCTATACAAGGCAGAAGGCGGCATACGCGTGAGCACATGAAATTAAGATGGAACTAATACAAAGCAGCAGTATCGATCTGATTTGCGAGTAAGTGTAGCCACTCCGGCTGATCAGGGACGTGATAAAGTAAAACGAATAAGAGAGGAAGCGTGACACAAGAGCATTGCGATAACAGAGGAAAAACGAGCAGAGAATCGCCTGCGAGCAGACGGTATCTTCGCCCGCCCGGGAGTTATTAAATATTAAAATAAACTCGCATTCCGACACGAGTCCTACGCGATACGCAAGATTATGGCCGACACAATGAGAGCACTGGCTCCGATCGCTCCCTCGCCTTATCATATCAAAGCACGAGCTTACATAATTCAAGTGGAGGATATTCCCGCCAGTGTTCCCTTGTTGCTGATAAAATTTCAGAGCCTGTGTAAACACGCGATTCCGAAAATCTTCGACAGAATGAATGACCGATAAAGAAGCAATCGAATCTTTCTATAACCTTTGTACGATGAAAAGGGCAAATGTGCACATTCCTACATGGGCTGCCCTATTTAATGCATTATAGAATGATAATAATAGCATAACTCACGAGGCAATTGCTTCATAGTGTCTCGAAAGAGTATCGGTGGTCGCATCGCTCGGTTACTCAAGCAGCACTCCGCCCACTTACCTGAAACAATACATCATTACAATATCACTAACTGGGAGGCAATGCATGCATTTAACGATTCGACACCTACAATGTTGCGGTGAATTCTACGCCACTGAATCACTTGCATCATTTAACTTAACAATGAATATTAAACATTGATCTTGGTGTGTTGTAGGTATATGTAAAGCTTCAAAGGTCAAGTATTTTTAAGATTAGTACTTTATTTTCGCCGTAGAAACTTAATCCAAAACAAAATATTGAAATATAATTCGTTATAAAGCAGAAATACTTCTGCAAGTACCTATAAATAAATGTTTTAGTATTTGCTTTTAATTTGCGCTCTTAACGAGAGGCAATAAGTTTCAATAATTTAAAACGGCCAGAGCTATCGAGATACTTTATGAACGCAAGAAATTTTAACTGCTTGTTAATGGTGCAATGCTATATCGATTAATTCAATACCTATTATACTGAAATTAATACACTTGAATACGGGACAACATCAGACGTACAAAGAGATACGATAGATGAAAAGCCTTTTAACAAAATAAAGATCACAGAAATCTTCATAATGTATTGGTGTTTGTCCTGTTTATTACCTATATTTAGTCACATTAATATGTTAAAAACACAGATCTTTTTTTAACGTCGTATAGTAATATGTACCTACATACAAAAGCATATGTTCAAGTCAGTAAGACGTCCGCCTTAAACATGTCATCGCATTACAACTTCTCCTTTCGAGAGATACAAGACGTTCGATAGAGCATGCTACTGCAATGGCGATAAAATTTTATTTAGGAGCATTAGCAACACTATCGGCTTATCAAGACGGGCCTAGGAATGGTACTCGTAACATATGCGCATCTGCGGTGTATATTCCGATCTTCGCCATCAGAAACATGGTACGGCAATTGTTTTTATCTCTTACATTTTTTCTTAGACCCAATAAATCAATAGGCAATAGCAATAGTCTGGCAATAGTCTAGTCTATTTAAAGTGAGAACTCTAATGTGATCGTATTGTGCCTCTTCGCAAAATTGGTAAGTACCAATAATATTTTCAGAACCGGTACGCACGTTTGTCTATAAATTTTATAAGTTAAGATTAATCAAAACTTGTCAATTTCGAATTGAATTGACTTCGAAATACATTTTATTAACGATGTCGGTTTACGTGGTAATCGCGTTCCGATCTCTCGTCGTGTGGAGGCGCCGATGTTCGGGCTAATGTTGTTTAATTAACTCGTATTCATTATCGTTGGGAACACAGCGCATAGGCGCGTGCGCCTGCTCAACTGGCCGCTACAGGTGCCGAAGTACGCGGAAACACGAGACCACCAGACAACCCACCACACTTACATTTCTATCTCACTTGCAAACGTGTACGTTCAATTAACATTCCGCAAGTAACCCAAACATAATTATGCAATTTACCAACGAGTAGAATTAAACGTGTTTTTCAGTCGAGTAAGACATTGCATGTAAGGTTTATATATTATGTTAGTTGGTGTTAATTGTTAAAGATTATAATTTATTATGGCAATACAAGAGCGGAAAAATATTGTTTACTTTCTAACTAAGAGCACGACATAAGCCCAAAATCAAAAACGGCTTGTCTATAAATGAAGTAATTTATAACGAAGGATAACCATGTGGTCATAAAAGCTAGTTAAATGTGTAAATCTGATATTAAAATTAAATCATAGTTCATAGAGGGATTCCTTCTTTAAACATTCATGGAGTGATTAATCCTGACGTCAAGGCGAGCTTCATGTCGTCGGGTCGACGCAGACGGAGAAATATTAGGGCTATTAATATTCGGTGGTTGCACACACGAGATAGCTCGTACCTTCTGAGGGTCCGGTGACCGTCATGCATGGCTTTGTATATCTTAGTGCCCATGCATCCACTGCAGACACTAGTTAGTTTTAATGGCCAACATCCAAGTATCATATCGCATGCCAAGTTAAAATGCAAAACTTGTCAGTATATCTTCAAAATAAAGACATTTGGAATATTAAAAAAAAATAATGATGTTTATGGCGAAATTTTTCGTAATTTCCGGTCGGTATTCATTGTACAAGATACGAAAGCACGACATTTATGACCGCAGGCTGTTAATCCATGAACACAGAAGCCTCGAACCACTGACACGTCAGTCGGGATGCCGGCGGCGTATCCTCGATACACACGCATTCGTGTTTGTCGTCATTATGCAAAACACATACCGGATACACAGGTTTCTTATTAAGTACATAACAAGACTCATCTCGTCTTTTCACTCAAAGTAATTTACTTTATCGGTAAATACACGAACACATTACAATTACATGTTTGCAATAAGGACACTACGAGCGAAATAAGCACGTGTATCAAGTTCTCAGTACGGCTTGGCTTGCTTTATGAAAATGGGGAACAAATAAATTCTCGTTATGTTATAATGGAAATAGAATTTCGCAATGTCGTAATGAGATTACATTTACAGTTATAGCTTCTATTAGGCGGTCTGTGGGTGTCTGCCACAAATAGAAATACGCGCGTATTCATTTTGTAAACATGAAAATCGTTTTAAATGGCAAAATAGTATCCTAGAATAGAGTTAATTTGAAATCCTGAACAACATTTCCTTTGAGACATTCATCACTTTCTTAACACACACACCTACAATCGAACCAAAACCGGACATTACCAGAATTTAATTTAGTATTCGAATTTGTCATATCTATAGATATTAATCTAACATTATCTTCAATCTTGTTAACTGTCACGTTACTGCGGCGAACGCGAAGACTCGATTATCATTAATTTGATTAAATAAGGTGATCTAATGGAATCGGCTAGCCATGTTTTATGCAAACAAGTATTTTAAATCAGTCTCGAATTGCAAATAGGTGGTGATAAAATTGAGTATGGCGACAATATGAGGTGAGACTAGTTCGCGCCGACTCGTGGCGTTATCGGCCGCCCGCACTCACTCAGATAAAGATCTCGGATGTAGTTTTGAAAGGAAATTTACAAGTCAGAGCGCTAATAATCGTATACATGCCATGGAGATGTCCGGGCGGCGACAACTATCGGACGAGCTTATGACCCTACTACAACACCGATTTATGGTCGTCCCCTTTTATACAAGGGCGAGACACTTTATAACTTAATTTGAAGCAGGCTATATTTTTCACTTTTTATGGTCAAGGTATCTAAAACCTACCTATGAAGTGAGGAAAATTCAATAGAAGTTAAATAGGTACATTTATTTATTGGTCATTTTGTAAAATAGTAATGAATTTTAACATCCTAATTATATTTACATAAAAAGACGAGTTATTGGTGCCGTTCGAAATGCAACAAATTAATGAAAATTATTAGGGTTCCGTAGTCCCTACGAGGAAACCTTATAAGATCATCCAGTCCGTCCGTCAGTTCCAATCTGTCACAGTTCCATAACTTATACAGTATTTGACGGCAGTTCATTTGGATTGCCAGTGCTGTGTATACCTAGATATAATTTATATAAAGATACTATTTATCTTCATAATGATGACTCGTTGGTATAATAAATTGTTTGAAATAAAACTATAGAACCAGTATAATAATATGATTATTTATCCAGAACATCTTAATGATAATCAAATGAATTCATAACTTCACGGATATGAGAATTCTAGAATATATTTGCATTCGACGTATGGATAGGTATTCTGTTTTAATAAAGGAGTGTTGTAGGTAGTTCAGATACTCAAATGTTCGATACAAATGTTGAAATGGTTAAATGTGAGGATGTGATAGAGGCAACATTCGTGACGTCTCAATCTCGCGATCTTTTAACACGGAAAGGCTCTATTGAATTGGCCTATAGGGCAACATTGCGCGAGCGCACAGCCGCGTCAATCACATCTTGCGTAAGAGAGAAAGCTGCTAGGCACACTCACAAATGTCACGTCTTTATATCCTTAGTGACAATAAAGTATTTATTTGACTTTACAGCATTCGTGACAATACTATTATCGCGACAGCAGTTTAGCTTCAAAAACTCCGAGGATTAGCTAAAAAATCGATGGCAAATACTTTTTAAAGTAGAAGAGGACATCAGATAAATATGACTAGTCATTATGGTGAGACCATGTTACATTTTTGCATAGTTTTATCATCCATCAATTTAAAAAGATCGAGTAGTATTATCATTATGTATGACTACAAAAAGTCCATGTGGAGCGATAAACATCGACCGTCTCAGTAGACATCATATAATGTCGCGTTGTTAATATTCATTGGCTGAGATTGTCGTACCCTGCGTAGGCAGCTCCGTACTCCAGGGCGCGGTCGGGCACGCATTAGACAATGACATTTGCATAGCTGGGCGGTCCTAACTGTCAACCAGAACATTCACATTAACTAATCCGAAGAACGGTAATGAATGCGAAATAGTTTCATTATACGCTCGTTCGATTAATTCGTTGAATAAATGTAATGTCACCGCACATGAAGATGGATGAGTTTATTTTTCTGTAGGTTGTTGACTTGTGCTATCGTCCGTTGTTATTAACAACATTAACTTGGTGGCAAAGTGAGAGCGATTTATGTCGTATACTTGGTTTGATTTTACCACTTGTAACCCACACGCAGGATAATTCCTGTATAGATAGTGGCGTGTTCCAAATAAGGTTTGAAAAGCTATGTTTATTTGGACTATCAAAGTACTTATTCCGTGAATGCGTCCGCCTGGGAGCTTAGGGCACATTGTAGATTCGAGAGGCGTCGCTCCACACCGCGAGCCACCCGCCGCCACCGCCGCCCAACGCGCTTTGCAATAATGCGCTTACGGCACTCCATGGTTAGGTACCTTCATAAATCTATTCTTTGTGCACTGCGACTTGTATCCTAAGTTGAAACCCGTGTTCCCATCAACAAACTTATTAGGTACCTACGCGGGTACAATAGGTAGCGAACAATGTTTTCTTATTCCCTTCATAATAGAATTAGGAAGGTGAGTAAAACCTTAAGAGCAGGACATATTTTATTTTGAAAAGAAAAGAGCTATTTTCTCTTCGAGTCACACTAATATAAAAGGCTGTTTTTCATTACCAGCCATTCTATAGGTATTCTTTAACATGATCTAAAGATTCTTTAGAAGGGGATGCGGAAATGTTTTGTCCCCAACGCCAGTAAATCAGTTCCCGGCCCGTATAGTTTAGCAATTAAAGGAGGAATCCGACCGGTCCGCTATCTTTTCTCCGAACTAATGAGTTGAGACGACCAGCGGACGACGCCGCACACTCCTAGACACTTATCTCCTTGATAAACAAGTACAAATGGGTTACACGCTGCTTCCAACCCCTACGCTTCTATTTCGCCTTTAACATCTTAAGTTAGGCGGCACAACTTTTATCAGCCGAACAAAGAGTTCATTTCGAACTCATTAACTAAATGTGTTACCAATATACCCGAAACACATTACAGGGTGAGATTCTAAGACTGGATATAAAAACTGAATTAATATGGGTCGTCAAGTTTACGAAAAAACATAAAATACAGAGAAGAATTTGATTCAAACAATTTTATTTACCACCTAATTGTGAATGAACTCTCAAAATGTTTATGAAGGTCTAAAACACAACTGAGATTTGGTACAGGCATAGTAGAGCGGCCACAATGAACCCGACGCCGGAGAATAAACGATCTTAACATATCCGGATATTGTTCGAAGTGTTTTTATTGCTACATATTTTAGAGACGCTGAGAAACAACGCCAAACAATCTTATGGGGCATTTACGACACTTAAGTACCTCTTCGTGTTATATGGCTTTGTTTTACTATTAATTCGAATTGGTTTGAAAAAAGGTAATGAGTGTAAAATAGATATAGAGGAAGTGAAAGGTAAAACTAGCAATCACCTGTTACATATTAAAGTAGACCGATGCATGCATAAATGACCAATCTGCAACTACAGTCGTACAAGGATCTTTTGGCACTTGAAAGGGGGCGCTGTTGTACTCTCAGGCTAACCAAGAATGACACATTCAGAAGAAAGCGGCGTAAGTTCCGATTTCTGCCACGTGCCAAAAGATCCTAGTACGACTGTATTTTTTACTTATGACTAATGCTCATGTTATTACTGACTCACTATAAATACTTCTGTAAGAGTATTTCGCATTGCAGTACGTGCCTCGAGACCTCATTATCTGAGGTGTTAAAATGCAAAAAAGGTGGAGCCCTGAGGCACCACCCTCAGTCCGCCGCGGAAGTTGGCTGCTCCAGCACTATTCAATGGCGCAGGAAAACCGCACCGGGCGATGGGGTAAAATGAAAAAGCCCCTTAATGAGTGCTCTCATTAGATTTATGAATTTATTTACAAATTCACGCGTTAGTGCACTTCTAAAAGAATACTGGAATTGAGGAGGCGAATGGTTTTCAGTCAATTCACAATGACAGATTCCGAAAAGAAACCTAAAGAAACTTTAACATAAAGGAATTCTCATTTTTTTACATAACAACAAAATATATTAGGTAGGTAAGAGATTAATTAGATTACCATGAGCGAAAAATCCATTAACACAGTAATACCAACGAACCCTGCTGTAATTGTGTCATTAAAGCAACCTTCTACCTTCGCGCTCACCAATTACCTACTAAAACTTCAAGTTTATCGACTTTACCATCAAGACTTTAACACCTTAACTCGAAAAACTGGTTAATAAGAGAACCCAACTTCAATGAGATGTGAAAATAATGTGTGATATTATCTCGTGGTGGCCGCACCATGGCGTATATTATTCTAAGTCGCGCCAGTTTCATTAACCACCAATACGGATAATGATTGTCGAACTTTTTCGCTTAAATAAACATTAAGAAGAGAATGGACGGCGCGCCCGCTGAACCTTTTACCGGAATTACGCTGTGGTTAAGTGCTCGCTTTTAGGTACCGTGGAATGACGGCGCATGCATTGAATCTCTTTGATATTTTGTTAGAATCGTGCATTCGCAGTCTAATACCTACTCATCCACAAAATAGATTTTAGACCCATTCAATCTAAAAAAAAAAATACAGCAAATGTACTGCAATAAGAAATATGGATTCTTTATACTGAAAATAAGTGACAGCAAAGACATTCTAAGAAAGAAAGAAAGAATAACTGTTTAAAATAGTTTGTCCTGCTAAACGGAATCCATGGACACAGTGCGACTCAGTCCGATGCATAAAATTATTTTGAAAACATGTCGGTACTGCCAATACGGCTCATTTTCAGGCGAATAATGCCTTCTTATATATTTAGTACCTGTCAAATTGCGATGTCAGGAGGTACCATATCTGCTAAAATAATACATAAATGATGACAGCTATGTACTAACATATTATTTAATTATAACTATACACAGAACAATTACAGGGGCTGATCAGAATCCAGTACATATATAAGAAAATTAAACATAGAGAGACACGGAAAGTATAGCCGCAACCCGGCGACGAGATTAAAACTTTGCCACTTGAAAGTGCAGTGGTAGCACAGTTGAAGAGAAATTTACTCGAAGCAAAAGTTAATATAAGCGAAATTTGTCCTGTGGTGAGCGGTTTGCGGGTCGCCCTCACCAAGTTGAACCTTCACTCACAGCTAAGTCCACACTGAAACACCTGTGTTCGCTTTCATTTTAATCTTACTGCCAACCAGTTTTTTATTATTAGGTAGGTATGATTCGAATAAAACCCTCCACCCGCTATATCTTTTCGCTCTTTTAAATATAAACCCTTCAACTTTATTCAAATGACTCTTAATTAGCGTTTGAAAAATCGCAATGATTCTTTTTGCGTTTCACGTGCGATGTTATCTGAAGATCGGGCACACATATAAAGCAAAAAAATGCTGATTTTAATTAAAGTAACTTCACAAGGTGTTTTTATTTCTCTTATCAGATGCGCGATTCAGACAAGCATCAGATGTAATTGCATCGAGCAAAGCTTTCAAATGTGCCGCCAAACGAGCATATTCAACTGCAACCGATGTAGCTTTTACAAGATATTTGCAATGCAATAATTTTCTGTTGCTTAGTCATTACATAAGGCTAATAACAATAATTACATTAGGGTAGAATTGAGCTCGCAACATAATTTATCATCAAAGATTATTAAATACAATAAATCAACCAAGCTACCCGGTTAAAAACGTTTTAGCAGTACTAGCACGTAGTAAATATTGAAAACTAGCTTTCCCCCGCGACTTCGTCCGCGTAGAATTTAAATGAAAAAAATAATCGGATCTCTGATCCCAGATCCCGGATCCCGTATTCCGTGTCCCGTATATCCCAGATCCCGTATCGTATTTGCCAGTAAAAGTCCCTCCAGACGAATTTTCATCATCCTAACTTCAAAAATGACGTTCCATATTAAATTAAATTAAATTAAATTAAATTAAATTAAATTAAATTAAATTAAATTAAATTAAATTAAATTAAATTAAATTAAATTAAATTAAATTAAATTAAATTAAATTAAATTAAATTAAATTAAATTAAATTAAATTAAATTAAATTAAATTAAATTAAATTAAATTAAATTAAATTAAATTAAATTAAATTAAATTAAATTAAATTAAATTAAATTAAATTAAATTAAATTAAATTAAATTAAATTAAATTAAATTAAATTAAATTAAATTAAATTAAATTAAATTAAATTAAATTAAATTAAATTAAATTAAATTAAATTAAATTAAATTAAATTAAATTAAATTAAATTAAATTAAATTAAATTAAATTAAATTAAATTAAATTAAATTAAATTAAATTAAATTAAATTAAATTAAATTAAATTAAATTAAATTAAATTATATTTTAATAAATAAATTAAATTAAATTAAATTAAATTAAATTAAATTAAATTAAATTAAATTAAATTAAATTAAATTAAATTAAATTAAATTAAATTAAATTAAATTAAATTAAATTAAATTAAATTAAATTAAATTAAATTAAATTAAATTAAATTAAATTAAATCATTTATTTTAACCTTAATCCCCGATTTAACCCCCTTTTTTTAAATTCGTATTATCTTTTGAATGGAATGTCCGATTTAAATAATTCAAAAAGTAATCTACAGGTATTAAAATAGTCTCAAATACGAGATGATTTATTTGAATAAGGATTCATGCTAAGGTATGGATAACATGGTCTGATTTTGGTCGGCATTTCTATCAACTTTTAAAATGTAAAATAGTAGTTATAGTAACGTAACTACAATATGTTCTTTAATATTGTAGAACATTTTTTGTTCTATCATCAATAGTTTCCGTAGCGCATGCGATGAAAGGCATCTTACGGCAAATTTTTTTACACCTTGGGTTACATTATTGAAGTTTTAGTAGGGATCCCCAATTTTTTCTAGTAATAAATATAGCCTATGTTACTCAGCGATAATGTAGCATTCTAATGGTGAAAGAATTTTTGAAATCGGTCCAGTAGTTTTTGTGTTTATTCATAACATACAAAAATACAAAAATACAAATCTTTTCTCTTTATAATATTAGTGTAGATGTAGATAACGACATGCTGTAGTAACAGTAGTTCGTATAAAAATGCTGTCAACCGACTATTGCTAGTCGGTGTAAACAGTAACAAAACTCTGGTCGCAAATGAGGTCGGAGATAGTTACAAGCTCGGAAGTTGGCGTAAGCATAAATTAAAACAAGCTTTCCATAAAAAGTTGATAAATGGCCTTCCACAGGCGGTACAACAAAAAATGGAACTGACGTCAGCCGAAGCGCTAACGTGTTTCATTTTGCGCTTCCAGTCGCCATCTGGGACGTTTCAGCACGAACCTACTGAAGCAATGGCAACTTGATCGCAACTTTAGGTATCGGGAAAATGTAATATCTCAACACGATCTTAATTTTAAAACTGTGGAGATGGCAAATCTTTCAACTAAATTCTATAGTTTAAATAAAGTTCGTATGTATATTACCTACACTTCAACTTTATTCGAACATTTCAGTTTTCAGCGACATGGATACGACAAAACTGGTACTAACAAATCGAAAAAAAAATTGGAAACGAAGACAAATAGACTGTGCCCTAATGACATTTTCCTATGCAATTTTAATATATGTACTTTGTTTGAGATGATTGCTGCTCTTAAACCCTGACGGCCTATTTTTATTTATAAATGTTTATTGCAGCAAAACAAACATTATTGGGCCCTGCAACATCTGAATACATAGGCGGACTTAGAATGGACTTTGTTAAAAAAAAACTATGTATTTGTTTTTCGCGTTTTTTACAAGCAAAAAGCAAAGGAATTAACGCCAGCCGGCGCGGCGGCTGAGCCTGGAACGGGCGTCCGCAATTCACGGTGCACTGGGTGCCCGCCGCCCGGCCACTCGACCGCACGATGTGACACAACCCTACACAACGCTCCTCTGAACACGCCTATTGCAAACATAAAAATACTAAGTAAGTAGGTATATAAGAATTATACAGTTTGAATTTCAAAATAGAAAAGGCGACAATTGAAACTTTAGAACACATGGAGAGGCAAAGCATTAGCTACAATGGTGCAATTTATCCAAGACAAAATTATAATTCGACTCAAGTTTCACTTTTATCCTAAACATCACAACAGCACGAATAGCAAAGACAAACTTTTATATAATATTTATACCTACTCGGAATTGTACTGAACAATTTTTAATAATAAAAAAAATACTTAACATATTCACATAGGTGCAAATACAGCATGTTACGGAATGTAATACAGAATGGCATGGCATTAATAAAACCGCAATACACTACCATTAGACACGACCGGGACCTCGGACGGAATGCTAAACCCTCTGAAACGCGCAATAAAGCGACATTATGCACCACCACACATGAACGCAGACGCCCGAGACACTATTCACGGGTAGGTACAGACGAACTGAATCTAATGTATAAAACTACAGTGGAAATAAATTTAATTAAACTATTAGTGCACTATTAGTGGCCTAAATCCCCCTCGCATTGAGAGGAGGCCCGTGCCCATCAGTGGGACGTGAAAAGGGCTAAATTATTATTATATTATTAGTGAACACAGATTTGTATTACTCACGAGTAGTTAAAAACAACTTTACTATAACCACTAATTAAACTGTTTTGGTAGAGTCCATGTTTAAACATGCTGAGTGTTTAACAATTACCTGAATAAATTACTAAGAACATCGTTCGATAAGTGTTTTATTTACTTTCAATTAAAATCATACTAAATTAGCTACTGAATAGGTAGAGTTAGAAAGACATTTCATGTTTTTCCTATTGATTTCGCATCTTTAATATGAAATCCGTATTAAATCTACGTCGTTCTAACTACTTACATAAAGCTTTATATAAACGTTTAATTTCCCTTTCAGACAGAACCCAGAAACTATTCGTGTACCTAAAGTTGAGTAATCCACAAACGTTCCCTTTAATTGGTTTACCACAGACCTCTATTAACGAAATAAGATGGGAAATCAGAGTATTAGCATAACAGTGAATTCAATTAGGGTTCACAAAGAGGATTACAACTTTTACAATGAAAGGAAAGTTGAACCGGAGACCCGGTTTAAACTAACGTGGAATAATCAAAATTTGAATGAGTGCGTGGTAAGTTAAAATTAAATTGAACCGTTGTCACTCCTCTAATAATATATTCCGCTGAAGCTTTTATAGAGAGCTTTGTTGATTATTTTGTGGTAAATTTATAACTCGAATTGATACTAACTCTCAAAACAAATAAACTAGAACTATTATTTTAGGTACAACGGACAATCAAATGTAATTTAAACCTATAGAGGTAAACGCCCAGAAACAATATATTAAATAGTTTGACAGTCGAGCGTGCAAATGCACTCAGATAATAGCCAATTGTTGGCAATAAAACTACTGGCGTACACGATGCAAATTATATTACCAGCCGGAGTAGCCCAGAGGGTCCTGTCTCGGTGCATTCAGCTCTAGATTAGCCCAATAATAGCGATCGAAAACAATGAAATACAAAAAAACCGCTAATAATAATGTGGGCAATATAGTTATTGACCACACAATGATAAGCTTTAGATATATAGCATCAATGAAATTATCTGTTTTCGAAACCTCTTATAATCAAGGGTTGCTTGTTTCTTGGTTGTTGTACAATTTATCGCTGTTTTATTTGTCTCTTTATCTAACAGGTACCTTAGCTAATGAGTTTTTGTATTAATTGGAGATGTCCAGCTCGTTAAAACAGTAAGGTGTGTGCTATTGAGTGCACCGAGCTCGTTAGGCAGGTGCGAGGCGTGTTCGCTTCCGGACACTTGTCAATTATACGCACAAAGTGCCGTCCCGCGGTAACATCGCACCTCATAAATCCTCGACGCTGACGAACACCACAGAAAACCAGTGTCACGCGCACCTATCTAGATGAACTAATTCTTCGATCATTTCCTACCGCTATAAACAGTTATTTATTGACTACAACGGCAGTATTTTACAATAGATTTAAGATACTAATAAAATTCAGGACACAAAAAAAAATATTAGATGATCATTTTCTTCGACGGCATCTAATAATTCTCGCGACTTGCCTCCCCATTTTGTAAATTCCACGCTATATACGGTTCGATAAATGGATATTGCACTACGTCTAATGTTGCGAACATTTAGGTCGCAAACGTGACGTCACCGGCCCGTAGTGAAAGCCTCGAGACGCGAACAATACGTGTCGCTTGCGCAAGTCGAGCGATCGTAGGGGAACAATGGCGGGTAATAGAGCCATTCGTCGGTTCATTGCTTATTCATCCACGCCCCTGACGCCTCCGCAGGCAACGCCACCGTCGCGATTGATGTCCTCGTGTGTCAAAAGACAACCAGGCCCGGTGGTGTACTCATCGTAAATGTGAAGCAACGACAATAGAACACTCTCGAGAAATTTACGCCAAATAAAACGGACTAACTCAGTAACTTATGTTGACTTCCAAGATTTAAATGTTTTAGCGTCGCAATGACGTGAAGAATTGGGTCACATATTTGAGAGAAATCCCAGCAAAATACTCCCTAGATGTTCCCTAGTGGCAATTTTGTGCCGAACAAAGCGACGTAACGAGATCGGACAGTGTAAATTCTCTTGAGAGCCAACACTATTAGGTACTAGGCTGAAGATTGCGATCGCTACTCGGCTGTGAGCTGTAAGCGTCCCGGCACGAACAGACACTATCCGAAAGGCAACGTCCAGATATTTTATTCATAGAGCGTGTAATAAATGAGGAAGGCCAAGGCTGTATCACATTCATTACCGTGCTTGCATCGCGGCTCGTATAGTGTTATCAAAACTTGTTACCGCCGCGAGTCCGGCTGGAATCCGATCGTTTGGCCCCTGACGCGCCACCTCAGGGACTTGTTTCAAATCCCATTTGTCGTTGGTAAACTTATAATTCATCCTAACAGCAGCTTTGTTACTTGTTAGATTTACGAATGCGTGAGACGCAATACAAAGTCCAGTAAGTTATAGCAGTACCTATGTAATTATAATCGGAACGCAAAATTTATTTTCTGTAATACGTCGTCTCCGGAAATGGATAGAGATGTAGGATTAGGTACTTGATAATCAATCTTAGAAGTTGAAGTGCGGCATGAAGTTCTTATAGCAGAAGAGCATTAAGTTATAGGAATATCCTCTTTCTCGTGCAAAATACCGTATTCTAACAAAATACGTTATCACGGTAAATGTAATAATTTCCCGACAAGTCACGATAACAGTGTTTTCACGGAACGGTTAACAATCGTTCAATTTGTAAGGCCCGCGGTCAGGAACCAGACAATGGCGGTGCACGCGACGACTCCGACCCGACATTCTCATGAGTAGAATAACGTACAACAATCAAGATGTCATTTTTCAACTACCCACGCCGCGAACACCGGAGCGAGCGAATAGCGAGAAATATGGCCGACAACGCACGCACAGCCGACGTACAAAAGAGGCGTCTCGGGGATGTCGCGATACATATCTTTTGACTGAACAACAGGCGCAACAATTTCCACTCCTTCTCTTTTTATACTTTATGCGTAATCGACGAACATAAATGAAGTGAAATAAATGCAGTTTTATTCAGAAACGGACACGTACAACTTGGGCACCGAAGACGAATACATTATGCAAATATATTATACAAATATGGTTGTAGATTCTAGACCAGAGAAGGAATTAAATTATTGCTCTACTGATTCTAGGCCATAATTAAATACGGACGAGCTTAACGAGTACCTATGTCGTAGTTGTCTGATCTGCATGTGTGTAAAGTAGTTAAATGCGGGCCTTGCGTTTTCTGCAACGGTCATTATGACAATTCACAGAAGTCTGTAGGTAATTTATCGGTCGAGGGAGATGGAAACTCGCGGCGAGCAATGATAGTAATTATTGACACGAACCGACGCTCGGGGCTGAAATCCACCATCCGCTGCTAAAGATCACAACCGGCCACTAACTCGAAAATTCCACATTCATAACGGAGTACCCCCTTGGGCACGGACGGAGCCAACGTCGAACCACACTCGCGAACACCAATCGATTTTCACTGCGAAATTATAATGTGGACAAAACGGTGGGCACTCACGTACCACATAACAGGAACTTCTCCGTTATGGAGTAATTTGTAAGTAGATTTACACTTTTGTGTGCTAAGGTGCAAGGCGGAATTTCGAGTGTTGTAAATAGTAAGTGGAGTTTGGCTGTGTACCTATAAATAGAGTAAGTAAGACGGCTACTTTTTTTTATTACCTAGGAAGGCTCACGGACAGACGGTCCATCTAACGGTAAATGGATACAGTGCCGAGGACATCTGCAATTTGGGGAGCAGACGCGGTGACGGCCTTTCAGTGACCTGTAAAAATGCCCGTAGAAGATCCCCATGTACTACAACATGGGGAGACACTTCAAATCGATAATGAACACACTGAACCCCGAATGAGAATATACATAAAGAGTTACAATTTAACGACCACCATAATAATAATACATCTTAACAAATTAAATTTCTGCCTTATTTGCTACACAACATACGACAACCATATAAGAGAAATAGCTTTAACGAAATGCACCGTTGTTTAAAGCGCATCGCTAAGTGGAAACAAATAACAGACGGAGGCAAAGCAACCCTTTTAGGGATAAGTATTTCTATTCGGTAGCATCTTTTGTGTTTGATACAATGGCGCATCGATCGTGCCGGATTGCACGGAAACGTTAAGGGAAACGCTAACGAGTGGTTTGGCCGCGGTTAATTGAAGTTATAGCCACCGTAAGGCCGAACGGCCAGGTGATTAGCGACGGATACTAATCTAATGGCGTGTTTCGTTATCGACACTGTTTGCCACTTCATCGATCAAGTGTCGACACCCCGATTGGTTAAAGATTGATGACTGCTATAAATAACCTAATTATCGCAAAAGATTTCACAGAACAACATACCTCAATTTACTTGCCTAATATTCTTAAGATATTTAAGTCTTCACATCATATAGTTTCTCGTCACTTATCCTTAGCTAGTAACATGGAGTCGGTCGTCATTTATAATGATTAAGCAGTACGGGCCCAAATAGGGTCCCAAAATTAATTACGCAGTCCCTTATACGAAAAGTAATGTCTATAGGTGAATAATACTCGTGACGTTGCCATATTATATTTATGACTCGGTTACTTTTCACACATTCATTGATGGAAATCAATTCTGAGAATCCAGCAAATATTTTATGATCTCTATACTACATTAATAATAGTTCTAAATTTATTGCGTATTTTATTTAAAAAATATATGCAATGGAATAAGTAGTTTCCCATTGATGATCGTCGAATAATTTTATTTGAATTCAGTTTTTAAATGCTGGTCGAATTTCGCAAACTATATTCACAGCCAGCACCTAATTAAAGGCTAAAAGCTATAAGTTAAAAAACAGGCCTAAGTATGTAGACTCCATACCTACTTAGTTTAAAGAAAAATTGATTAAAAAGTATTTCCTTATAACGGTTTTCAAAACGAGTGTTTTGGACTCTTACGCTTGGTTCGGAGAACTCGAATGATTTGCTCTGATGTGTTCTCAACTGTCTTACATCAGCACGCCATTATTATAAGCTGTGGCCGTTTCATCCCCTATTTAGCCCTTTGAAGTGATACAATTTCTAAAATATTTTCTTACTGCTACCTCCCTTCTGTAAGGAACGCCTGTGCAAACCAGAGTTGCAAAAAAACAGGAAATTTAAAATGAAAACTGATTAAAACGTGTTTAAATCATTGATTTAAATCAGAAGGAATAAATCACCGTGTTTAAAACATGTTTTAAATTATTAAACCATGTTTTAAACACGGTGTTTAAAACAAGGTGATTTTTTCGTAACAACCCTGGTGCAAACTGTCATGCGCTATCTGTCGGTGAATGAGTGAGTTGGAATTCTGCAGCCGAACGAGATTTAGTTGTAAGTTAGCACTAGAAATATAGTAAGGTATTAAAACGCACCTGTCAGATGGTTCCCAGTGAACTCGAAGTCGTCATCTTGGTCCCAGTGCTTCAGCGACAGGTTGCCCAGAGGCGTGGCGTTCGCGAACTCCAAATTAGCGAAGTGCCAGTCCAATATTTGTCTATCCCGCACCGACAAGTACACTGAACTAAAATAATTATTTTGCTATCACACTAACCATAATCAGTTGAATGAAATTGAATTGAATTAAATGAATCATACCGAGAATTTGATGTATGCAGTCCACACAAAACCGAAGCAAAACCAAAATTAGCCTGAACAGGACAACAGACTGATTCGGCTTGAATAAACAATATCATCTCCTCGAAATGCTAAAGCAGTATATTTTGCTGTATCTAGCAATTTCTTATAGTTCTTTAAGATTCTGTGCTTTAGAGTTCTAGTTTCCACTATTTTCTTATTACAGACTCTTTTCACTAGTTTCTTATTAAGGATCACCTTAATAAGAAACTAGTGACAAACCTACGGGGTGGTGTTATTCTAACCAGAAGATAGTTTTTCTGTTACCGTAGCCTATAGATGCTTGCAATACCAAAGGCATCGCTCGCACGTTGCCGACCTGAAGGGGAGTGGGACATAGGGAGAGGAAGGGGGGGGAGATTGGTTCTCCGGATCTCTCGCTCATCATACGAAACGCAGCTGTAATAGCTACTTTGCTCCGATCTTCTGTGAGAGGGTGGTACTGCCCCGGTCGAGCCAGGCAATAATATTAGCTGCCATCAATAAAATAATAGTAATAGTGTTATACCTTGGCGGATGAATCTCCAATTGTATCAGTTTATTGTCAATGGTCGCGTTTTGCGTGACCAATGTTTCGTACTCGTCGCACAAAAGTCTCATTTCTCTGTTCAAACGACGCAAATTGAACTCTTGCAGGACACTTGCGTCTCCTGTTGCACCTTTTTCCTTCTCTACGAGTAAAGCTTCTTTTTCAGTTTTCATTGACTGTAATAGCTCTTTAACATCGGCCATTCTGAAATAATAATTATAATTAAGCTGTTATCTATAATAATATGGAGATATACTAAAATCAGCTTATGGTTCATTCCAGAGTACCTATAATCCAGCCCTCAAATTTATAGAAGGTTATGATGGACCACTGACTTCCTAGAAATGCTTTATAATATAACCTTTGTAAACAGGCTACATCTCTATCGTTCATGCATAATTTAGCTTTAAGTTTAACATGCAAACAAATAGGTACACTTTCGTTACATTGCGTAATAAATGTAATCATCCAAATTAACTTACTTGTTGAGATTATTCTTAAATTTTTCTTGCATAGTTATTATAGCTTTTAGATGTTGAATCTGGAATTTCAAAAAACCTGTGAGCGCCTGTATGTCAATCTTCAGATAACTTTTATCCACCAAATAAATATGGCGTTTTCACAGACATTCTTTGGCAAAACTGTCAAAACTCCATACTTATTTGGTGGATATTCAACAATATTGAAATAACATGATCGGAATATTGTTAGAAATAAAACCTAAAGCTTCTTCTTTCTTTTTAGGGTTCCGTACCTGAAGGGAGCCAACGGAACCCTATTACTAAGCCTACGCTGTCCGTCTGTCTGTCTGTCAGCGGGCTATATCTCACGAACCGTAATAGCTAGAGACTTGAAATTTTCACAGAATGTGTATTTCTGTTGCCGCTACAACAACAAACTATTTTACTAAAAATAAAAAAAAGTTTAAAAATAAAGGGGGTCCCCATACAATAAACTCGATATTTTTGGCGTTTTTATTTATAACTCATAAATTAAACTATATATAAAGGGAAAACTAACATTTTAACCATTAGTGATCATTATAATAGCTTTTACATCAATTGTTGATAAAAAAAAATGTAATGTACATTTTTATAACAATCATTTAAGTGTTAAAATATATACCAGTGACAGTAGCGCCATCTAGTCGGATATGTGTAAACTGATTTGTGCAATGTGTTAAGGTCCTCAAGTTAAATAAGGTGAAAGTTTCAAATGTGTTCGCAGAGTAAAGCTAGATGGCGTTGTAGTAAGATATTTTTTTCACAGAATTAATTTCAACAACTAATAATTAAATCAAATTTATACGGTGGTACGGAACCCTCTATGTGCGAGTCGGACACGCACTTGGCCGGTTTTTTTAACCTATCACCACCCAATGCTGAGTGTAGGTATTTTCCATAACAGTCCATTCCTTCGGGTCTTGCTTTCCGCATCCAGGTCTTTCCTGCCACCTTGACCAGATCATCCATCCATCTCACTGGTGGCCTGCCCACACTTCTGCGTACAGTATGGGGTCTCCACTCTAGTAATACAACCTTTCTTAACGTTCTTAACCTAAAGCTACATAAAGTTTAATATGTTACCTGTTTGTATTTAACTTTTTTCTGCTGCAACTTGATGACCCATTCGAGTGCTTGACCCAGAGAGACCGGTGTGTCATTGTAATAATTGAAGTCAACCTGATGCGACAGATAAGACGTAGCGTCCAGAAGACGATTGAATTCGCGCTCCACCTAGTAACGTAAAAATATTAGATAGCTATTTTTTAATAGCCTATTTCGTTTCCCACTGCTGGGCAAAGGCCTCCACTTTTTTTCTCCATGAATCCCTGTCTTGCACTTGTTGTCGCCACGTTTTACCCGCTATTAATATTAGATATTAAATACATAGCCAATTGGCCAGTCACAAATCTATAAGTTCATAATAATCTAAATTCATAATATCATCAGCAGGTTTTTTTCCTCTCTCATTTTCAACAGGAATTCATGATCTTTGTTGTAGGTGAATAAAAACAGTTCTACTGAAATTAAACCAAGAGTATCAATGTTCACCTACCATTTCGTCCTTATATTTAGGCACTTGATTGCCAGTGGCTTCATAGAGAGGACACTTTTGTTTGATTTTGTGCAATTCCATGTTCATTTGTACAGATAGAGTGGTGACGGGATTGCCACCTAAACCAGTCACAACCATGGCACCTGAAAGAAGATAAAAGAAAAAGAATTTATGCTGCATATCTTGACTTCTTTGTTAACATTACTGCATGAGATTGTGGAGCTTAGTTTGTATTAGGCCGAAAATAATTAAAGGAGTAATAACAATCTATGTATTAATTTTGCAGATATGGTACCTTTCAACATCTCCATCACTAAACTTGTGCTCAGCGCACCACTACATGCAGCGCAATTCCCACATCTGTTATCGCACTCGCAATTCGACCATTAACTTATTAAATACATAGACGGCTTTATTTACTACAAGTTATTTTCCGCGAGCAAGTGAGTCGTACTGTGTACATAGCCTCCATTTAGTAGGATAAACTATTTTTAAGTCACATGTCTCACTATTATTATTATTTTATTGATACACTAGCAGCTTTGAGCTGATGCGTGTATATCACTGCACTTGTATTTATTCATACTTTAAATGTCTGTCAAGTCTATTTTTAAAACTGTTCACTGTTGGAGCACTTATAACTATTTCTGGGAGAGAGTTCCACAAGTTCATCCCTCGATGTGTCAAAAAGAGTGTTCTAGGGTTGCTATTACATGGAGGCTTGGTTAATTTCAAAGAATTACTTAGTAATGTTTCTTTCGTAATCAACTATTACTCATTAAAATAAGTAAGTATGTGTTAAGTAAAAAGTATTGAAGTAAGTTACCTAAGTCAGCCACATACGGTCCTTTTCTGTATGTCACAATTCTGCCGCCAACTCTGTCTCTACCCTCTAATATCACTACTTCACAACCGAATGATATAAGTTGCCGAGCCGCCGCCAAACCCGATACACCTGTAAATGAAATCATATCATTTTTAGTGTTTGAATGATGATGAAACACCAAGAAATAATGTTGAATTTTTTAATTGTCGACCTATGCAGTACATGGGCTCCAACAAGATGGTCCGAAACCATAAAGGACGCTGTAGGCGGCAGTTTTTACAAGGCGGTACACAGCCAATATGACCGGGACATTTGGAAGGGTATACGCAATAGTCACGATCCTCAGAATTGAGGGAACGAGGAAGGAGATGCAGTAAGTGCGTAAATTCTTTGGGATGCGATAAGTCAACCAGACCCTTGAGAATTACAAATATTGATTTTATAAATAAATCTACTCATAAAGGCTACTTACTGATATTATCATATAAACTTCGGAATTCAATAAATTAGAGGCAATAAAATACAGCAAAATAATATTTACCTGCACCAATAATAATAACTTTAGGTCTTTGTTTCCCCTTTGAAGGTGTTGGGATAGGAGTGATTCTCTCATAAATCCCATAGTTAATGAAACCATGTCGCTCCAGGAATGCATGAGTTCTCATAACTAATGCAATATCACCGTTATATGGGGGCTGAAAATAAAAATATTAGGTACTCACACCAATCCATTGATTTTATTTGGAATAAAATTATCACCACTAATTATGGTAGCATTAGCTGAAACTTGTGACTGTCAGTAACTAGCCTGTCTGTTCAATAAATGCCATCACTAGGTAATGGTAACTAACAATTGTTGAAAGATGGAAATGGAGGTGGGAGGAAGGTAACTGTGGCCAGTTACACCTAGTTTTATCCTAGTATTTCACATGCCGTTGAACTATGGATAGATCTGCCACATTAAAGCCTCCTCTTAAAACCTTCATAAGTCATATTTTTAAGAACTGTAGTACTAAATTAGCAAATAAATTGGAATGATTGTAGATTCATCTAAATAAATTATTGTTTACTTACTTCCATCTTCTGTACTGCATATTCTTGTGTCAACTGTTTCTTAGGGTCTTCAAACCACAGCTTCAGTATGCGGTTCCTGATCTGTATAAAGGCTTGGCTGGACGGTCCTTGCAAATCAGAGAAACACTCCGCTTCCAGTGATGACATTTTATCAAATGGCAACCTTGACTGGAACGCTGCTCCTTCCAAGCTGGAAATTGGACATGCAATTGAGTTATACACATGATATATTCGAGTTATATTAGATACTTTAAGTTTTCGCTGCTTTTAATATAATGTTACATTTCAGCGAAACACTGCTAACCTACTGCAACACAATATTCTTCACTTATGAAAAAATACATGTTTTTCACGTTTTTAATAAGTGCACGTAAATTCTACCTGTTGAGCATTTCTTTATAATTAATCTCCTCAATATCCTCGCTCTTCGCATCTTCAGGCTTATCTTCTTTCTTGGATTCTTTTACATCGGCGGTTCGGCTCGAAGAAGACTCCCGTCGACCCCCAAGAGAAGTAGGACTTGACGACGTAACTTTACTCTTCTCAGATTGATCAGATTCAGAATCATCTTGTTTTAATTTCTCGTCCAATTCGCGGTTCTCAACCTATCAATCGATAACATAACCTCATAATCAAAACAAACAAAACATAGTTTAATTTTATGAATTAATACAGTTGATGTAAATACCTTTGTACGTTTTCGTCTACTCATTATTTATAAGGTTAAAACGTCGAAATAAATATAATTTTTAAAGAAATCGGAGAAAAAACTTGGGAAGACCAACGGAAAAACAAAACAATTACACTGGCTGACACTGAAGTGACGGAACGGATCGACGGGAGACAGTGACAACTGACTGACACATGTGGTGCGTTCCATTCACTGTTAATTTTGTAAATTTCGTTATTTTCGTCCATAAATCTCGTTCCACTCGCACCAACTTGTACTGAAAGTGATCAAAATTATCGTTTTTAACACTTTTTGTGGACGAGAATAACAAAAATTACGGTGAATGGAACGCAGCAATTGTGGAAATGAATGAAAATATTTCTTTTAGTTCTGAAACCATTAATGTATGTAAATAAGTATAACCGAAATATACTCATGAATCTTGTTTCATACTTCATTGGTTTTTATTTTATTTTTACTAGGGGTAAAAATTTAATAAACTCAAATTGAACAAAATATTAGTCACAAAATGATTATAAAGCTTTCTTACTTTTTAGGGTAGCATGTGAATTACTAATAGCTTCGATTGAATCTATCCCACTAAAACGTGGTCCAAGTGCGGTGCGAAAAAAACTAACTTTTTAACTAATTAACTTTTAGGAAAAAAAGGAAGTTTAGGGGAGGCTGAGGACACTTGATCCCCATTTTTGTTTTTCGCTCATATTTCATAAAATAATAGTGTTTTACGGGATATTTTTCGTATGATTAGCTAGATGATATATCCATCTATCTTTTTGCCTCATCAAATCGTGAAATATGTATGTGTTTCCTAATTATTTTTGCGTTTTCCCAGAAGTCTATGAGGATCAAGTGTCCCTTGTTCTGAGACACTTGATCCGGGTGTCGGGTAGACATGATCATAGGGAATTCTTTTGTAACATCTTGTCAATTCGGATAAGTAAATATACAATCAAAAAACAAAACCTCAGAAATGTATACAGAGGGATCAAGTGTCCCTTAGCATGGGACACTTGATCCCTCTGTATAAATTTCTGAAGTTTTGTTTCTAGGATCAAGTCTACCCGTGCTTGCCATGATCAAGTGTACCTTTGAGCGAGATTTTACAAAAACTATTATTAATAATTTAAAAAAAAAAAATTCAAGAGATAACCTCTTTACACACACTTCAACTAATCAGTTTTCATACGTTTTCTTTGCAATCCGTAATTTATTTATTTTAATATCTGAAAATAACGATTAAAATACTCACAATAAAAGATTTTGGCCCGCCCCAAACGAAAACATGCCACTGCTCTGAAGTTGTCGATTATTTACTTTCAAAATGACATTGGGTCACCGACAATGATAGTTAAGATAATGGCCGTTTACCGACTGCACGGCACGGCACCGGCACCGGCATGGCGGCAGCTTTTTCATTGGTCAGTGACTAGTTGTCATTGGTTACGGACCAATGAAAACCCCGCAAATAGCTGTCACTGTGCCGGTGCCGGTGCCGTGCCGTGCAGTCGGAAAACGGCCAATGGATGCATGTAGTGATATTAAAAATAAAAATAGCTTTTAGTTTTTTTATTTATGGCCTGGTGACCAAGTCTCCCAGGGGATCAAGTGTCCTCAGTCTCCCCTAAAAACCCTAAAAACCCGACTAATGAAAAATCGCGCTCTAAAAAGTATGAAACAAGAAAATATTCTCATCTAGATAGAGGATAGCCGTGGTCCGTGGTATGCCTGACCTAAAGCAGGCCTCTGTCACTCCGTGTTTAGGTCGAAATAAATGAGATCGCTCCGCGCACCTCGACTGCACTCAATATTCGGTTGGAGTGTAGCCTTAGGGGCGCAGTTAGGTTTAGGTTTAGGTTTAGGTCTAGGTTTAGGTCTAGGTTTAGGTATGAGTATAAGAGTGGGGTAAAGAACACGGGTCGACTTTGACCTTGAATGACCTTTGACCCTTAGACTAATTACTTGTCTAGACCGAGTTTTGCGCTGCAATCGCAACGAAAAAAACAGGCCAGATTTGAAAGCGATGTGTGCGTGTCACGCACACAAGTATTCGTAGACTATTGTTTGTCAAGCGCGCTGCGTCACTGTTGATACGTGCTGAGTGATACCAGCTTTTGAATAATTCCCATAAAAGTAGGGAAAAAATATGTTTTGATTTCGAGGTGTCTAATTAAAATGTAAATTCATTTAATTATGATTTTTATTATTCACATACCTATTAGGAGCTTGTGCAATTGGATGACTAGGTGAAATATATTTGTAATAAAAACATAACTATTCAAGGTTATTTATTTGTAATATTCTTAATGTTCTAGTTCAAAAGATAATACTAAAACAGAGTACAACTGTAGTGACACCATTCCTTCCATAACAGACCTTGAAGTACATAGGGTTTTTATAAAGAAATGATGACACCTTATGATAGGAGTCCTGGAGAGGACGGTGTAACGACATAAGCACTCAGAGTCGTATCTTATTTATTTAACAAAATACTTGAAACAGGTAACCTACCGAGTGCGCTGTATCACTCAACATAATTCTTTTGCATAAGCAAGGAAACAAAGGAGACATTAATAATTACAGGCCGATCAGCTTAGTGTCACACTTGTATAAGACATTCATAAAGATAATTCACAATCGCATAGTTAAACAGCTCAACTCTCACCAACCGCCAGAACAAGCTGGTTTTCGACCCAGTTTCTCCTCAACAGATCACCTGCAAGCTGTAAATCAAGCAATAAAAAACATAAATGGAGTTCCAAAAACCCCTGTACATGGCCTTCGTGTACTACGCGAAGGCATTCGACAGTATTAAAAATAGTGCAATATTAGCCGCCTTAAATAACCAAAAAATTGACGAAACCTACATCAAACTCCTAAAACGCATATACATTAGTATCACAGCCAACATCAAATTAGATAGCCGCGGACCCACCTTCAGAATAGAAAGACAGGTGAAACAGGGTGACCCTAATTTATTCACGAGTACTCTGGAAGAAATAGAAAACTGCAGATAAATGGTCAACCAGGGGCATTGTGGTCGGTAATAAAAGGCTTACTAACTAACCTTCGTTTTGCGGACGGTATTGTCTTGGCTTAAGAGATACAATAGACGCTCCAAGATCTGAGCACAGCAGGCCTTGAGGTTGACCTGACGATGAATCGGTCGAAGACCAAAGTTATGACCAACAGCGCGAAACATAGGGACGAGGTAGACGGGCGAAACATTGACTATGTCGATGAGTACACCTACTTGGGCCAGTTAGTTTCCTTCGAAAACAGGCAAGACAGCGAGATCAAACGGCGTGTCGACAACGCCTGGAAGAACTAATGGTCCATGAAAACGCTAATAAAGGGTGACCTTCCAATGTGTCTTAAGCGAATACTCATCGATATGTGTATTCTGCCTGTCCTAACCTATGAGCACTCAAACGTCGTCTTTGACCGAGGCTCACAAATCCAGACTCAAGGTTTGCCAAAGGGCGATGGAGCGTAGCGTGTTGGAAATTAGGTTAACAGACCGAATTTGCAACACCACTATACGCTCCAAAACAAAAATCGCCGATGCCAGGAGGAAGTCTGCCAGACTGAAATGGGATTGGGCGGGACACATCTGCAGAAAAAAAAATCTAGTTCTGAATTATTATTTTAACAAATAATTAAACTGAAGAACCAGCGGCAAACAGGTTGGGCTAGCAATCGGAAGGTCCCTGGTCGATCCCCGGTGGGTCATGCACCAATGGATGAATTTTCATATACGTGCATAATTTACAGTTCGCTTACGGTGAGGGAACACATCGTGAGGAAACCTACCTATCCCTCGGGATAAGGTAATAGTCAGTTCCTGTATACACGGCGACAATGTTCACCACCTGTCACGTTGGGTTCTGACTATCTGGTGAAACGTGGGCTTTGAGTTGGTTAAATACCTCCACAATGTGGTGGTGTATGGCCACTCAAGCTTCTGGCTACCCCCGAATGGGGATAAAAGTCGTGACGTATATTCCATTTTTCCATTCTTACGATTGTTTTTAGGGTTCCGTACCCAAAGGGTGCCAACGGTACCCTATTACTAAGCCTACGCTGTCCGTCCGTCCCGTCCGTCTGTCCGCCTGTCCGTCAGCGGGCTGTATCTTACGAACCGTAATAGCTAGAGACTTGTAATTTTCACAGAATGTGTATTTCTGTTGCCGCTACAACAACAAATAAAATAAAATCTAAAAACAAAGGGGCTGTCCATACAAGAAAACATGATATTTTTGACGTTTTTATTCTACGGTGGTACGGAACCGTTTATGTGCGAGTCCGACACGCACTTGGCTGGTTTTATCATAATTGTATTGAACAGGAATCAAACATTTTGTAATATTAAACAAGATTTCATAACAACGCCAAAATAATGATGCAAAATCTAGGTACCTACTTATTATTTTGAAGTAACCTAACTAGTGACCTTCCCTTTGAATTTGCTTTTTAAACAGTTTTCGTTTAGATGTTACATCCCGGTTGATATTATCCAATTTTGTCTTATAGTAATATCTCAGGTCCAAATATTTTTCCACAACCACTCTTATCAAATTAACTTGATGCAGAAGACCGCAAACATGATCAGTTTTTACTTCAAAATAGTTAGTACCTCCAACAAATTGTTTCATTACAATGGATACTGTTTTTGCATAATTAATGGGCGTCATTATGAAATCTTGTTTAATTAACTTCCGAAAAACATTTTCAGCAGTCTTACATACAGAATATACATCATGAGAGGCGTAAATAAGTCCGCCTTCGTCTCGCATATTAACCAATTTATGGTAATTTAACTTTTCGTTTGATATCAGGCTTTCGATACAACCAACACATTTTATCTGTTTGCGTAAAAATCGAACAACAAAACCTGCTATGTAGCCAACAATTTGTTGGGTGTATTCCGATAATTGCGCAATATCTAATAGCTGAATGGTATTGTCTTCATTTTCGTAAAAAATTTCGGCGATACTTTCACTCTCGTCCTCGTCATCGTCATCTTTCCTCAACGATGGAACAGTCGCATTTATACATTTAAGGGATGAAGAGCACATTAGAATACTTATGTTTTCCAGAGGCACACAGTTTCCTGACGAAGCAGATTTAAGTTCCATATGACAAAGTAATTTCTTGTAAATGCCTTTTAATTGGCGTGCATTTGGGTTATCATTATAGCCCCCATGCATCCGTATTGCACCAAAAAATAATTCTATGTGATCTTGACTGATGCGATACGTGGTTAAGTATTTCAATTTGTTCGATTCTATTAAAGAATCATACAAAAATTTCAAACTATTTATGCAAATCAGAACGCCAAGAAATCCTGTAAATGATTGTGACTTAAGAACTGGTACATAGTTTTTTAATATTAGTGTTTTTGAAATTTGATGTTCCTTATACGTTCTTTTTCTAGATACTTTTAGACTTAGATTCAAAATTAAATCTTTCGCTTCTTCTAACATTTCAAATACTTCATTTTTATTTCCGGGAAATAATGGATGCTTGTAACCGTGTGCCTGTAAGTTTCTGGAATTGAATGTATCAAAAATATTATTCATAATCATTATAAATTTTTCCGTTGCTCCGCTTTCCACAAAGTCCGGCAGCTTAAGCTCTTGTCGACAAAATTCAATTGCTAGAGAAACACTCCTGCTAAGAACCTGGGTAGCTAACTTAACATTCATTATGGAGTTTCTGAACTGAATATGTTTTTTTGTAAGGCGGTTAGCAAGATGCAAGCCAGTTTCTTCTTGTAATTCGGCCAGCTTTTTTACATATTCCCATTTAATTTCATCATCTTTATATAGAAACACTTCTTTTGACTCAAAATGATTTCTGATTAATTTTAACATATGGCAGAAGTCTAAGAATACTGCCACATCATAATCGGCACATGGATGTTTAAATGTTGTCTTGAGCTCTTTTAGATTTTTGCATTTACAACCTAACACTTCCATGGCTGATAAGTTGGAGCGGTGGCCATCAAAAGTCAGCGATACGACGTCAACGCCTACTTCGTGGCATTTATATAGTATCGTTTTGATAATATTGGCTTTTTGTTCCCCTGTCATGCCATGGATTAAAAAATATGCCACCGGTAATTTCCAAGGCTCGTTTAGTGAGACAAGTAAGAATACGTATGCCTCTGACGCCTTAACACTCATGTTGTCAGCAGGTCCACTCCCTATATCAACAAGTCCTTCATCGCGCAAAGTCTTTCGGTTAAAACATGTTTGCTGTCTTATTGCCATTTCATCAGCGATCAATGCACAAATCATATTTTTGTCTGATTCCTGTCTTTTAACTTTTAACATTTTAAAAGCATCTTCTGTCAAACCTGGGGAGCCATCAATATTTGAATACCATTTGGATAAGGTTTTTGGGTGTGGGAGGCAAGTCTTGAATTTATTTCTGACATAGCTATACGCCTTGGGAGATAAAAAGTGTAAAGTTAAACAAAATTTTCTAAATTCGGGTGCATATTTTTTTACAGGTCTCTTAAATCCTTTTTGCTTTTTCTTCATCATTGAATATAGATCCGCAGCAAACACATTATCACTCAGAATGTTATGAGTGTCGTTGTCGATATATCTCTCTTTCTTTAGCGTTCCAATAATGTGTTTGAACGAAGCTATTTTCTTTTTGAGTCGGAGGTTTTTACGCCTTAAGGACTGGATCTTCAATGTATTTTTTTTTTGTAGTTGTATTCTCCGCCGTAAATCTTGACGCATTTTCGATTTGGTTGGTGAATCGTATATTGAATCAAGATCCGAAAAATCTTCAATGATGGAGCTTTCGTTTTCTTTTTTTCGTCCATCTTTGATTTTACTACCACTTGCTTGCGCAGTATGGCTATGGTTATTTTTCGTAACACTAAACGATTCATTGGATACCGAACTTTTCTGAAAATAAAACCAAGTTAATATATTTTACGCAATAACAGTATTATCAAAGTACACTAAAATTTTCCTCAAAATTAAAAGTAGACGGCAGGTTCAGAAAAACGGTTCAGTACACTATAAAGTAAATTGTGACCGAAACACACGAAGAAAGAGAACCTTTAAGAGTTTTTTACTTAAAATTATTATTGTACTAGCTGTCATGGCGATCTTCGTACTGCCTCAGAAGTTATTAACTTATTAGCCGAAAAAGAAGGAAAGCTCCCGTACCACCATTCATAATTTAATCATAATTTTTACAGAAAATGGGTGTTTTTAGCGTTTTCCGGGCGTTTTTTCAATTTTTATTTAATGTAAGAACCTTTCTTGAACTTCACGGAATATCCTAAAAAAAAATCATCTAAATTGGTCCAGCCGTTCTCGCGTCAAGTCATTACAACTCGAAATAGGGATTCATTTTTATATATACAGAGATTATTATTATTGCAAAAATCTTTTTAAACATGAAACTTACCGCCCCGTCTAAAACATTTGTTACACAATCGTTATTTTTTTCTGCTTCTTCAAGTAAACCGCCACTTGCATCATCATCAACATCATCATCATCATCTGTTTCTAATGACGTTAGAAACAGTGCCTGTGGAATTTAAAAAAAATATCGGCCTAGAAAGTACCTAGTCCGAGTCAGATTTGCATACGAAGGGTGTTCCTACCTATTATGGTTCGAAAGATACATCAAAGACAAAAGGACAGACTGGTTGTAGAGATTTAGAAATAGGATCTCGTTGGCACCCTTTAGGTACTCGACCCTAAACACAACAATAATTTTAAAATACCTTGCACGGGATTGCTTCTTTTTTTAACCTTCGACGACTTTGGTTGTTGACAAAATACAGGTCTTTGGCACGGAAATGATCAGAGCAAATAACTGTAGTTTTAGTTGGCTGCCAGAGGTCCTCTCCGCGGCTTTTTCTTATGATATCGATCCACCTACTTTTTAAAATAGGATCTTTAGGTATTCTGTAAAAAATGTATAAATGAAAAGTTTTCGAAATTCTACTTTATGGATTATGATAACAAAAAAAGGCATGTAATGAAACCGACTTCTTTTTTATAGCATTTTTGGCCTCTAATAATAAATTGTCCTCTGATTTACTAAGTCAGCCGTTATTAATGTGCGATTGTGCGTCTAAAAAATACTATTTGAGCCACCATAAATAAGCCACTGTAAATACAACTCAGCCACATAGTTATTTTTAGCAAGTATATTTGTGACTTAGATTCAAGAAGTAAACCTCTAAATTATTTATATATGACACCAAAATAGTATAATAACACTCTATAACAAAGTAGACGGAGCCCCGCGAACGCGGGGTTAAAATTTCTGCGTTCAGGGTCATCAGTAGGTAACCTAACACGAAGGGAGTGACGGGGGTTTAGCTCGTTCGCTCGCTAACCCCCGTCCGTCACTCCCTTCGAACCTAACCCAGACAAGTCCAATGCCCCGAAGTCCCGAGCTCGCACGAATTGAATTGAGCTATCTGATAGGTGCAAATGTCGGTCGCGCCCGTCTATTTGATGTTTCCTAGTTTGGCTTGAACTACATTTTTTGAAGAAGATCTTGAAGCTTCAAATCGCAAAAATGTTGATGAGTTGAAAAATCGGTGGCTCAGTTAGTAAATTTGATGGCGACTTATAAATCAGGAGGACAAGTAATAATAATTGGTGTTCTTTATTTGATGTTCTTATTTAGGTAGTGTTGTAAATAAGACGAATTAGTTTATTAGAAGCTTTCATATTCTTCTGTGGCTTAGTTATAAAATTAGAAGTCAAATTCCGTGGATTTATAATTCCCCAAAAAAATTGCAAACGCTCACATGGGAATTTTAAATTCAATTATCAGGCAACCTTGTCAACATGGCGTCAAATGGCCGTTATATTTTTGAATAAAATTACACTTCATAAATCTAATTGTGTCTTTAGCAAATGATTATTTCAAGTTTACTTACCGATGATAGGTAATTTTTTTAATTGTTTTTATTCGTCCCCTGTAATTTCTGCATACTGTTATTGCACATATTGTCATTTTTATTCGGCAAAAAAACGGTGTTCACCGCACAATGTCAGTGTCGCTACTGAGCGGGCGAAATGAGTTTATGAGCCAACAGTTGGCTGATATTTTTTTTGGCGTTTAGGCGCTCGAACCCTATATCTAGACCATATATAATCAAAGCTTTGACCTTTAACCCCGAATATCCTTTGACCTCAAGTAACCTTTGATATCGAATGTCATTTGACCTCGAATGAACTTGATATTTGACTTTGACTTTGACTTTGACTTGCGTCGCGTGCTACAAAATGTACTTCTGGTAATAAATGTGTGCGTGAACTGACAGATTTATTGATTTATAGCTTGCCCCGCGACTTCGTCCGGGTAGATTTTAAATTTAAAAAAAAACGGATTACTGATCCCAGATCTCGAACCTCGTATCTCGGATCCCGTTTGCCGGATCCCGTGTACCGGATATCCCAGATCTCGTATCCCGGTTCAGTTAACGCGGTTAGCGCAGAAAATAGGCATGACTGGAGGCTATCTCTTCTTAGATGAATTGAGTAAAAAAATATGTTAAAATTTATCAAATTATTTATTAAAACCTTCGTCTTTAAATTTATAATAGGAAAAACGTGCTACTTGCTACTTTACTGCGTGTAAAAAAATATCAAAGTGAAGCTGTTCTCGACTTTAAATTTCTATTTTCTTCTAAACGGCTTGGAAATACTTAGAATCTAATCTTATTCTACCTACCTATCTTGTATCACTCTGAAGCACAATGTATGTATAGGTATCATCATAGATTACAAAACGTAAGTATCACTCGGAAGAACGTGAAATTCCTAACACGTGTGCTTCGATACTGAATAATATACCTACCTATAACCTTGTTATCAGTCACTTTCATCCCTTGGGAAATAATGTGCTAAGTACCCTACTTTTACTTGGCTTAAATACCTAGTAGGATGTATCTATCTACTTAACAGTAGCTTGTCATTGTAGTCTAAATGAAATAATGTTATACTGGTCAAGGGCTTTATTTGAAAACATCGTTCCACTTTTCCATTGGTATTCAATTTTGTTACGAGGCAGACCTTAATTTATTTATTCAATTTATTTAGAACGATTTCCGGAAATGATTGTAAAGAGGTCCTTCATCAGCATATCCAGCTACTTCTTGAGGGACTATAGAACTTTCTTCGATACTGCCACAAGGACGGCACATGCATTCGAGTGGAGCTTTAGTGGAGATCTGAAACACGAAAATCCCAATAATTAAAATTCTATAGATAGAGAGTTTATGCTTCATGATAATGAATTAATTTTACCCTTCGAAACTTCTTATCTTCAGATTTAGCTTTAGGACAAAGCAATACAACGGTAGCTTCTCGTTCCCCAGATTCTTGACAGCAGTTGCAAGTGCGCTCCATTTGCCAGATCTTACTGCCTGATACCTGATTAGGGCATACAAGTTAACAAACACAATTATATTCTGGATTTTATCTCGAAATTTTTATGTACGACATACCTGTACGTAGCTAGAACATTTCCCAATGCATGCAAATGAAGGTATCGCTTTTGGTATACATCCAGGGTGTTTCAGAACATGTATAACTGGTGTCATTTGACATTCTTGCCCTAAAACAGGAATGAGTGGTACGCCACTGGTTACATGTATTTGGCCAATATTGAATCCAATTTCTTTTAGGATTGCCTCGTGCAAATAGAATACATAAGGTGATCGTGTTGCTGCTTCATTATTTAGCTCTACCGATACAATGCACCATTTCAGTTACAACACTCCGTTACTGCCGTTAGGGAGGCACCTATATAAATGTTGTTAGCGTGGAAGTAAGAGCCATATAATTTTGATTAAGACGAACAACCAATGCTACTGTACTGAACAGTCTGAAGACAGCACCCAACGCATCCAACAACTGCACCCTCTCTAGACTGTACTCGACTCACAATGGACTTGGGTCGATCCCAATGAACCCTGCGGCCTACGGCCTACGCAAGCTCTAACCACTGCGCCAATCGGTCGTCAAAATAATAGGAACACATCAAAATAATTCATAACAACTTACCAGGTGGCAATTGCACTTCTACAGATTGTGCTCTGACTGGCTTATCCTGTATTTGAAATGCAGACATAAACACCAAACTCATTATTACAACTTCTAAACGAGACATTTTTCAATTCGTTTCTATGCGGTTACTTCGTGTTAATCCTTTGACCGATGGATGTGGTATGCGATTCATGGAAAATTCTGTGACTTATAAAGGGTTTCAGATTAAGGAGGAATGTTTCGTATTATAGAAAAACATGAAAGTCATTTTAATGAACATGACCCCATGCAGAAGTTACAGAATGTTCCAGCCGCGCTGACAAGCTTTAAGCGATCTTTAATGGACTAGGGATAAACATACCTAAGTAACCAGTCGATGAGTATTATTATTGTATTATTAAATCAAATAGATTATTATAATAAGTAGTAGAGTAGGTAGGTACTAAATTGTCTCTTAATAATTATTGTTTGGAATCGCTCCCAATGTAAACGTTATTCTGTGATATTGGGTGCTGGGACCACCAAATGAATTTGTTTGGTAATGTATCCAGGTATTCTTTATGTTTAATATTTACCTACTTATTTGTATAAGTAATAAAGACATTATTTTCAAGCAGTAACAACTAATGGCTACAGTTGATAATTGAAGATATGTTATATATTACTGTTGATAATAGAATAAAGCCATAAGATGTTCATTTCGAGGCTTAAGCATATCCTTCTGGAGCTAATTCTAAAGCTATTGGCTGCTATAATTGTTTTTAGTTAAACACACGTTTATTTTAAATATTAGCCCTTTTAATTTTATTTAGGCCTCCCCTCAATGCGAGGAATAACCTAACCTAATCCACCACGCTGGCCCAGTGTGGGTTGGTGAATTTCAGATGTCTTTCAAAAATTGCTTAGATTTTCTAAGACTTGCAGGTTTCCTCACGATGTTTTCCTTCAGTGTGAACAAGTGGTAATCATATTAAGTTGTGATTCGCACATACATTTCAAAAAATCCAGAGGTGCGAACCGGGGTTCGTACCCTGGACCTTAAGCATTATTTTAAATAGGAAGCTATTATTTAATTAGACACTAGGTATAATAATCACCCCTTCCTGAAGGGTAGTAGGCAGAAGTGCTTATTAGTCTAAATCCTGATATCGATGGATTTAAGCATACTTACCTGTAAGTTACGTTTTTATAGATTACAATCTAGGTATTAATGTTGTCTTGTCAGAAGTAAAAGCAGCCTAACAGATTCGATACCTATAGATGAGGAATTGAGGACCTGGCTCTGGCTATCTAAGTATTGTTTTCACCATGAGTAACGAGGAATGCCAGAATCACTTTACCGAAAACTCATGACAAAGCTAGCATACATTTGACGATCGTTTGGCGCAGTAGTTGGGCGTAGGTTGCTCGGCTCACTGCATCGGGTTGTTGCGGGTTAGATTCCCGCCAGAGGCAAATTTCAGAAACGGCCATTTCATAATTTGCCCTGGTCTGGGTGTCGGTGGGATCACCCCAAGTTCATTGTACGGTACCCGTAGTATAGTACAAGCTATGCTTAGTTTGCGACGATACAGTTTGACCATATTACATGGCTTAGTAATTTCTCGTGAAAGCATCCACTTATGTGACATCCTTTGACCTCTCAAAGTTATATCACAAATAATTTGAAAGCTAAGATATTCGGGAAGTGCGCAAAGAATTAATTCGTTAGGTAAGGTTATAAATCCCCTACTTCCCAACAAAGGGCCTGGTATGGTAACTATATCCTACTAATATTATAAATTCGAAAGTTTGTGTGGATGAATGTTTGTTACCACGTATCTCCATAGCTACTAAACCGATTTTATGAAATTTGAAACTTGGATAGTGTAGATTCTGGAACAAGACATAGGCTAATCTTACACATCAATTTCCACGCGGGCGAAGCCGCGGGGCACAGCTAGTTTCATATATTCTCTATTTTTTTATTCTCCTATTTAGTAGTAGTTTGGAACCACAGAGTAAAGACTAAAGAAAGAGGTGCCCTTATTAGATATATGTATGAAAAAAAACGTGGTCATTGATATTTCATTTTCATTGTTCTATCTACCGGTAAATTGTTGAACTACTCGCTTCGTTTTATGTCGATGTTAGTACTAGGCCGACCACTCAGCCGAGTTGCTTAGGGCCAGTCCCCTTAGTAATTGGTCCATGTTTGGAACAGTACAGTGTTTGTAGGTACGTGGTTTAAGATAGCGTCTACCGTATAAGATAAAATAGGAAAGTAATCCTCATCCTCTATCATTCAAAACGACATGATGCATAAACCAATGACATAATAATTATGAAGCTGGCATGTTGTTGCGAACATCAACATCAGCTTTCGCATTGATCGATGATGCTGATGTTGGGAGTCATGATATGCAGCAGAGGGGGTGGGGGCTTATAGCATGTGACGTTTTCGGTTGCTTTACGAAAGTTTATTATAGTGAATCAAACGATCTTTTGAATCAATACCATTTTGGATATTAATTCATAATAATATGGTCAGCAATTCTTCCTTGTTTTTTTTAAGAAAATAATTAAAATCAGTATCAGCTGATGTAAAATAAGTGCGTTAGCAACAACTCTGGTAGGTGCATACAGCTCAAAGGAACCTTCGCTAAACCGGTCAACAAATTCAGCCAAACTTCGCTAAAGAAAAGAGTTTCCTATATCGATTGTCCCAGTTTATCCTACTTTACTGTGTTAGTTGAGCAGGGGCGCCGACTTTAAGACAATCTCGTGGGTGCTCATGCCTATTTGATGACTTGTTTAAAAGAGACTACAGACAAGCAGTAGGACAAAAAGGAGTTATTTTTTAATGTAGGAAAAATAGGTGTAAAAAAGGTATATGAAAAATCTAAAAGTGCACACCTCAAATGCTAATGTAATAATTAATTAAACATCATTTTTAAAAATTACTTATCGATGTACTTATGGTTTTAGTTTTTGTAATTCTAACTTTGAATCCCAACAAACCTCGAAAATATACCTACTTACTTAAAATCAAGCCTTTTCATTGGAAGTTAGTTAATATTGTTTAATCTAAAATACATTAATTGAAACGTGCGAGCGGGTGAGGTTGTAGAAATATTGTTCAAAACCGATAACTGATAAATTTTAATGTCTGGGCTCATGGGTGCCCTGCACCCACTATTTGGGTCTCATGGGTCGGCGCCCCTGTAGTTGAGTGCTTAACTGAGGTACCTAGTCTCCTACTAGCTACCTGCATCATTATAAAGAGTTAGTCCTGCCTCCGAAGTTCTGCAACATGTAATATTTTTAGACGAAAAGTGCATTAGGTTACATTCACAAGTCTAACGATTATCTATATGTACAAATATGCCTTAGTACAAGGTTTTCCAATAAAAAATACATGGTAATTGTAACTTTTTATAATTTATTTTATCTTCAACAAATTTGTCTCGTAAATCTTATAACATACATTTTATAATATAAACTAATACAGGCACCTAGGAACTTAAGTTATATTATTTTCATTTTATTTTTAAAAAACCCTTGACCTCTTAAAATTAATCGGTTTTCCTTGCATGTTCCATTTCATCATTAATTATAGCCCTCAACTATTATAATACAGGAAGTTGCTTAACGGCTAAAATCTCCACATTTGTAGCACTTGCAGTCATCGGGCTCCCGAAGACGAACTTCCATCAGGGCATTCTCTTCGTCTTCAAGCCTCACACCATCGGGGTCGTAGCAGTGGGTCAGAGTGACCAAGCGTTCACGTAAGAAGTTTTCTCTGCAGCAGAAACATTCCTGAAAGTATGTAATAAAACGATTATAGGTAGGCACTTACATTGAATTGGCTGCAGACAGTTATATTAATTTTTACTTGGACCTAGATGGAGTATAGTTCCTCCCATTCTCTTACGCGTCACTTCGTACTCTTACTGATCTTAGATATGTAGCTTTTTGAAATGTGATTAATAGATACCTTTGAGAATCCGTTCGAAGCTGAAATAGACGGTCGAACTTGGCTGCTGCACATTCCTTCACATTTATTGACGCTAACTTCACCGCTGCATGATCTTACTAGCCTTCCCATATCGTCGTATTCCTCTGTAATCATTTTCAAAGCATTTAGGTATGTTCCTTATATATTTTAACAAAGTTTCTTAAGAAGTTATATAGGTTGGTTTTACCTTTTATAACGTGTATTTCTGTAGGAATCGTTTCACAGTTTTCATTCGCAGCGCAATTTATAACAATCGCCAAAATCAACTGGAATGCGAAAATTAATAAAACTTTAGTTAAGAAACTCATCGTTGATTAATAGTTGAACCGTTGAGTTGCTGAAGATGCAGTGTACCGTTCAAACGCTGACACCCTATTTATACCTCTCTGGCTCAGAGTTACGTAAGGGGATGGGGGAGATTTCCCGCCGAGCTATGCCAGCGGGCCATCGAAAAGAGTAATTGAAATGTCTTGTACAACGATACATGTAAAAGTATCCTTGTGGTTACTTAATTTCACTAAGCTCATCAAATCAAACCTTAGGTACCCAATTTACATAAAAAATGAAATATTGTATCTATTATAAATACAGGGTGTTTGGCGCATTGACCGACACAATTTATTTCAGGGATTTGGGGGGTCATTAGCTAGGTTCTACTCTTACACCCTATGTCCCAAGTGTCACGGTTGGTTATAGATGATTTTTTATCGTTATATCTTTCGTTTAATTCGAAATAACTTTTTTGTTTGTGGATTTAATGGCACAAAATAATATAATAAATTTTGTTGTATTCTCCAGTGTCTTTTAAATATAAATAAACCATTGTTCAACAGAACTGGGGTCTTAAAAAATTATTATCTGCTTCCAAAGTCTTAAAAATGTTTAAATGTATGTGAAAATTATAAATTTTAAATTCATTATAAAAAAAACTAAAAGCCATGAACTTAGTTTTATTTTAAAAAGTTCTTTAGCTTGTAACCTTTCTAACGGTATGCTACATGTCATAGAAATCATTCATTATGTGGTAAAAATACTACGCCGATACTAGTTGTAGGTAGTGATACTAGTTTGCCGGGGCCGAAACGCACACTACCTACTGAACGTGCGAGAGCATTTAAATAATGCCTTACCAAACTCATGGTTTGTTAGAGGCAGCCCTATTCCTTGGCCCGCACCGTCCCCAGACATAAGGGTGTTACCAGACCATTCGTCGATCGTCGATTGATGGCATTGATCGATGGTAGAATGGATTGGTCGACGTCGATCGATAGTTTCTACCACACCAATACTATCGATCGACGTCGAAGTTCAAAATGGGTTTTAGTTTTTTTTTTAAATAATGAATCCAGAAGTTGTAATGTTCACATAAATTTAAACATTTTTAAGACTTTGAAAGCATATAAGAAAATTGTAAAATCCCAGTCGTGTTGAATAATGATTTATTTAGATTTAAAAGACACTGGAGAACACATAAAAATTATTTTGTGCCATTAAACTTACAAACAAAAAGTTATTTCGAATTAAACGAAAGATATAACGATAATTCTAAAAAATACATAAAAAAATTATATTTAACCTACCGTGACACTTGGGGCATAGGGTGTATGAGTAGAACCTAGCTAATGACCCCCCAAATCCCTGAATAAATTGCGTCGGTCAATGCTTCAAACATCCTGTATAATAGTTAATTCAAGATTGAAAGATTTTTGTGTAAGTACTTACCTATCCAATAAAATGGAGCTCATCTCGAGCAACTTATACGAGTACCTATGTAGTTAGATTACCCTTTTTGCGTTCAATTAAAATAAGTAAAGATTTTATGGTTAGAGTGATTTGATCTTTATTATTGACCCTAAAGATTGACGCCATAAAAATACAGAATGTTATTTTTCGGATTTTAGCTGGTTCGATTCCCGAGTGTGGCAAGCGAGTTATCGAAAATCTTATAATGCAGTTCTAATTGTTTTTAAAATATAATGAAGTCTTCATTCAGTAAAATTGTCTATCTACAGTATTTAAAGTAGGTCAAGATTTGATGATGTGAATACCACGAACGGTAACTAATATGTTTTTGTATGAGAATCAGTGTTAGGTAAACCAATGCGATATATCCGACAATATCCGATATTACAATATTGCAACGGCTTATTGGAATTAGATGGATGGGATTTTCGTTAGTGGACTTAGGCCCTTCGCACACGGGGCGTAAGCGTAGTCGTCGCGTAAGCATATCGTATTCCGCGCGTAGAACGAGAGCAATAGGTACGAGCACATACATTTTCTAACAAGTCCGCAGACGAAGCGGTGAGGCAGCGAAGCGTATGAGACTACGGTTCGGTTAATATAATTTCGATTCAGTTTGTTTAGATAGAGCAGGGGGCTTACCACCACCTCTTATACCAATTTGTTTTAACGATTCAGCGACTTTTTGTGCAATGACGTTTCTTATTTTCATGACAATAAGGTACGTCATTGCACAAAAAGTCGCTGAAATGTTAAAACGTTCCTGTAATTGAATCGCAATAAGAGTTCGTGGTAAGCCCCCTGTTCGTTCTGAAAATATGTCTGTGGTTCTAAAACTCATAGAAACGCGGCTGTCATTTCATCATCTGTCAGGTCTGTCAGTTTTTTTAAAGTTTGTTTTACGGCCCTGGGTACAAGCCTTTTGGACCCTCCCGGTCTGTCAGTAAATTGCAGGGCTGCCAGATATTATAATTGGATACACAATATGTATAATTTGGCTATCTTGTGTATCCTGATGAAATTGCTGTTTAAAATTATTGGATACACAAATGTAATAATAAAATTGCATTCCCTCCTCCGTAAGTTCGTTAATAGGGTTTAGGTATGGCCACTCGAGAGTGAGAGGGATACACTTTAGAAAAAGCCTATCTCCCTCGGCTCGTTTTTTGGTCTACAGAAGTATTAAATTGAAGTACAGTATAACTCTAGCCAGTGGGTGACTAGTTATGCAGGATAGATATCTGTGATTTAAGGCCCGTATTAATAAATCGATCTCAAGATTGAGATCGAACTTGAGATGCTGTTTTTGACAGATGCTCCATACATTAAACGTCAAAACTGCATCTTAAGATCGATCTCAACTTTGAGATGCATTTATTAATACGGGCCTTAATGTATTACATTCGTAAATAGGTATCTGTCGGAAAATAAAGAAATAGTGAGTGCTCTATGATGTTGCCATCATCGCATAAAAAATTTAAAATGATTAATTATTTAGCTCTTTAAGGTCTCATTTCTATATCTTTTTTTTATATTTTTTTTAAATTTAACTTGTAATATTTTTTTGTTGTTGTGTGTAATGTTTGATTTTGTATAATTTTATGGTTCCGGGTGTATAAAATACGGTGGCTCTGCTGGCAGCTCTGATCAACTGTCCGTCTCGTCATTCCGTTTACGGACTTCAACTGCTTGCTGGCTGATAATTTAAAGCAGTTATGGCAGCATTACTGGCTCGCAGCCAGTACAGAAAAAGGAAGATGGTATGCAGATGTCCAGAAAGCGCCGCCCGCCCAACCCTGGTACCATAAATGCGAGGATATTGACCATCGAAAATTTATAACGATCATAAATAGACTGAGGTTCGGGCACTGTCGTGTTCCGGCCCATCTACACCGACTAAAGATTATAGAGAGCGCAGAATGTACTAAATGTAATGAGGAGGTTGCGGACTTGGACCATATAGTGTTCAAGTGCCCAAGTTACCTACAACATGGATAGACTGGTTTTGGTGGCTAAATTGACTAACATTATGGAGGATACCGAAGGGGTACCGCGACGCCTTGTGGAACTTTTGGGGAAACCTAAGTGCTTTGGGGCGCTGTATCAATTCATAACAAACACTGTGGGACATTTGTGAATAAGTGAACTATTTAAATAAATTAATAAAGAGAGGCTCCAAAGGGCTTGTACCCAGAGCCGTGAAACAAACTTAAAAAAAAAAAAAACCGTCTCGTCACGTCAGTCAGTGCCCGTCCGTCAGTCCAGTCAACGTCATTGTTTATCGGTGGTTGGCTGAATAATTCAGGATTATCCAATGACATTAAGAAAGGATTATCAATTGAATTTGGCCGAAACTAAAAGATATTATTAAAACCTAAGAAATAAATAAACTGAAAGATGAAGTTAGATGAAGATTTCATTGTGTTCTTAATTTTATTGTTCTCGTGGGTCGAGTACTTATGGGAATTTTATCTCTCGTTGCGCCAGGTAAGACCGCTTTCCTCCTTTGTAGTATTCTAGATAATTTTATAACTAACCTAACGATCTAGGTTCGTAGTGATGTTATCAAAGTTAAATCGAGTTCAGCTAGCACTTAAGAATAACAAGATTGCTCAGCTAAATTAGGGTAACCTAACATATTGTGATCGCCTCGATGTAGGTACTTGCGTATGTTTGGACCAAAGAGATTGCATCAATAGAGACGACACGGTAATAATAATACCGTGCTTGAGCGAGACATGCTTACGCCCGATATCCTAAGAGTGAAAGAGATAGACGTACTATCTTTTGTCACTTTCTGCGTACCGCCCTAAAGTTTGTTGGGCTCATACTTTTGGTAGGTCTTTGGTCCTAACCTAACCCAACCAGATTTAGATGTAGTATATGTCAGATCACGTTCCTTAGACATTAGGGTTAAGCGTAATTTAGCAGGATTATACATCTTTTGTCCCTTACGGGTGTATGCGCTTGTCAAATCTACAGGTACATTCTTTATCTAAGGTTTGGACAGATAATGAACTCTTTTATTTTTGTTCTAGTTAAGAATATACAAGACAAACAATACCATCCCCAATGACTTGAAGGAAATGCTGAATGAAGAATCTTTTAAGAAGGCACGTCTTTACGGAATTGATAAGTCACAGTTCAAAATTGTAAAAGAATTATATAGCATAGCATTGACATCTGTGATTTTGTACAAGCGATGGATATATGTTGCATGGGAAAAATCGGAGAATATTGCAGGTGTTTTCAACATCACACCAGATAGAGAGATATTAATTAGTTGTACATTCATGACTTTTGTGACTCTATTTAATTTTGTTGTTAACATGCCATTCACGATTTATGGAACATTTGTGCTGGAGGAAAAACATGGTTTCAACAAACAAACTGCTGCATTCTTTATCAAAGATCAGTTGAAATCTTTAGTTCTGAGCTTAGTAATAACACTACCTATCATCTCAATAGCCATTTACATTATAATGCTTGGTGGAAACATGTTTGTTGTATGGCTATGGTTGTTCACAACAGTGGCAACACTGATATTGTTGACAATTTATCCATCTGTTATAGCACCACTCTTTGATAAGTTTGTACCATTGCCAGATGGATCTCTCAGGAAAGGAATTGAAAATTTAGCATCAAGACTTAGTTTCCCACTCTCCCAAGTATACATTGTTGAGGGATCTAAAAGGTCAGCACACAGTAATGCATACTTCAGTGGTTTATTTGGTGCAAAGAGGATTGTTCTATTTGATACTCTGCTGGAAAAGTATAATGAAGAGAAAAAGGTCAACACTGGTTGCACAGAGAGTGAAATCTTAGGTGTTTTAGCTCATGAACTTGGGCATTGGAAGTGCAGTCACATATACAAGTCTATTGCATTAACTGAAGTGAACCTACTCCTTCTGTTCACTGCCTTTGGCCTGCTGTTTAAGTATTCTATGCTGTATACTTCTCTCGGCTTCCCTGCTGGCCAAGAACCAATCATAATTGGTCTCATTGTTGTGCTACAGATGATTCTTGCACCATATAATTCAATTTTGTCCTTCTTTGCGACTGCTCTCTCTAGGAAATTTGAGTTTGAAGCTGATAACTTTGCAGTCTCCCTGTCCTATCCTAATGAATTAAGATCTGCACTCATAAAATTGGGCAAAGATAATTTGGATTATCCTATTTATGACAAATTATATTCAGCATGGTACCACTCTCACCCAACCCTATTACATAGGATCGAAAATATAAGACTTCAAACTACTAATGAAAAGAGAGAATAAATTGTATGATACCTAAGGGGCCATCCATAAATTACGTCACACGTCAAGAGGAGGTGAGGGGGTCGATGACATGTGACATTGTGTGACAAGGGGTGGGAGGGATCCTAAGTTTCGTGACGTCACATTTAAAAATATAATATATCTAAGTATTAAAACCGAAATTTGAACTATTAAAGAAAAAATATTTAAATTTCTGAAAATCTTAAAAAATATGTGTCGTCACACTAGGGAGGGGGGTCTCACAAGTGTGACCAGCTGTGACAAGGGGGGAGGGGTAAAAAAATCATTAAATTCGTGTGACGTAATTTATGGATGGCCCCTAATTTAGTGTGTACAATTTTATAATGTAAAGAATAACATGCATTTTAACAGTACAAGTCTGTGTAATAATAAATATAACATTTTGTAGATAATATTCTAGTCCAGTCCTTTATTTTTATACACATATGTTTAATGCACAATGACTACAATATGGCAGGATGTGAAAGTTAGAAAAATATAATCCATAGTTAATAATCAAAACAAACATTTCCCTAACACATTTCAGAATAATATGGGTATCACAAGCATACATCTTTACATATCCTACCTACCTACTTCTACCTAAACAACTTTTTATGCAACAAATGTGGTATTCATATTATCCATAGAGGATGGACTCATAACATACCACTTTGTGAATCTAGATAAGTTAATGTAAGATATTGTATGAGGATATATTTATTGAATTTACAAAGAAAAAATAACCTAACTATCTACTAATAAAAATCACCCAACAATCCCCCTCCGATGTCGGGCGGTAAATAAATTGTAAAAGATCTATGAATCATTATAAACCTATGTACCTACCTACTAAATAACAACTTACGAGGCGTCCATAAATTACGTGAGGCGATTTTTCGACCCCCCCCCCCCCTCCCCCTTGGTGAGATGTCGTGAGATTTTGCTCGACCCCCTCCCTCCCCTTCTAATCTCACGTAAGATTTTCCAAAGGACATATTCTACTGAAGAAACATGTTTTACTTAATTTAAAAAGAGTTTCCTCGCAATTTTACACTGTTTCTTGCGGTAAAAAAAATTACGCGAGATTTTCCGAGACCCCCCCTCTCCCACGTGAGATAAGGTGATATTTGGCTCGACCCCGTCCCCCGCCTAAATGCCTCACGTAATTTATGGATGCCCCCTTACTAACATTGGCTGTTACCTTTTTGGTAGTAGGGAGGGAGGAGGGTCGAGCCATATCTCATGACATTTCACCAAGCGAGGAGGGTCGAAAAATCAAAAAATCTCACGTATTTTATGGACGCCCCCTAAGCAGTCCTTACCGAGAACGAATTACCATGTAATTAGGTATTGAATAATATACGATTAAAGAACTTCATCCCAAATCTAAAATATGTACTAAAATAGAAAATAGGTATCAAACAATAAATTTACATTGAAATATTCATTAACTACGATACCTACCTAGGTAGGTAATATTGCATGTATAGCTCAAATTAGTAGCTAACGATGTTTTTAATAAATAAACATTGTTTTTTACGTCATAATACCATATTATTGTTCTAAATATTAATGCAAGGTTTTCCTCTTAACACGTGTAGGTAGCTCTATCTATTCTGTATATTGAACGGGTAGGCAGTTCCTTCAACTTACTAATTAGGTAATATTCAAACCTCAACTTCATCATTATTTTCGAATCCGTTCAGCTTCCTCCAAAGTATCTGACAATTGGATATCTTTAGTTTCAGGCAAAGGCCAAAGCAAGAATATTTGGGCAATTGAAGTCACGACTAATATCATTAGCGGAAGGTCCGATATGATACTGTCCAAACTGACTATTGCTGGGGCTATCATAGAGCCGAATCGAGCGAATGTAGTCACCCCGCTCACTCCAACGTTCCGTCCCAATGTTGGAAATAATTCCCCGGAGAATAGATACAAGGCCGGTATGGTGCCCTGCAATATACAATATCTGTCTGTCAACCATAACACAACTATTTTAAAAGCTTGAAAAATCTAACCTAACCATATACAGCAGATTCATTTAAGTAAACTTTAATGATTAACACGTATCTACTAAAACATAGGTAATTAATGATCTACGTCTATTCTAAGAAGCGATTTAAGTAAACATTAACGTCTCTTGAGTGCGGCAATAAGTACCTACCATTATCCATTTTAGTACCTATGTACCTACCTATTGAAATAACGAACGCTTCAACCTTCCTCATACTATACCTAACAATATAAACATTGTTGCCTGCCTGCTTACCTATGCTACAATTCGATTTCACACCCCGTTTATCGACTTACCGCCAGTCCCGCAAAACCAATTCCGGCAAACAATAGCCTCGGCCAGTCATTTGCGAACTTGTCTTTTGGTATTAACAGGATAAAAACGAAGCAAAGGCCTGTTATCGACTGATATATTCCCGCAGTGGTTTTCCTACCCACTCTGGTAACTATATAAATGCATGTGAACCCTCCGAGCGTTGATATAATTCCAGTCCATGCCACAGCAGCAAAAATATCTCTTCCTATAGAGCCTAAATATTGGGAAAAGGTATAAAACGCTAATCCTGTACAGAACCTGTAAATAAAGCGTTAATAAGTTGATAGTCATATACAGGACAGTTAGGTACAGGTACACTGCTGTGCACCCACACATTTTACCGATGGTACTTAGTACATTAAGGGAAGAGCGAGAGCCTATATTATGGCCATTATACTGGACATACTCCCCTCAATGCGAATGAGATTCCACTGCGGGCCATACCCATACAACACGTAGGTACCTACGCTGGTCTTTTGAGATGAGTAAGAGTGCAGATCTCTCAGGAAACCTTCGCTGTTCAGCAAATTGATAAGAAGTAGGTAACTATAATTGAAAACTAAATTCTGAAACGAAAACTGAAAAATCAAAACCATTACTGCCTGCTTCCGAGGCAAGCGTTCCACCATAATGATTATTATGATTGATAGTTCTAAATAAATGTATAAAATATCTACATTTATTAAGTACATCCATGCAGTTATATGTAGCCTCGTACCAGTTCATCGATAGTAACAGGGTTTTCGTTCTCATATTTTTAGATTTAAGGAAAGCCATGAAGCTAGGCTCTGTATTCTTCTGTTCTTTCGTTTTATTTAGTAACTGTTTAACGTGTTTAGAGTGGAATTCTCTTCCGTTCTGCTTTGCCGCTTTCTTTAGGACCTCTAAAATATAATAAGAAAAGTTCATTCGTTGTAAAGACAAGCGTAAAAATTAGGTACCTAGCTAAGTAGTCAGTCGGTAATATGTCCACTAGCCATGGGCATTATTCTGTCCCATTCCAAGAACTGTAACTTGATTTTCAGTTTTACTACCTACCCCCATACAGCCAGCCATGTTAGGGAGGGAATTAAACCAACGACCGAGAACAATACTGATTGGGTGGTGCGTATGGATGCGTAATTAATGAACCATACGCACTCAATGCGTCTTCTGTTTGTCCAGTTGCTATCAACCATCTGGGAGACTCTGGTAACCAGAACCAGTAAAAAATATAGAGTGAAGATAGCGTTGCCAATCCAACTTCCAGTTTTCTCCAGTCTCTAAGCCAATGAGCTAAGCCGGCCATTACAGTACTACCGAGACCGAAAGGAAGCTGATAAATTACAGGTATTATTGTCCGCCATTTACCACTGACCACCTAAAAAGGAGATTGGAGTTGGTGTAATATCTATGTACCTAACAACTTAGTTGCATGTGTAAGTATCAACTCTTATCAGCTTACCTCCATGCTCATGACGAATGATATGATACCAATGCCACCAGAAGCCAGCGCCAAAATAAACCAAGTGAATAAAAACACCCAATACCACGGCAAAACACTGGCGATAAAACTGGTAACACTCTGAATTAGTATTGCATACATCAAAGGCTTTTTACGGCCGTACTTATCTGCTAAAACTCCAAAGAATATTCCTCCTAATAGTACTCCCCACATCATAATAACTTGAGTGAACTGAAATTTCAATAATTCTCGTTAGGTACCTATATCTTGAGGACCTAGCTTAATGGTCTAAAGGGACCTAGTTATGTTTTGCCATATGACATAATTTGGGTTAGTCTACCTAATTGTGTACGCTACGCATTACGGAGTATTAATTACTATTCGTTTCTGGACAGGCCTCGCCTACCACACTGAATCTTAGAACTTAGCCGGCTCGTTGCATAACTTTTACCAGTAGGCGTGAGACTGTTTAAAATTCCGAGCGATGAATTTTTCAGCAGGCGCTGACCGTTGGCGTGGAATCGCGCAACTGTTCAGAGTTCCGATCGATGACAATTTTATTTACCTATTCAAATTAAAAATATATAAGGCTAATTACTGAGTTACATACATGGATAATCCAGTGCTTAGAGCACACCAAATCCCAATCAGAAGTAATTGTACGACTGAAAACTGTTTTATCATATACAAATTGTTTGCAAGGCACAAGCGGTATCAGGGTTTTATCCATCTTTGGATCCATATGCAGCAACTTTGGATCGAAAATTAGGCATGGATTTTCTTCCACTAGCTTAAAACAACAAACATTTTAATTAATTACTAAATAGTGTTGTCAATATCCACATAATCACATACCAAATACCTAAATGGGCTTACGGCTTACCTAAATAGGTAACGAACTAAATTTTTGTTGTAGGTAAGTAGGTACCCGTAATACTGCTACAATGTTCCCTAATATGATAGGATAATAAGTCGCTACTATGCCGTATGATACTTCGACCATGCTTATTGCTATGTCAAGCGTGGCCATCTTTCGGCTGAAACTGAAATGTTGATGACGATGAATGAAATGTAGGTACCTACATAGTATCGATTATGCCGGTATTAACATAGTAGAAAAAATGGATAGTAAGTTATCTTCATAGAAACGCACCGCGCGCGGCTTGTATGTGTGCGCCATGCGAATCTATGCGTCGCGTCGCGCACGCACACTCAAACAAAATATTCACCAAATGTCAGTGCGCCACTCAGGGCTAACCAATGACCTAAGAGAGAAAGGACGAGCCCTATGTGACGTCATCTGTAGCCAAACACGAGCACACGACCGTCCAAAATGGCGCACAGCAAAAAGTGTTGTACTTTTAGTTAGTCGATAGTATCCATATCGATATACCTAACGATCATGTCGCGGGAAAAGTGCTGGGTCCTGATTAGGTAGGTTCAGCTATGCTGGGCTAAATCAAATAAGGCAAAAAAGGGGGGAGACAAATCTGTAAGGCTCAGGTCAATGTCAAGCGTGTACATTAACGACACGATGGAGGCGGGTGCATTTCCAGGGTGGTATGGCTGGATCGTCAGGTTCTTCTGCGCAGGCACATCACTAGAGCACTCACTTGGGTTTATCCAGTTCACACAACACAATTACACAAAGGATTGAGTAGATTTCGTGCGATTAAGGTTTTTAGACACAGGAGGCACCGCGACGACGAGTGTACCAAACGAGTCGGTCAGTCAAGTGTCATGAAGGGGGGAAAGAGACCGCAGCACAAATATCACGTTAATCGGGGGTAGGCAGTACAAAATTATGTTTTTATTTATGACTATTATGTTATTTTATGGCTCTGTGGAGCGAGTCACCCTCTTCCCTCTAAAATGGTTGTGCAGAGTGACGCTGCTGCTCAAGTGAAGTCATTTTCACATGGCAACTCTTCGGGGTTCGCAATTTAACGTTAGAGACCACCAGAATTTCAATGTCTCGGCCTTGTTGGCGCCTCAACTTTACCACGTATATATGCACGTGTGGAGAGCCTCATGCATACACGGCCAACATCCCTACCTACCACTGCCCAGTGTAGCAAAAGCGTAAAATTAAAAATCGACAAATTTATCAGCTAAAAATCTTGCGAAATCGGGAGATTTTGAATAAACTCTATTTTAACTTCTTTAAGCCGTTTTAGCAAATCCCACATTTAATTTTAAAATGTTCACTATCCATAAATCAACTTGTTATCTCTGTCGCGTATCTTTATGTTCATGAGTAGTGATGACAAATATTATAAAACAAATTTAAGGCGGCGCGGCGCAGTCACGCCCCTTCCAAAACAAAAATAATTTCTTTGTAGTCACCCCAGGGTGACGGCGCGGCCCAACGTGTAGGTGAATAGAATTTGTATCGATAACTTTGAAACAAAACTTATAAGAACAGCACTACGTTTTTATGTAAACATAGCAAATATTTGTTAGTTCTATTTTATTTGAAAATATGAATTCGAGAGTACGATTATAGACGGGAACTCAATTAAAAATTAATGTAATGTACACGAAAGGTATTTTCACACACTATAAATACACTTAAATATGAAAATAACACAACTAACCTGAAAAATGACAATCCTTCGAAATTCTTTAGAGAATCAGAACTGCATGCCCTAACGCAACACTAAACTATATTGATTTTTCCTTAATAATCCTAAATAATATAATAAAGAGTTACAAAATACACACAGTTCAGCGTAAAATTTAAAATAATTTGTATAAGACGCTGACATGACAGATGAAGTACTAACCATAGTGACCCGACCATAGCCGACAACCCAATATGGCGGTCCAAAAAGGCCCTCAGGGAGGCGGCTTACTGACGGAACTAACCAAAAACTTCCAGAAAAAAGAAATATATGACATATACTGTACTGTTTTACATAGCTAAATTGTCACGAGTAAGAATGAGACAGATATGTTTTCGTTAATGTGGTCCATATTTGCATCAAATATGTAAACCATAAACAATAGCTTCGTATCTGCTAATAATAAATCTATGGGGCTAACACCGCACAAGGTTCGTACGTCACGTCTAGGGATGCGATTCTTTCCGAAAAATATCGATTTTTAAATCGATTCGAATCGTAACCTGATGAATCGAAACACAAAAAAATCGAGCTCTAAAACATCGATTTCTGAAAAATCTTTTTTTTTTCCAAGTATGCATTTACAATGTAAATGTAAATCCATTTTATTAAAAACAAGAAAGATACCATAATAAACGATCTTTTATCAGTAAAATCAGGTAATTCGATAATAACAAATATTTTTATTACCATATCAAAGTATCAGACGTGCGTGACCTTGAAGTTGAGTATTGCGCATTTATTCGCACAGCGATTGTTAGTGCGTGCGCGAAAGAGACAAAAATGCGAAACAGTTGATTTATGGAAAATTATGTATCTTCTTGGATTTCTTTTTTTTGTACTATGAATTTCACCAGGTTAATGGTTTTTACCAAAACAGAAAAAATCTAATGTCTATATTCAAGGGTGAAATATCGATTCACTGAATAGATTCAGTACTTCATATCGTTTCAAAAAATCCATTTACTTGGCCCGAAAAATCGATTCTTCGATTAATCGATCTCAGATCGCCATCCCTAGTCACGCCACGAAAAATGTGTGATAATCGCAGGAGAACTTATTGCTGTGTGTTTGGTTGTCTAAATACTTCATCGATTCCAGAGTTGTCTCTGTTCAGATTACCTAGGTACTGAACAGGAAAGCAAGTCACTTATTCTAGCACCTACCTATAATTTTTACTTGATGATGAGTGAGATACCCACTTATTTTTTTGTTGTATTAGGTAGTTTACTATCAGACAGACGAAGTAGGCAGGCCTACTCTCCCACTAGAATGTATTACCTAGGTATTTTTGATCTGTCTATTGATATGCCGCTAATGCTTTGTTTACGTTTAGTCATGCCGATTTCTCAGTATTGTAGGTATAGTATTGATTTTTATTTTTTATTTGCTTTCCTTTATTTCTAGGCACTGAATTAAAATTTAGCTAAAAGTGAAAACCCTGAGACAATGGCGGATTGGGCCGGAGATAGCCTACTTTACGCATTCATTCTACTATGGTATTAAGCACCACACCCTTAACTACCTACCAGTATTTAAGCAGGTCTAGATATACTAGTAAAACTATTCTGAGGCTCAACCTAACTCTTAACTTACTGGTGCACAGATTTGTCTCCATTCTTCTTCCGAGTATCTCCTGAAGCTTTCCGGTTTAACGCACCAAAATTCTTGTGGTGGAGCCATGAATATAATGTTCAATTGATACCAGGCAATAGGCAGCTTCAAGAGTGCCATCGTAATGCTGATCCATAGCTGCCATCTACCAAAATCTCCTATCACTGTGGCCGTTACATCTTTTGGATCGTCCGTTGAATCTTTTTTATTTTGAGTGGGTCCAAATTGGACTGCTTTATCTATTCCATATTTTGATAAAACAATCGTTTTGTAGCCGTGTGACTTCATAAGGTAAACGTTGACAAGAGTAAAAGAACTTAAATAGACAGATACAGAAAAAGTAGTATTATCCAATGACATGTATTATCCCACTTCCCAGTTTCCCACTAATGTATGGATGGGTGTTCGTTACTCAATGAACGGATCTGGATGAAATTTGGCACGGAGATAGACGGAGGTTACACGTTCAATCTCGCATCAGTTCAGTACGTGATTGATGTCAGACTGACGGGAAACTGATTGTGTAAGCGTAGATTGATGGATTGATGGTCCGGATTGATGGATTTTTAAATATTTTAATTATTTTTGTCAGTCTGCTCAGATTGACGCCAGACTGAACGTGTATTTAATAGCTATCAATCTGATGTCAGTCACCGCTTAGACAGCGACGGAGTCGCAACTCGCACGGCGAGATTTACTGAATCGGTTTCTGTAACTTTTAACATAGGTTTTATTTTTCAAAAATTATGTATTTTGCCATACTGACCGCCAATTTTTTTTATATAGGACTGCGGTGGAAAAAAATCGTACGGCCCGCTGATGCTAAGCAGTTACCGTAGCCTATAGATGCTTGCAATACCAAAGGCATTGCTCGCACATTGCCGACCTGAAGGAGAGTGGGATGGAGGGAGGGGAAGAGGGGGGGGGGCTTTCGGCTCTCTCACTCATCGTACGAAACGCGGCTGTAATAGCTGCTTTACCCGATCTTCTGTGAGAGGGTGGTACTACCCCGGTCGAGCGAGCCCGTATATGAAAAAATTTTGCTAAAGAAAATTAAATCTTATTTCAAGATAATAAGACTCAATTTTAAACATGCTTTTTTCTTGTTAAATCCATTCCTAAAGCCGTATGAGTGTTAACGCGTAGAAGTTTGTGATCAAGGTCACGGATTGAACTGACGCCAGAATGAGCGTGTAACCTCCGTCATAGATTATAGTCTTGAATAGCACATAAGGCTACTTTTTATCCCAGTAAAATGTATCGTTCCCGTGGGATAAATTATGCGTGGACGAAGTCGCGGGCGCAAGCTAGTTTTTTAATAAAAGTAAATAATTATGATCTCTAGGAAATTACAATACATAGCATAAAGATATAATTTATTGGCACTGGCAAAAAATGGTAGGTACCGTGCGTGCTACAAAGAAAGATGAATGAAATTTTTCGTGTCGTGATTTAATGTGACACTGACATATATATAGAGATGGGTTGTACTAGGAAAATTTGGGACTAGGTGCACCTATTCCTAGTATTTAAAAATACGTGATCCAGACACCTGTTCCACCTAGTCTCAATTACTTATCGGCTATGGTTCGCGTACTTAGTCCTTAAATCCATACTTTGACTCGATACATGAGATCATTGATTTACAATTTTGTTGCTATGTACCTACGTAGACATTTAATCAGTACATTTGTTTACTTATTAAATTACTAACGACACAAAGCGGCGGCGCGGCGGCGTAAAGCAGCTATTACAGCTGCGTACCTACAACCCCCCCTAATACTAGTTGGACTAAGTACTGTTAGAATTGAAATAGGTGCCGCCTAGTCTCGTAAAATACCTATTCTTCGGACCTTTTCTAGTAAATACGAGCCATCTCTACGACATAACATAAATGCTGCGTTCCATTCACGTAATTTTTGTTATTTTCTTTCACAAAAACTGTTAAAAACGATAATAATGATCACTTCAGTACAAGTTGGTTCCACTTGAACGACATTCATGAACGAAAATAACAAAAATTATGTTGTCTGGAACGCAGCGAAAAAAGACAGAGCTGGCTGCCTGTCAGTCAATATTGTCAGTCATTAAATGAGTTCAATAAAATTCATTTCTCCGAACAATAAATGAATAAATAGGGTGGTGAAGTAGTTTGTTAATTGGTTTTTTAAATTGTTTACCCTTTACTTTGTATGTTGAAGTGTTATAGTTGGGAACAATGCCTCTGGCTAATACCTCAGATCCTTGGCGAATGCAGAATGTTGGAGATAACACGGTATGTTTAGAAATTGTTTGCGTAGCTAATTTTTCTTTGTATTATGTGGTTGTGGCCCCTTGTTTAATTGCCCATTAGATTGGTTATTGTATGGCGTTATTAAATTCATGAGACCAAAACATATGAAAGGTTTACATAGCTAATAATTTCGCACCTAAATCAAATTCGGCATGAACGCCCACTTTCAAACAGCACTTTTTTTACAGCCATGTGAAATCGTCTGCACACTTCATTCCTTATGTTAATTAACACAGAAATATTATGTTAGTGTATAATGGTCTTTAAAAACTATTATTTATACAAATATAATGTACCTAATATAGATAATCTTTAAGTTATTTATATATAAACTATTTTGTGTCTGAACTACATAATATACAATAGTACTACATTGAAGTAGCTAAGTACTTATATGAGGAAAAGTGGTTTTTGTGGAACAAACAATAATAGTTATTAATCATACATTATTTACGTCTGTGTTCTATAGAAAATTAATTATTCATTTAGTTTAGCCTTTCTTTTCAATATGTGATGTAGTCATTCTTGTAATTAATTGGCCTAAGTTGTTTGTAATAATTTAAACTTGTGAAAAAAATACTTATTGTGTTTATGTTTGAATATGAGTAAGGTATTTTTTTTATTTTCACTTTATTTATTGCATTACAAACTCAAAATATTGCTAGTAATTACACCACAGGTAGGTACTTTGTTATTCAGAGAATGCGTGCAACTTCTTAATTTAAGAATACAATTTAAGCAAGTATGTATTGTTTATGAGTCATTGAACTTTGTAACTGGGTGATATAATTGAATTATGCATGACTTGTTTCATTTTAATAATAGCTCGGAACATCTGCCCAGCCAGCAAATAGTCTTCCAATAGTAGTCGAGAATTCAGCAGAGTCTCGCCAGGCTTCAACTACAGAAAGCTTAGAGGCCACTAGTGACATCAGTGATGAAAGAGAGGTTGAACTACAAGATGTTGTCAAGGAAGGCCATGAAAGGGCAGATCCATCACAATTTGAATTGCTCAAAGTACTTGGTGAAGGTTCCTTTGGAAAAGTATTTTTAGTACGAAAAGTAACTGGTGCTGATGCAGGCACTCTTTATGCTATGAAGGTAAACATTTTTTTGTATAAGGAAACTGGTATTTAAAAATAAATGTATTTACTTATACCTTTGATTTCAATACTACTTCGTTACATTTAATTTGAACAAATAAAAATATTTTCTTAAGTAATATTCTCATGACTATCTTATTCTAGGTACTTAAAAAAGCCACACTGAAAGTAAGAGACAGAGAACGTACAAAAATGGAGCGTAATATTCTAGTTGAAATGGGCCATCCATTTATTGTTAAATTACACTACGCATTTCAAACTGCAGGCAAATTATATTTGATACTGGACTTCCTCAGAGGTGGTGATTTATTTTCTCGTCTGAGTAAAGAGGTAATTAATTTAATATATAATAAGTCAGTTATAAATACATAGATTCTTTTACTGTGTAGGTACTCTTGTAATGTTTTAAAATGGTCTATTATTTACCATATTAGTTGTGAATGTTACTATTTATAAATTACTATTTTCAGGTCATGTTCACTGAAGAGGATGTTAAATTTTATTTAGCTGAACTAGCATTAGCATTACAACATGTACACAAATTGGGAATCATATACAGGGATCTCAAACCAGAGAATATTTTATTGGATGCTGATGGTCACATAGCACTCACTGACTTTGGCTTGTCAAAGCTACCACCGAGTAGTGATAAAGCTTATAGTTTTTGTGGTACAGTGGAGTATATGGCACCAGAGGTGGTTAACAGGAGAGGGCACACATTTGCGGCTGATTGGTGGTCCTTTGGAGTTCTAATGGTAACTTTAATATTTTTTATGTTTGTTTAAGAAATATAGGTAACTAGCTTTTGCCCTCGATTTCGTCTGTGCAGAATAAATGACGAACTTCTATACAAACTTACATCTCCTATTTCATCCCTTATTATTATTATTATGTTATAGTATAGATTAACCCCCAAATTCATAGAGATTTTAGCCAGTTTACAATGGATTTCAAAAGTGTTTCTAGGAACAAAAGTGATTTGTAATGTAATTGCAAGTAGATCATAACTTTATATGAATTTGGGGGTAACAGTTTTATATGAGTATTTGATTTGTCTAATGCTTTATTAATTGCAGTTTGAAATGTTGACTGGAAACCTACCATTTCATGGTTCGACGCGACACGAAACTATGACACAGATATTGAAAGCAAAACTTGGTATGCCATCAAACCTTAGTGAGGAAGCCCAGTCTTTACTAAGAGCGCTATTTAAAAGGAATCCACAAAATAGGTAAGAATATTTACACCTAAAGAAATAAATATTTATTTCTATGACATGTTAATGTGACTTTCTCCAACAGATTGGGTGCTGGCCCTAATGGTATTGAAGACATAAAGAATCATGAATTCTTTGCAAACATTGAATGGGAAGCACTTTATAGGAAAGAGGTAATCATTTTCATACTATTTATTTTCAAGACTTCTAAGGATTACACTGATTGATCCACTAATATAATTTTATTCCTAAGGGAGAGGGAACGTATATCTCTGTCCTCTTCTGTCAGGCGTCAATATTTTGTTTGCTATATTTGGCCTTTGTTTCGGCCTAGGTGGTACCTCCATTCCGACCAGCGGTATCTAGAGCCGATGACGCATTCTACTTCGATTCTGAGTTCACGTGTCGCACGCCGCGAGACTCTCCGGGCGTTCCTGCGTCGGCGAACGCACATGAACTGTTTCGGTGAGATCAAGAATATTCCAATCCAATAAGATACCCTCAGACATGCCTCCATCTCACTCCCCATCAGGTCGGCAATGTGCGAGCAATGCTTTTGGTATTGTAAGCATCTATAGGCTACGGTAACTGCTTAACATCAGGCGGGCCGTACGCTTTTTTGCCACCGCAATCTTATAAAAAAATAAAAAAACATGCCTATTATGCCCACATTTAGTTGGATATATTTTTTACGATGTTCTATTGGTAAATCTACCAACACACAACTAAACTATGTAATGCTTAGCTACCTACATATTACCGTAAAAAATAATTGGGGTGATCCCAGAAACAGCTATTTCTCCCTGCACTTGACCAAAGACGTCCAAGTAGTTCTTTTGGCCACATTAGATCTAAGAAAACGATATATCGACGTTTTGCTACATTGGTATTCTGATATCGACTCGTGATGCGTAAAACCGCCTTTGGTTCTACAGGAAGTCTGGATTTTGGTATTATTTCAACGGAAATTCTATTGACCTAGAGTCTAGACTCTAGAGTAGTGAATTATTACGTAATGACGAAAACGACAATTTCGCATAACACTACGCTATCAACGGTGATTGTTAAATGATAAGATAAACATTGTTTACGTGCGTTTAACCTTCGCACTGTGTAAATAAATCATGAAGGAATATGGTTTTTGGCGGGGTTTAATGAGACAACTCTAAAGTCATTGCTATATTCCAGAGGATTCAGCTTCGTGGCACCTTGTTTACTTAACGAAGACACCAACAAAACGGTCACAAATCAAAACCAAAACCATGCGCCGACGAACAACAAGACGTCTACTGAAGAGTTTTGGTCCGGTTTTGTTAATAGGAACAACTTCTTTGATGAATTCAGGTTTGTATTACATGATTTGAAAATCGAAAAGCCCCAACCCCCCCTCCCCCTCCCTCTCCCTCTCCCTCTCCCTCCATTCCACTGCCCTTCAGGTTGATAATGTGCGAGCAATGCCTTTGGTATTGCAAGCATCTATAGGCTACCGTAACTGCTTAACATCAGGCGGGCCGTACGCTTTTTTGCCACCTCAGTCCTATAAAAAAGACCCCTAGAACTCCTTTATAGAACAGGTTTTGAAAGCTTCGGAATGCCGTATTTGATTTCGGACATTTATCTGAAACGCCCTTAGCAAAAACATTGGCGTTATTGGCAAATGCATATCGAAAGGTCACAATACAAAATGTTCCTTGGTGTAACGTAATAAGAGTTATCAATGTTACAGATTAATGGGAGAACTGGGCACCGGATCGTTTTCAGTCGTCCGCCTCTGTGAGCACAAGGCCTCTAGGGTGCAGTACGCTGTCAAAATCATGGATAAATTGCAATACGATCCTCGCGAGGAAATTGAAATTCTACTCAGGTTTGAATTACCAACAGTTACATATTGGAATTATTTTTTGAGTCACTACAGTTATTTTGACTGTTCAGTTTCCTTATTCTTCAATTTCATAAATTAGTCAGTGGTTTTATAGTATACTAGCTTCTGCCCGCGACTTCGTCCGCGTTGACTTTAGACCATTCTGTATAACTACAGATAATCCCGCAGAGAAACCTAACATTTTTCTGGGATAAAAAGTAGCCTATTTCCAAGGTCCTGTCTATCTCTATACCAAAATTCATCAAAATTGGGTTAGCGGTTTAGTCGTGAAAACGTAACAGACAGACAGGGTTACTTTCGCGTTTATAATATTAAGCATAGATTTATTTATTACTAGCTGCTGCCCGCGGCTCTGCCCGCTTGATACTTCGAGATATAGCCTATTTTCGCAAGAAAAAGTAGCCTATGTCCTCCAAGGTCCTGTCTATTTATATACCGAAATTCATCAAAATTGGTCTAGGAGTTAAGTCTTTACTTTCGCATTTACAATGAATCAGTGTATTATTCGTCGACATTCCTCAATACACAATAGTACTGTTTCTATCCATGTTTTAGTATTTTTTTGCCGAGTTATGCTGAGTATGATGCAGGAATAGTCTAGATTTCGTTCGTGACATAGGTACAGCCAACACCCGCATATAATAACGTTGCGCGGCGTGTACGAGGAGGGCGGGCGCATCCTCGCCGTGACGGAGCTGTGCCGCGGCGGCGAGCTGCTGGAGCACATCACGCAGCGCCGCTACCTGCCCGAGCACGAGGCCGCGCCCATACTCAAGAATGTGTTGCAAGCTGTGCACTACCTGCATAGACACACCGTTGTGCATAGGTAAGTACTTCTTCCTTACTATAATAGCGGCACGCTATGATGGCCGTTTTGACATGTGGGGGGGGGAGAAAATGAACCTTATTATAACGGAATAAGAATGGCCGTTTAAAAATTTAAGAATGTCGAAAAATGAATCTTGTTCCGTTATAATAAGGTTTATCCTCTCCCCCCCCACATGTCAAAACGGCCATCATAGCGTGCCACAATTATAAGTGTACTTCTTCCTTTTAAAATTTGGCATCTACAACCTTAAGTTGGTATTTTGCCAGTGTCAAAAACACAATGTATACAAAAATGCAATTCCAGTTAGCCATTTTTAGGGTTCCGTACCGTAAATAATACTACTGAAACATTGTTTTATAACATCTAATGATAACTCATTACGTTAACAGGATAAGCGTAACGCAGTTATTATCACGTTTTGTTATGAATAACATCTTATCTTCGAACTAAAAAGGAATGGCTTGCAAGAATATGCCACACAAATCGCAAGATAGCCAATACATTGAATGCAATGCAGATATATGCTATATTTAACGTGTTTAGAAGAATCTTTTCCGTATCAGCTAATTAGTTTATTCTAATTGTGACCTTTGCAAAATGTGACCTTTTTTCTTTATTCTGATCTATGCATGTAGGTACAATTATTAGCGTGAGAGATTCCTATGATCTTAACGGCCTTTCAAACTTCTTGTGATTGAACTACCTGATTGTTAAAGGGTGTCTCTATACATGGAAGATATTTTTTGTGAAATAAGTGCAATTTGATATTTCGTTTGGGCATCTCCTAAAGCTTTGGTTTCCTCGGTAAGCGGTACCGTCATATAGCGGCCATAATATAGCGGTAAATGACGTCACTAGAACGTTGGCTATGTAAACAACGGTGTCCAATACCGCTCTCTAGGAAACCGCGCCATTTTGTTTACCTAGCCAACGTTTTAGTGACGTCATTCACCGCTATATGACGGTACCGCTTTCCGAGGAAACCAGAGCTTTATTGACAACGACAATACATACAAATCCAGTAGCATGTATTATCCGTAATATACTTATTCGATAATATTTTCAGAGACATAAAGCCTTCGAACATTCTGTTCGCAACATCCGAGCGTAGGCCTGAGGATATTCGTCTAGTTGACTTCGGTCTTGCGAAACAGTTGCGCGCTGAAAACGGCCTACTGATGACCCCGTGCTACACAGCCAACTTCGTCGCGCCCGAAGTGTTGAAACGGGCCGGATACGACGCTGCTTGCGATATATGGAGTTTAGGTAAATAGAAAACTGGTCATTGTAGAAAACCTTGGGGTAGGCCTATGTGTGTCTTATGGCTGAAATAATGATGATTATGATGACTGGCAAATAATAGCGCAACTTAGGCTTTGGTATTTTAAGATCGGATGCAAATCCATTATAATAATTGTTACAGGTGTACTCGCTTACATTATGCTGTCTGGTAGAACACCTTTCGCTTCCAATGGAGATGACACTCCTGAAGTGATTTTGGCGAGAATCGAGTCGGGAAAGGTATGTTATAAATACTCATTCGCAAAGCAGAGTGCCGTCATCTGTTCTCGGGTGCGTGTGGCTATCCTTTGTTGGTTGCGTCTATCACTGGATGGTACGCCCGCCGAGATACGGATGGTCCTATTTTCAATGGAGCCTGTAAATTTTTCGCGTATTTTTCCGTTCCGTCTGAACTGGTCCTTACGATTTACTACGAAACGGTGGCACATATTTTTTATTGTATTGTAAACTTTAATGTTTATTTTAAGAAAGAAAACAACCGACTTGAAAGAAAGTAAGCATACTACTCTACCGAGCCAACTAGGAGCTCGGATGGAATGCGACTTCTCCGCCCGCACACCCGCCATCGCCCGCGGCTTCCCGCTCCTAACCTATACATCACCACCGCCTTTTTGTGCGGGTGACGTCACATTTGACAGGTTCCTAGTTGGCTTGGTGGAGTAGTACCATGGACAACACATAGAAAGGACTTGGTCTAAGCAAACAGGCCGTATGACTCAACTAGGCCGCTGACGTCATCACAGTAGGCGTGGCTTAAGTCAGTCTGCTGTCGGCGTTCGTCCTGTGCCATGGATGTATTAGCTCAGGATGCGCTTCGCATGATCTTCCCCTCTAGCTTTTTTCTATAGGTACAGGACCAACAATCTCTGACACGTATATAAAAACTGTTTTCGAAATCGATTTGATCAGAGTAAGTATCGTTTTCGCGGTGTAAGGTGCTCCGTGAAAAATGCCGAATTGTCCCATTAAACGTGTGCAAAGAAATTACAAAAAATAGTAATATACAAAAAGATGGGGTAACATTTCATATGTAAGTATTTTTGATGTAATTAATGCAATTTTTCTATTAAATTCATTAAAATATTAAATGTCATAAGAATCGAAAACATTATCGATACAATTAATCGAGTACGAATTAATCGAATAGTCTACTGTGACCATAGACGAATCTTTTCTACCCTGGCAACTGTATTTTTTATTTGTCAAATAATTGTCAAGTATTTGAACTTTGTAAACAAACGGATAAATACTGAATTACGCGGTGATAAACCAGTCGCAGAACGTTAAAAACGATTTACAATGAATAAATCATTAGTAATTCAACAAGAGAGGTGATTCACAAAGTTTACAGGCGGTGTCTCGCGGAATTTGAGGTGCAAAATATTTTGTCAGAACTCGACCATGTTTACCAAAGAACCGCTGATATTATAGGTATATAAGCAGTTTATTTTACAGTTTTTAAGTTAAATAATGTGTTTATTGTATACAAAGGCAGGCTCAAAGCTTCAGTTTACAGGTTTTTCAGTAAATATACATTGATCGCTTAGAGGTACATTCGATTGAATACACTTGATACTTGCGCATTATTTTTATGTGTTGCTTTCATCTCGACCAATACATAAACTAAGGTTGCTTTATTTTTCTATGTTTGCTTGTCAGTTAACATCGTTACTTAATTACTAAATAAACAAATAATCTTAAAGCATTAAAGAAATTATCTTTTATTGAATTATTTTATTTTTCAGGTAAGAATAGTCGAAAATTGCTCTTTACGATGACATTAATCGATTAATAATAAATCTTCAAGATGACAGCAATGCTGTGGAGACTGATGATGATGAGTTGATGTGGCAGCGGCAGGCCCACGCCAATATATGGATTTATCAGGAGTGGAATATTTAGACCAAGATTAAAATAAAAAAATAATTAAAAAACGCAGTAGCTATGATATGTTTGTTTTATTTTCCTAAAATACAAAAAAAAATAACTAACTCATGTTGAAACAAAAACACCCACTATCGAAACAATTCAGATAAATACGATCTCGATAAATTCTTGATCTTGATAAACGGAATCGAACCTGACACTGCTCCGGGTCCATATGACCCAGAAGCAGGCAGCGTCTGCTACAGAGGCGATGAATCACATATGGCATAAATATATGTATAACAAATATTATCTTATTGACCAACATCAAAGAAAACTTAAAAGTGCTTGCGCTTGCATTATGAATAATAAATAATATGGAAAATAATAAATCAAGTATCAAAATTATTCAGTCGTATTAGTCAATGTTGCAAGAATTAATCTCGACATATATACTTTTTGATTTGAACAGTGTTGTAGTAGTGTTTATTTATGATTGCAGACCGGTATCGATAAAAATATAATATATATAGTGTATAATAAACCTTGGGAGAGGCCTATGTCCAACAGTGGACGTCTTTTGGCTGAAATGATGATGATGATGACATTAGTATAATAATACCTATTACGTTTATACGTACCTACCTAACAAAAGATATCAGCCAGGCCAGTGGCAGCAGATGGCGCTGGTCGAGTGGGAGTGGGGGGGGATCAAACAGCTTATTTGGGAACATTAGGTACTTATTTTTTAGATAATCTCATTTTCAAGGAACTGAATTGGGATGTACCCGGAATCATCTTGTTTCCAATGTATATTTACGCCTCGTGAGTTACTCATTATTTATTGTTCAGCTGTTTCAGTAGAGATAATTCAGTATAATTCAGTAGATTATAATGACAGCTATAAATGTAATAATGAGTATATGAAACTATCGATATAGCTAATTAGAAATATCGATAGTGGTATTCTCCCTATTACACCGATGGTCCTACAGTAGTAAAATTTTGTATGTTGACGTATTAGATCTTTTAGTGTGCGTAAAATATACTAGTGTTGCACATTTCTTTACGTGTGCGTTTATAATGACACAAAATGTTTTGAGTAAGTGTGCGTCAATTTTAATGTAGTGGTTACCTCCCCTCCCCCAAGAATTGACAGAACATTTTGTTCGTTGAATTATGCGCGTACCGGGTCCCTAGTTAGATGGTCTAAGTCCTGTGCACACGTCTTGCTATCGTCCGCATCCCAAATATAATTCTATTCGACACTGGCGCTTTTGTACGTTTTTTACGTTGTACGTCTCTTTACCATCCTACATTTTAGTGACATCTAGTGTGAAAAAGTTAAACTACGTAGTAACATTGATATATAACGAAGCGACTAGTTTTGCTATTGACCGGTAGATATCAAATAGAGAAGTAGGCGGAATCTAACACCCCTTCACCCGCGCACATCCCGCGTAAATTTTCAAGCGTTGTTTCATAGAGAAATCTAATAAGAACATCTCTATTTCGTATGTGCTCTGTGAGTAGTACACATGGTAACGGTACTAAATCAAATAAGAACATCTCTACATTACTCTACTTCGTATGTGCTCTGTGAGCAGTATACATTGTAACGGTACGTTGTCAGGTGGAGTTATCGAGCGGCGTATGGCGCACGGTGTCTGCGGCGGCGCGCGGCTGCGTGCGGCGCATGCTGCAGCTGGAGCCGGCGCTGCGGCCGCGCGCCGCCGACCTGGCGCGCGAGCCCTGGCTCAGCGACCCGCCGCCGCCTCCCCCCCCCGCAGCACACGACGCACAAGATCCCACCATCGACGCACCGCCGCCCGCCGCCGATCTGCGCCGAGCCGTCGACCTCACGTTCCAGGTCAGTACTCTATCCATTCTTCAGTGGAGAGGGCGGCAGTTAAGGCGCTCGTAACCAGTTGCAATCACTGTTCGGTAAACGATCGGAGGCTAAGCAATTCTCGGCAAGTCAGAGATGGGTGACCATTTAGTAGCATTTGAACTGTGCGTCTTCGTGCTTCGGAGGGCACGTTAAAAGTCGGTCCCGGTTATTGTCATCTAGGCAGCAGTCGTTAAGACTTGTCGGAGGCCAACGGACGGCTTGAACAACTCTGACACCGGATTGGCCACTAACCATACGATAAGAAGAAGAAGTGGAGAAGGGAGACCTAAGTTTTGTCAAGACCGCGTACCAGAAAATGTAGTGCAGGACGCCCCGTGACTATTATATATGGTCGACATATTCAGGACAGCTGACAGCGACTGGAATAAAAAAGCCAAAGATCGGACTTAGTGACGTACATTGGGAAAGGCCTATGTCCAGCAGTGGACTATTACTGCCTAATGATGACTCAACCATAACCAATCTAATGGGGGCAAAAAGTTCTTCGCTCACCAGATGTGGATGCAAAATTGTCATTGCTGTAAAAGCTTCTTGGAATGGTGCAAATCTGATGTTGTGAGGTCTCTTCTCTACCTACATTTTATTTTTTTAGGCGCTAACATCATCCCCGCTTACCCCGCAAGTATTAGGACCCGTCTCTCAGTCGACTCTCGCCCAGCGTCGCAGTAAACCCCAGCGACGTTTCCCACCAACCCAACTATAAAGCATCTCGATCAGGTATACAAACAAACATACTTTGAGCCACTTGTACAGTGTATCGAGAGTAATACTTTTGTCGACTGTGCGGCTATATGGTTCGAAGAATGACCAGCTAATCTTAATATTACCTTGGTGGTGGAAAAAAAAACACGACGTTATATATAGCTATTATAAAAATATAGCATAATTATTTCATAATGAATTCACCATTTAATCGTTTATTTTTTTAGTAGGTACCTATTTACTTGGAAATTACTTAATTTTAACTATTTAACCCATAGCTTTGTATTTTTTTATGAATTCTATTGCCAATACGGTTGAACTGAACGAGTATTTAAAGAAGATATTTTTATTACATTCCATGTTTATCAGAATATTAATATTAGTATGTAATTGTCGTCCAGTGGTGTATCTCCTTTTCCGCAAATTGTTTTTGTATTTTAATTCTTCAACTTTATTGAAAATCCTCACTATGGCCATATTTTGGTGGTTCAAAAACAGTCATATTTTTTCTTGTCAGACTTACACCAAATGAATGTATTATGTGTTCCGTACAATGGACTAGCGACGTTGCCAGTAAACCCATACCAGGGCAAATTACGAAAGTAAATTTGCCCCTGGCGGTAATCGAACCGCCCTATGCAGTAAGCCGAGTGTCCTACGCTCGATCCACTGCGCCAAGCGGTCGCCGAATATGACTGAATTTACCTACCAGTACCAATGTGACGTTTGCCCTATTTTATCAGGAAAATAGTAATGCGAAAGAGCTTTAGAGCAGGGCTCGGAAACCGGTTAATTTTTCAAACCGGTTTCGGCCATTGACCCCAGACCGGAATGGATTGCGGTTAAGGTTTCGGTTCCGGTTTCGGTATGATGAAACCGGTTTTACACAAATTTCGGTTCTATTAAGCAAAATTAACCGGTTAAATTGAGATTTGGCGGTACTAGCGACCGATCGAGTTATGAAGTATGTATGCGTCATCTCTTTCCAATAAAAAAACTCTCGCGCGCTGCAAACGAATATTATTATTATGCTTTCCGGCAGTAGTGAAGCCAAAATATCGATAGTACACTATCGATAGTTGACCTTGAAAATCACTTAGGATATCGACAGGGCTATCGATAGCATAATAATTATGTTTTAGCAGTTTTCATGAGACTGAGGTAGCAAACGAGCGTACGGCCCGCCTGATGTTAAGTACTTTTTTATGGGACTGAGGTGACTAATAAGCGTACGGCCCGCCTGAAGTTAAGCGCTTCGTTATGGGACTGAGGTGACAAACAAGCGTACGGACGCCTGATGTTAAGAACTTTTTTTATGGGACTGAGGTGACAAACAAGCGTACGGCCCGCCTGAAGTTAAGCACTTTTTTATGGGACTGACGTGACAAAAAGCGTACGGCCCGCCTGATGTTAAGAACTTTTTTATGGGACTGAGGTGACAAACAAGCGTACGGCCCGCCTGATGTTAAGAACTTTTTTATGGGACTGAGGTGACAAACAAGCGTACGTCCCGCCTGATGTTAAGCAGTTTTTTATGAGATTGTGGAAAACAAGCGTACGGCCCGCCTGATGTTAAGAACTTTTTATGGGACTGAGGTGGCAAACTAGCGTACGGCCCACCTGATGCTAAGCACTTTTTATGGGATTGTGGCAAACAAGCGTACGGCCCGCCTGGTGTTAAGAACTTTTTAATGGGACTGAAGCGGCAAACAAGCGTACGACCCGTCTGATGTTAAGCAGTTTTTTATGGGACTGTGGTCGCAAACAAGCGTTCGGCCCGCCTGATGTTAAGCAGGTTTTTATGGGACCGAGGTGGCAAACAAGCGTACGGCCCGCCTGATGTTAAGCACAATACCAAAGGCATTGCAAGCATATATAGGCCACGCTATGGTAACTGCTTAACATCAGGCCAGGCGTACGCTTGTTTGCCACCTCAGTTCCATTAAAAACTGCTTAACATCAGGCGGGCCGCACGCTTGCTTGCCACCTCAGTTCCATAAACACGTGCTTAACATCAGGCGGGCCATACGCTCGTTTGCCACCTCAGTTCCATAAAAACTGCTTAATATCAGGAGGGCCGCACGTTTGTTTGCCACCTACGTTCCATTAAAACTGCTTAATATCGGGCGGGCCGTACGCTTGTTTGCCACCTCAGTCCCATAAAGAACTGCTTAACATTAGGAGGGCCGCACGTTTGTTTGCCACCTCAGTTCCATTAAAACTGCTTAATATCAGGCGGGCCGTACGCTCGTTTGGCACCTCAGTCCCATAAAAAACTGCTTAACATTAGGCGGGCCGTACGCTCGTTTGCCACCCCCAGTCCCATAAAAAGTGCTTAACATTAGGCAGGCCGTACACTTGTTTGCCACCTCAGTTCAATAAAAACTGCTTTACATCAGGCGGGTCGTACGCTTGTTTACCACCTCAGTCCTATAAAAAACGTGCTTAACATCAGGCGGGCCGTACGCTTGTTTGCCACCTCAGTTCAATAAAAACTGCTTAGCATCAGGCGGGCCGTACGCTTGTTTGCCACCTCAGTCCCATAAAAAGTGCTTCACATCAGGCGGGCCGTACGCTTGTTTGCCACCACAGTCCCATAAATATAACTGCTTAACATCAGGCGGGTCGTACGCTTGTTTGCCACCTCAGTCCCATAAAAAAAGTGCTTAACATCAGGCGGGCCGTACGCTTGTTTGCCACCACAGTCCCATAAAATTAACTGCTTAACATCAGGCAGGCCGTACGCTTGTTTGCCACCTAAATCCCATAAAAATATAACTGCTTAACATCAGGCGGGCCGTACGCTTGTTTGCCACCTCAGTCCCATAAAAATATAACTGCTTAACATCAGGCGGGCCGTACGCTTGTTTGCCACCTCAGTCCCATAAAAATATAACTGCTTAACATCAGGCGGTAGTATAGATCACTCGGCCGCCAGCCGCCACAGCAAAAATAATGAATAGGATGCAATGCAAGATGCTAACTCGGTTCCGTTTGCGGCGAAAACGAAAGAAAACACCAGAAAGCGTGTGAATGAGACAAACGACCAAGCCAGCGCGTGCTAGAAAAGGATAGTGAGCGCATCTTATGTGCGGAACGACCTTGATTGCTAGTCGGCTGAAGCATGCGTCTGAGTTTAACCGGTTAATTGAGGTCTTAATATCGGTAAGCGTTCCGTTCGCTGCCATAACCGGTAAACAAAATTATTTCGGTTTAGTTAAAACCGGTTTCGTATTTAACCGGTCAATCATGAACGGAATTAAACCGGTTTCATGAACGATATTAACCGGTATTTCAAAACCGGTTCCAAGCCCTGCTTTAGAGATGTGACAAATTAAATGGTCTTCCTACAAAATATTACACCTGTAAGCAAAATTGAAATTACCTAAATTATAAAGTAAAAAACGCATAATTTTAAAATTAGTTGTTCCCACCTGTTTTACTTTTTAAATAACTCTGCCTGTGCCATTAGACTTGCTAAGGTTCTATATTTTATGAAGGTCTGTAGTCTGTATACTATACTTTCTACATATCTACGTAAAATGTTATATTTTTTCATTGAAACGTCTATTTTTAAACAGTATTGTTCTCTTGATAAATTTTAATGTTTTTACTCATTAGTGTCTCAAAATTATTTTAATTTTGATGTTATATTTAAAATAAAATGTTGATAATATTTTTGTAAGACATTATCTGTTAGTAGACATAAGCATAAATACGTAACCGAGTTATATATTTTGTTACCTCAACGAAAAGATTATTAATAATAGAAAGGAAAATGACATTATTGTAGATAATAATGTGATTGGTACATACTGTTTTAATATTTATCATGATATATTTATTTTTGCAGACATTTGTAAGTTAGTACAATTAGGTACTGTAATATAATGTGAGTAAGATTTGGAATTTATGTAGGTGTGAACCTGCATTTTAGATGTCATCTTTGTCATCAATATACATAGGTACATAATTTGACTGTGAACTGTATCAATTAATTTATTTTACACTTGTCTTGATCGGCATAATAAATATTTTCTTTTCAAATTACCTTCATATCAATAAAGCCTAACTTGCTCATAAAAACGTAAAAAAGAAATATTATTTTAATCTTTAATCATTGTAGTGACATTATACTCATTATTAAAGCTTAACATGTAGATTATAATATACTTAATAATAATACATAATATACTTAATGATTGTTAAATGTAAGTTTATAATAATAATATGTTTAATAATAATACTATTAAATAAAATTAATATCATGGAAGGTATACACTGCTGTGCAGTCTGACTAAAGAGAGTGGAAATAATAAAACTGGAACAAATTTTTAGCTATACTGAAAACGTTTGCCACCTATGGTTTATGAAATTATATGTTCTCAGTTTTACTGTAATAAACGTATAAATAAGAAAAAATCGGAATGCGATGCCAGGGAATGTTGGGAATGAATTAAGTATAAATACAGAGAGATACCTTTAACCGATAGTGGCGCCTCAATTTGCTTTTCCACTCTCTTAGTCAGACTATGGGTGTTCACTTTACTGCATTGGTAGCACGCCGGCCGTGACAAGACGACAATCCAGATAAATAGATTTGGTCTCATTCATTCCTATGCATTAAGTAAGAGAGCGAGAGATTCAGTGCGTCACTATTCAAGTCTTGTCATGCGCGTGTGCTAGCCTTGCTGATTCTTCTTAGGACTCTGAGGCCCCAATATAATGTGTAGATTCTTTAAGGTTTCAGTCATTCATACTATGTTGTAATTTCACTATAACTACTAACTGTGCCATTCCTTATGCTTTACAATATTTTTTTAAGTCTACCTATTTTTTACTTTTTATTAACGTCTTTGATTATAAGTTATCTTAAATTTAAATCTAATCCGAGTTCTATTTTATTATTTCTGCGGAATCTACTTCCTAAACCATTTTACCCATAGCGAAGTTAGATTTGTAGCATGGGATAATTGCATCATCTATTTAAGTGAGTTATTGTTTTGAAATTAACAGTATATATTATGGTCATTATTTTATTGCTAGGTAAGATATTTTTATTACTTGCGTAAGTATCTACCTTTATTTAATAGTCATAGAAGGTAAGTACATATATTTTTATTTTATTACGTACTCATTAGTACACTAACGGTTGGGTTCATGGATGGTGATTGGTCTGCTACCAAAGATTATTATCTATAAATTATACTATAGTGTTGTCTTGTAGGTACCTAACCTATCTAACAACATTAAGATTGCAAGAAAATGTAGGTAGGTGCCGTAGATTTATTTAAGCGCAATACATACTGAAGTCGTCGACCCGCCGATAAATGTCGCGGCTTATTTCGAAGGGTTTGTCTTCGGTGTGTAAAGCTCTAAAGCCGCCGACAGCGGCGGCTTCAGTGTTTATTGCGCTTTAAATACGTTCAATATATTTAATGTTATAAGTACATATGGACGCCATCCTCAGTTATCGTATTCATTTAAATAGAGTGCTTTTGTATAAAGTATAAGGTCAACAGCCCATTGCTGCTCACGTTGCATACGTTGTACATAAAATACCTGCTACTTATTACATACAGGTATGGAAGTGTAATTACAACCCTAAAAGCAGAGCATGAACGTTGTCAAATCAAATGTAGTGTGCACAGCGATAGTGGATTGACGGTTTAGTGATGTTACTTACATTAAAATTACCTATAGTGCATCTATAGTGCTATGACTTACTTCAAATTGTTAGAAATCCAATCCAATTGACTAGTTTATCAACTGATGGAATTGATGATTAAATTTAAATGACTATACAGTTATTATTATGCACCTAATTAAGATATTTAAGAATTAATCGGACAATTTCGCACTGTATACCTATTGTAATTATGTAATAAGCATCTGACATATCTGGACAAGCAAAACATCTAAGTATATAGTTGTTATTGTATACAATTGAATACCTCGATCAATTAATAACGTTTATAGATTGCAAAATAGTGTTCTAGAAAAGTATTACTTATATAAATTAGTTAGGCCCACAATTTAGCACAATAGCTCACTTCTAGTATTAGCTAAACTACACGACACACATTATTTTATTTTAATGTAAGAAAAATAATTAATTATATTCCAGAATATTATGTATACCTGCGATTTTGTTTACCTGCGCTTAAGCCTAATCAGTATTCTATTCAACTAAATATTTATACCTACATATTACCCATGTTTTGGACTAAACATAGATGTAAAATCTAAAAAATCATTTTTTCTAATTGTTGTGAACTTGATTTAGAAAAAGAAAATCATATCACGGCTTTATTTAGGCTCCATTAAGTACATAGGTATTACATTATTTTTCTTACTCAAAATAATAAATACTAAGATGATTCTAAGTATGAATTTATTAATATGGTCACAAAAGTACAAAAATATATTCATAAAGAATTTATTTGTCGTTTATAATACTTAACTACTCTTGAATAAATTGGAACGCACCTAGCACTACAATATAAGTCCAAAGTGTATTTGGTGCTTAACAGATTCCAAAGAATGTGATTTAGGTATATGTACGCGTACAGTTTTTTGGGTTATTTTTTTAATTATTTAAGTTAATGCAGTTTAAATAGATTTTAAAAAAACAGTCTAACCATGGCCTGATAAAGAAATATTACCATAAGCCTTTGATCTTCTTGCAAGTGTAAATATTAGGTCCTTAAAATATTATAATGGTGTGAATCATTGAATTAACTCAATAGAATATTTTAAAATATAAAATTAAATGTTCATTCCTTCAAACTGAGCTTGCCTGCACACATTGTTAATTAATTCTAAAGAAATATTTTCTTATCTCCTAATACACAGCTGTTGATGTTGATGTAGGTAGTTTTTTCAATGACACTTTTGTAGCATACTAATAATAATTACATAGGTTACCATGTTGGATTTTTGTAACTAACATTCAAGTATTAGACTAATTTTAACAAGACCACAATAATTGAGAGAATGTGGTATCTGTTTGCCCCACTTGAAATTATTGTGAAGATAATGAATGCAAGTATTTTTTGTGGTCTTGGTGTTGATGTTATGTCACATCTATTTTTCTATCTGAATTGGAAATGAAATTTCTACATAGTGACAGCAAATTGTTGTATAGAAATCACTTAGAGATGTAATATAAATATTGTTGATATTGCTTACAATGTAGTTTTATTCTACCTAATCCTAAAATGAATAAAATGTTAGTTTTTAATTCTGAAACTGTTTAATAGCACAATCTGTTACATTAACTTTGTACACAAAAGAAAGCTTTTTACACTTATTTCACATTGACTCTTTTTAGACTTGGTGCTACAACTGGTCCTTTACCAGGTACCACTAAGGGGCTTCCCTTATAGCATGCCACCTTATCCTCATTAGTCATGAGATCAGGAGCACAGGTTTCAAATATTTTTTTCTTAGGGTTCAGCTGAGGCTCTGGTTCTCTTGGGTAGTCTTCACATGAAACTAGGTCTCCAGGAACAGCTCCGTTTGGTGGTACCAGCACTTCGACTTTATCAGGGGATGAAGCACACATGACCATTGCTTCAGATGTAACACCCCTCATCTAAAAGTTAAGTAATAATTAGTTCTTACAAAAATTCTATACCTACTTAGCATACTAGTATTTAAAACTGCATTTATTGGTGAAAATTCATTGCAAACAAATTATGACTTCCCACACCAAAAACAATGACAATTTAATATTTATTAAAACTACTGTACCTTTACTGGTTTCAAGTTGCATAGAACCATTACAATTCTATCTCTCATCTCCTCAATGGGAACATGATTCACAAGCCCAGAGACCACTGTCCGTGGTTTCTCCTCCCCACATTCAATTTTCTCCACATACAATGAGTCTGCATCGGGATGTTTATTGATATCTACAATCTTTCCAATTCTTAAATCTAATTTTCTAATGTCTACAACAGTATCCTCCACTTGAGTAGTGGGTTTTGGTTTAGTTTTCTTGATAGTGTCTTTTTCTTTTTTAGCTGCAGGCTGCTCTGCTTTTTGAGGGGCCTCTTCTACAGCAACAGGATTAACTACAGCAGAATCTTTTCCTGGAATAGTGTACTGCTTCTTGCCATTCAATGTTTCTAATCTTATTAGTTCTCCTCTTGCAGATTGTACTTTTGCAGCAAGAATTCTGTTTTCTTCAGTGAGTGCCTTGACTTTTTCTTCAATTTTTATTTTCTTTACATCTTCCAACTTAAAATAGAAATAGTTTTTTAATTAAAAAAGGAAGTATACACAAATACTGCCTCACTAGTCTAGCGGCCTATCTTAATGTTTCGAAAGTGTGACTGGTAATGGATCGTCTCTTACAACGATGGGATTTGACGCAAAGTTACTGATGAATACGAAATGTGAGGATACCTACAATCTGTCTGCCTACGTCTTCGAGGAATAAAGGCGTGACGGTATTTTTTCAGATGTTGGCGAAGTATTCTTACCTTACTTCTTAATTCTGCTAGACGTTTTTCAGCAGTCTCAGCATTGTTTAATATTCTAGTTACTATGTTTTGAGACATTTGTCTAGATATAATGCGAGTTATCATGGGAAATGAACGAAAATAGTTCAAAATAGGTTAGGTAAACCAACACTGACACGACTGACACATTCTCTTAAATCATGACATTGACAGACAGCGGATGAGCGGACAGCATGAACGTAACACTTCAAGGACTGTGGACTACAAACTTTATTTTCCATTCATTCATTCAAAAATAAACCTTATCTAACGGACTTAACGCCCACGATGCAGGCTTTATAAAAACCGGTCCCAGCCAGATACCTATAACTGCGCCTTCTTTCCCTTTCTAACAGTACAACCTTTCAACCCTTGTGTTGCCAGTTAATATTTATTCGATCACTTTAAATTTGGTACATTTTCATGTTAAGAATAATAAACAATAAAGTCGATTAATGAAATACCTATGGTATAGTATAAGAATATCCTAAGATTAAAATTTCAAATATAAATAAATATCTGAAAATAAGTACTTACCTTCTTTAATAATTCGCTTGTAATTGTCAGTTCCGTGATGTCTATAGGAATCGTAGCAGAAATAAAATTAAACACTTGAAACACAGAACGTCAATTTGCGTGACACACGACATTTTCAGCGAATTTTAAATCTAGAGGATTGTGCTGAATTTTCTTATAAAAATGGGTAGAATATGCGTAATGGAAGGGTGTAAAAGCGAATATTATCCGAATTAAGGATTATCTTAACATAGGTAAGTGGGTAACTATGTTTTCCACGTTAAGTACATTTTAGATGTTCGGGTGACATAAATTTCGGTAGTAAAAAGGACTATAATATCAATCTTATTATGTGTCTGTGTTAACTGAGGAATATCGTCCACGGGAACTGTTTGCAGCGATAAAGTCGCGCTTTTCGTTGCCGCACGACTGCATCGCTACTTTTTGAAGTCGGTCGCATTTGCATCGCGCGACATACCACACGCTGGTAAAACGCGACGCTCACGCCGCGTTGTCACGGCTCGCCGGGCTCGCACGCGGCGTTCGCGTCGTTCACACGCTCAAGGAACGCGCACGTCTAGGGCCAGATTAACCCTTTCAGGGCCCCTAGGCAATGCAATTCTCGGGGCCCCTTTCCTTTACCCTTTTGTTACTTTTTAATAGTACATTACTGCCACGGTCTGTTATGAGTGTGTTGCTGGGCGCGTTGTTGATGGCCGAAAGCGCGGCGCAGCGCAGCTCCAGGGCTCCACAGCGCGGTCAGCATTGCAACCCTTGATGGACAATATAAAATAAAGGCCGAGACCGGTGGTTTGTCGATTGAAATTGTTTGAAATCGGGACGACTTTTGACTTTACACTTCCCGATTACTCCTAAGCAATAAAAAACAAAAAAACTATTTTGTCTTTTTCAGATTACCTAAAACTACAGATCCCAGGCGTGTAAATTGGTTTCAACGAATACCTATTGGCTACAGAAAAATTACCCAAAATTCCGTCATATGCAGCAAGCATTTTAAGCCGACAGATGATGTCCCTAATTTAATACAACGAGTTTTAAAAGAAAATGCCCTGCCCTCACTGTTCCTTTTCGTTAGCACAAAGGACAATGGGCAAAAATGGTCCAAATGTCCAACACTTCCGAAACCTACGTCACTCGATAGACCACTACATACTGAGTAACTTTTGCAAAGGCAGTTCAACAAAATAAGTAGTCAGTAAAAAATGAGTAGTTTAAAAGAATATTTTAATTTTTTTATTTCACACTTAGTGTTTGTCGTTATGTCTTATACATTTTTTTCGAAAGGCAACAAATTAAATTCACTTTCTAACATTAAATGAAAATAAAAAAAGCTGTCAGAAGGCAAAAAATGCCGTGAAACATATTTTATTATTATTATTGTTACTGATGATAAGTGAAAAAGTAAGGTAACGCATAGAAGGTACCTGCTTATTTATTTTATAGAAGCGCAACATCAGAAAATACGTAAGAATGCTGCTGTTGTTGTTGTTGTTCACTTTTCATCAGGTAACAAAAATAATAATAAAATATTTTTCACGGCATTTTTTGCTTTCTGACAGCTTATTTTATTTTTATTTAATGTTAGTAAGAGTATTTGTATTGTTGCCTTTCAAAAAAATGTATAAACATAATAATAAGGGTGAAATCAAAAAAATATGTTTTTTAAACTACCCATATTTTTTTACTGACAGCTTATTTTGTTGATCTGTCTTTGTAAAAGTTACTCAGTATTTAGTGGTCTATCGGGTTACGTAAGTCTCGTCAGTGGTGTATATTTGGACCAAGTCCCATACAATTTTGCCCATTGTCCTTTAATTTTGTCTTATGGTCTAATTAGTTGGATATTCTTAGGGTACCGTACCTAATAAGGAAAAAAAACTAAACCCTAATATGATCACTTTGTTGTCCTTCTGTCTGTCTCTATGTCCGTCTGTCACAACTTGCACAGCCCAAATCAAACATAACATGTTAACAGTAGTAGGTACCTTTTATAGCATGGAAAAAGAGTAAGTATAGGAAAGATAAGTATAGGAAAAACCTATATGGAGAGCCTAGACAACGTCCAAGCGTGTGAAGTGTCATGTTACTTTATATTACAAAGTGGCAAAATCTACGACCTTAAATACTATTTTGTAACTTCATTTAGGTTGCCAAGATACAGACAGGCACTCGTGTGGTTTGGCCACCGCAGACTAATTTATTGTACCTACTCATGTTCTTAAGAAAATAAACATCCCTTTCCTTATTTTATTATTTTCCTATCATAACAATCTCGGAACAAAAGCACGTTTTCACCAGATGTCCATGGGGACGTTCTCAAAATTTGAAAATATTATGGTCACTCTTGTTGGCAAAGGAAACAACGTTCAGTATGGTATCTCGCTGTCGGCTTCACTTTTGCTGCCAAGTCCGCATTCCAGGTGTTAGAGACTTAAAACTTCCTTGGCGGACAACCAGAAAAATAACCATGAACGTAAATAAATACTGGCCAGCTTACTGCTGCACAAAAAACGAGCCGAGTGAGAGACCCATTGTGGTACAGTGTTCCTTCTACTAGGGTGTCCTCTCAATAAAAAAAATTAACGTAATTATTGTATTATCAACATAGTAACGCACGTGACCGATATTTTATAGCTATAACGGAAGTGTTTCTGATGCCTGTCGAAGGTATAAAAGTAGGTAGGTACCTTGTTACTGTGGTACATCTTCGCATAAGTAGTCACTCTAAAAATAAAAGACACATTGCAAACAAATACATCAACTGTATGGTCCCAAACGAAGTAACGCTTGTACCTACTATAAATGTACCACCCAATGAACTGAAAGCGATCCCAGACCAGAGCTAATTATTACGAAAAGGCCATTTCCGGAATTTGCCCCATCGGGAATCAAATTCGCAACCAACCGGTGCAATGAGCCTAGCGGCCTACGTTCAAACCGCTACGCCAAGCGGACAACAAAGTCATGTGGCTTTATGGTCATCCTAGCTTAACATCACTACCAATGTTACCATCTAAAGATAAAAAAACCGTTCTTTTACAAAATATAAATAATATTCAATATTTCTTGCTATAAAAATATGACTACAAATTAAAAATAATCATTATGATCCAACATATTTCGTTGAAACAATAGTCACGATAAATAATATATTAATTTATTTGGTTGATTTAAAAACTACCAATCACTACCCAACGATAGTACTATTTTGGCTTGGCAACTTGGAGTGTCAGGGACACGGTCCCACACTGCGCCCCTCGCTCGGCTCGTTTTTCTATCTACAGAATTGTCAAGGTATAATAAACCTTAAAATAGGACAATAAAGTTTAATTTCTTCTTAACCAAAAACTCAACTTGTCTATCCTGCAATATAAATCTTTGAACATTACATAATTATTATACTCTGATTTTTAATTAGGTATGTGGACTAAAATGACAGCTTTTATATTTTAACTGAATCTATTTTTATAAGTGATTTTGATTTTGTTCCTTTTTTTTCTCTTAAAGTAGGTAGGTAGGTACTAAAATAGAATATACCAGTAGTATCCACGGATGTACCTATAATGAAGGATTTATCACTTGAGTTTTTGGTTAAGAAGAAATTCAACTTTATTCTGCTGCCGTAAGGTCTATTATACCTTGATAATTCTTAGACAGAAAAACGAGCCGAGCGAGAGGCCCCAGTTGGGACCATGTCCCTCTCATTTCGAGTTGCCATGACAAAATAATATTATCGTTGGGTAGTGATTTTTAGTTTTTAAATCAAGCAAATAAATTAATTTACTACTACTACTATCGTGACTATTGTTTATATGATAAAACAATAGTCACGATAAATAATAAATTATTTTATTTGCTTTATTTAAAAACTAACAATCACTACCCAACGATAATATTATTTTGGCATGGCAACTCGAAATGAGAGGGACACGGTCCCAACTGGGGCCTCTCGCTCGGCTCGTTTTTTGTGCAGTAGTGAACAGTCCAGTACCTATGTATTTACGTTCGTGGTATAGTATCATAAAAACAATCATAGATTTACCAATAAGGAAGACTATTCTGATTTTGATCAAGCCAAGGAAGTTTTAAGTCTCTAACACCTGGAATGCGGACTTGGCAGCAAAAGTGAAGCCGACAGCGAGATACCATACTGAACGTTGTTTCCTTTGCCAACAAGAGTGACCATAATATTTTGAAATTTTGAGAACGTCCCCATGGACATCTAGTGAAAACGTGCTTTTGTTCCGAGATTGTTATGATAGGAAAATAATAAAATAAGGAAAGGGATGTTTATTTTCTTAAGAACATGAGTAGGTACAATAAATTAGTCTGCGGTGGCCAAACCACACGAGTGCCTGTCTGTATCTTGGCAACCTAAATGAAGTTACAAAATAGTATTTAAGGTCGTAGATTTTGCCACTTTGTAATATAAAGTAACATGACACTTCACACGCTTGGACGTTGTCTAGGCTCTCCATATCTCTGGTTTTTCCTATACTTATCTTTCCTATACTTACTCTTTTTCTATGCTATATAAAAGGTACCTACTACTGTTAACATGTTATGTTTGATTTGGGCTGTGCAAGTTGTGACAGACGGACATAGAGACAGACAGAAGGACAACAAAGTGATCATATTAGGGTTTAGTTTTTTTTCCTTATTAGGAAACTACCCTAAGAATATCCAACTAATTAGACCATAAGACAAAATTAAAGGACAATGGGCAAAATTGTATGGGACTTGGTCCAAATATACACCACTGACGAGACTTACGTAACCCGATAGACCACTAAATACTGAGTAACTTTTACAAAGACAGATCAACAAAATAAGCTGTCAGTAAAAAAATATGGGTAGTTTAAAAAACATATTTTTTTGATTTCACCCTTATTATTATGTTTATACATTTTTTTGAAAGGCAACAATACAAATACTCTTACTAACATTAAATAAAAATAAAATAAGCTGTCAGAAAGCAAAAAATGCCGTGAAAAATATTTTATTATTATTTTTGTTACCTGATGAAAAGTGAACAACAACAACAACAGCAGCATTCTTACGTATTTTCTGATGTTGCGCTTCTATAAAATAAATAAGCAGGTACCTTCTATGCGTTACCTTACTTTTTCACTTATCATCAGTAACAATAATAATAATAAAATATGTTTCACGGCATTTTTTGCCTTCTGACAGCTTTTTTTATTTTCATTTAATGTTAGAAAGTGAATTTAATTTGTTGCCTTTCGAAAAAAATGTATAAGACATAACGACAAACACTAAGTGTGAAATAAAAAAATTAAAATATTCTTTTAAACTACTCATTTTTTACTGACTACTTATTTTGTTGAACTGCCTTTGCAAAAGTTACTCAGTATGTAGTGGTCTATCGAGTGACGTAGGTTTCGGAAGTGTTGGACATTTGGACCATTTTTGCCCATTGTCCTTTGTGCTAACGAAAAGGAACAGTGAGGGCAGGGCATTTTCTTTTAAAACTCGTTGTATTAAATTAGGGACATCATCTGTCGGCTTAAAATGCTTGCTGCATATGACGGAATTTTGGGTAATTTTTCTGTAGCCAATAGGTATTCGTTGAAACCAATTTACACGCCTGGGATCTGTAGTTTTAGGTAATCTGAAAAAGACAAAATTGTTTTTTTGTTTTTTATTGCTTAGGAGTAATCGGGAAGTGTAAAGTCAAAAGTCGTCCCGATTTCAAACAATTTCAATCGACAAACCACCGGTCTCGGCCTTTATTTTATATTGTCCATCAAGGGTTGCAATGCTGACCGCGCTGTGGAGCCCTGGAGCTGCGCTGCGCCGCGCTTTCGGCCATCAACAACGCGCCCAGCAACACACTCATTACAGACCGTGGCAGTAATGTACTATTAAAAAGTAACAAAAGGGTAAAGGAAAGGGGCCCCGAGAATTGCATTGCCTAGGGGCCCTGAAAGGGTTAATCTGGCCCTATACGTGCGCGTTCCTTGAGCGTGTGAACGACGCGAACGCCGCGTGCGAGCCCGGCGAGCTGTGACAACGCGGCGTGAGCGTCGCGTTTTACCAGCGTGTGGTATGTCGCGCGTTGCAAATGCGACCGACTTCAAAAAGTAGCGATGCAGTCGTGCGGCAACGAAAAGCGCGACTTTATCGCTGCAAACAGTTCCCGTGGACGATATTCCTCAGTTAACACAGACACATAATAAGATTGATATTATAGTCCTTTTTACTACCGAAATTTATGTCACCCGAACATCTAAAATGTACTTAACGTGGAAAACATAGTTACCCACTTACCTATGTTAAGATAATCCTTAATTCGGATAATATTCGCTTTTACACCCTTCCATTACGCATATTCTACCCATTTTTATAAGAAAATTCAGCACAATCCTCTAGATTTAAAATTCGCTGAAAATGTCGTGTGTCACGCAAATTGACGTTCTGTGTTTCAAGTGTTTAATTTTATTTCTGCTACGATTCCTATAGACATCACGGAACTGACAATTACAAGCGAATTATTAAAGAAGGTAAGTACTTATTTTCAGATATTTATTTATATTTGAAATTTTAATCTTAGGATATTCTTATACTTTACCATAGGTATTTCATTAATCGACTTTATTGTTTATTATTCTTAACATGAAAATGTACCAAATTTAAGGTGATCGAATAAATATTAACTGGCAACACAAGGGTTGAAAGGTTGTACTGGGGGGCTTTTTGACGGGAAGTGGAAAAGTCATGTTGTCATTTTTGTTTTAATTTCCAAAACTTGTGTTTTCGTGTATTATAGTGTGTAATATTGGTGGAATATTAACCATTATATGGTCATAAATGTGCGTGAGTGTGGGCAATTGGAACAAAAGTGATGAAACATGATTTTCGGCTTCTCACAAGAAGTCTAGTAATTTGTCAGTAAAGTATCCGCCACTTTACTGATAGGGTTTGGGGGGGTAGAAATAAGGTAGTTATAAGGTAGATTTAAGGTAGTTATAAGGTAGAATTAAGAAAAAAATTTAATAAAAGTATACTGATGTTAGGCTCCAAAGGGCTAGTTCCCAGGGGCCGTAAAACTAATCTTATAAAAAAAAAAAAAAGGTTGTACTGTTAGAAAGGGAAAGAAGGCGCAGTTATAGGTATCTGGCTGGGACCGGTTTTTATAAAGCGTGCATCGTGGGCGTTAAGTGCGTCAGATAAGGTTTATTTTTGAATGAATGAATGGAAAATAAAGTTTGTAGTCCACAGTCCTTGAAGTGTTACGTTCATGGATCAAGCATTAACTTCTTGTTTCTGATAAATAATAGCCAGTCTAAAAAATGGGATCTAATCTAACTAAAGAAAAAAAAAGAACAAATATGGCCGTTGGAAGCGCGTCATAAAATGTTCTGACGTTGTTTATATTTTCGCAAAATAATAGAATTTATTATTTGCCATATTGGGATTTTGTGAGTGATTTGAGTATCATGTAATCTGATTGTTCTGCGTATCTGTCGATGACTGCAATAATGTTTTAAAGATAATTTACAAGAAACGATGTCAAATAACACTGTCGGCTCGTCGGGGCCTGCTCCCGGCAAAATACGTGGACCTGGAAGACCACCAAAGCGTACGTGCACTTGGTGTGGGGAAAGTAAAACCCCTTTGAAGTACGTTCTACCGACTGAGAATGGTAAAAAAGAGTTTTGTTCAGAAACGTGTTTGTCCGAATTCAGGCAAGCTTACAGCAAAGGCGCCTGTCTCCATTGTGACAATGTTATTCGGGGTAATGCGCCTTCGAGCAGCAAGAATTTTTGTTCCACATATTGTCTCAATAAATATCAAAAGAAAAATGAGAAACGAACTACGTCTCCTCAATCTGGTAATGGTCCGAATGGTTCAGAGAACCATTCCAACAATAATTCCGCCGGTTCTTTTTACGATATTTATCAGGCTTTCGATTGGAAAGAATACATGAAAGATACAAGTAGTGTAGCAGCTGCCCAAGAATGTTTCAAGCAGGCTCCAATGCCCCCAGTGAATGATTTCAAGGTGGGAATGAAGTTAGAAGCACTGGATCCACGCAACTTGACATCAACTTGCATCGCAACAGTTGTGGGAGTTTTGGGCCCACGGTTAAGGTTGAGACTAGACGGAAGTGACAATAAAAATGACTTTTGGCGTTTGGTTGATGCTGGTGACATTCATCCAATAGGATATTGTGAAAAGAATGACGGAATGTTACAGCCACCGCTGGGTTTTCGTATGAACGCTAGTAGCTGGCCTATGTTCTTGCTCAAAACTCTGAATGGTGCAGAAATGGCTCCACCAAAAGTGTTTCAGCCTGAACCCCCGACTCCAAAGTCCAATGTGTTTGTTGTCGGCCAAAAGTTGGAAGCGGTGGATAAAAAGAATCCTCAGCTTATATGCTGTGCCACAGTTGGTGCAGTGAAGAATGAGCAGATACATGTGACTTTTGATGGTTGGAGAGGTGCATTTGACTACTGGTGCAAGTATGACTCCCGGGATATATTCCCAGTGGGCTGGTGTGCCCGAGCTGGGCACCCACTGCAACCTCCTGGACAAAAAAGTGCTACAGCACCATCAAGGTAATTGTATTGTATTTTCTACCAAGCAATTGCAATAGTGACATGATCCATCCATTTGTATTGCAATAATAAACGTAGCATTCCAGTCTGGTTATAGAGTTAAGTAAAATGTAGAATGATAATGCCCTCATAGGCAAAATAAACAATTTTGGCTTTCTTAATCAAAGGTAGATGGATTGAATGACTAACTACCTAGTCACATATAACACTATGGCTATAGGAGTAGAATATAATAGCTTATGAATTAATAGTAGTAAGTACAATGCTACTTCTAGAACTATTTCTGCTTGCTATCCATATTATAAAATTGTCATAAAACATTACAGATTCAAACTGAGGACTAGTGGTATGCCCAATCCAGCATTACCTGAAGGTGGCTCCACCGGGGCTGGGAACTCCAACACCTCAACAACATCTATACCGGCTGCCACCGTTTGTCTCCGCATCCGTAGCAGTTGTTCCGGAGGGAGCAGTTCACTACCAAGCTCAGTGTCTGGTTCAGGACCTTCCGGAGCTGCCGAGGCTCTGGTTAAAGACTTGCTCAATGTCCATCCAGATCCACAGAGGTTGACGCGAGCAATACTGACTGCTTCTAGTAGTTACTCCAATATAACAAATGTACAGGTAATGAGAATCAATATTAGGTCAACAAAACAACTCATAACCAACACTATAGTTAAAAGTAAGCTTTCTTATGAATATAATTTGAAATAATCGAAATTGGTCCATCTGTTGCGATTTTTTAACACATTTTATATAATGTGCGTGTGACGTTACACGGGGCCGTCGGATTGAAGGCGTGCTGTACCCGCGCCGGTCCGCGCCGCTATTCATTACAAAGCGCGGGTGGCTCAAATAGGTAATGACCGCGCGCGATTTTCGCTAGTAATTTGTTCACCACATCGTAAATTTTTGTCGTAGACCAAAAATTTTTGCACTGTATGTTATGGATTTCTTAGCTCTATAAATCTGCGTTCTCAACTAAATTCGTTACGCAAACCCATTATTTTTGTAAAAGGAATGGAATGTTAAAAATTCACTTTCTTCAAGACCCATAAGCCCATAATACCCAGTCTGTGCTCAAAGTGGTAGAAATAAACAATATAATAAACAGATTTGAATCTGCTGTTTATTGTTATGACGTCTATAGAAATACTATTACTATCCCAGCAGGGTCACCATAAGAATGTCTTAATAATTTCTTGACTTCATTTCACAATGTGCTGACACTGGCAATTTTGCGCGTCATCGTGAACTTATTATCCTATACTTATGTTGCATAGCTATAGTTTTCTGCTATTACCTATAATTTCTATACTGTATGTTGCAGGTGTCATCAGGAACTAAAAATTATTCAGTGAAGGTACCTTCTGAACTAACGGTAGATGAACTGAAAAACTGGCTGAAGGGGGTGTGCAGTGGGGTGGGGTGTTGTGTGGGTATGATAGAGATAGACACGGGTGAAGCCGCGGGCCGGCCTTGTACCCTGTGCGGCGAGTCCACTTCCAATAATGTATCACCAGGTGTGAAGAGGCCTAGCAGTGTAAGTATTCTTATGGAGCAATATGGAGCTAAATAATAAATTAACAATTTCTTATATTTGCGAGCACACGAATTAATTAACTGATTACCTTTGAAGCTTTATAGTTATCTCATATTAGGCAGCCATAATTTTGGCCTAGTGAAGGTCGCGAGAAACCGCTGGATGCAAGTGGAACAGGACCGGTTGTTGTGGAAAACCTGGGGGGAGGGCTATGTCCTACAGTGGTTGTCGTCTCTGGGCTGAAATGATGATGATGAAATAGTTTATAACTTGGATTACTAAATAGTTCAGTTTCCTTTGAGTAGTGCCGTGGGCGAATAATAGCCTTACGTCCACCATTACATACTTCGTCCATGCCTCTAATGTATGCACACTGGAAGTACTGAGGTATTCAATGAGTGATGAACGTGATTGTGTCCAGGAGGAGAGCCCGGTGAACGGGTGCGGGGGGGAGTGCGCGGGCGGCGCGGGGAGCGGCGCGAGTGGGGCGGGCGGGGCGGGCGGCGGCGGGACGGGCGCGGGCGGCAAGGTGGCGCGCGGCGAGGCGGCGTCGTCCACGACGGGCGCGCCGCCGCCGCCCGCGCCCAGCGCGCCGCCCGCCGACTGGTCCGTGGAGGACGTCATCGGGTTCATCGCCGCCGCCGACCACGCGCTCGCCGCGCACGCAGACCTCTTCAGGAAGCACGTAAGTGTTACATACTTTTCATCCAACCAGCCACACTGGCCATGTGGATTGTCTACAAACGTGTCTACAAATTGTTACGCTTCCATACATTTAGGGCAATAAAACACCGGGTAGCGACGACGGCAGCCACCGTAGCCAACTAAATCGTATTGAAATGTATGGCAGGTAACACAACTGGTGATGGCCTACGTCGCCAATCCGTCGCCAGTTGTGTTACCTGCCATACTTTTAAATACGAATTACTTTGCGCTCAACACAGTCCGGGTGAAGTTGTAGAGGCCACTTTGGCCAACAATATATAGTCCATAAAAAAAAAGTTGCCTACGGTGGCTGGCGACGTCGCCATGGCTACCCGGTGTGTAATGGCCCTTACGCCTATTGATTTTTAGAAACGCTTGTATGCTGGGGATGCCGATAAGCATTAAGGACTGTGTGCATCTTTGATATGACTGGCCAAAACTGAGTATGAGAGTTTTTCAAGCGTGCCGTTAGTTCCTCAATTACTTCCTTATTGTGGATACTTAGTCTAAAAATAAAAGAATAAGATTTTAATGACCATGGTCTACGCTTACATACCTCTACCGCGCTGAAAATTCGCAATGCCCGCCCAGCAACAGAGCAGTGTGCGCACGTCAACAAAAAATCTGGGGTTGAGTCAACTGTTTATTCATTTCAACGGTGGCAAAACGCTAATAACTATTTCAGGCATCATAGGTTAACATATTGTGATAGTTGGCATAGCCTTAAGGGAACTAAAAAGCTTTAAGAAATCGCAGAATTTCTGGAACACATTAACGCACTTTGGTTCGGAGACGGATCCAGTCGAAATAAAATCGCGTCTTTGATATGCGACAATGCGTCCTGAAATAAGTCACGTTCTGAGCGAAAGTGTAGTGCTAGTTTGATAGGTAGTAGCAAATTTAGTAGGTAAGTACAATTCATTTTGTGTTTTAGGTTTCTTCGTTGATCGGCCAGTTGATTATTATTATTTGGTGTCGTATTGTTTCAGGAAATAGACGGCAAAGCGCTCCTGCTACTCAACTCCGATATGATGATGAAGTACATGGGCTTGAAGCTCGGCCCTGCTCTCAAAATATGCAATCTGGTATCGAAAATAAAAAATCGCCGGCATTATAGTACCTAACTAAGTAGGTATACAATAATATTATGATAATGATTCAACTCTTAGAGTCTGAAACTATAAGTTTCTTAGTTTTGTTAATTGATAAGTTTTCTGCATTTCGGTAATAAAGTGATTTCTATTTTTAAGTGCTGTTACATCTGCTTTACTTTCTTCGTCGGAATCTCAGGAAAACGTAAAAAATATAAATCTTCAATTTAGTTTATTTCGGAATATTTCTTCAATCAAGTGCTCTAGGATTGTTACAATCGTTAATGTGCAGCTGATTTTTTTATATTTTAGCACTTAATTGAAATGTTCACATAGCACTATTCCTTACACACAGTTCAATTTATATTAACACAAGTGCTGTGGTGCAGTTTAAATTATAGATAGATAGTATACCCTATATCAGTTTTCCTTAAAATTTCAAAGGTATAGTCATGTAAATAAGTATTTCGATGAGTAAAACTTGCATTTAATGTAGTTCGAGCTCAACTTGCTTAATCCGCTAAAATCTTAATAATTGTTACTCTCTGGCTGTATTATGTAGTTATTAAAATAAATGTATATAATTATCGGCTAGTCGTGCGTCAACTATTGCCAGGACGGTAGAGACATGAATATTACACACCTCCAATTCATCTATGTACAGAAATTCTATTGTAGATTAGGGTCTTAGTGCCTTTCAGCGATTAGGTGTACTTAAGAGTATCTCATAACCATGATTATAAGATAAATAAACCCATGGACACCAATTACAGTTGTGATATGCAAACAATGTTTCGAAAACAAGTTGCCAGCAATTTCGGAGACGCCTACACCACGCGAAACGAGTCACTTAATGTTTATCGCTGCATCAAATCATTTAAATTAGATATACCGGTTTAACATTTCATACACTGAACTTTTGGCAGCAAAATCTTTAAAAGTTTAAGAAACTGCAACGAGTAATGTATCTGAACATTGTTTCATTGGCAAATGCGAGGCTTTATCACTGTCGATATCCCACAAACAGGTTTGGGTCTAGCAATGGTTCTCAATTCCGTATTCTCGACACGTTTGTAGATTGTTCCTTATGTGACACTATTTTGTATGAATGATAGAAGTATTTTATTTGTAAAGCTATGGTATTTAATTTTAGTTTGCCATTTTCAAGTGTTATGATGTTAAAATCATCATATTTCATCATTGTGATATTTCAATGTTATCTGTTAAAGTGATAAATAATAATAATATTAATTATGTTGGTTTTTTAATTACGTGATGTATATTATTTAAGTTTTCACATGACATGATAATAACTAAGTTTAGTAGAATATGGTATATTAGATATTTAATTTGCCCATTTTGTTATTGTACATATTTTTAATTATTTGAATAATTTTATTTTAACAGGGAGTGACACTGGCTTTTAGTTATTTCGTGAGCACTGAAATATTAGCTACGAAAGCTTTTTAAAGTATATTATATGGACTTACGTTCAATTTAATTTCTATAGGCAAGTACACAGTTTTAATTTTTGTTTTGATTTAGGTAGGTACATAATTATTATATTGAGTCCGTCTGATTTATTACTGTACTAAGTACCTATACGGGATACATTTTTATATTATTATGTTAGTATGGCTCTGTATATACCTACTACATAGAATTGAAACATAAGTATCATATTGTGGAATTAAGTTTTCACTTCAAAAAATATTATTTTATTACTGTAGAATTTTTAATAATTATTATGTATGTACATAGGCGAATATAAATTGGAAACAGATGTGTATAAATTAAATAAAAATGCAAAAATGATAAATTAGTTTCATTGAACGTTATGTAATAAATTGGCGTAACCATTGATATAGTCATGCGGCTCAAATTTTCCGGATGCGACTAGTTATTCACCTACTGAAATGAATTGCCGTGAGTCAGCCGTAACGTAGCCCAAAAAGCCGCTCATCAGTGTAATCGAGTTCAATTTAAGAGTAGCGTGCACGTAATGAACAATATCTATAGTTACAGTCATCCCATGAATATTTACCATGAAACACGAGAATTACTTTTATTTCAACCTTTCTATTACTATTATACATCATGTGTCTCTTACCCGACTGCGGCATGATAAGGATATTCATACAGGTGATATAGAAATGACATCACACTACATGTGATTCGGATAATTTTGGGAACATAAATCAACAAAAGAATTGGGAGTACAGTTAAATTGTTCGCTTATTTTCATACGCGAGCATATTTTTTTACCAATTGATTTGTTTATTGATGATCCTAAAATAATCTAAATCAAATTACTTACCTTTAAAATAAAATATTGCCATCGATTTAGATGCCATCCTGTATAATTACCTCCTTCCCTCCTACTTACCTACTGGTAGGTATATAATAATTATCTTGAGACATTGGTCACTGACCGTCGCAATCAATAAACTGGCAATTCCCCGCGTTTGGTAAATAACATTGACAATCAAGAGAAGGGGCGAGCGGCGCCGCGCGAGCGCAGCTTGGATTCAGGACACAACAATGGCAATGGCATGGCTGCCAGTCGGTAGTCGCAGGCCGCGCTGAACGCTGCGCCTCGGACCACTCGGCCGCACTGTTAACAAGTGCCTCCGCGCGTGATAATCTACACAGCTGTGAAACAAATAATATATCAAAATGGAGATGCAAGAACGAAACGGTAAGAATTAATGATGGTGAAAGTGTGTGCATATCGACGCCAGTGACTCCGTAGTGTGTTGACCCCGATACTGGACCTTGGCATGGCAAGTTAGCATTGACACTGAGGATATTTAAAATTCTGCACACTTCCTTCAATACACCTGCATTCACATTTGGAAGCTATTCAGCATTCCAAATTCGTGTTTTTGGACAGTTCAACTGTATTGAAACTTTGATTGAAACTAATCTGGCAATTTAGTCAATTCTCCCTATTATCCCTATATGGTACATTTCCAACATTTTCCTTTGGTTGATTATCTATAGTCGTTCCTAAAGGATTTCATCATTCTTTAAAGCAATTTCTTACTTGGTGCAATTTCTGCTTGTGAGGCAGTAAGTAATTGTAGTTCAAGTTGGGTTATCAAACAAACAAGTAAATAAGTAAGCACGTCAATAAGGTTTTGAAATGATTCAAAAGTACGAATAACAAGATTGATAAGACGAAGTCACTACTTAAAGAAAAGTAGTCCAAATAATGTATGTTTACCGACTTATAAGGCTATCCTAACGAGAACTGCACAAGGTTTATGAAATTTCAGCTTACAAAACCTCCCTTTTTCAAATACTCATTTCATAACTCCGTTTTAAGCCGGTATCATTTCTTGGCTTGGTTCACATCAAATAATAACTTGTGTTACCAACCTATATTTACAGAGAAAATAGTAATTACTAAGTATGTATTTTAGTTAAGACTACCGCAGAGAAAACGAGTTTGCGATCACATGTCGCATAGTACCTATACCTATCTCATTGATTGAACGATTGACCCAGGTACATAGAGTTTGGTATTCCTGGATGTGGTTGTGTTTACTTCCTAATAGTTCTCGCGATATAAATAAACAATACAGGAAGGTAGAACTACTACAGTCACGCGGTTAAATCAATGTTGCGGATTATTCTATCGTATGGGTGCGGCTTTAGAAAAGTTTACATTTTAACAGAATTAACTTAATTAATTTTACCACTTTATGTACGATTTACCTTTTATTCTCAAGATATTACCTAAAGACTGGACCTATAGGTACGATATAAGTCCGTTTACAAACTTTTTTATAGGTATTGGTTTTATGTTATAAAACCGGTCGGACGGCCCCTGGCTGTGACATTTATTCGCATCCCTGCATTGAGCTCAGAATAATGATTCGAAATTACAGTTAAATGGGTACTTTGCGGAATATCTTTATTATCGCCAGTGGCGTAACGTAAGCAAACATAACTAGGTCACCTGTATCCATTCGCAGGAGAAGAAAATGCCCATTCGCAAAGTAAACTAAACTAAACGTGGCGATATAAGCTTAAAATAATACTTAAAAAATTGCACAAATTATCCCTTTTGACTCAAGTCAGGGGCCCCAAAAAAAAAAAAAAAACAACTAGGTAGGGACGGGAATCCTGAAAATCCAATGGGAAACATTGTTTTTACCTGTAGTGCCTACTAGTCTTGTCGTATCCTTCATTTCATATTAAATACTTAACTGTAACTGAGCCCTATTATATATTGTCAGTTATTTCTGGATAATAGGTACACAACATAATCGACATGACACTCAGTCTGTATCGCGATTACCTATCGATTTACCTCGTCATTGGACCCACATGTCATGTCAGATCAGATCAGTGTGTAATTAAGATTATGATAGGTAGATCTAGGTAAGTATTCCCAACGGTACCTACCTACTTTAAGATATCGTATAAGACACAATGCAACGAGAACTAACGTAAAGTCCGTTTCACGAAAGAAGTCCCACTGCAATAAGTGGAACTAATTTAATCTTAATATTTTTTTTCTGTTTTAATGTAAATAAATTTCAATAAATTACTGAAACAATAAGATCGGATTATCCTACAATGATTAAACATTTAATTTTTGGGGAGTCTAAAACAATAGAGGGTTAACAACATTCCGTCGCATGACTGTGGCGCCGCGTCTGCGGGACTGTTTTCGTGAAAAGTACTCTACACTACGTCACGGTATTGGCAACAGGATGAAGTCGTATTAAAGGTCAGTTACATACAGTTCCTACCTATGGAGGTACCTAACTACCCTACAACGTAGAGTGGTCGAGTTAAAAAACCTGTTTTGTTATTTTAGCTTTACAGACACAAATTGTAACAAGTCTCGTATTCTGGAGCATGGCGCGTCGTCGGTAGGACGTAACAAGGTATTTTTCTAAAACACGAACTGCCTACTTATGTTATACTAACGCCTCGATCTTGTATGAGACACGTCCTGAGAAAAAATGATCAATTTTGTCATGTAATTACTTCACGCACACACAATTCACTTTCTATTTGAAGAGACTTAAGTTATAGCTCTCCGAAAACACAGAACTTCCTACATGGAGAAATTATCGAAGATAAGATAGGGCCCTAAGATGAGCTATCGTGAGCCATGTCATAATAGTACAAAGATTAGAATACTCTATCAATTTAGACAACTGAAACGTGAAACGTGGATAGCCAACCGATGATAACAGAAGTAGGTATTACGACATCAAACAAATAGGTACAAGGATTGTCATAATGCAGCGCATAAAAGTTAATTAATATGAATGTTAATGGCTGCATTTAACGCATATTATGTATCCCGTGACGTATAGAATACCAGGTCATTAATCATTGGCTGAGTGATAACATGGAGATTAGCTTTATGAATATGATCATTGCATTTTTGAACACACAGTAGGACTTACATTTTAAATATTAGGTAAGTAAGTAAGTATAGGTAAATGCAAATGACCGAAAATTATTCTACACTCTGCGACCATCATTGCTTTACAACAAATGTTGAAAATAACTTCACTGAAACAAAATTAATTTGTACTTAACATTATTATACCTTTCTATACCGTTCCTATTTACAAAATCTAGGAATAGCTTGGTGCATTGAAACCGCGTAGGTACGCAAAGTATAAAACATCTTATTACGTACCTACTTTGGCCAAAAAGTCTATTAAAATCGACAATATTATTGTGTAGGTATGAACAAGATGTGTCACTGTTGTTATTTGTTATTTTTCACATTAAGCTTGTAAAATTTGTAAGTAGGTACCTACCTAATCTGTTTATTCAAAGTTATCAAAAGTGTTTTGACTAATATTATGTTTACTATAAAGTTGGGAAACTCCACTGTCGTAGGTAGTATGTTAGGTAGGTATATATTTAATTATTAAAAACCGGCCGAGTCGTAGAGTATTAAAAGCCGGCTGGTCGGGCCACGCACACTCTCTGTAGCCATTTCAGTAACGAAAATGTATCGTTTGCAATCAATTAGGTAGGTTACCTTCAAAATATAGCTAGAGATCACTAAAGCTTGAGGTAGCCGGGGTCAACACACAAAAACATTATAGGATATTCATTTAAGTTTGTAAATACTTGACTCACTTTGATTTTGTAAACTACCTATATGATGACGAGTGTATCCTGACGATGTTGAGAGCTAACAGCTCTTGTGACTAGCCGTCCTCAGCGTTGCCTAATGGCATACACATGAGGCATCATCGAGGCTTGTGCGGTTAATGAAGGAAACTTGTCTTAATTTTCAGGGAACAAGGTCAGCTCACCGCCGACCACAGACGTCATACAAAGGGTGACCGGTTCTTTCGGAAAATACCACCTGTGGCTGTGTCTTCTGATAGGTTTGACAAAATTTCCTGTCGCATTTCATCAGATGGCAATTTTATTCTTGGCTCCAAAAGTGTCTTACACATGCGATGGCGTAGAAGACGCCTGTCCCTGCGCCAATCCCGTTTACAATACATCAATATTCACAAATACTATGATAATGGAATGGGACTTGATTTGCGAGAAGAAATGGCTGACGAGCTTTACTCAGACACTGTTCCAACTGGGTGTTTTGTTGGGAAGCGTATTCTTCGGTATGGCGTCCGACAGGTAACATTGATTTCTTATATTCGAGGCGTCGGGTGTTCTTGTCTAACATTCTTTTTATGTCATTTTCCTGTAAATAATTAGGTACCACTCGGTACTTGCAGTTTCTCTTCATATCTTGTATTTATTATCTAGGTAGATAGATAGCACTTTATTATACACCAGTGGTAACACACACTTTACAAAAGGACAACTAATACAAACCTTTAGTTATTTTTTTATACCTTTTCTTCAAGTCTAGCTCCTATGAACAATCCAATATTCTTGGATCAGTAGGTAACTACATGTTAACCGAAATCGAAGTGGCACGTATATGTTTAGTCATAAGGTAGTGTTCTGAAAAAATATTCTCTAAATTTTTATTTGGTTAGGATTTATCCAAAACATTTATTTTCTTGTAGATTCGGGAGGAAGTATCCAATGTTATGTGCGGTCGTATTACAAGTGTCATCCGGAATGGTAGCCGCGTACGCTCCAGACTATTGGTCATTCACGTTCATCAGGTTTTTAACTGGGGCGTCTGTAGGAGGCACCATGGTCGTTGGTTTCGTGATCGTAATGGAATTCGTCGGAACCAAGTACAGAGATGTCATCTCTGTCCTCTATCAAGTGCCCTTTAACTTGGGTCACATGCTGCTACCAGTCTTCGGTTATTTCTGCAGGGATTACTTCAGTGTTCAGCTCGCGATATCGATACCGACGATTCTGCTATTGTCTTACTTTTTCCTGTTACCTGAAACGCCAAGATGGCTGATAGCAGTCAAACGTACTGACGAGGCTGTTACTATTTTGGAGCGCGTGGCTACAGTGTGAGTGACTTTTTGGATTATAAATATTTTAGTCGATTTTATTTCCTGTTCACCTGCTCAGGATGACAATAGTAAATCTGAAAAAGATGCTATGGTCATTTAGCTGGAGCGTTGCTATTTTGTGGTTATAAATTATCATACAGTCACATAGAGCGCACCTACCTCTCCTCCTCCTCCTACCATACCTACTACCTCTTATGGTGACTATAATAAAATCGGTGTGTGTCTAAAGATCCCTAATGAAATTACTTATAATGCATTGCCAAGTTGCCTATCATACCCACCTAATTATCACTATTGTTTACAGAAACAATCGCCCAACACAAAATATCAGAGTTGATATAGATGCCTATCAAGCAGCTATAGAAAAGAATCAACTGAAGAAAGGGAATATATTAGACCTGTTCCGTACTCCGAATTTGAGGAAAAACATCCTAGCAATGGCGTTCAATTGGTTGACGTGCAGTTACTGTTTCTACGGGGTGTCGCAGTACGTGGGGCAGTTGAGTGGGAACGTTTTCGCAAACGTAGCAGCCAGTGCCAGCGTTACTCTTCTCGGCACATTAGTATCAGTCCCCCTTGTAAAATTTGTGGGCAGGAAGACTATCGTCATATTATTCAATTTCATTTCTGCCTTCTGTCTATTCGTTTTAGCGTTCATACCGCAAGGCATAGGTTCCGTGGTCTGCGCCAGTATCGGCGTAGTGGCCAGCTTTATCGTGTTCGTTGTCGTATATCTGTATTGCTCGGAACTATTTCCGACTGTTGTTAGAAACGCGGCCGTCGGCTTCTCATCGATGTCGGCTCGTATCGGCTCTATGATAGCCCCGTTCGTGATAGCGACGCAGGACACGGCGCTATGGATGCCGCCGGTAATGTTCGCTGTGCTACCGTTGATAGCAGGATGCATAACGTTCCTTTTACCCGAGACCAAAGGTTGTGAACTCATGACAACGATTGAAGAGGGTGAACAGTTTGGTAAAGTTAAATCTAAATCGGACGTGACTAAATAAGTTATGATTCGTTTAAGTTAACTATTACCTACTTAGTTTTATGAAGATTTGTAAATATTTTAGATTTTTGTGACTTTTATATGAATTGCAGATAGGTAGTTAATGTATTGCCTGTACCTATGCTATTTAGGTCTGTTTCCGAATCGTCAGATAACTCTATAGACCAAATATGCCGTTTTGACAGTTTTTCTATAGAATATCGGTCAAAACGCCATATTTATCTGGTGATTTTGAAACAGGCCATCATAATAATGTAGGTAAGTACTTACATAATAGTTTAGGAGACATTATGTATAGTCACTTTTATCTTTCGAGAAAGATTTTACGTTTATTCTAATTTCTTCTAAGTATTAACATGCAATTTACCTATTTCTCTAATTTCATCTGTCTTTGCGGTAAATAAAAAAAATATCTCCAAATAACCACTGTGATTGTAGAATAAGTTGGTTATTACGATTAAGTACCTACATGATTGCCACTGTTAGGTATTTGTTATTGACTAAGTGTAGATTGTTTAAGTCCTACCTAATAAATATTTTTCTACAGAAATCTTTTAGTTGATCCTTTTCTTGAAGTAGGTAGCGTCTAACCTTTAATTATGCAAACTGACGCTACGCTTGTCATCATGCTTCACGTATGTTTCAGGCTTAGATAAAATTGTATGGTAACGATGATATGGAGACACCCACTTGTATTTAAGCCAGGTCATCTAAAAGTGAAATATAGGTAAGTACTAATTTTGTGGTACTTATTACGTTATCTTCAGGTTTAAGGCAAAGTGTCAAAAAAAAACTTTAGATACATGAAGCCGTTACTGATAACTTTAGTTTAAAGATGCCGAACTAGGCACTTCAAAGCAATCACTCGAGAAGATGATCTTCAAATGTCATCACAATCTAACTAGAAGTCATAATACAGATCGAGACGATAATTAAAATTTACCTAATATCTTGTCCAGAATGGCACGTGAAACAAAAACACGTTTAGAGCGGATTTTAAATACCCATGCCTAATTTGCATAAAATAAGATAATAAACATTGTAGGTATAGATATTACTCAGATATGACACGGTTGTTAAGATACTAGATAAGTAAGTATTCAGAGTTTTCAAGTAATCATAAGTAAATACTTAGCTTATTTAAATCACGTGTTTACGTTTTCATGTCACGCAAGCTGCCTCATTCAAGGTTTCAGATATCATCTGACGCTAAAATATAGATTAGATTTTCTCAAGATATTGTCATCAAAAACATTCATTTTGAAATAGCAGTAGACGACACGCATTTTATTTACTAGGAAGGCACAATAAAACTATTTTAAGTGCTAGGAGCTTAGTGACTTAACCACGGTAATAATATAGTATCATTACCGTGACCGGTTCAAGCAAGCACCTGTCCTCTGGTCACAAGATAGTTCTTTGTATTTGCATTTATAGGTTTATTTTTATTGGACAGGACATGATCATAATTTAAAATACACTAAAACACAATAATATTGGTCACAAATACCTAGCAATGCAGATTGTAAACCTTTTTTAACAGCAAAACGTTATAAAAACAGGGGAAGAAGATTAGGTATAAAGTTATGTGAGCAATAACTGCTGATAATATAAATGTAGTACCTACAGTACCTATTTACGGTGAAATAATTCTTTATAGGTACAAAGTAACAAAACGCAAAACACCTCGTTATCTTGTCAAGTTCAGGGCTGTACACGTTTGTACAATGTAAATAGGTAAACAGTGGACATTGCAGTCAAGACCTGAACATTGATACGACATTTAGGTACCTACTACCTACATTGATAATGCGGGATGAATGGCTAGATTGCTGCGCGTCGAATTTATGTGCTGGGTAGTTTATTCATCTGTACATAAATCACAAATGTACTGTACCTACTGAATACATGAGATAATGGGTCGAGTAATTTATGAAAGGTACAAAGCGGGCCTCGTGTATCTTTACAATTGTTTACTGCGAAACCACTGGTCTGTAATTGTAAATTATTTGCACTAGACATGTTACAGTGGCTAGTAGTACAGTAGTTACAGTAGCTTAGTCGGTCAATCAACCGACCAATCAGAGGGTCGGTCACAATAGCAAAATGCTGCAGTGGCAGTTCAATGGGGCCGTCAACACGTCGAGTACAAATAAATTTATAATGTAGAGTTCACGGAGATAATATTAGAGACTAGTGGATTCGCAATGGATTACTGTTAGGAGACTCGAGGCCCAGTAAGTAGGGAGCTACCTTGGGCAAATAATAATAAACCCATTTAGTATTTCAGGCAACGATGGCCCATATTATAAATACCTTAAAGACTAGCATATACTGGGTGAAATCGAAATCGTGGGCAATATTTTAAACGGTTAACTACACATGATTCAGAATATTTAGGGAATATAAATCAATTGATAAAAATTTATTACCAAGGTAAGGTAGAACAGTTAAATGATTTGCTTATTTGCTTACCGGAGCAATATTTTTATTATCAATAGATTTTTTTATTTGTTTTCCCGAAATATTCTCAATCATGTGCTGAGTCATATTAAAATATTGCCCACGATTTCGATTTCACCCTGTATATAATAACAGAAGAAGAAGAAACATACATATAATAACTTAATAACTAATTTGATGGAGACGGTAAAGATCTTTGATGTAGGTAACGAGAACTACCTACCAGTTTCCTACCAGCAAATAAGAGAAAAGGAAACCCGGTGGGGTTTTGTTTTCCAAAACATTAATTTAACTTACTCGCTTCAGAATTATTTATATTTAACAGGCCAATAAATATCTGCTATTAATTACGTATTGAGTTCTGAGTATAGGCTTAAGATTTAACCTAGGTAACCTAATAAACTCTACATTATATCAAAGTTAATTTAAAAAAAGTATCATATCTTACTTTACCATTAAGGATTTTAATATGCTTACTTATTTGTTAAAATATTTTCATCGCTATTCAATTCATACAAGTGAGCCTTGAGCGGGACCTACTTGTTTTTATATCTGCTGTCTGTAGCAGGTGACATTGATAATCGTGTTTTTGTAGGGAAAATATTATGTAAATATCCTTGCGTGCAATATTGCTCATATTAGTAATTAAAATGGATTAGTCAATTTTAAATAATTTAGCAATCGCTAGTATTCTATTTATAATGGTGGTAATCAGTGAGTTAATAGGAAACTTCGGGAAATATCAATTGTGGCTATGTTTTCTTGTATTTATAAGCAAATTCGGTGTGGCATTTCACCAAATGGCAATAATATTCCTGGCACCTCCACCGCACTACTACTGTCCTGGGACGAATGCGACGTGTTGTCCTAATCCAGTTTACGATACATCCGTGTTCACGAACACTATAGTCACTGAATGGAATTTGATCTGTGAAAAAGCCTGGCTTAAAGATTTTACACAAACGATTTTTCAATTTGGTGTCCTCAGTGGGAGTTTATTATTCGGAATTGCATCAGACAAGTGGGTGTAATTTATCGGTACTAACTTCTAATTAAATTGTAAGATGACTGTAATTTAAAGTAATGATTGTGATTGCGTTGACTTCCAGATATGGAAGGAAGCCAACATTGATAATATCAGTAATTTTGGAAACTTTTGCTGGAGTATTGTGCTCGTTTATCCCCGAATACTGGAGTTTTACGATCGTCAGAATGGTGGTGGGATTTGCAGTTGGTGGCATTATGGTCATTAGTTTCGTCATCATCATGGAGTATATTGGAAACGTGAACAGACCCTTGGTGTCGGCTCTGTTCCACATACCTTTTACGGCGGGCCATATTTTATTAGCCGTGTTTGGCTACTTTATAAGAGACTACGTGTATTTCCAACTGAGTATATCTGTGACTACCGTAATTCTGATGTGCTACATTTGCTTGCTACCAGAGACGCCTAGGTGGTTATTAGCTGTGAATAGAACTATGAGCGCGATCGCTTTGATGGAACGTGTAGCAAAAGTGTAAGTTTAATCTAAATAAAACCATGAAGTGTTTGCCAGGTTTAATCAATAATTTATTAATAACAAAGGATTTCTGTTTTTAGAAATAATTTGCCCACGGAGCAGATCAGTGTAAGAATCGAATTGTACCAAATGGAGCACAGAAGTGTTAAACCCAACAGCTCAGCCGCTGATTTGTTTCGGACGCCAAACTTGAGAACCAACATTATCGTTATGTCGTTCACTTGGCTCGTGAGCAGCTACTGCTTCTACGGCATGACCTACTATGTCAGCCATTTGACTGGCGACGTGTACGTCAACGTTGCAGCCATCGGTGGCGTCTGTTTATGTGGATGCATCATTTCAATTCCCGTCATGAAGTTCTCCAACCGCAAAACTGCAGTAATCATAGGAAATGCCTTGTGCAGCCTATGCTTGTTCGCGCTCGCCTTTGTACCTGAAGGAAAAATATCTGTTTTTCTTGGCTGCATTGGAGTGTTGTGCTGCTATATAGTTTTTATCGTCATATATTTGTATTGCTCGGAAATGTTTCCTACTGTGGTGCGGAATGCCGCTATAGGGATTTGCTCAATGATGGCTAGATTTGGAGCTATGATTGCACCCTTCGTCACTGGCCTCAGACCGTACGGTCAATGGTGTGCTCCAATTTCATTCGGGATTTTTCCACTGTTAGCAGCATTGCTGTGCTTACTGTTACCAGAGACGAAGGACTGCGAATTAATGGTGACGATAGAAGAAGGCGAAGCGTTCGGTAGAAAGCCACAGTTGCATACTCGAGGCGATAATATCGGAAGCGTAGCAGAATAAATTTGGCTTAATAAACCTGACAATAATACGATAACGAGAAATTTAATTATTTGTGAACCATACCGATATAACATACTGTTTTAGTGTTTTATCACATTAAACTGAAGGTTTTGAAATTGAATAAAGTTTCAAGGAAGGTGTCATGTAACATGGCTTAGTAGGTCACGTAGGGGTTCTAATCTAGCGGCGGATGGCAGTTGCACGGGCAAGGCTTCCTGGGCGAGTCAGTGCGGGCCCGTGGTGCGCGGCGCCATGGCGGTAGGGCTCCTGCTGTGCTCCGCCTGGTACTACACCATACTCGCTGGTAGGAATTGTACATATTTCAGTATTATTTTTGTTATTAGACGTTTAGCAGACACTACAATAGAGTTAATTATTCAAATCGCGATAAAGTTCTTCTTGGTGTTTGCTATATCCTTGGTACCTACCTGTTATTTTTTTAGTAGTGCTACTTACTCAATAAAGTAATTGAACCACTCGAAACCCGGTGTTCTGTTTTGTGACATTTACTTAATTATTTATTTTTCAAGTAAACAAATAAGTAAGTATACCGAATCCTATTCCAGGTTTCTTCATACTTTACTGTCCGGTAATGTACTTGATGTTCTTCAGTCACAGACTGTACAGGAAAATAGTTGACGCGCTATTCGCATTATGGGAACTTTATCCGGTGGTAAGGCTTTTCAATGTAAAATATTATCAATGCAACAATACTAAAGATTGATGTTTCTGCTGATTCTGCTTTTACAGGCGTTATTTCAATGTTGCTGCAATACTCAACTGCATCATTTCGGTGACTACGTGAATTCGGACGAGAACACGATAATTGTAATGAACCATCGAACTAGAGTCGACTGGAACTATGTATGGATGGCTCTGTTCCACGCCACTCAGGACCCTTTAGGAGATACGTGTCCTTGTAAGCAAAGCTCACAAGCTATTGAAAAGGTCGACGACCCAAGTGACGTTCTTGATATTGGAGGCAAATCTAAAACAAAATTTGTTTTAAAAGATGAAATCAAAACTATACCTGGAATGGGTGAGTTAACTATTCCAAGCCATTTCTACTGGGTGTAACGTTCCATTATTTACAAAGTGTTATTCGTAGCACAGTTGCAGCAGTTATTGTCATGGCCTTACCGACTTTTAATGATTGCAGGTTGGATAATGCAGTTGAATTTTTTCCTTTACATAAAGAGAAATTGGCAAGAGGATCAAGCGAATTTATCTCAGTTCGTAGATTACTATAAAAGGCTTAATTACAACTATAGAATAGTTTTATTCCCCGAGGGAACTGACTTGAGTGAGGAGAACCGACATCGTAGCGACAAGTTTGCTTTTGTTAATAGCTTACAGGTGAGTTAACAGACACCAGTTATCAAGATTTTGCACTTACCATTACTTGCCTGTCAGATTTTCATTTAGCAACTGAATTACATACCTACGTAACGTACGTACTTTGAGATTGGTGCACCAGCAATAGTGTCTACAGACAGATAAATAGAGGATCCATTGTTGCATTATTCTTAGTTCTATTCTTTATATTTACTTTCCTTGTTCCCTACTCTTATGGAAGTTTTCATTGTTATGTGCGATCACTCCACCGCTCCGCCTGTAACTAGATGAAGCGTCGATATACGCAGGATAGCTGGCAATGACTGAAGGAAAAAAGCAGAGCATTGGGTTTTGTGGCGTGCATCGGGAGAGGTCTGTCCAGCAGTGGACTGATACAGGCTGATAATGATGATGATAACAATGTAATGGCTATTTAGTGCATGTATATTAATTATTCCCCTTGTTCTCAGCACTATGAGTATGTGCTACATCCTCGCACAACAGGATGGACGGCGCTCTGTTCCCGCCTGCGAGGAGCTGGTCTAGTGTCAGTCTATGACGTCACGATCGCGTACGACACTCCGGCGCAGACCGAAGTAGACCTGCTGCGAGGGAAAATACCGATGCATGTTTACTTCTATTTTAAACGGTGAGTAATATTTTCTCTACTATACTTTTAGTGGAGGTGGTTAAGGGAGCTGGAAGCGAAAAGCTAATACAGTATAGACAAGTATAGATCCTAATTGACGGGCCCATTAGCGTTGTTGGCGCGGAGGCGCCTTTCACGCTGCAGGTCGTGGGTTCGATTCCTACCCGCGACATGCATTTGTGTCTGTATGTCCGGAGTCTGGGTGTATATGTATATTAAGTATGTATTTACAAATAAAAAAGTAGTATATGTAGTAATGTTAGTTATCTGGTTTCCATAGTACAAGCTCTGCTTAGTTTGGGATCAGGTAGCCGTGTGTAAAAAATGTCCCAGGATATTATTATTATTAAGTAATTTTATTATTGAATATTACAAAGAATCTCATTTCATATTAGTTTTTAAGGATCTTATTTATAATTAAATGTTTCAGGTATTCTATTGAAAGACTTCCTCTGGAAGACGCAGCTCTGAGGACCTGGCTCAATGACCGATGGCGTGATAAAGAATTGAGCCTTCGTAGCTTCCATAATGATGGTAGGTTACAAACTGCATTCCTCTTCATGATATTTTTATTTACTATTTTCAATGTATTTTTATAACAAATTCATTATGCTTATCAACAATACGAGTAATTCAATTCTGTACGCATAAACTATCTAATTACTGTCGGATTACTTAATACATTTTATGAACTAATGAGACTATTAATTGTATTTCCAGGTAACTTCATTGATCCCGACTCAAGGAAACCACCGTTGTACAGATCACCAAGGTCGCTGCTGCTCCCTAAAGCTGGATTTATATTCTGGACTTTCATAGATGTCCTGTTCCTGTATTGTGTGTTACATAGCGTGTTCTTTCAGTTCTGGGTTATGTACCACTGTTTGTTGTTTGTCTTCGTGACTTGGTATTTTGGAGGTTTCCACAACATACAATATAAATTGTTAGAAAAATTTGCATAAATGTTATAGCTTAAATTAGTTAGTTTAAATGTATTAATATAATATTAGGCAAATTAATCGCTTACGTCGCGTCTGTGAATTCTCATCAATGCCAAAGTTTATGATTAGTGTAATAAATATATTACGCAACGAATACCTTTGGAATGAAATTTTATTTCTGCAATAAATCATGTGCTTATCTCTAAACGCGATTTTGATATGTCTGATTGTTCCATCTGCTCAATTGTGTTTGGAAGTACAATACCTTTAGTTTCAGGCAGGAAATAGCAAAGAATGGCAGCACTAAATGCAATGCCGCTGAAAATTAGAATAGACACCCACTCTATCCCAATATTCACTACAAAAGGAGCTATAAAGCCACCTAATCTCGCGAACACAGAAGCGAAACCTATTGCGGTATTTCTTATAACAGTCGGAAATACTTCGGAAGTGAATAAATACGACAGAATGAAAGAAGTGTAGGCTCCAATGAGGCCTATAATTGCGAAAGCTAAACTAGCCGCTCTAATATCACTCGGAATCAATATGAATAGCAGTAATGAAAGTCCCGCTGTAGAGAAAGTGCATATAATGCTCACTTTCCGTTTTAAGTGCAGAGTAGCGATTACAACTAAAACTAGTCCGGGAGCAAGGCACGCACCAGAAAGCATCACGTTCAAGTATATGTTGCCTTGCAGTCGGCCTATGTATTGATTGAGACCGAAGAATGTGTGGGAACAAAACATCCATATGAAGGCAGTTATCACTGTGTAGACTCGGGTCTTCGGAGTTTTGAATAAGTCCAGATATGTAATCGTTTGCTGATGGTTCTTGTTCAACGACTCTATTTTCGAAACAATGGCTTCAATGTCATCTATAGGTCGATTGTTTTTGGAACAAAATATAAATGAACAAGTTGTATTTTTTATTCGTTTGCAATTATTACAAACTTTCATTTTCTGATTTCATTTTTAAAAGTTACATTCTTGTTGTGTCTAATTATTAATAATTTAATTATTATCTTTATTCCAAGCAAGTATTTGAGAATCATCATCAGTCATGCACTTCTACACGTGCAGCTAGTTTCTTTTCATTTGTGTTTCGGTAGTAGATAAAGTGACCATTTTGTCTGACATCCTTTTTAACTAATACTGCATTTTAGTATTTAAATTTATCGTGTACTTACTTTTTAGCAATATTTGTGAGCACCTCAATTGCTTCCTTCTTCTTACCGACCGTAATGAGCCATCTAGGAGATTCCGGGATCAGCCAATAGTACACAATCACCAATACCCATGGTACTGACGTAACCAGTTGAAGATCCCTCCATTCCCTCACGAAATACGCAATAATAGGTAGTGTGAAGTAGGCCAATACGAATGGTATCTCTTGAATCCCGATCATGTAGGGTCTGAATGATTTTCCGCTGAGTTCTATGAGCAGAATGTAGCAGGAGAGCATGGTCCCGCCAACGTTAGCGCCAATGAAAAACCGGCAAACGAGGAACATCCAGAATTCTGGTACTAAAGCAGAGAGGGCTACGAAAACCGCTTCCAAAAATAGAGATATCAGCACCACAGTTTTGCGACCGTATCTGGAAACAAAAGTTAATCTTACAGAAATGCTATTTCATGTTTATTATCATTTATTATGTGTCATAATAATATAAATTCATTTGTTATCAAATGTTTAAAAGATGGGAAATCATGTAATACCTAGTCTTAGAAATAAATGCTTGTAAATGTTTATCAATGTCTGGCAATAACATTATTATGCAATTTTTTTTGTCACGCACACACATGAATCTAGTTGATACTATAATACGATACGGAAGTTAATACAGTAATTAAAAATCATCATAGTGATGTATCGTACAAATGGGCATTGCTGAAGAAAAGGGCATGCAAACCAAAAATGATAGTTGATAAGGTAATTGTCATCACTGTGATTGTAATGATACGTGTCCTTCTAATTGGCCAGAAATAGGTGGTGGCTAATTTTCCTCAACACCACTGTGTGCATTCGATTTGTAAGGTAAAATAGGATATGTTACCTGTCCGAGACATAACCAAACACGATACTACCAGCTAGTATTCCGACTTGCATCATCGATTGCGCCAAACTCGCCAAATATTGGCGGTCACATATCAAGTCCCACTCACTAGTAACGGAGCCGACTATCGTGCTGGTATCGTATTCTGGGTTCTCACAAGGACAGTAGTTGGTCACATTATTGGCATTCGCATCAGTGCAAGTGTACTCAACCCTCGGTATTATAAACACAACGTTGCAAAGTTGGAATTCAGTTGGAAGACGGCCCACTGAGATTAAGATCAGGATCCATGTTTGGTATTTGCCAAAACGGCCTATTGCCGTTTCTATCAGGTCTTCCTCCATTGTATTCCGCTGAAAAATTTAACGTATATTTCCAAGTAAGTAATATGATGTCAGTAAGTTCTTACTTCCTTAAATCGTATAGGTAACTATTACTTACAGAGGCTCTTAATTGATTCTCGCTTGACTGTTAATTCACATTTAATAGTTTTAAATTTATGTTAATTTTATTTAGACTTAATCTATCTACTACATATTTACACACAGCACTTCATAAACATCACGTATATATGTGTACCTAAGTACATAATTAATATTAGAAACGTCTTTCCGTTCTGAAGTAAAGTGACATACTAACAACATCGATGTAACATACTTATCACGACTAGATATCGTGGACGGATAAAAGGCTAAAAAGACAAAGGTAAAGGACAAAGTATTATCTATTGTTTTAAAATATTGCTTTTATCTAAACGGGAGCCAGCCATGCATAAAATAACACAAAAACTCGCATTTAACTTGTTTAATAAACAATTAACCTAATAATCACAGCCTATACAAATAGACCTCACATAGTCTCAACTTATGCTTACATTATTAAATCTCTTATAATTTTATACTGAGAACACTTTATTAAATAGTTTCCTTAAATATAAACCATTCACTGGTCACATTCACTCAATCAGGCACGTTTATACATCATATGGGATACTTAATTTCAAATACTTGTCAAAAGCCTCACAAAGCTTCGCCTTCTTCTAAAGTATCTGGAAGTTTTCTTCCACGAGTATCAGGTAATAATACACATAGAGCAGCTCCTATTAAGGGGACAGTTCCAAAAGCGAGAGGTGGTAACCAGGCGCTGGTGTGCGCAAGAGTAGCTACGAAGGGAGCAACCATGGACCCTATTCTGGCTACTGTAGATGATAACCCTACTCCCGAGTTCCTCACAACGGTTGGGAACAATTCTCCAGCGTATAAGTATACTGTAGCGAAGGATATGGCCATGGCCCAGAGTCCGATGCAGCCGAGGGTGAGGTGGCCGGCGCCGGAGTGAGGCACGACGATGATCAGGAGGCAGCTGAGCCCAGCGATGCAGTTGGCGCTGATCAGAGTGTACTTACGGCCCATCAGTTTGTTAGCGTAGATTGAAATCAATGTGCCAGGGACCTGTGAACAAGTAAGTAGCGGTATAACTAAAAGGAGCTAAATAAATTAAAGAGACTGAACAATAGAAGTCAAAACACTGAAATTGAACAGAGCTGAGACAGATAAAATGTTATGCGTAAACTATATAGGTATCAAACTTTCGTCGGTGGTATTATATTACGCGCTTATTAGCAATTAATCAACAAGTTTAGGTACACCGGATCAGAAACTCGAAAATGATAAAAATGCACAATATCATGTAAAACACTATTGCCCCTCTCTATGCTTAGGGTAAATTGTAGGATCAATTAATGAGATTTATAAACTAGTCACGCATGATAAGTAAATGATGATCACTGACTGCCATCATGGTGAAACCTCGTGTCAACCACAGCGTGAACTTTAGGACTGGCTCGGTTTCATTACAATAACCTTTAATTAGTGAAATCTCGATAACGGCACTGTTAAGTTTGAATTAAACCGGTTACAATAATACGGGTCAAGTGATTTCTTCGTAAATAGTCTCGAGCTAGCTTATCACAAGAAAAAATGTGACAATAGTTTCTATAAATATTTTGAGGATATAGTAGATAGGTATATTTTTATATTAGATAGGTTTCCCATTTCACACAAAGTGAGGGTTCCATACAAGCATTCGAACTCTATTAGTCAAATAGACTACTTTTATGATTTATGAGGTAATTCTTATGGTTACACTACCCTGAACAAGTTGAGTTGATACTATCATGCATTCAAATATTGTTTCAAGATTATTAAATCCAGGAAAGGCCTGATAATTATAAAGCTAATTGATGGAATCAGGCGTAACTTTGCGGAAATCCATTGTTAAACAATTATAGAGAGGGACCCACCACTCACCCTCGGAATTGTCAACCTCCAATATTATAAACCAAATGAATTGATCGATAATAGATTTATTTAGGATTCGCTTTGTCTGCGGAGAATTGCTAATTGTTAGGGTCCATGACTCATGACAGACATACTCTCGACTGACAGGGAGTTAGGTCTTGTTGGCTTCTTCTATTATCGATCAATTCATTTGGTTTATAATATTGGAGGTTGACAATTCCGAGGGTGAGTGGTGGGTCCCTCTCTATAATTGTTTAATTATAAAGCTGTTTACCTGTATAGCAGCAGAGATAGCGACGTTAGTGAAGATGTTTCCGGACACGTGTCCGATGTACTGCGACACGCCGAAGAAGCACAGCCCGCACACGAACCAGTTGAAGCAGATGGCGATGGTGCGCGCGCGCAGCCGCGGCGTGCGGAACAACGCCAGGAACGACACGTGCTCTTCGTGCTTGCTGCTCACATCTACCGACATCTTCTGGGTGGAAGTCGCTATGTTTTCTGTTGGCCTGCCGTTTCTGAAAAGATTAAGATGGATTGTTAAGATTGTCTTTTATTTGTATGAAGATAGGTTTGTGAATTTGCCATTCTGAATATATGGCATGATTTATAAACTGATCGTTCTCAAAATTCCTATCTCTAATATCCTTTAAATATTTGACAGGTACTTACACTTTCGCAGCGACTTCCATAATCTTAATCGCCTCTTCGGTCTTGCCAGTAGTCAAAAGCCATCTTGGCGATTCAGGCAACAAGAAGTAATAACTCATGAACAACACCGACGGCAGCGATATCGCCAGCTGGAAGGTGCTCCAATCCCGAAGATAATACCCGAACACAGACAATGTCAAATGTCCAAGGTTGAAGGGAATTTGGTAGATAATGCCAACAGTATCTCTGTATTTAGCACCAATCAGTTCCATGGTTAGTACGAAGCTGGTGACCATGGTGCCGCCTGTTGCAACTGCCAGGAAAAACCGGAGGGTTGTGAACATGTACCAGTTGACGGAGTACGCTGTGGTCACTCCTGATATGAGTTGCAGGAACACTGCGGCGAGGAATGGGTTGCGACGTCCGAACCTGCAATTGAGGGAGTAATGATTAGCGCCTACGTAATTAATAGCAGCAATGTTCCCGTAGGTAAGTATTATCTTGTGTTACAAGTGTGTCTATATTTGGTGAATAAGAAACCATTAAATAGAGGAACTACTACAGATTTCTTCATTGGGTGTATAGGAATGGTTTTACCCTCCCCAAATAACCCTGAGCGTTTTTAGTGGCTAGTGCATCTTCAAAAGGTAGGTATAAATTCCTGGTCACACTACGTCATTATCCATTTGAAAACAAAGGTATATTGATTGTCATTAAATTAATTATAGGAAGCAAGCCCGTTCAAGGATCATTCAGAGGTTATCAATTAACGCGCTACTCCACTGACCCTAAATACGGATATCTAATCACTGTCGATTACCAACCTCTGGGTACAGATACAAACTTGCAAGCCCAGGGATCGTTTCCAGATCAATGGCACAACAGCCTTACAAAGTAAATTAGCTAAAGTAATCTCATCCGGACCAACCGTGTGATTTCGTGGTTCAATAGCGTGCAGGATGCGCCAATTCTCGCAAGATGGTCACTGCGATTGAAGCGAGCTATAAATGCATTTGTCACTTGTATAAATTGCATCGAAGACAGAGGAGACCTTCTAGCACGATTTTAAGAAGACTAATGTGACCATTATCTACTCAGTTTTTATTATGAACTTTTTATTTACGAACCTGTCTGAAAGATGTCCAAACATCATATTGCCGACGAGAATGCCGAGCATAAAAATGGTTTGGGTGAGATTTTTCAACCACTGCTTGTCGCAAACGAGGTCCCATTCCGATACGATTGTCTCCTTGAACACAGTGTGGTCATACTCGTAGTTCGTGCAATTGGCATGGCATACGTTGTCAAAGACTTCGTCAGTAGAAGCACAGGTGAAGTTCATTGGTGGCGCGAGAAATATTATGCTCATCTGGTGCCATGCGACTGGGAATTTCACTAAGAAAACGACGAAACATATCCATATCTGCCATTTGCCAAGTGCTCCGATGGCTTTGGTCAGGGGGTCCTCGTTCACCTTCTGGCTTTCAGCGTCTTTTGTTTCGTTCTCCAACACTGTAATAACACAAATTTCTAATGTTATAAAAATAGTCCATATTATTTTTAAGTTAGTGCCTACTCAGTTTGTTAAAACTTTAAATACTGATATAAAATTTAACACAAAATTTAACATTTATTAGATAAAATCTTTAGTCATAAAAAAACTATAGTAGTTGTGCGAGTAAATACCTGTTAGGTATTTTAGATGGTCTCAGATTAACATCAAACTTAAAATGATGTCTAGCTAATAAAAACACGATAATATCATAATATTATTACTCATGATAATTAAAAAAATAATACAACATGAATTGTTAAAATCCCATGCACAACCAGATTTTTAAAATCAGGGTCTCAAATTTGAGATTTTAAATGATACTCGTATGCAGAGCCATTATTAAAAGATATAGGTAACTGAGTTCCTGTAATGATCACAAGCGACTTACTTATATAACTTTTTGTTTAAGTACAAATAAAATAAAACTCAAGAGCTCGTCACTGTCCATATAACCAATGTGTAAACTAGGCAATGTAGTCACTGCGAGCGTAACGCGATAAATGTTTCAAGACAAATCATTGACGGAAGTGGAAATTTATCTTTGGCCAATATAGGGTGCCCCTTCGCTCAATGTGTAATTGGATGATAGGATAATTAGATAATGACATCTCGAGTCCGCGGGTGCAACATTATCACGCGTCCCAGAACAATTTGAGAGAGTCATATCACATTGATAACGTACCTACTCATCGTTATAATTGGTAGTCTACGTAACCGGTAATTAATATTTCAGATAATTTGGTTTTTGTCTTTAGTTTTCTAGGCAGGTACAGTCAGCGATATAAGTCGCTGACCATTCTCAATTTTTTTTAATCTTTTCGAATAAGTTATTATAACGGTTAACATTAAAATTATTATTAGGTACCGAACGTATGTGGAGATAAAACTCAAGGTACATGGAAGGTCAGAGTCGTTACACGTCGAGCTACAATAAATTGCACACTATTCTGAAAGTGACGTATAGAAGTTTATGTCAAAGAAGACCACGTGACTGATTCAAATGCGGGTAAAACACGAGCCACGGATCTGAAATGTCTTATCAAGAAGGGTTAAAGTTGACTGCGGCCATCATCACGCAAGGCCATGTTTATGCACTGATGCATCAAATGCAATGTCGCACGATTGATTATTACGCTACAATATCATTATAATTTGTCATTTATCAGTTTTCTTGCGTGTGTCGTGGCTTACGACATAAACTGTCACTCTTGCGTTGGAAATAACGCAAAGGATTTTTTTGCTAACAATCATAGTAAAGTCATTTTCGATAAATTACTTGATCGGAACTAATCTGAAATTATGGACTCAGCTTTACCGAACCATAAAAGAAGGATATTGATTGAGACAAAAAAACTCTCGGTAAATACCTACTTTAAAGCCATTGGCGGCGTCTTCATCAGACGCATGCCTCGCGCGAGCACTCAGTTTTGACGTTGAAACGTACTATAGACGTAATGACATAATATGAGTGCTCGGGTGAGGCATGCGCGCCATATGGACACATCTATTGACCTAATGTTGGTATAAATGTCGAAAAACGTATTCATGGGTCGTACTTAAATACACTTAGGATCATGTTAATAAATCAAAATATAGGGACTATCTAACTACCTACTTAGCTAATGATTCAATCCAAGGCAGGCAGTCAGCAGCAGTAACATAATACACTATCTGCAACTAACGTACCAAAAAAAAGTTTAAGGTATCCTACTACGTTTATTTGAAATAAATAACAAACATGACCTTTAAGCTACATATATCTGCCTTTATCAAGTGGGACATTAGTCTGCGCGACGCGTCTGCTCCTCGTCAATCTTTCTTATCAGCAACGAGGAGCCAAGCCTCCACACGACACACGATAATGAGCAACGCAACGCAACTATATGCTTCTTATACACGTACATATAATTTTGTAAATAAAACATAATTTGAAATGCTATTAATTGTAAGTGTAAGTTAGTTCGAGATAAACACCTAAGTATATTTAAATTTTAATGAGCACGGTAAATCTAATATCGGTTTTTATTTATTTTTCGGTATTGTCTTAGCAAGCAACTATACGTAAAATATGTATGTCCCTAACAGCATGCGGGCCGTACGCTTGTTAGTCGGCTTAGTTACAACTAACATACAACTGCCTATACATAGGTAAATACAGAAATAATGATGTTGCGTTTCTAAACGTAAAGTATTCATAAATAACTATAATCTTCCGCCATCATAACAGATTTTCCTGCAACATTACACTTATTTATTAAACACACAATAATAAGTAATTGCATTACAAATCATAGATGCTTATTGTTTTCATTAAATTACTGATGCAATCAAAAGTGTTGTAAAACCAGTAATAATATACGGTGCGTTTTTATAACTGAGACTTACGGGGAAGTCCGCAACGCATGAAGATACAGGGAAACTATTAGATATTCTTATGAACCATAAGATAAATCGCCTATGATTTCGGATTTCCCCATACTGTCCCAGTTTCAAATTAACCTGCACTATCGATTACCTACATTGTCGATTTGTCATGTGTGTCAAACATTTTCCCATATGAGTACCCACTTATAAGCATCAAGAGAACTATTAATTAGTTCCAAATCTGGAATTTCAATAATTCCAAAGATAAATGTGTAGAGAAAGCTAACCATCGTTACATCATTGTAGGTGCAAAATAGATTAAAATAAGTTGTGAAAGTGAGGTAGAGACACTGCACATTAGAAGCTAACCACAAGTCTTAAACATTACTAGAATACTACTTGCCTATTAACGATTCTAGAAGCAATACGTAAATATCACTTACTGTCTATTCAATTTATTGCATAATAGGATACGAATTTTAAGTAGCACTCCGTTTGTTGACTTTAAAAGAAAAATACTTCTAAATGAGTGGGTATTCATACATGTAATTTGAATTCGACACGAAACGCATAGCGCCGTGTATCGTATACACGATTTAGTGTAGTGACTGATGCGTGACTAACTGGAGTTTGACCAATGATCAGACTCCAGTTGGTCTCATGTGCGATCAGAGTTTTAAAGCTCTTATAAGTGTTATAAAGTTCTATTTCCACTCCGTTAAAAATACCCTACGAATTAGGTAGTATCCTCCGGGGATAGTAGAAGTGGGCGTCATTCATAAAAGGTATCGTAAGGTAATTAATGAGTCTAAAACTATGAATCGATCAGAATACCCATCATATTCTACAGTAATTTATGAAAATAAAAAATTATAATAATGGGCTATTAGACCTAGTACTATTTCCTATTCTGTGTTTGAGGTTTTAAGTTACATACAGTGAAATATATAATCTATGGTTACATAATTATTGTAATTGCGCACGTTATAAAAAAGCATAGTAAACTCTGCGGATTTTTTTACATCTGAACCGGAATGTTTTGTGTGAGTAGGTAATTGTAGAGATATGCCTAGGATAGAGCATGACGAAGTTCCATTCACGTATACATTATTTGGTTAATCGATTCGAACCAAAAGAAGCCACGTCTGGTTATGCCCTAATTGCCACAGCATCAATCAATAGACACATATTATGTATCGTGTTCCTATGTACCTATCTACTACAATGCTTTCTTTGTGATGTCTTTGTTTAATTTGAGTTAGGCAGTTTGTTTTCAACATTATTCTCCGCGTACGACTGAATCGTCATGTCGTCATGGACATCGTTTAGTGGGAAATACTATTTTAGATAGTCATGTATCCCGTTTTCTTGGTAATATTTTTGCTCTCATCTCAGAAAACCTAGGCTAATGTACCTAACGTTACCACTTGTTACTTGAGAAACTTAGGCTAGAGTATCAATTAATTACTGGTGTGGACCTTGTACTCTATTAGTACACGTGCGTACGTGTGCGACTCTATTAGTATAAAAGAAGTGAAATGTGCACAGTGAAAAAATGATGCACACAGAAACTAGAAGACACATTGAATTAATGAGCATTGAACTATGTCAACTTTACCAAAATAATAAATGAATGACATTAGAAACTTAACAATGATAATTATTAGATAAATAACATAGACATCATAGTACAAAATACAATATCGAATGTTTATAAAAGAAAATATAATCAATTGAACTTTGCTACTGGAATTGTACTTTCATTATGTGATAGTTATGCATGTAAGTAATCAATGTTTGCTTTGAGACCGACGCCGCCCGTTCATGTGCGTGTATGGAAAACTACGGGCAGGCCATTCACCCACGCGGGGGTGTAATTATGGGCAATCTCGGAACAAATTACTTTTTTGCCGATAAATGTCAATTTTCAAAATTATTCTCTCCGAGATGGGCAGCGTGAGGACGAGATTGGCAACTTTTTCTCGTTTGGACAGAAGCCGGCTTATAATAACGCAAAATTTTATGAACTTTGGGAAATTACTTTTTTGGGCTTTCGTAAGGTTGAATGAACTTTACCGTTTGCCATATTTCTTATCTGAAATGTTTAATTGGGTATAATGGTCAACCACCGTCTAGCCATACCTAAATTAAATCTATAAAGTAATATGGGGTTTATAATTAGTATGCACTACCTACTTGGCACTTGGCCTGTTCCACCTACCTCTGATTAAATTTATCCCCTACCACCTACAACACCTACCTACCCTACCTATTTACCTAGGTTTAGTACCTACTCTTCAAATAAATGTTGAGGTTTTTAGATTTTCCATTCCTAGAATATTTGTCTGAAAGAACTCAAAATTAATGTTTTATCACACATAAAATAACCTACCTATAGAGCGCCGTCTATTTAAAAGTCAAATTTATTTATTTTTAGTAAGTAATTGGTAATTTTCCTACTGTCTATGGAAATAATTAGCATGTTAAATAGCTTCGACGGTAGTTACTAAGTGGACAAGTTCAATCTGATTTCTGTTCTACATCAATAAAAGCGTGTTTGTGTCATAAAAAGGTAACAGAGAAGCACTTCCGTCGTCATTTGCGGCGGAAACTGCCTCGATGTAAAATGTAAAGGTAATATTTCCTGGGAGATGCGAGCGAGGCCGCATGCACTTATTTGTTTTACTTAAATAAGTAGGTAATCATTGTCATTAAAGTTTTGGGGAAATTTTGTATTTATTTTAGTATAAAAATATAAAATACAAATTAGGATTTTAGAAAACTCGTCACACTTTTATGCTCTCGTGGTCATATATATATCGTTGTCAGAATGTTATTTGATGTAAATTAAATTATGTTTGTGTAAGTAAGAACTAGTTATTTTTTAAATTAAATTTAAGTAAGTAAGTAGGGGTAAGTACCTACCCAATTAAGTTACTGATTAAACAGTAAAGTACCTAAGTGATCAAAAATTTTAAAAGTTTTGGTATATGTAAGTTACTTATAATACCTATTAGAATTTTCAAATTGTCACATTTAAATAAATAATTCTAAATAAAGTAAAACTTACTTTTGTGTGATCCTTAGATTAGGTTAGCAGGAGGTCCAATAGATGTCACACAAACGGCGAGATGCGTCGTGCTGAGTGCGCTCACGAAGTGCGTGCTGTTCAGTGCCGCGCTCGAACACGTATTGACAAACACACGCACGTGTAGCAGTATATAGACGCAGCACTCCTCCGTAACCAACCATCGTGTGAAAAACCAAAGCTTGTCCAACGCGTCAAACTCTTAAACTATTGCTAATCTAAACACAGCCTTAACGCCCCCACTTAGATTATATTTCAAGACTTTAACCAGTTCGCGGGATTCCTCAACGACGTAGATATTGAAATTAGGTATAATGATACTGGTTTAGCGTTTTTGTATCTATTACTTATGCCGCTTTGATTTAAAAGCCGACAAAGTTCATGCTGAATGTTACCTATTTGTTTAAGGTTCCGTAACACTTTATTCAGAAGTCAGACCAAAAAAAGTTGCAGCAAATATTTGTCTACTAAAATGTACCTACAAGATGATAATACCGAAATCGTTTAGGTATTTATTCGTATTGCATGTTTTACATCTCCGTTTCTAATATTCCACACTCGGCCAAGTGACTGTAACTGGGTCTTAAACGTACATTAAGATAAAATAAGCCATAGTTTATAGAAGCTATTCTGGCTTGACCGGGGTAGTACCATCCTCTCACAACAGATCGGCGGGGTAAAGAGCTATGTTAGCTGCGTTTCGTACGATGCAGCTGAGTCAGAGAGCCGGAAGCCCGTCCCTCTTCCCTTTTCCTTCCTCTGTCCCACTACCCTTCACGTCGATAACGTGTAAGCGATTGCCTTTGGTATTGCAAGCATCTATAGGCTACGGGTACTGTTTAAGGTGAGCCGTACCTAGGTACCTACGTTGTTATCCACCTTCATTTTATAATTATAAAAATGTAACAGTGACCAGACCACACTATGGCCAAGGCCCAGAACCTTAGGTTATAACCTGATCGTAGTTTTGGCACAGCTAATTCGGCACTAGTATTCATGGAGATATCTACCTACGTAAATAACTACATAGTCAGTACGCTATAGTATGGTTATGGTTCATAAAAATATATTTACGGAACCCATGACGCGCTCGTCTCAAAGTTTTCCCCGTTGCCGTTGTGCCAAATGAAATAAGTACCCCATTAAGTACGTGTTGGGGTTTAGTTTAGGTATGTATAAACATTTCGTACGCATATCTAGGTAGATAAATAGGTAGGTACTTACCTAAATAATATTAGGTAGGCAATTAATAGGAAGCGAGGCTGTTGTTATTGTAATTTACTGATCCAGAACAACATATCAAAATTGGCGCACTCGTTAAAATTTTGTCCAGTAGGTATAAAAAACAATAAAATCTTGTCTCCTAAAGGTCATCAATGAATTTGTCATTGAATCGCCAACAATCGAAATAGGGTAAAACGGGTTCTTAACTCGTAGCTGAGGTAGATAAGGCACGGAGTATTTAAACCTAAACGCAGCGTAACTAAGCCTCGTGTTTAGACGGAAAAACATTTAAAATCCGGTACGGTTTCGTGTACGTAAACGGAAATAAAGGGGTTCCCCGAATTCTTTCAGAACACCACCAGCCATCAAGTAGGTATGACTTGACGCCTGCGGATTTTTTAATAAATTTGAAATAGTACTAGGTACGTATTTAGGTTAATAAACTGATAGCTAGGCTAGGTAGTCTCAGTTGATTGAGGAAAACTTAGTGCGACTTGGATAACTTTACGCAACTCGGAATAACTTACGTTCGCTTTATCTGCGTCATCTAGCACACCTATTAGTTAAACGTGTACCTACGTAGGTAGTTAAGTAATAATTTTTGATTTACCTAAGCTTTAGAGTTTAGATGTATGTAAATATCTATAGGTACCTGCCTACAAACAATATTTGGACACCTCGTGAGGTAACCAGTACCTACCTTACCTACATACGTCATTCTACGTTTGAAGTTCGCCAATCCGCACTGGACTATGGCCCGAATCCACTGCGTAAGGGGAGTGTACCCAGTTACCAGTATAATGGTCAAAAGTACTTTCGGATCCAAAGTTCTTTCGATAGTCGTGATTTGACGTTTCTTCTTTCGTGGACCCTATTCCGAAACCATCCGGAACACTTTCAATATAATTTGATAATCATCATTATTTAGATACTTTCCCTCCAAACGCTGCCTTTTTCCCGCCGATAAAATATGAAGGTGGTATGCAAATGAAATACATATTTTTTAAAGTAGGTATTTCATTTACTATTAAAAAAACACATTTCTGAATAGTGGTCATTGACATATTTATTAAAAATTCCTTGATGGTCGTAGGTAGGTAGTTGTTAGAACCATCGACGTAATACCATTGAACATGACTGTGGACTACAAACTTTATTTTCCATTCGTTTAATCAAAAATAATCCTTATGTGACGGACTTAACGCCCACGATGCACGCATTATAAAAACCGGTCCGAGCCAGATACCTATAACTGCGCCTTCTTTCCCTTTCTAACAGTACAACCTTTCATCCCTTGTGTTGCCAGTTAATATTTATTCGATCACCTTAAACTTGGTACATTTTCATGTTAAGAATAATAAACAATAAAGTCGATTAATGAAATACCTATGGTAAAGTATAAGAATATCCTAAGATTAAAATTTCAAATATAAATAAATATCTGGAAATAAGTACTTACCTTCTTTAATAATTCGCTTGTAATTGTCAGTTCCGTGATGTCTATAGGAATCGTAGCAGAAATAAAATTAAAAACTTGAAACACAGAACGTCAATTTGCGTGACACACGACATTTTCAGCTAATTTTAAATCTAGAGGATTGTGCTGAATTTTCTCATAAAATGGGTAGAATATGCGTAATGAAAGGGTGTAAAAGCGAATATTATCCGAATTAAGGATTATCTTAACATAGGTAAGTGGGTAACTATGTTTTCCACGTTAAGTACATTTCAGATGTTCGGGTGACACACATTTCTCTAGTAAAAAGGACTATAATATAAATCTTATTATGTGTCTGTGTTAACTGAGGAATATCGTCCACGGGAACTGTTTGCAGCGATAAAGTCGCGCTTTTCGTTGCCGCACGACTACATCGCTACTTTTTGAAGTCGGTCGCATTTGCAACGCGCGACAGACCACACACTGGTAAAACGCGACGCTCACGCCGCGTTGTCACGGCTCGCCGGGCTCGCACACGGCGTTCGCGTCGTTCACACGCTCGAGGAACGCGCACGTCTAGGGCCAGATTAACCCTTTCAGGCAATGTAATTCTCGGGGCCCCTTTCCTTTACCCTTTTGTTACTTTTTAATAGTACATTACTGCCACGGTCTGTAATGAGTGTGTTGCTGGGCGCGTTGTTGATGACCGAAAGCGCGGCGCAGCGCAGCTCCAGGGCTCCACAGCGCGGTCAGCATTGCAACCCTTGATGGACAATATAAAATAAAGGCCGAGACCGATGGTTTGTCGATTGAAATTGTTTGAAATCGGGACGACTTTTGACTTTACACTTCCCGATTACTCCTAAGCAATAAAAAACAAAAAAAACAATTTTGTCTTTTACAGATCGTAGGCGTGTAAATTGGTTACAACAAATACCTATTGGCTACAGAAAAATTACCCAAAATTCCGTCATATGCAGCAAGCATTTTAAGCCGACAGATTATGTCCCTAATTTAACACAACGAGTTTTAAAAGAAAATGCCCTGCCGTCACTGTTCCTTTTCGTTAGCACAAAGGACAATGGGCAAAAATGGTCCAAATGTCCAACACTTCCGAGACCTACGTCACTCGATAGACCACTACATACTGAGTAACTTTTGCAAAGGCAGTTCAACAAAATAGGTTGTCAGTAAAAAATGAGTAGTTTAAAAGAATATTTTTTTTTTTTATTTCACACTTAGTGTTATGTCTTATACATTTTTTTCGAAAGGCAACAATATAAATACACTTTTTAACATTAAATAAAAATAAAAAAGCTGTCAGAAAGCAAAAAATGCCGTGAAACATATTTTATTATTATTATTGTTACCTGATGATAAGTGAAAAAGTAAGGTAACGCATAGAAGGTACCTGCTTATTTATTTTATAGAAGCGCAACATCAGAAAATACGTAAGAATGCTGCTGTTGTTGTTGTTGTTCACTTTTCATCAGGTAACAAAAATAATAATAAAATATTTTTCACGGCATTTTTTGCTTTCTGACAGCTTATTTTATTTTTATTTAATGTTAGTAAGAGTATTTGTATTGTTGCCTTTCGAAAAAAATGTATAAACATAATACTAAGGGTGAAATAAAAAAAAAATAGTTTTTTAAACTACCCATATTTTTTTTACCGACAGCTTATTTTGTTGATCTGTCTTTGTAAAAGTTACTCAGTATTTAGTGGTCTATCGGGTTACGTAGGTCTCGTCAGTGGTGTATATTTGGACCAAGTCCCATACAATTTTGCCCATTGTCCTTTAATTTTGTCTTATGGTCTAATTAGTTGGATATTCTTAGGGTACCGTACCTAATAAGGAAAAAAAACTAAACCCTAATATGATAACTTTGTTGTCCGTCTATCTGTCTCTATGTCCGTCTGTCACAACTTGCACAGCCCAAATCAAACATAACATGTTAACAGTAGTAGGTACCTTTTATAGCATAGAAAAAGAGTAAGTATAGGAAAGATAAGTATAGGAAAAACCATAGATATGGAGAGCCTAGACAACGTCCAAGCGTGTGAAGTGTCATGTTACTTTATATTACAAAGTGGCAAAATCTACGATCTTAAATACTATTTTGTAACTTCATTTAGGTTGCCAAGATACAGACAGGCCCTCGTGTGGTTTGGCCACCGCAGACTAATTGATTGTACCTACTCATGTTCTTAAGAAAATAAACATCCTTTTCCTTATTTTATTATTTTCCTATCATAACAATCTCGGAACAAAAGCACGTTTTCACTAGATGTCCATGGGGACCTTCTCAAAATTTCAAAATATTATGGTCACTCTTGTTGGCAAAGGAAACAACGTTCAGTATGGTATCTCGCTGTCGGCTTCACTTTTGCTGCCAAGTCCGCATTCCAGGTGTTAGAGACTTAAAACTTCCTTGGTTAGAACACGTCATGGCAAGGATCTTTTAATAGAGGATAGACAAGTTGAGTTTTTGGTTAAGAATAAATTCAACTTTATTCTGCTGTCTTAAGGTCTATTATACCTAGACAATTCTTAGACAGAAAAACGAGCCGAGCGAGAGGCCCTAGTTGGGACCGTGTCCCTCTTGTTATTGTTTTATCATAATTTATTAACAATAGTCACGATAAATACTAAATTAATTTATTTGCTTGATTTAAAAACTAACAATCACTACCCAACGATAATATTATTTTGGCATGGCAACTCGAAATGAGAGGGACACGGTCCCAACTGGGGCCTCTCGCTCGGCTCGTTTTTTGTGCAGTAGTGAACAGTCCCGTATGTATTTACGTTCCTGCGTCATGGTCATTGGGTTAGTTCCTTTTAAGTTTACTTGAAATATTGGCTAAATGCACAAAAGTAGGCTCCTACTTTTGTGCATTTAGCCAATATTTTAAGTATATTCAAAAATTCAAACTGTCAAACTAACCGCGCGTTTCCACTGCGCAATAACATGTTGTCACAACATATTGTTGTCTCTATTTAATGACAGCAAAAGAATAGAGACAGCAATATGTTGTGTCAACATGTTTTTGTGCAGTGGAAACGCACGGTAAGCAAAATACTAGAGATGTGCCGAGTACAGCCTGACTCGAGTGCCGACTCTAGTATTTAGTAAGTTCTCGAGTACTCAGATTATAGGATTCGAATACCAAGTACTCGAATACGGGTTCCGAGTTCTTTATGGTATTCGAATTCCAAGTCGGGTACTCAAATCGTGAACTTATGACTACGTTAGAATGGATTAGTCGATCGATGGTATTGGTGTGGTAGAAACTATCGATCGACGTCGACCAATCCATTCTACCATCGATCAATGCCATCAATCGACGATCGACTAATTGTCTGGTAACACCCTTAGGTCTGGGCAAGGTGCGGGCCATAGAATAGGGCCGCCTCTTCCAATCCCTGAGTTTGGAAATGCATTATTTCAATGCTCTCGCACTTTCAGTTGGTAGTGTGAAATTCGGACCCGGCAAACTAGTATCCCTTATTTTTACCACATAATGAATGATTTCTATAGCATGTAGCATACCGTTAGAAAGGGTATAAGCTAGAGAACTTTTTAAAATAAAACGAAGTTCAATGTGGCATTTAGTTTTTTTTTATAAAGAATTTAGAAGTTGTAATGTTTCATGCATGAAAAAAAAAATTTACTGAAAACCCATAACAAATTTTCTTCCAACCAGCTGTATTAAATAATGATTTATTTATACGTAAAAGACATGAGGGAATACAACAAAATTATTTTGTGCCATTACACCCACAAACAAAAAAGTTATTACGAATTAAAGGAAAGATTTTGGAGATTAAAAAAAAAAACTTAAAAAATCATATTTAACCACCCGTGACACTTGGGACATAGGGTGTATAGGTAGAACCTAGATAATGAGCCCCCAAATCCCTGAAAAAAATGTTTCTGTCCATACACCAAAAACCCTGTGTAAATACACTGTACATACACTGGCATATACGAAAACGAGGCCATAATTTAAAAAATACATAATACAAAAGTACTCAAGTCCTATTAAGTATTCGAATACTCATATAAGTATTCGAGTACCTCTCCGAGTCCTCCTACTCGAGTACTGACTCGATTTTTTTTTTAACGAGTACCAGAATACTCGAACACCAAAAATAGCCGACTCGGTACATCACTACAAAATACCAAATAACTGTCCGTCAAAGTCAAAGCGAAGCTGTCAGCTTTCCAAAGAGTATAGTAAGTAGTAAAGAGTGACATCTTGCGGCGTTTAGGCGCAGGACAATGAAAGCGCGAGCGCCTCTGTACTTCTTAACAAAAAACTAATGCTGTAGCTACCTACCTATATATAGGTAGGTATATATATATATTACGTATACTTTTATTGATGCTGAACTACCTACAGTTTCTCAATTATTGAGCTATTTTTTTTCCAATTAAGCATATTGTGACAATGTTAGAATAATCTGACATTGAAACAATAACTCAACTAGAAAAAAAAATAGCTCTATAATGAGAAACATTGTTAGTACAATGAAACAAAATATGGATGGATTGATGCGTACAACTCTTTATTAAATCATTTCAAAACATAACATTCAACAACACCAATTTCTGCAACCGAAAGCACAGCGATGCGGTATGGTACCCAAATTCCACACCGAACACAACACAAAGTAGCGACTTTTTCGCAATATAACTACTGTCACTGGGAAGTTATCACAACAACAGGACGAAGCAACGACGACGACGACGTCTGCAGCAGAGAAGGCACTCAAAAATCAACAATTCTCACAATTAATAACAACCAAACAAAAGTTTCTACGCTGCGGGAAAAAAATAACCTAATCAGCCGACCGAATGTTTTTCTTGTAGTTGTAGGGATGCCCGCTCTTAATCGATTTTCCGGAAGATCGATTCACGGCCATACGATCCCCGATTTTTTAAATCAATTCAAGGGAATGCCAAAGAAAACGTTTCAACTAAAACTTAAACATCAACCGAAACGTATCATAAGAACGTACGAACCGATCTTTGCATACCTATCGTATTGCCGGGAAGGGGACAAAATAACTACGACAAAGCAAGATTACCTACCTACACATTAAATGAGATTATACACTGATTTTTAATTTCATGGACTAAAATGACAGCTATAATTAATGTCATTTTATATTTAAATTAAATAATATTTTTATGAGTGATCTTATTTATTTTATTCTTTGGTAAATAAAATTTAAATTTGAACCAGAATCATAAAAATAACATAATGATGAACAGATAAAACACTATTTTACGTTTGACATAAAAAGCTGTCATTTTAGTCCACGAAATTAAAAATCAAGAGTATAGTTTCGAGTTACATCAAAAGCGATAATGTATGAAATATGAAGGTAGGTATGATAATATTTTGTTTATTTTATAAGGTAATTTTAGTTTTCTCTGATCTTTCGTTCTTTGATACCGTAATAGGCGTTACTGTTTGAAAATGTATACAATTATTCTTTTGAAAAGAGTAACCATTGAGTTTCTTGCCGGCTCTTCTCAATGGAAGCAACATTACGAACCGGTGGTAACGCTAAAATATTGTTTATATTGACTATTTATAAATGCTCTAATGAGCTTACATGAATAAAAACCTTTTGACTTTGACTTTGACTTTGAGGCATAGGTAATATAATGTAAAAAAAATAGTTTTGCACGCATACTGTGCTTTTATTTATTTTAATGAAATTACGATACGATCTTCCCAGATCTTCAAGGCAATACGATTAAATCGTGAATCGATTTAGGTTACGATCTAGAAGACCGATCAAAGCAAAAAATCGGGCATCCCTATTTTCTTCTCACAAGCTGTCATTGGTACTTGTCAACATAAGGTCATAACTGTCACTTAGTGAGAATTTAAAAATAATATTAAATATAATTTACAAGAGCAATTATAAATGATTATTAATTAATTATGGAGTAATTTATCTATAAAATAAAATAAATATTTTAAAAATAATATAATATATTACGACTATTGAGTATAGAGACATCTACCGTACATTTTAGCAGTTTGGTTTCATGTTAAGTAGTTTAGGTGGCGTAACTGTCTTTTCCAATGAGCCTAATAAGTCTATCTTTCACCCCCCTGCAGCTTTCTCATCCATTTGTCTGTGTCTATTCCATTAATTTCCATTGAATTAATTCAGCACGTGTTTGTTCGTGGTAAACTAAAATTTATTTTTCGAAATGGGTGTAATACAGAGAATAAAGTAATAATGCGTTTCTAAAATATGCCTTAACTGGTTAACGTTTATATGATTGATTAAAATTGTGGCGTTTTGCAGGAAGCCCACGACTCGGAAGGGTAAAAAGGTGCTGCAATCCAAGGAGCCCAAGCCCATCGAAGGTCCTAAACAAAGCCTGTTTATGCAGGGTCGGAACCCTTCGGAAAAGACGCGAAAGCTTTTGAAAGACATTTATGATCTAAAGAAGCCTGATGCGGCTTACCTGAATCGCAAAAATGATTTCGTTCCGTTTGAAGATGCCACCTTGATTGAAAAGTAAGTTTCTTTTATTCATTGAATTATTACATCCATTATCGTACATTAATATGTTTCGTGGTTTATGGGCAAACTCAATATAAGGGCTAGTGTATATTTCCAATGTTGGAACAGTAAAAATAAGTCAATGAAATTGTGCATCACAATGAAAGAACACATTTTGTAAATGTTATCTACTCTACCATAACCCCTGTTCACACTGTGAACCCGTAGTTACAGGACTGTTTTTAGGGGATCTGCTGCTAACAAATTTCATTGGATACTGGATCCGGAATACTGTTGCGTGTATGAACTCTCTCAAATAACTAGATAGATACGTCATCACTGAAATAAAAACTGGATGTGCTCTGAAAATGGTCCTGTAAACAATTTCTGTGTAAACAGGGGTTACTTGTAAAATAGCCACGATTGGCTATAGTTTCATTCGGTATTATTATTCCTAATAATATTAAAATACCCTTCAACTTTTATTTTTTATTTTTTCAGGTTATGTTATAAAAAGGAAGCAGCATTATTCGGAGTGGGCACTCACTCTAAAAAGAGACCACACAACATAATTCTGGGCAGGACTTTTGACTATGGCATATTGGATATGATTGAGCTTGGTGCCGATAACTACAAGGCCATGTCTGAGTTCCACAACATGAAGGTGCTGGCGGGAATCAAACCTTGTCTGATCTTCAACGGATCAGCGTGGGATCTGAACCATGATTTGACCCGATTGAAATCACTTTTCACAGATTTCTTTCATAGAGAAAAGGTTGGTATAATTTTAAAAGGTTTCAGTAGTCTCCTTCTTATCATATGGTAAGTTATGGCCCACAAGGTATTAGTCGTTCAAGCCACCCAAACGCCTTATACGGCTTAACAACTGCTATCTAGATGACAACAACAGGGACCAAAGTTTTAGGGTCAGGCTGGCAGTCCCTGGTGTTCTTCTAACATGTGAAGTTAGTATGTGTGGTCGAAAGCCTATATTGCTAGTTATCTCTGGCTAATCTTTTTGTTCCTGAGTGACAACACGAATTTGACTACCAAGTGCTAGACAAAAATTGATTTTGAGCTGCCTACTAAGCACCAAGTTAAGTTGTATCTTGGAGACATACTTGTTAATAATGGATATCAGAAACAATATATTCTTATTTAACATTTGTTTTAAAAGTACTTCTCTTGATTTCAGGTAGAAACAATCAGACTGCAAGGGTTGGAACATGTGCTTAGTTTCACAGCCACTGAGACTGGAACTGTATACTTCAGGTCTTACAGAATACAACTGAAGAAGAGTGGACAGAGGACACCTAGAATTGAACTAGAAGAAATAGGTGAGAAATATCAACAATAACATTATAAGAAGCATATAGCATTTTAAAAAAAACTTTATAATAATAATAATCGCCTTTATTCGCTGAGCTAATAATGAAACTAAAATTATTACAATCTGGCATTAAATAACACCGGCGGTTCACAATCAGGTTGTCCTGCCTGGACATAGGCCTCCTCCAGAGCACGCCACTACTCTATTCCTGGCTTTTAACCTCTTTACCATCACCGTAATCTCAGGGTTCATAATTAGCAAATATTTTATTTCAGGTCCATCAATCGACTTCAAATTGAGAAGAACGAAGTTGGCGTCAAATGATTTGTATAAGGAATCATGCAGGATACCCCGGGAAGTCATACCAGTTACAAAGAAAAACATATCCAGGGATGCATTTGGCTCGAAAATGGGTCGCATTCATATGGGCAAGCAAGAGATTCAGAGACTACAGACCCGAAAGATGAAGGGATTGCGCAAGACACCAGAGGAGAAGAAACAAATGCTTTTAAAGAAGAAGATGCAGAAGAAAGCTGCAAAGCAACCACAACAAATGAATGTGGAGTAATGATTGCATACAGACATTATTTTAATTTTGTACACTTGCAATATAAAGTAATTCAACTTTAATACAATATTTCCACTCTATTGTTCAGTGTTCTTCTTTAATTTAAAAATGCTGATAAATAATTAAATCTAAGCCTACTATTTGTTCTATCTGAGAAACTCATATACCTGTAAGAGTCAACTATTATACATGGTTTGTTTTCTAAATAAAATATGAAATTAATTTTCTTTGAGAAACGAAGGAAATGATAACATAGAATCATAGATAGACTATAGTATAGGAATACGCACACTAGTGGTGTACCTACAAGATTGCGTTATGACGCAGTTCCGATAGCCATCAAACGAATCAAACTCCGCGGCACGGCTGGGAACAAAGTCGAATAAAATCCAGGATTTCGTCCCTGGCCGTTCGGCGGGAAATCGACCTGTGTATAGATAGGCAAATACCGCTGGAAATCTTTACCGGTAAGAGAAGTAGCCTCTTTTTCAGCGTATACCACTAGCTAACCCAGCATCGTGCTCGCTCGTTGCTTGTGCATGTTAGGTTTCCTATGCATCATTTGGTTTTATGAGCAATGCTATTATAGATTATAAGCCCTCGAGTTGAACTTGGCGGTGATTTCAAGGCGAAGACAAGGTATATAAATATGTGAGTTCTGCTTTATAAGTAGGGTAAAACCCCCAATTATTGGCACCTTGCACCAATTATTGTCCACACATATTTCTATGGGATTTCTTAATTCAGCGGATAGAATAACTAGGTAGGTGTGAAAAACTGTGAAATTTATGACTCTTAACAAAAAAACACTATTTCCATGTTTAGTTTTCTTATTTTTTAAAGATAAGTTCAAAAGTGCCAATAATTGGGGTGGTGCCAATATTGGGTGCCGTTACCCTACATACTATCGGAGTTACATAGGTATTTGTTGTTTTATAGGTAAAAGGACGGAGTACCAGAAAAAGATAGGGTACATCCAGATGTTGTAAGATCTAAGTCAGCTTAGATCAATGAGCTACAGAATTTAGGTCGGTAGGTTCGTAAGTGGTAAGTACCTTTGGGTACCTACCCACGGAGTAGATACGATAAGTTCATTTAGCAACAGTGGGTAGGTACCTAAATAAGAAGATAATTCTCGGGTTTTCCGTATTGATTGCTTGATCGGTTACTTACTTCCAAGAAAATATTCTGTTGTTTACAATATGACAATCTGGGCTACTGTTAATCCACTACTAATCCACCAAGCCAACTAGACACTCGGGTATAAATATCAAATGATAATAGGTAAGTAAGTCAATGATTCCGCGGTCCTTCCACCGCGTAGTGGGAGCTACCGCCACAGGAGTGCCCAGGCTTACTACATGAGTGTAAGTGTTGGACCTAAACGGCAAGGCGTAGTCTTAACCGGCCTCACTTCGTTGTTCGCAACATTATATCTTGTCTTTTTATTTGATCTGAGTTAGGTACCTATAGTTCGCGACAGGTCGAGATGACATTCGGGTTATGCGCTTTTTGCAGAATAATATCCGAATCAAAATTAGCAGGACCCGATAAACAATTAAAATCGCCCACAAAATTATTAAATTAAATTATTCTGTTGCGTTGCGGGTCCCACTAATTTTGATTCGGATTTTATTCTACAAAAAGCTCATAACCCGAATGTCATCTCGACCTGTCGCGAACTATAGGTACCTAACTCAGATCAAATAAAAAGACAAGATATAATGTTGCGAACAACGAAGTGAGGCCGGTTAAGACTACGCCTTGCCGTTTAGGTCCAACACTTACACTCATAGACGTACAATGAAACTACGCCTTGTAGGTGGGGAGCCGTAGAAGGATTTTCTGGATTTACTCGAGCGCGTCAGATTTAGATAAGGGAGATAGCTTATATATTGATAAGAACCTCCAACCAGTATGAGCCCTTAATATTGGTGGGTACGCTCAGGGGAACTAAAAAAATAAATAGACCATCTTAAAATACTCTAACTCGTCAGATTAAGATAAGGGCTATTCATTACTAGCTAAGAAGTGTCAAAAGTGTAAATTTTGCTAATTTGATCGTCAGTCTAAGAAATGGGAGCAGGAAGTTTCATTGAACACCCCCTCTGAAATTGTTTTTTTTTTATAGGAAGCGGTGGCAATAAAGCTTACGGCCCGCCTGATGTTAAACGGTTACCGTAGCCTTTAGATGCTTACAAAATCTGACGCGCTCGAGTATTTTTTTTTTCAATTCTTCATGTTGGAGCATGAAAAGTATTAATATCTGAAACGCTTGAGTATTGTCCATGTCATTGCTTTTATTTTTAATTTGAAATTATCAGGTATACGCTTCCCCCACCGCTGAAAGTGGAAATATCTAGAACAATGTATTCTTCCTATCATCTCATCTACCGAATCTAATAGGTTTGGGCGACGCCGGAGTAAATCCACAATTAGCACGCTGGGCTCCCGGTCCAGTTTATAAAACCGGCCTAACTTCGTTGTTCGCAACGTTCTATCTTGTCTTTTTTATTTGATCTGAGGTACCTACCTACTTATTTTACTTCGCAGGTTCATACGTACCTACGTACAACTCAAGTTTGAGTTCGGTTCCTAGTTCACGAAAGATATTCCATAAAAAAGTAGATAGGTTATACGCGATGCTATATAAAACTAAGCGATACGTACCTACTCCAGTCAGCCGACGCGCCACCGCACCGTCCTGACCGAGGGTGCGTGCGCGCGGCATTCGTGCCATTTACAAAACACATTTTGTCGTGTATGTCGCCAATCTACCTCTTTTCTTATGATGTCATTGGGTGCTGGTGGGTACCTACCACCTGCTGTTGTAAGTACTACTTATCTACTTACTTATCGCTATTCGTAAAGAAAGCAAGATTAATTGGTTAACCTTTCTGATCGTATGACAATTTCCGTATTCACTGAACCAACCAATGTCACGTTTGCATGAAATCAGTTCCGGACTGAACTAACTACCTACCTAAGCTGAGAATAAAATGCACATCTGTACTAGTACTTATACTTTGAAGAACTGGCGCGGGCGTATAGGTACCTACTACGGACGGGCAAATCTCAAAGAGGAAATGCTATTTATTCCAAGTCATTTTTCGGGCGTGGGTAGGTACCCTACCGAGGTATTTTTGTGATCGTCATTCCGTCATGAGTCTTGCCGAATTTGGTGCGTTCACGTTCGTCAGCAACTGGGTTCTTTACCTTATTTATTATAGTTGAGGCATTTGGTATCCGTAAGGGTGGCATTGACGCATGAGGTAGGTACATTAAGAAGGATTTTAGATAGGGGTTCCGGGCCGTCCATAAATTACGTGAGGCATTTAGGGGGGGGGGGGGGGTCGAGCCAAATCTCACGTGGGGGAGAGGGGGTGTCACGGCAAATCTCACGTAATTTTTTTTACCGCAAGAGACAGTGTAAAATTGCGAGAAAACTGGGTTACATTAAGTAAAACATGTTTCTCCACTAGAATATGGCTAGCGGGAGGGGGTCGAGCAAAATCTCACGAAATCTCACCAAGGGGGGAGGGGGGGGGTCGAAAAATCACAAAAATCACCTCGCGTAATTTATGGACGCCCCCTTTAATGTGAGAACAAAGTCAGCTATTTCACGTCGGTTTGTAAATGGTAACGGTATGGTAAGATGGTGTTTCTTACAAAGTTTAAGGTAGTCATGGGACTTATAGCCTAGGTACGGAATCTTATGACGAAAATAAAGATATCTACTTGACAAATGAGACCGGCACGGTTTCATACAATCTTGGGCCAAGATTGTAAAAGGATGAAAGTGGTGTCAATTGTTAGCTAATATAATTATTTAACTATCACTGAAAATTCTACGGATTCTTAAAATCTGAGAGCCAAGTTATAAGATTCATTTTAACTTAAGTAAAAGTGAGGTTATGTATAAAAACCTTTGTAAACTGCTGATTTTTATGTGCGAAAGGTCCGATTTATGTTTCGAACACAATAAACACACTTCCTTCACAAAATGGGCAAGATAAGTCGAGGAAATATCAATAAAATGGGGAAAACATTCAAAATGCGTAAGCAATAACAAACGATACGTTTTTGTTTTGTGCGAAAGTTCCGATTTATGTTTCAAACACAATCAATACACTTAATTTAATCGACAATCAGTTTGTTTGGGAACATTACTTAATTTTTAAATATTTCATTTTCTAGCTATGAATTGGGGCGATATTTTTACATTTTGAAATAGAAAAATTTAGCAATTTTTTAAGCCATATCTCAATTCATTACAAATTATGTCTAAGAATGCCCATCTCCTTTCCTTTGAACATTCTCTATTCGGTCAATGTATTTAAAGTAGCATGGGTTCCATATTTGGGATGTGTATTCGAGGTGACTCCTGACGTAGGTATAGTATAGAAGTTTGTGTTTTAACCTACACGGACAGAAGCCATACATTTTCAAATCGTAGTAGGCACTTAGCTCTGACCATTAAATAATCAAAGGCACTTAGGTAACTTTTATTTTGTATTGGTAGGTAATACACAATGTTTTTTTATGTATTATAATCTTTCTGATAAGTATTTATTAATCCATGGTTTATTTTAATGGTAAAGAATATTATGTTATTGGACTATCTACTTAGACCACACAACATAGCTCCTACCTACTCCATTATGTACCATAACAAAATAATTAATCATCCAATTTTTAATCTAATTGCGCCGCATGTGGTTAAAATGAATGGACATTGGTCACCTTCAAAAGATAAACTTTACGCACGTTTACTATTACATACATACCTTTAGCTCTACTACCGAGCTTCACCTAGCGCCTACAATAAACATTCGTATTGCAAAATGTCTGGGCGCCGTACAGTATGCTACACAAATATTTTACTTATACTTATACCACGGCCAATAAGTAGCGATACGAAAATGAGTAGATTATTTTATTAAATTAGCTGTTCGACTACTTTATTTTTAATAAAAGTACAATAAAAGTTACTCCTTATACTGTTTCGTGTAGCTTCTCGTTGGCCGAGGTGTAGACGCTAGCGACTAGGTGACTGCTATAGTGAACGTGAAAACGTATGGTAGGGCTACTGTTTTGCATAAAATAACACCATGCCTCATGTTTTTGCGTAGGCACGCGTAGGTGCGTAGCCACGATTTATTTGTTGGGTGTGTTAAACGCATTATCTAAGTACCAAGAACCCATTTTAATACGCACTTGTTATGCGTATTTTTAAAATAGTAGTTTGTAGACATAACAACATGCCTGCATAGTAAGTATGGGTGTAGTATGGGCTGTTATTCCTTCAACATTATTTGAATAACCGTTCTTTATCCTAGAATTAGCACTTTAGGTACACAAGTTAAAAAAAACCGGCCAAGTGCATGTCGGACTCACACATGAAGGGTTCCGTAACACCGTAAAATAAAAACTTCAAAAATTTCAAGTTTCTTGTATGGGGACCCCTTTATTTTTAAATTTTATTTTATTTTTAGTATTTGTTGTTGTAGCGGCAACATAAATACACATTCTGTGAAAATTTCAAGTCTCTACCTATTAGGTACGGTTCGTGAGATACAGCCCGCTGACAGACGGACAGACGGAAGAACAGCGTAGGCTTAGTAATAGGGTAGTAGTAGGCTTAGTTTGGGTACGGAACCCTAAAAATAGTCCGGTAGTGTCATGAATTACCGTAACGACAGTTTTTATAGTACCTTCTAAGTAAAGAATTAAACGGGCGGTGCTCCAACATAGACCATTTCTCAGTAAGTAGGTACTTGCTAAGTTTTATTCTTTTTTTTTCCCAAGTTTTCGTTGTCAAAATTACACCGAAGATAATAGTAATTCTTAGTCTGGACTATACCTACACTGTTTTAGGTAGGTAACATAGGCGATATCTTGTAAAAAATACCAGTCGTCAATCCTGTGTAGAGTTCTAGATAGTACCTACTTGGAAAAGGTATCAGGCTCTACCTAGTATGTATTTTAAAAATAGAGTTGAGAGTTGTAGTTTGTTTTTATGGGACACAGGTGATAAACAAGCGTACGGCCTGCCTAATGTTAAGCAGTTACCGTAGCCTATAGATGCGTACAAAATGCAGCTGTAAATCCGGAAACCCACCGCGGCGGAGAGAGGCCACGCCTCGCTTTGCAAGAAAATGTATGCATGACGTCATTTCGTGCTGTCTCCGTGCGCCGCGGTGGATACGATTACATACACTTTCTTGCAAAGCGAAGCTTGACCCACATGCGTGGCCTCTCCGTGCGCCGCGGTGGGTTTCCGGCTTAATAGCCACTTTACGTCGATCTTCTGTAAGAGGGTGGTACTACCCCGGTCGAGCCAGCCCGTATATGAGCTGCAGTCGTTTAGCTACAGCTTAGCTCTACCACCAATAAATGATTGCGGCCCTTTTCTAGGGTTTGTGCTGCGACTGATCGACGAAGGGCACGATAACCTTAAAACATAACCACCTACATCCGTATATATTATAAAACTACGTGGTACTGGACGTGTAGCTACGGCGTGCTTATGTTAATATTGTAATTAATTAAATGACCTGATACAGTAACATCAACATACGACAACCAACAAAAAATAACAGGTTCAACAAAATAATATTTGTGGAGATAATGTTGCTTCCACATTGCAGTCATAAAATAATACTTAGCGCCTATTTTAAAATCATCGGATAACTTTTATCCCCCAGATAAATATGGCATTTTGACAGATTTTCCGTAGAATATCTATCAAAACGCCATAGGTATTTATTTGTCGGACAAAAGGTTTCAGATGGTTCTGAAACATACTCCTTATCCTATCCTCCATATACCTAGTGTTAGAATATCATGGAAGTACCATATGAATTAGGTATGAATTAGATAGAAAAGTAATTAGGTACTATCTATTTATTATAATAAGTTACTTACCTACCTAAAATAGATTTTTCCAAACAATACTTAGGTAATTACTTGATTTTATGCAGAAAACAAATTCCACCTGACATAAAACAGGTTTTATTAATAATTCCTTTCAAAATCATAGTTTTCAATTCTTTGTCTGGATTGAAGATGATGAATATTAATAGGTGGATAGTAGGTATAACATTATATTTCGTGTTTTGGAAGGCCAATTTGTCTTTGTATTTACCTACGGACTCCCGCTGTGACAATTAAAAATACTACTATTTATAAACGCAATTGATGGATTGACCCTTTTTTAATAGCCGTTATACGTCCCACTCCTGGACAAAGGCCTTCCCTTTACATCTCCACATGTCTCTGTTTTGGGCCATTTCCTGCCATAATGTTCCCGCAAAGGTGGTCCAATCATCTCGCCATCTCTTCCTAGGTCGACCTCTTTGTCGGCGGCCTCCATTGACCTATAAAATAATAAAATAAAAATATACCTACTAATTTATTATTAATAACTGAGTTTGTCAATAAGTACCTAGCTAGAGGAACTCTTATATTTTATTAGAATAGTAGGCAGTACTCATAACCGAAATATCTAAATCTTTAAATAATTTTATCCGTTGAGATTAACCGCCCCGCGCCGCCGCTGCCGACTACTTATTATTTTATCTTTCAAAAGTTCGTTGAATTTGTATGTCTGGGGATGGTGGTATGTGTGTGTAAATAAGTGTGTTGTATTTTCGGGTTTCGTAGACCCTACGAGGCGCCCTTAAAATCAGGGCCCTTAGTCGCTTAGCCATGGTGGCTCCACTGTGGCGTTTTACTATAGTGATCGACCCTCTTGATTCGTCGGTTGATTCTGACCGTGGTCGGCCAGAGGCCGAACTGCCGGTCGGCCAACCAATCAGAGGGTCGCTCACTATATCAGCTCAATAGCAATGGCTAATCGACTTAGAGCCCTTCGTTCGTCCATTCGCGCGTCCTAGGTCTGTCACAATAGTGACGTTACCTTCTACAGTTTTATTATATTCTCGACTTCAATAATAATTTGATATTTAATAAAGTAATCTTTGCATTTCACATATGCAAATTACGATAGAAAGTTTGGCCGATAGGTATGTGTCAAGTAGGTAGGTAGTCAATAAAAATATGGGGATCCTATCTTTTAATTTGCATTGAAAGTTAATATGATTAAATTCTTAAATGATATTATAAAACATATTTACCCACATCCTTGCCCTACTTATGCATTAGTCTAATCGTGGAATTATGTATTAAGGGTCGAGTTCACCAACATTGGTATCAACGGAGCGTTAGAGCAATACTGGTAACAATAGTTTACCGCTTTAAACACCTCTAACGGTCCGTTAGTGTGCTGACAGGTAATCTCTGTCTTAATTTGGAGGCGGATCCATAAATAAAAGCTAGTATATATAAAATAGGACTTTCATGTCCTTTGAACGGTTTCCGCAAACATAAAATAATGTTCGTACGAAGTAAAAACCATGTTCAAAATAATTATAATTATTATAGTTTAACGAACTTTTAAAATTTATTATTCAACGTGCGTGTTTTCTTGAGATGAATAGCACAATATCACTGCAGTCTATTATTGCTTTAATTAACTACAAATTAACCGTGAAATATTAATTCGAGATGTTAATGACCCTGTAGACGGCATTGTTTAAGTTACGAGAGCGTGAGGTTTTAGGTTTGAGACCCAGGTCAGGTCATGGGCGTGAAGTTCTCACAGTACAGGCAGGGTTATGGCAGTGTTCATACAGACGGTTCATGTTTTAGAGTGAAGCTCAGATTTTTTTTGGGAGGTAGATATATAGGAATTGTTTTTGAGGATACTGTAAGAGTAATACTGAATATTTGTGTGATGTAATTCGGCTTTGAAGTAAAAATCCTTTTAAAGTAGATAATAGAAAAATATGTTCTAATCGAAATGATAGCGACTCGTGGTAACATCGGTTGTGTCCACCATCCAAAAATACTTCTAACTATATCTAAGTAGGTACCTATACTTAATACGAATTACCAACACCTATTAGTTATTCGCCAATACCACAATTTCTTTGCCAAAACCTATCAAACCAAAATATGCTTTTACTTTCTAAGGAGACGTCGTCGCCTGCGACACTCCGACCCTGAAAAATAAAAAATAAACGGTTCTTTATTTATTCATCTAAGTGTATAAGTATTATTCTAAGTGAATAGTTTATATCGCATGGTAGCGTCATTACTAGAGGTCATTATTCGAGTTAGGCAAACTTAACGTGAGACATTTTGAGATGTGATTCTGAAACTTTCAGTTAGGTATACAGGGTGGTGACGCCATCATGACAATATTTGAAACCACATACTGGGTATCAGATTAGTAGTTCGCACATAAAATATTATTAAATTATATTCAAAGGTATTGCCACGGCATTGCTTTTTTATTTTGACTATTTTAACTTTACGCCTACAAAGATACCGCTAAAAACACCGACACCGAAGCGATGTTGCCACGCTTGTACTTACAGGTCAGTCTATGAGGTCGGTAGACGTTTATTTGTTGTGTTTCGTTTAGACTATTTCCGCATTTAAATTGTTTGAAAATTTGAAATTTTGGAATTTGATGTAAGGGCCTCCGCAGACTAGCTACTTTAAGCATCGGCGACCGGCGATTTTGTGACGTATCGATGCTGCGTCGCGTTTCTTCGAGCGATCGCCGATCGCCGATGCTAAAAGTAGCTAGTCTGCGGAGGCCCTAAACCTTATTTTATAATTTTAATGTGTTGTGATTGACTAGCAGGGATCGTGTTTTAATTTATTGTCACTATGTCGTCACCACCCTGTATATCTTCTTCCCGGTAAGACACCGGAATCGCAGCCATGTTACGCGGAGAGACAACGCACTTGAACGCACCTTAGTAAGTATTAAGATGTCGAAGTTGGTCGATGGCCTTAAACCAGAGAGCGCAGTAGGTACCTATGTGTGAAACTCATTTGATTAGGTACCTATCATATCATAAGCCTTACGTTAAACAGGAAAATGTGGGAAGAAACCTGCAAAATATATTTTCGAAAAAGGATTATTTTTATTATTGCTATTATAATTCTTCTTCATTATAATTAACAATTTCATAAAATGAGAATGTTAATTTAAAGTGTGGATGCTTAATGTAAAAAAGTTCAATCTTAATCATGCACAAAGTCAGTAGGTAGGTACTTACTACGGTTAAATACTTGAGGATCGCAATTCGCAACATGAATGCTAATCTCTATGACGAAGCCGATGATGACATATAAGAATTCTACACGAAAACATTATTGGCATATAATTATCTGCGAAAAATTACAGGAATTAAAAACACTGGGTATAAAATTAGAATCTATGTATCGAAATTCAACGTGGAAGGATCCGATTATTGCGCTGATAATTTACTCATTCAGTACGTAGATCTAGGTATGCGTTTTAAGCCTTAAAGTAACACCCTATCATATTTCCTTGAATAAACTAGTGGGTGACAACATGTAGTCAGGGTATTTTACCTACCATCAGACATGAGGAAAAACGGCCTATTTGAAAACTTTCAAAACTTATATCAGTGTGAGTAGCACATAGATATCTCGTTAAAACGCATACCTATGTGCTAATCATACTGATATAACTTTTAAAAGTTTTCAAATAGGCCGTTTTTCCTCATGTCTGATGGTAGGTAAAATACCCTGACTACATGTTGTCACCCACTAGTTTATTCAAGGAAATATGATAGGGTGTTACTAAATGCATCTCAAAGTTGAGATCGATCATAAGATGCAGTTTTGACGTTTAATGTATGGAACATCTATCAAAAACAGCATCTTAAGATCGATCTCAACTTTGAGATGCATTTATTAATAGATGCAGTTTTGACGTTTAATGTATGGAACATCTATCAAAAACAGCATCTTAAGATCGATCTCAACTTTGAGATGCATTTATTAATACGAGCATTAGTCATTCAAATTTTATTTCATCCAGATTCAGGAAGCTTACTGTACCTATGAAAAAATATTACTAATTGCATCATATCCGTCATTATAAGGTGAATGGAAAGCAAATAAAATAAAATTTTAAGTTTTAACTTTAAATGCTAGTCAGTCTAGCCTAGGACTTTTATTAACGTTGGAGGTCTCCTTCCGCCTCGGGGAGACGGGAGAGGAATGTAGGTAGGAGTCTACGCCAGAGTGCCGGTATAGGTACCTACCGCACAATAAAAACCAACGGTGTACCATCTTCCGCCTTTGGAATTATGCTTTGATGGTGATTAAAAGTGGTATCTTTTTTAATAGACCGTCACAGAATGTAGCTATGAGGTACCTTTCTTTAATTACTGGTTTCGCGGCCTTTCAGAGTGGCTGTGATTCAGGAAGTAAATTATAGCGCGTTGTATAATTTTTATCGCAATATTATTAAAGGGTTTATCTACTTTGATAAATAAGTTCATGTAAGTGTTGTTGTCAAGCTTTATTTCCTCGAGCCCTTTACTTTTCGGGTCATTCACCGCTACCGAATTTCATAGCCTAGCCAGGTGCAAAATGTGCTTTCAATTTACTATTCGATTTAACAAGCAGCGCCCACCTACCTACTTATTTAGATTATAGTAGGTATGAATATCTAAGAATAGAATGATTAATTTGAAAGTATTCACGGCAATTATTAATACTGGTAGGTAGGTGGGCGTCGATTCTATTTTTGAGACTGTATTTTTTTTTAAATTTGCTCCATAATTAACAATCTTTCGATGCATTACGAAATCGTTGTGGTGAACAATAGGAGTTACGGCTAAAAGCGTGTGCCATACATGCGGTAAGCTGCGGAGGCGACGCTATCGGCGCTAGGCCGAGTGGCCCGCGAGGTGGTGCTGTACCCTTGACCGGATGCCGGCGCTCAGCTCAGTCGCGGCGCGACTCTGTGCTCGTACCCTCGCCTCGTGCGAACACCGCACCACCGACGCTATAAAGAAGTCCACCGCTCCTTCCGGCGCAGTCTCGAGTCATGCGCCTCCGCTCGACGAATCGAGCATAGGACGTGACACGCGCCTTCTCAACGAATTCCTAGTGTGTTTCAGCCATTAAAGTTATTATGAAATAGAGATTAGTGAGAGTGAAAGACACCAAGATGAAGTCGAAGAGCGGCGCGCCGGAGCCGCAGCCGGAGCTGCAGGAGTTGCTGCAGAAGCCGCACAGCCTGCCGCAGCTGGCCAGCGCCAAACGCGCAACAAGTACGTCCATATTTCTTAGCTTCCAACCAGTGTTTTAACCGATGGAGTGACGTCTCAATAGCATCCGTTCCGGTGAATGGACGTACGTAGTAAATCGCGCATAACAATAACCAACCTAGTCATTATTTGACAAAAATTAAAAATAAAGCGTTTCGTGTGTTATTCAATGTGACGGACACTCTTTCAATCATGTAGAACAGTCATCGTGAAGATTTAACGAATGTAATCTTTTGTGTTCATGAATATTTTTTCTGAAGGCTCGGTCGAAGGAAGTAAACAAAAACACGTCCTTGTAAACAAAAGCAAAAGGCAAGGAATGCAGTGTGTCTAGTATAAGCTATTAATATTAAAGCCGAGCGGGCCGGTGCCCGTGCTCCAGTGATAAGTACCTTCATAGGCAAATACAATAAAAACGAATAACCAGTTATTAAATTAAGGCACAGTAAAATAAATATCCAACTAATTATGCGGAACGTATTGATAAAGTAATATCAAATAGCTATTATGATTAATTAAACAAGTAAATATCCGGAATTAGTTAAGGTACCTATTACTACTACTAAATTAATTTGCAAATATTATTTTAAAATTTTAATAAATCTGCATAAACTAACTAAAATGTGACATCCGCGTAGCACTTCCGAGACTATGAGGTGTTACCAGCAAAAGCCTTGTAGGTATTAGGTTGAGGTCTGAGATCTCAGTTTATTCTTCACATTTCGAATATAGAATTTAACAAAGAAAACACTATCACTGTAAACTGATAAGAATACGACATAAAGTAGTTTTACGTTTTACGGTGAGGGAAAACATCGTGAGGAAACCTACCTATCCCTCGGGATTAGGTAATAGTCAGTTCCTGTATACACGGCGACACGGTTCACCACCTGTCACGTTGGGTTCTGACTATCTAGTGAAACGTGGGCTTTGAGTTGGTTAATACCTCCACAATGTGGTGGTGTATGGCCACTCGAGCCTCTGACTACCCCCGAACGGGGATAAAAGTCGTGACGTTACATTACATTTTACATTACGATTAATTGGACAATTACTGCCATAATATATTATCTCGATATTGCTGCTAATCGTATTCACATCACAGGCTCCAAAGAAAATACGGATAAAAAAACGAGTGGCGTCTTATGTGATCCGGAGCTCGATATGGTAATATAGCAGGTACCCAGCATATCATAATACTTATACGTAACTTTTAACTTTTATACGGGATTTAGTTCTCGCTTATCGCATCTCTGTTGAATTAAGTCTCCCTTTTATCATACCGGAATTATCTGTTTTCAGTCACACCCATAACATTGTAGAAGACATTTAATTATTTTAGGTGTAATAGGTAATTAAAAAAAAATACATAAATGACTGATAATTAATATTTTTATTTTATGAAAGTACCTAGCAGTGTGAACAATTTTGAATACATACCGATTAAGATTTCGCGGATTGTTCCAAACAAATTTTATTCAGCTTGTTCATGCGTAAACCAACTTTACTATAGCCGTGGCGTTCGTAAAAAATCGATTGTAAATTATGACGAAAATAGCCTATTTTCATATTTCACTAACAGTATCATTATAGATAGATAGATAACGCTTTATTAATCCACCACTAGAAAATTAAACATTTATAAATAATTACACAATTTACACAGAAAGTGGAAAATGGGCGGCCTTATCACTAATAGTGATCTCTACCAGGCAACCTTTGGATGGAGAGGATCTAAAGAAAAAAATAATACGGGGGTGTACTTACATAAATTACCACTTATACATACACATAAATTACATTACATAAACAAGAAAATATTACATAGACTAATATACTTATACCTACTACATAATGGCTAAATTAATATAACAGCACGTAATAGCATGGGAATAGGCAAAATAAATACATAAATAAATTTAAGGAGCAGTACTTATGGAGAAAGAAAGAATTTCTTTACCCGATTTCTTTTTCTTTATTATGTACTAGACGACTTGATGATCGCTTGGCGCAGTGGTTTGAGCGTAGGCCGCACGGCTCACTGCATCCGATGGCCGCGGCTTCGATTCCCGTTAGAGGCAAATTTCGGATTCAGCCTTTTCGTAATTCGCCCTGGTCAGGGTAACACTGGAATCAGCCCCAGTCCATAGCCCCAGAATACGGTTGGTAAGTCGATATTTATTGTTATTTATATACGTCTATCACCTTTTATACACAGAAAGATTTTATGTCGAGCTCTCGCTTACAGTGAAGGAAAACATCGTGCAGAAATCTAACCAATTCTCGAAAAACGTGTAAAATCGGCGATGTCGACGTGCGAGACGTGAAATTCATGCGGGTTCATGACATTCGTTTTTTCTCGGGTCAAACCTCGGCGTCATAGTTGGACACCATAGTCGATCCTGGCTCATATGTGTAACAGTGAGTATGTGGAGGGACTAGTCCCAATCATATCTACCAACCCGTACGACTTGTTTGAATCTGGCCTGAATCTCCCTCTTAATGAGGGGAGATCCGTGCCCAGGAGTGGAACATTAAAAGGGCTAGTTATTCTATATTATAAGTCTTATCCGGACTACTCGGGAAATACGTATATATTAGGTTGAATATAAAACATAGATGTCTACAATAAGCTGCGTTTGGTAAGGACCTGTTTAGAGCAAATAAAAATTATCAACCAATGATCATTCCACTCACACACGCTTGAGTCTGTCTTAATATTTAAGTTGTTCTGATTTATTCTATTTGGTCTCCACCTTAAGTAATTTATTGAACATTTTCTGCAAATAATAATACTTAAGCAATCTGAACGTGATTCTCGTTAAATTATAAAAGATCTATTAATCATAATGAGTAATGAATCCATTGATGCTAAGTGGAATCGAAACAATATAAGTATCGTTCCTCGATTATCGTGAATCATGTTTAACACGAGCAAAACTTCAGCAATACCTATTAAATATCGCATTGACACAGTTTAGCTTAAGCCCTAAGTCAGGTCAAGACGAATACGGAATACGTCATTAGGTAAAAAAAGTCAAAGCTATTTTTATTCATATAGGCTAACAAAGCACTAAGGATAAATTATAAGAATCAACCACGATACCGGCAAGAACCGGCAACAAACTGAATGATTACTTAGCTACTTTATTCATAATACAAGAGTTGTTATAGGTTACCTACAGCAACGCAATGTGAGCAGGCAATACCAATACCATCGCTCCAATACTAGGTCTCGTTCAGATTTAGATACATATCTAAAATGTCGTTTGTTTGCCGTTATAGAACTAAAATAAATCCGATCGTCTATTAAACACGCAAAAATTCAGTTGAGAATGAAAATGTATGTATCTGATTCGTCTTTCTAAAAATACATTGAATTCACGTCTCTTTATGGCGTTATTTAAGCCAGGTGCAATATAAGGGCCATAACACACCGGGACGCCAGGCGACGTCGCCGGCGCCGGCGGCGTCGCCGGCCACGTATCCAAATAATTTGTATTGATTGGCTTCGTGGCCAGTCCGTCGTTAGGTGTGATACCTGTCATACATTTCAATACGAATTAGTTGGATGCGTGGCTGGCGACGTCGCCATGGCCACCCGGTGTGTTATGGCCCTAATTCTTCCATAGTCTTTCTGCCGATGGCTCCATACACTGGCACACGAGGAGGTCGACACGTTGTGGTTCCAAATACCGTGTTCCAACTCCCTACGCAGTTACAAATTCTAATGGTAAACTTATAAATATCTAATCTGTGGTCTAATGCGTAAAAAATAATTTTAATTATCACGACCAAGTTGACAATTTTTAGAACTCGTTTGCAGAAGAATTTGTTTTTCGATAATAGGAATAATTTATTGTCAGACACATTTGGATATAGCGGACAGGTTTTCTTCAGACCGGTGCACAGAATCTGATTATCTACCTAAATGTTACAAAAAGTACACATATTCTTATTATGATGGTTTTATTTATATTTGATCGGGTTTCGACACAGATGTAGTTGGCGTGTAGAAATCGGTTGGTTTTGGTATTTTTCAGAATCGTTTGATCACTAAATTATGGTCTAGGGTATGACAGGACCGATTCCCAATTATTCCAGACATTTACCAGCGTTCGTTTCCAATGGTCCTGGAGTAGTAAGTGTTTGGATAAGAATCTATGAGGTTAGTACAATAACGTCGATTAGCTGAAAAGAAGATTGTTTTAAGAATTCTATAAACAGATTACAACATATAGACTTGAAATGACCTAGTAAAATACATATTATTATGGGTATTTTGTATTTAAAAATAATACCGAAATATCGGTATATTGGTATCGAAATATTGGGAATCGGTCCTGTCCTGTCCGGTCCTCGCGGGTCCCATTACCGGGGCCGAAATGATCCCTACCCCATTTCATAGTATACTTTTTAAATAAGACTTATAAATATTAACAAAAGCTATGTATGAAAGGCACCGTGGTTAAGTAATCAACTACCTATTTAGGATTACATTCAATTTCATTTTTATTATAGCAGGTACCTAAGGATGTGCACAAGCTACAGCCGCTTATGAGACCAACGAATTAATTATTACTTACGTGTTGTTTGTAATTACAAAAACTCTCATTAGAGTTGAATAGGTACTTTGGGGACTTTTTAAATTTAAAACCATGACATGGTCTGACAAGTCCGCGGCAATACACGGACTGCTTGTAGCAGTTCATCTCGACCGCTAGAAGCGGTCGCTGCACGGCGAGTAGCAGTTTCAATACAAAATTTCCATTTACCATACACGAACTGCTTGTAGCGGTCCGCGCGCCTGCGCGTTGCATTCTATATAATACCGGTATGGCCAGCTGATGACCATGTGAATTTCCCACCAATTTTATTCGAACTCCCCGAAAATTCACTTTTAGAAAAAAAACCTCCTAAATAGTTTTTACTAATTTTAAAGGAGTCAAATTTAGGGGGTAAATAAGTGGGATGGGATTTTTTTAGGGCCGTTATATTTTTAGGGGTAACCCAATCTAAACAATCATATTTAGTTGCCCTAGCGTAGGGATTCCCAAAGTGGTCGATATTGGTTACATATCGACATAAACGAAAACTGATTTTGGGGGTCGACGACGTCTAAAAATCGACCCCTATTAATTAACACAAGTTCTTATTTGAAACTTTCAAGATACCGTATAAGTTGTAACTATTAAGTATACCAACTTGTTATAAGAATGACTGAATCACACAGTTTTTTTGTTGAGTTCATTTAGGAAAAGGGGCGTATTGCCAAAATAGTTTGGGAATCTCTGCCCTAGCGACTTAGCGACATCTAGGACGGTTCCTCGTTACTAAGAATGCGGACTTGAAATAAATATGTAGTTGAACTTATATAAAAATTAAGAGAGTATTTTTGATTTTGTATTTCTCCTAAATGAGCAAAACCAATTATTATTTTTTTTTCCAAAAACGAATCTTTGGAGGGATTTCGAAAAAAGTTGGGAACAATTCACATGGTCACCTGGCAACATTGGGGATTTGATCTGAAGCGACCACGGATGTATAATGAAGGATTGATAACTTGAGTTTTTGGTTAAGAAGAAATTAAGAAATTCAACTTTATTCTCCTGCCTTAAGGTCTATTATGACAATTCTTAGACAGATAAACGAATCGAGCGAGAGGCCCCAGTTGGGACCGTGTCCCTCTCACTCCTAGGTGCCATGCCAAAATAATATTATCGTTGGGTAGTGATTGGTAGTTTTTAAATCAACCAAATAAATTAATTTATTATTTATCGTGTCGTGACTATTGTTTCGTCGAAACATGTTGGATTCATAATGATCATTTTTAATTTGTAGTCATATATTTTTTATAGCATGTAATATTGAATATTATTTATATTTTGTAAAAGATCGGATTTTTTTTATCTTTAGATGGTAATATTGGTAATAATGCTCAGCTAGGGTGGCCATAAAACCACATGACTTAGTCATCAGTTTGCCGCAGTGGTTTGACCGTAGGCCGCTGGGCTCATTGCACCGATTGGTTGAGGGTTCGATTCCCGTCGGGGAAAATTTTGGAAATAGCCTTTTCGTAATTTGCTCTGGTCTGGGATAGCTTCCAGTCCATTGGACGGTATTTATAGTAGGTACAAGCGTTGCTTAGTTTGGGACCTAATAGTTGATGTATTGTCTGGAGATATTTATTTATTTATCCATTGTTTGAAATGTTTATTTTACTTGTAGAGTGGCTACCAACGCGAAGATGAAGCATAGTAATAAGGTACTTTCTTTTATATCTTCGACAGGCATAGAGAAACCTCCGTTAGAGTTATAAAATATCAATCATGTGCGTTACTCATGTACCTATATAATACAATAAGTACGTTAAAATTTTATTATTGCGTGGACACCCTAGTAGAGGGACACTGTACTACTATGGGCCCCTCTCACTCGGCTCGTTTTTTGTGCTGCAGTAAGCTGTCCAGTATTCATTTACGTTCGTGGAAACGACCTGTCAGAGAGCGGCGTATTTACAAATTATAATGTCAGCGCTCCATAAAGTTATGATCGGTTACAGGTTGGAGTAAGCCAACAAGTCAACACAGAATAAGTAGGTACATTCACTTGTCAGCCATATTACTCCATCACAAGGTCGACGGAGCCCCTTGCATTTAGGGTCACCAGTAACCTAACACGTAACCCACGTCGTAACCTTCGAACCTAACCCTAACCTAACGGGATCTAGGATCAGGTATACGGCAGTCAGGATACGGGATGCGGGAAATGGATTCGGGATTAGCCATACGGGATGCGGGAAACGGAATCCGAGATACGGGTTCCGGGATCCGGGATAAGGTATACGAGATCTGAGATCAGAGATACGGGGTCCGGGATACGGGAGTCGGGATACGGGATCCAGGAGCCTGAAAACGAGTTACGGTATCCGGGAACCATGATACGGGATTTCCGGAATACGGGATCAGGAAGACGGGATCCGGGAAATGGGGTCCGGGATCCGGGATCCATTCTTTTAAATTGAAATTCTACGCGGACGAAGTCGCGGGCAAAAGCCATAAGTTATATTTTGGAAATACGCATCGACCGCTCACCGACTGCTTGAGCAGTCCGTGTATGGTAAATGGCAATTTTGTACTGAAACTGCTGTTCGCCGTGCAGCGTCTGCTACAAGCGGTCGAGATGGGCAGCTACAAGCAGTCGCGTGTATCGACAGGCTATGACGCTGTGCTTATTCCGTGGTTGGTCTTGTTATGCACTCGTTGAGTGACATTTGTAAAAAATCATTCTCGAATAGTGTGCGGTAGAAATCTTTTGTCTCCAGTCACCGACAATCAATCAGTCAGCCGTTAATACATTTTGATGATCGATGATACTAAACACTGACATGTTTTTGTACTTATTCTCAAATTGTAAGTCAGTATGGTTAGTGCTTCACTTTTTACAACTGGGTCAAGGTGCTAATGACCTGCAAACGATAGTATTGTGGGGTTACGTGATGACCACTAACTGACTCGCGTCATTCAAGAAAGACATACGCTTATTGCGCCAGTGGAGACTCATTGGCAGCGTGATTGTAATCGTCAGTTAGAAAATGATGGACACCGATTTATCTTAGTGTTCCTTTTTTACTAGCAAAAGTTGAGACATCATTATCATCATCATCATCAGCCTATTGCTGTCCACTGCTGGACATGCCTCGCCCACACCACACACCACACACCACACCACTGAGCGGTGTTCAGCTCTTTGCATGCAGATATTGCCAACTTTATACAGGTCATCATTCCACTTAGTTTTATACTGTTTGAAGAAAAAACGATGCACTAAACCCTTAACAAAATTGCGTTATAATTTACGCAAATCCGGTACATAGCTTGCTGAACTCGCTTGGTGGATTAGTTTTACCATGAATATCCAGGTTTCAGATCCTTAGGTCATGATTGGTCATAAATAGAGTGAGGGGTAAATAACCATGACAATAACAACAACTACTAGACGCGTCCGGCTATTTAGCCGGCTTTTAACTGTCCTATTTAGGAGAGTTAAAAACCGGCCCGGGATTCCCCTCAGTACCTCTACGAAACCCCTTGAGATAAACTTGCATGTATTTTCCCCAGTTGTGCGTGAAATATGGTAAGTATTAATGCGGAATATTGTCTAGCCATAGCGAATGATGCATACCTATTAATGAATATTCTGTTACAGCCCTATACGGGTTTTCCCCTTCAGGTTGTAGGTACTAGTGTACCAACCTATACTAAATAGACTGTAGTAGATAATCAATAGGTAAAATTGAAGTGTTAACTAAATAATTTATATTCTAAAGCTTTGACACTTCAAATATAATTGTTTTACTTACAATCGAATTAAGAACCTCCTCCTTAATGCGTCGGTTAAGAAAAATCGGAGATCTAAGTGTAGGGGCGATTCCTTGACGATTCACATAAGAGAGTGCAAAAGTGCATTATAGTAACGGAGTGCTAGACTGTGACTAGACGAATCTAACATAAAATATACATATAGCGTAGGTGGACCTTTATCAAACTAGATTAACATAACACTAGCAAGAGTATTCAAGTACTTTACAGTACTTTCTTACTTCGTGCATCATAGCTTTGGCAGTCTTAAAAAGGTATTGTGGCTTTGTGCTATGTTAAGGAAAACAACATGCGTATACCTAACTTACAATGCGGTCGGTCTCTTATTGTATGGTACATACGTTTATACTTTTACCACAGATAACCTATTGACGCCTAAACTTCAAGTGGTAATGAAAACAAGAGGTTTCTCTTTCGGTTTGGGACTCGGTGTAAAAGCTAAGCCAATCTGTTTTTACCTGACTACGACGGAGGGTTATGATTTTGACCGGTATGTATGTATGTATGTATGTTCATCTGTTCCCGCCTAACTTCCAAACTACTTGTCGTAATTTGACAAATGAGGTATCGTTAGAGGTATCGCGGCTTAATCGTCCACTGGTTATAGGCTGTGTCGTTACATAAAATTGCATATGGCGCCCTCTAGAGGATATAATATCATGAACTAAAAAACAAATATTTTTAACGAAACCGTGTGAGGTATCCAATGAAAGAACATAATTAGCTGAACTTAACTTAATTAAAAAATAATATATTGTTTGTTATAACTCCAAAATATTTAAATAAAAAGTAAGTTTAAAAACTAAAACCCGACTACTTAAAAATCACGCTCTAAAAAGTATGAAACAAGAAAATATTGCCATCTATAGTACGTTTTTTTATACTTGTCCTATTTGGTAAGCAAAGATGGCGTCCAGCGGGGCGATTGCGTACCTTTTTTGTCAATGTTTCAATTGGTTTCGTTCATCCCTTGTCAATTATATACGAAACCAATTGAAACATTGACAAAAAGTTACGCAATCGCCCCGCTGGACGCCATCTTTGCTTACCAAATAGGACAAGTATAAAAAAACGTACTATAGAGGATAGCCGTGGTCCGTGGTCATATGCCATTTTGCCCTAAAGGACCTACACGGACCACGGCTATCCTCTAGATGAGAACCTTTTCTTGTTTCATACTTTTTAGAGCGTGATTTTTAGTAGGTAGTCGGATTTTAATTTTTTTGTTTGTAAATCCCTATAGTTTCAAAGACCTAGAAAATTTTAAGTTGATCTGTAAGGAGGAAATATGGTTTATACTAAAACAGAGCAGACGCTCATAGCCAGCTGCTATCACTGGTCGGTAGACGATCGGAGGTTAAGCAACACTTGGCAAGTTCAGTCAGAGATGAGTGACTATAGTGGCATTTGAGCTGAGCGTCTCCGTGCTTCGGAGGGCACGTAAAAAGTCGGTCTCCGTAGTTATAATTTAGGCAGCAGTCGTTAAGCCTTGTCAGAGGTCTTCGGACGGCTTGAACAATTCTGACACCAAGTAGGCAACCATAAGATAAGAAGAAGAAGAACTAGAACAGTTTCTATAATAGGTATTGAAATCTTTGAATCTTAAGCCATACATAATGTATGCGAGGCATCGCGACAAATGAGCTCTCCAAATGACGGCGATTAACGGCAATCTGGTTTTAAATTGAAATGGGAAAAACGGTTCGAGCGTCAGCCGTGAAATATCTCGTATTATCCTTAATCTTGACGTTTCTAAAGTTAAGGTTAAGGCCGAATACAAATTTATTTCGTTTTGTTGTGAAATATTGTTAGTTATTAAGTAGGTAATTTACAAAAATAAAACTAAGTGAAAAAAAAATTACTTACTTACTTGCTTTATTTATTCAGAACGTACAAAAAACATTGAAATTATAATATGTAATAAAATTAGGCAGTAGTTTAGTGTATCCTACCTTTATTATAAAAAGGTAGGAATTCATGCGGAAAACTTCTAGGCTTATCCTTAACTATTGTTATGCGGGTATTTTTTTATGGGTAAGTCCCGACTGAAGTATTTAAATTTGTTGCCCATTGGGTTCTATCTGTCACCATTCTATGCTAGTCATAAAATCTCCGTTTATTGATCAAATTGAATTGATAAGTTTAAAATCAATCTCTGTAAAAAGGGTTCTCAAAAACCTCGGAACATTTAGAAGATAAGTCAGCTTGGGACTGAACAGGTCAACGATCTAACATCAATGTTAATAAAAAAGGTAGAGTGTCGTACCTCACTTATTATATCCAAATATTTTATTTCATTTTAATTATTCGATAAGGCAACACATTGGAGCTTTTCAATTTACTAAAGTACATTCAAATATATTGTATTTAAAAAAACACAGAAAAAATAATGACAAACTCGCCAAGTTTCTTGCCGGATCTTCTCAGTCGAGGTCAAGTTTTGATCCGGTGGTAAATTTAACAAAAATAAAATTACAAATTGTAAGTGCCCCAGTCTACACGAAATCAACGAATTGACTTTGACAAACATGAACAAACATGTTAAGACGATACAAGAAAAAAATGAATTTTAGTTTCGGGGTGTGGCTGGCGTCGCGTGAGCTGCCGAAGGATATATCCCTCTCGCTTAGCTAGGACAGAACAGCTATGGAGTAGACTATAGTATAGTTATTTTTTGAAGGAACAATATTGTTTAATTCGTACAATTAAAATAATATGTCCCAGTGCACCTTTTAAAATAGATGAAATGGATGAAAATATTCAAATATTTTTTTTTCGTTTTATATGGGATTTTTAAGTCGAGTGTATTTGAAAAAAATAATTTAATTTCTATGTTGTTTTTATTGCTGAAGACAAAGTAAGTCAAAAGAAGACAAACGATACCTACAATATGCTGATAGATACGTATAACAATACTTCGATCGTATAATAGCCTATAACCAGCGGACGATCCAGACGCGTCCAACGATATCTCATTAGTCAAATTATTATGATATAAAAATAGTTTGGACGTTATACGGGAGCAGATGAACATACATACATATCGGTCAAAATCATAACCCTCCGCCCACCGTAGTCGGGTAAAAATGTACATACTCTGTGTCAGTGACTGACTGCCGGATATGAGTATCTTTTTCATGTTTCGTAGGCTAAGGAATACTTTGGTACTTAACTTCGATGCCGATCATGAAGTCATCAGCGGTGTCATAATATTTTTTTTTACCATATTTAATTTATGTTTTAATTTAATTTTCAGTTTTTATTAATTTTATTGATTTAACCATGCATTTATTTTTTGTTTATCTTTTTATCTTTATTTTTTTATCTATCAAAATCACCCTTAGACTGGTTACCGCCACAGGTGACAAGAGGGCTGGCTCTTTCCTTGCTCAAAAAATTCGCTTGACAACAGGAACAGCTTGAATACAGGGAGGACATGCAGCCAGTATCCCACGCGGACGGTATTTGTTTAATTAGGGGTAGGTTTTTATTTTATTGTATTTTATTTTAATTTATGTTATATTATATTGTATTTTAATGATAAAACATGAAAAATTAAAAAAAAACACTAAAAAGCCTGAAATAATATTTCTATTACCTACCACCTCTGCCTACCCCTTCGGGAAAACCGGACGTGATGGTGTGTTATGGAGTATTTGGGGTCGGTGCCAATCTATCTTCTTACTTTTATAGTAGGTAGACTTGGCATACCAAGATTGGCACCGACTCCAAATAATCGATAACACACCATCACGTCCGGTTTTCCCGAAGGGGTAGGCAGAGGTGGTAGGTAATAGAAATATTATTTCAGGCTTTTTAGTGATCCAGGTTTTTTTGAAGTCGGTTTGTTTTTTTTTTATAAAAATAATTTTATTTCACGATTTTTAGTGGCGTCATACCAATGAACATTTTGGCATTTTGAACCATATGAAGTAAGCCCAACAAAAGGTAACTGCTGTAAATCTTTGAGAAATTCCCTCGACTGTCTATGGTCTCCATCATTAGACCTGTAATGGCACTTATAACCCATATGGGTGTAAAGTTCTCTCCAATACAAATTAATCAAGCCCAAACACCACGTAATTGCTGTAAATCGTTGAGGAGTTCTCTCGGCTGTCTTTTGACTCCATCATCAGACCCTTAATAACAGTCACAACCCATCTAGGTGTAAAGTTCTCATCAATACTAATTAATCAAGCCCAAACACAAGGTAGCTTCTGTAAAATGTTGAGGAGTTCCCTTGACTGTCCCTCGTCTTCATCATCAGTCCCCTAATGACAGTCACAACCCATCTAGGTGTAAAGTTCTCATCAATACAAATTAATCAAGCCCAAACACAAGGTAGCTACTGTAAAACGTTGAGGAGTTCACTTGACTGTCCTTCGTCTTCATCATCAGACCCCTAATGACAGTCACAACCCATCTAGATGTAAAGCTCTCATCAATACAAATTAATCAAGCCCAAACACCAGGTAATTGCTGTAAATCGTTGAGGAGTTCTCTCGGCTGTCTTTTGACTCCATCATCAGACCCTTAATGACAGTCACAACCCATCTAGGTGTAAAGTTCTCATCAATACTAATTAATCAAGCCCAAACACAAGGTAGCTACTGTAAAACGTTGAGGAGTTCACTTGACTGTCCTTCGTCTTCATCATCAGACCCCTAATGACAGTCACAACCCATCTAGGTGTAAAGCTCTCATCAATACAAATTAATCAAGCCCAAACACCAGGTAATTGTTGTAAATCGTTGAGGAGTTCCCTCGACTGTCTTTCGGCTCCATCATCAGATCGACTCCAGAACTTCATAAAATAGTAGTGCTTTAAAATACTTAATGAAAAAAATTACAAACGCACTAGTCGCTCCTACGATTTTCGAAGGTTCCCCTCGATTTCTCTGGGATGCCATCATCAGATCCTGGTTTCCTTATCATGGTACCACCGCTGGGATATCTCCTTACCAACAAAAAAAGAATCATCAAAATCGGTTCATAAACAACGAAGTTATCCGCGAACACACATAAAAAAAAATATATATACGGTCGAATTGAGAAACCTCCTCCTTTTTGAAGTCGGTTTAAAAATAAATATATTTTTTTTTTTAAATTTAATTTTACTTTTATTTATTGCGAAATTATAATAATTTTAATAATCAATATTGGACTATGTCTGAAACAAAAACATTGAATTGAATAATTTAAAAAATACAAAAATATCACATTAACTCGTTAAATCACGGTTTACACCCGCTAGAACGAAAAAGATCCTAACATGGTAGGTAGGACCTGAGGGTTGGCCAGTTAATTACTTAAAATACACTATATTTATTTCAAGAAAACATTCATAAGATCTGAAGGCGTCGGACTCGCACATAAAGGGTTCCGTACCACCGTAGAATAAACACATCAAAAATATCAAGTTTGAGACTTGATATTTATTTTTAAATGTTATTATATTTTTAGTATTTGTTCTGCACCGGCAACAGAAATACACATTCAGTGAAAATTTCAACTCTCTACCTGTTACGGTTCGTGAGATACAGCCCGCGCTGACAGACGGACAGACAGACAGACGGACAGCGTAGGCCTAGTAATAGGGTCCCGTTAGCACCCTTTGGAACCCTAAAAAGTAGCCTATGTTCTCCGCCAAGACCCAGTCTATCTCCATACCAAAATTCATCAACATTGGTTCAGCGGTTTAGCCGTGAAAAGGTAACAGACAGAGTTACTTTCGTTTATAATATAATAGATTGAATAGGACGGACAAACATTTTCCTATCCATATCTGTAATGTTATTTTTTACGATAATTTATTGATGTATGATATATTTATTACTTGCCCATCCATACCTACAACAAACGCAATAAAGCGACTCCATTGTTTTGACAAGCAATGTATTCCCACTGTCGGCCCAAGACCATGCTGCAAGTATATAACAGTAAGCGAAATAGGGAGTTTTTACAGAAATGACACGAATAACTATGAAATTACAAGAGATGACACAAAATGACAAGAGATGACACAAAATGACAAGAGATGAAAAGAAATTACACAAGACAAGGAAAAGCAAACGAAAATCACGCTGCAGTGCAGGTCATAGGTTCGATTCCTGCCCAGGACATGCAGTTGTGTGCATGAACATGTCCGCATGTCCCGAGTCTAGGTGTAATTAAGTGTATATTTCGTTTGTATTTACAAACAAAAAGTAGTATATGTAGTAATATCAGTTATCTGGTTTCCATAATACAAGCTCTGCTTAGTTTGGGATCAGGTAGTCATGTGTAAAAGAATTTCCAAGGATATTTATTTATTTATCATAGGCGTCGGCGGACTGTAAATACTGTACTGTACCTGTAATGTGGCACGACCGTAATATTTTTTCGTAATATTTTTTAAAAAATCCTTCACAGGTCCGACGTCGAACAAGTCCGAGCGGACACTGACAATACAAAGTTAGAGAGAGACATGGTTAGTTCAAGTACTTAAAATGCGAGATGGCGATATTGTGCGCGCGCTCGGAAATAAACAACGTAAGCGCCAAACCACATTTTCTTGAATTAAAAAAAAACTACTTCATGAATTAAAATATGGTTGAAGGGTAGTTTAGATATCATTATTTGCTATGTTTTAGAAATAATTTCGTGATCTAAATCGTAAAAACATCGTGGTAGCAAGAAAAATTGTAAATAATTAGAGCTTATTTCATAATTTTTTTTATCGAGAAAATTTCGTCAAATCGTGATTTGGATTTAAAGATACTCAAGATAATATAGTCAAAAATCATACATCTAAATATAAGATTCCTAGTCCACATACTTACTTAAAGAAAAAGTAGAATAGAAAATCAACCAAATTTCGAACCCTCGTCTTAATGGTGACCTTTGGCTAATTTATATTTGAAAATAATGTGTAATGTTTAGTGCGTATAATGAGGTCGAAGTCGTTGACATTGGTTCCTCCACTCCGTTCTCTACTTCGAGGAAACTGGAAACAATCAATTCTATACTAATAAAATTAAGTTAAGTTTCCAAAAAGCTATCGATAACAGGTAGATTGGACATTTTTATTTAACTATTTAAAATGTTATAATTAGTTACTATACCCCATTTATTTTAACATTAGAAATAAGAGGCTCGTAGAAGCAGGGATCCAAAACATTTTATTTCAAAGTCAAAACAACTTTTATTTAGAGTGGTTACATTAAAATTGTTTTCACATAAAACAATGCTAAATACTTCGATAACCAAAATAAAAGTACTTTTTATACTATGATTTATTTATAATAACATCTTATCACACATTTTAAGCTGACAACAAAAAAAAAAAAGAAAAAAAAATGACGTTGTATGACTCAATGACAAACACTGACAGAAAATTATTTACGTCAATTTCATAGACAACATAATCCGACAAAATTAGAAATACCCTGCTGTCATAACCTCTGAACGGATTAGGTAACATTTTAGATTTGTTAGGATTATAGTGGAACGAAACACGTTCCCGGTATTGTTCACCCCTGCTTCTTTTAGGGTTTTAGCATTGACACTTAAGGTAATACAAATGTTCAACTGGGTGGGTCTAAGTAAATGGTTTGATGAAGCAGCTGGCTTATGTGCAATATAAAGTATACAACATTAAACCTCATATGGTCGGGAATAAAATGGCTTAGCCGATTTACTTTAAATGTTACCAAATTTTGTAGAAATCGATTTCAAAATATGAAATTGTCAACCTTAATCGTAAATGTTCTCCATAGCAACTGAACAGATTTACGTGAAACCTATACCAGAAAAATTGTCAAGACTTGTCTAAGAATCCGTGGATCCAAGATTTAATATTAGTCATTTTATTTAAAAAATAATCAATAATAACCTTAAATATGCGACAAACGTCATGAGTCATCATGACTTGGCCGGCAAAATGTTCCTGGCAGTAGCGCAATGGCGCCGTTGAAAGCTGGACGTGCGCGCAAATTTTTGCGTGAAATTCGTAAAAATTTTACGTCTTCTTAGCTTTTTATGAATTAAATCACGTTTTAAATAGTTTAAATATAATATTGAACATATTTTTTAGAATATTATATGCTTACAAATATTTTTAAATTAATATTTATGTCAGTGACGCGTTTTGTTGTCATCATAGATTATGAATAATATAGAATGATGAATAGGTATATGATTAAAAAGCATAATCGTCCTCTAAAAACCGCTTACCTACTTTCTAATCTTATTGTCTTGCCTAACAACAACAACAGGTTGGGCTAACAATCAGAAGGTCCCAGGTTCGATCACCGGTGGGGCATGCACCAATGGATGAATTTTCATCTATGTGCATAATTTACAGTTCGCTGACGGTGAGGGAAAACATCGTGAGGAAACCTACCTATCCCTCGGGATTAGGTAATAGTCAGTTCCTGTATACACGGCGACAAGGTTCACCACCTGTCACGTTGGGTTCTGACTAGGGGGTGCATTCCGAAATTCCGAAATTTCATAATTTCGAAATTTCGGACCATTTTTGCATAGTTTTTAATTTCGGAATTTCGGCCATTCTGTTTCGGAATCCGAAATTAAATTTAGTTTCTTAACAGCCGCCGTAATTCTTGAATGAATCATTTTTCCACTTCGTGCGCTATCCTAGAGTCTTTATATTGGAACTGGAACATTATGGAACTATTAAAATGCCTGTAGAATAATATCCCGCGACCTAAATATTGAGAATAAAAGTACAAAAACATTATGTGAGAGGGATACTACCTACTTATATTCCCAAAACTGTTCATATTTCCTGGAGGGGTTTATCAAGGCGGGGCAAAATTCGACAAGTTTCATCAAGTCTTTCAAATCAAAGGCTTGCGTCAGCCTGGACTTTCTCTCAGTTTTAACTTATTGAGTCTAAACATGATGCGTAAAACTAGAGTCTATGAAACCAAACCCAAGAAATCGTTTGAACATAGAGGCACGAAATAGCTATAGAGCGAGGGTGTATTTCTGTCCTGAACCTGTTTCTTATTAATCCAAATTTGATCAATAGTAGAAGACCCTATTTGCTAATCATGAGATTAGGTTAGGCAGAGGCACGTACAGAGGACCAGATCATGATGGTGAAGGCTAGAAATTTGTGGAATAGATCAACGGCACAGGAGTGAAATCAGTGTCGGGTAAGGAAAGAGCCCAGACTGTTTTTATTGTCCTTTCAAGATTTTCCCCAAAAAATCCTAATTCTCCTTTAACCATTTCGCATAGACTTCCTTCAGTATCCTCCATTTATCTGTCTAACAGGACCTTTCCAGTTCGTGCGGCCTTCTTAACGTCATCTTTTCATAGCACTTGAGGTCCCCTTAGTGGACATTTATTTTTCGATAGTCTCGAGTCTCCACTAGAGTAGCGATTTGCACCAAGATCCCTGATTTTGCTTAACATGACAAGTCCTTCATTCAATTTGAGGCAGGTTACTTGTTTCCCGACTTTGCTATGGTTTCTAACGGTCAATGGTCCAGCTTGCTGAGGTCTTTCGCTTAATAATATTGATCTAATTACACCGATGAGACCGCCAGCAATGTGGAGACTTTGCTTATTTTATCTGCTTCTTCTATTTAAGTACCCGAAGGCCTTTGTCATCGTAGCTGATGAAGCTCTTTCTATCATTCCCAGTCTAGGGCGGTATCTTTCACCTCCTGATACGATATGATATCAACCTTATAATAAATCAGGCTCATGTAATTTATTCCTGGTCCTGCGTCTTCCTCATCATCGCCTTCCTCCTATATTTTCTTCTAAGATGATTTTCATAAAGTTGTCATATTGTATGAGATGAAAACATTTTTCTTCTGCTACTAAGTATTGTTTCTAAACGTTCTTCTTTATTTGACTCTCATTTGTAACAGATTTTTTTCCATTATCCTTCATCGCCACATTTCAAACGTTTCAATCTACACTATGCTCGTCTCTTTCAATGAGGGTCCACGTTTCACACCCATATAGCGCTACGCTTTATTTTATTTATACAATTTCGAAATTGCCTGAGCTGGTCTGTGAAAATATTTTTGAAGGTGACTGAATGAAATGTTTTTGGTTTGTTGTCTGTTTGTCTGTATATCAAATTTTACAGTAAAATTGCAATTTATAATCGATTTACCAAAATGTCGTTTCAATTTCGGAATTCCGAAATTTCGAAACTGACGAGCCCAATTTCGTAGGCCAATTCCGAAATTGAAAATCTACGAAACTGCACGCCCTAGTTCTGACTATCTGGTGAAACGTGGGCTTTTTACACACACTTTTTCACGTCACACTTTTTATCCCCATTCGGGGGTAGTCAGAGGCTTGAGTGGATATACACCACCCCATTGTAGAGGTATTAACCAACTCAAAGCCCACGTTTATACAGGGTGAATTTTTCAAGTGTGCGTGGATGGCCAAATCCGAAACTATAAGGAATATCGAAAGGTACTCAAAGAAGTCTCGGGGCCGATTTTGGTGAAAACTAAAACTGCATCATTGGATTTTTGAAAAAAACTAAATTCGTAGCCAGGAATCGAACTAGTTGATTTCGAACTAGTTGAAAAAACCACTTACTGTATTATTACACCATTCGATAGTGTCGCTGATAAGGAACGAATTCTGGGAAGTAATGACATACGGCAAACTTAATAAAAACTGTGTTTTTAAACCGACTTCAAAAAAGGAGGAGGTTTCTCAATTCGACCGTATATATATATATATATATATTATTTTTTATGTGTGTTCGCGGATAACTTCGTCGTTTATGAACCGATTTTGATGATTCTTTTTTTGTTGGAAAGGAGATTTTCCGGGGGTGGTACCATGATAAGGAAACCAGGATCTGATGATGGCATCCCAGAGAAATCGAGGGGAATCTTCGAAAATCGTAGGGGCGACTAGTGCGTTTGTAATTTTTTTCATTAAGTATTTTAAAGCACTACTATTTTATGAAGGTCTGGAGTCGATCTGATGATGGAGCCGAAAGACAGTCGAGGGAACTCCTCAACGTTTTACAGTAGCTACCTTGTGTTTGGGCTTGATTAATTAGTATTGTTGAGAACTTTACACCTAGATGGGTTGTGACTGTCATTAGGGGACTGATGATGAAGACGAGGGACAGTCAAGGAAACTCCTCAACGTTTTACAGTAGCTACCTTGTGTTCGGGCTTGATTAATTAGTATTGATGAGAACTTTACACCTAGATGGGTTGTGACTGTCATTAGGGGTCTGATGATGGAGTCAAAAGACAGTCGAGAGAACTCCTCGACGATTTACAGCAATTACCTGGTGTTTGGGCTTGATTAATTTGTATTGGAGAGAACTTTGCACCCATATGGGTTAGTTATAAGTGCCATTACAGGTCTAATGATGGAGACCATAGACAGTCGAGGGAATTCCTCAAAGATTTACAGCAGTTACCTTTTGTTGGGCTTACTTCATACGGTTCAATATGCCAAAATGTTCATTGGTATGGCGCCACTAAAAATCGTGAAATAAAATTATTTTTATAAAAAAAAAAACCGACTTCAAAAAACCTGGATCACTAAAAAGCCTGAAATAATATTTCTATTACCACCTCTGCCTACCCCTTTGGGAAAACCCAAATACTCGATAACACACCATCACGTCTGGTTTTCCCAAAGGGGTAGGCAGAGGTGGTAATAGAAATATTATTTCAGGCTTTTTAGTGATCCAGGTTTTTTTTATTTATCTTCGCAGCGCAGTCATCTTCACAACATTATGTTCTAATTACAAATTTTCAATCATTTTTGAACAATTAATCAGTTTAGGTTTAATAGTTAGGTAACTTAAGAGAAATAAAATAGTATTTTGTTTAAAATTAGCTCTTTCCTTAAGTTTACCGTAAAAACAATATTCGTAGCCAGGAATCAAACTAGTTGATTTAGAATAAAAAACCAAATACTGTATTATTACAGCATGCGATAGTGTCGCTGATAAGAAACGAATTTTGAGAAGTAATTACAATTTTCATCAAAATCAGCCCCGAGATTCTTTTGAGTACTTTTCGATATCACTCATAGTTTCGGATTTGGCCATCCACGCACTCTTGAAAAATTCACCCTGTATAGTCAGAACCCAACGTGACAGGTGGTGAATCTTGTCGCCGTGTATACAGGAACTAGGACTACTACCTAACCAGGACCAGGAGGACTATTACCTAATCCCGAGGGATAGGTAGGTTTCCTCACGATGTTTTCTCTCGCCGTCAGCGAACTGTAAATTATGCACAAAGATGAAAATTCATCCATTGTTGCATGCCCCAACGGGGATCGAGCCTGGGACCTTTTGATTGTTAGCCCAACCTGTTCGTTCACCACAGTCGCTTGCAGTGCAGTTGTTATCCCGAGATTCGAGTCTCCATGATTTTCCCTGTTTTCGGAACAATACCCACTTAGGTGTTGTAATTATTATGTATTGTTCCGAAAACTGGCAAAGTGGAAGCTCGAAGAACCCCAGCGAGACAGTGGAGCACATCTTGCTTCATTGCCCTGTTTTTGCATGCCAAAGATATGATGCACACACAAACATAATAAAATTTGTACGGAACCCTCAGAGCACGAGTCCTACTTGCACTTGTCCGGTTTTAATTTGTAATGAGTAGCCCAAATACAAATTTTCATGTCTCTAGCTTCAGAAAAATTGGGACGCCTATACAAACTTGCACCCCCTATTTTACACCGTTAGAGGTGAAATGATCAAAAACGCTGAAATTACTATTCTTAGTTAATAAGAAGCCTAAATACAAATTTTCTTGTGCCTAGCTTTAGACAAATTGGAACCCCCATATAAACTTCCACCCCTTATTTTACCCTCTTGGGGGTAGAATTTTTTAAAAGCGCTGAAATTACTATTTTGTATTTGTATTAGTAGCCTAAATAGAATTTTTCATGTTTCTAACTTCAGAAATGATGGAATTCCATACAAACTTCCACCCCTTATTTTACCCCCTTAGGATAAGAATTTTCCAAAATCCTTCCTTTGCTCGTCTTTTACGCTATGAAAGGTACCTATTGTCCAAATTTCATGTTTGTATCACCAGCGGTTTGGACTGTGCACGTTTTGACGGACGGACAGATAGACAGACGGACAAAAAAGTGATTCTACAACATGTTAAGAAAACACTGTCCGAGCCGAAACCGGTAATTAGGTTCCCCAATCACATACCCAAATAAAATAATTAAAAAAAAAAAACATGTTAGTAAACATATTAATGAACATTTAAAGTGCCAATTTTTTTTGCCTTTTTCCCACATAATGTAGCTAATTTTAAAAATATGACAACTCCGTTACCGAAAGTAATTATGTTAGATCGTGTGGCGTCACCTCAGACCACAAAGTATGTAATGACGTCATTTTATGTTTTTTTTTTTATGTAAACGGGGTATTTGTATGACAAAAAAATATGGGAGGCCTTTGCCCAGCAGTGGGACACATACTATGTCAAAAAAGTTAAAAAAATAATAATTGAAAAATTAAAAGAAAAAATTTTAAAAAAAGTTTTTTTTTACAAAAATGGAATCTAATCTCGATACCCAACAATACGTTTTCGGGTCGGACAGGGTTTTTTAACATATTGTATAAGGGTTCCGTTTTTTCCTTCTGAGGTACGGAACCCTAAAAACTCACAAAACGAGGCGTTTTGTGGAGCAAGTATTTTATTTTTAATTATACCATATATTATTATTATCATGGAGCTGCTCCAGACCCATGGCTCTGGCTTGAAAATCTTGACCTTACATGAAAATTAGTACCTATTTCGGCTACTCAGCCTACAAATACAAATATTCATGTCTCTAGCTTCAGAAAAACTGGGACTATCCATAGATACTTTCTCCCCTTAATTGTTGAATTCTCAAAAATCCTTCCTGTGGTCTTCTTCTACGCTATAAAAAGTTAAAATTTCATGTTTCTAACCCAAGCGGTTTAGGCTGTGCACGTTTTGACAGACGGACAGATAGACTGACGGGCAAAACAGTGATTCTATGAGGGTTGCATGCATGCCCGGCATGCGTTGCATTGCCACTCCATCCGTCCGCCATCCTCCATCAATCCATCAGTCAAATAAGGGGTAACCTTTTCCAAAAATGTGCGCGTACTAGGTCGCAGGCACAGCTAGTAACTAATAAGGATTAGTTAGTACTAATTTTATTTCAGTTAATACCCAATGTTGTCAACAATTTTTCTTGTTTTCAGTTATTTAGAATTTTAAGTAGTTTTAATTTTACTTATTTTGTCCTATAATATTAAACATTTAAATTATGTACTAGTCTTTTTTTAATTAGTACTACCTATTACCCAGTGTTGGGCAAAATTAAATTTCAGAACAATTAAAAATTAACAGTTAGTGAGCTTTTTTACAATATCAACAAAATAACAATAAAAAAGATTACGAAGAAAAAATAACCTACCCACCTACCTATTAATAAAAATGTAGTACTTAAATTGTACTTAAGATTTAGTGAAAATGTTCCTTTACGAAGTTACCCTTATACGACTAAATAAAAGTAGGCAAGATACGAATTTAGTATATGAGTCACTTCTGTTTTTGATTTATCATGTCGTCTTTTTGATGTATCGTGGCGTATCGAAAATTCTAAATTCAAAAATTTCAACTCGCGGTCCTACGACATTGTTTGAGCAAAAAGCGGTCAACCTCGAGCTGTCAGTTGCAATTGTTCCAGCCTTAATTTTAAATTGGACTGAAATGATAATATTTAAATGAAAGACAATTTATTTTAAAATATAAATAATTAAAATAATTAGTTAGGTGTGACAAGCTGGTATATAAATAGATTATAATAAATTCGACGTCAATCATAACTGTAACATTTTATTTGTACTTTTGTTACAAAGTAGACACTAAAAATAACCTTTTTTAACTTCTGTCTAATGCTATAACAAATGGAGTATAGAATTATATTCTAGTGTACCTAGGTGATAATCTATACTTCTATACTAATAATAATAATAATAATATTATAAAGAGAAAAGATTTGTATTTTTGTATGTATGTTTGTAATGAGTAAATTCAAAAACTACTGGACCGATTTCAAAAACAGTTTCATCATTGGAATGCTACATTATGCCTGAGTAACATATGCTATATTTTTTGGGATCCGGGATATCCGGGATACGAGATCCGGGATATCTGGACTACGGGATCCAGCAAACGGGATTCGGGATCCGGTAAAAACGGGAAACGGGATCCGAGATACGGGATCCAGGATCTCTTCCGGGATCAGATCCGTGTTTTTTAAATTTAAATTCTACGTGGACTAAGTCACGGGGAAAAGCTAGTAAAATATATAACCAATTTATTTCATGTATATGCATAGGCCTGGAAATCTCAGGAAAAACAAAATTTTACGTATTTTACACTTAAAGTTCAATCATACAATCAATTCAATGGTACGATTAAACTCTGCGTTAAAAGATTAAATTAATTGCATGTTAAGTGTAGACAATTTTTTTGTGTAGCGAGTGACCAAAGCCATGTGAACTACAATATGGACATAACATTCAAACGGATGTGTGACAAGTCAGTGTCGGTAATATTTAACGTGTTTTGTTTTAATTATCCGTCACAAGCTTCGTGAATGGCCGAGACCACATACATTAAGTGATAATGTGATGACGTTAACGATCCTAATGTATTTTTTGTTACATTATTTTAAAAATAAAACCACGCGCTCGACCAATCATAAATCTATGAATATAACTTTATTATGACCTTTTTTCACGGGATCGTAATAATAATATTACTTAGCAATGCAGGGGCCCTACCACCACCTCTTATAGCAGTATTGTTTTAACGTTTCAGCGACTTTTTGTGCAATGACGTACCTTATTGTCATGACAATAAGAAACGTCATTGTACAAAAAGTCGCTGAAACGTTAAAACAATACTGCTATAAGAGGTGGTGGTAGGGCCCATAATAAAAATAACAATTCAATTGTATGTAAGTACATACTTAGGTATACAGGATGGAGTAAACGATAAAGTCGTAAGTGATGAATTAATAGAATGGTATAGGTACCTTATTTAATTGGAATCCATAGCATTTAAGTGATATTAAAGCCATCATAGATGTTTACCGTCTGATCTTGTTAGCCGTGATTACTACCTCTTTTCTTAATTACATAAATCCAGTTCTCCGATCGTTTGTTAAACTAAATAAATCTCGAGAATGCGACCAACAAAGTTGATCGATACTGCAATAACACCTATAGTGTTCGATCTTGTAATTGTATAATAGGTACTCGAGCGACGTCTCTCTAAGATCGAAGATACGTTTCATATTTTATTACGTTGTTGCTCATTTTATTGACTCGTAAATTAAATAGATGTTATGTACTTAGGTAAGCAAATATTGAATACATACACGAGTTAACTTCAAGGACAGAATTTATAATCACTTTTGAGATGGGCGGTCAACACGCGGGAAATAGGTATTATTCTTGAAATTTGGCCCGGCTGCTGAAACTTTTAAAAGCCCCCGACAAAAGAACCCCTAAAAACAATATTGTCTCTTTTTTCGTCGGGGGTTAATTAAACATGATTAAGACTCCGCTTACAATAAAGAGGTTTCGCACCATATTATGTAAGTACCTACCAATTGTATTATATAATTTAGTTAAAAGAGACTCAATCTATCCCACAGTCAAACCGATTGTACGGTTTTGTGGGGCTATGTTTATATGTTTTGTATACCACATGTTTATGAAATAAATAAATAAATATTGCGCTGGACACGGAATAAAAATAATGTTGATATTCTTTGGTGCTAAGCTAGTTAAAGCTAGCGTGACTTTCTATCAAATTACTAACAGAATTGGCAACGATACTCCGTCATTCAGTTTTCCCAAGTCATTCAGTACCTATGCAATTTAAAAAAATATTATATTAAGCACGTACTTGAGTGTGCATTGGCATAAATTTAACGAATAGGTTGTTTCCTTCAAGTTAATCTTTGAGTCATCAATACTAATGGACTGTAGGTAACCAATATATACAGTTAATTTATTATACTTACAAGCTATTGTAAAAGTACCTACGACTGGTAACCACAGAATAGATAATAGTATAAGTATACATTGCTGCAGTTGACATGGTTTAACCCCGCATGTCTAGCCAGCGCAGATTTGTATAAACTATAGAATGTACTTTTTAGAAACGGGTACAGTGCCACCGACTTATCTGAACTATAACTTTAAATAAAGAAACGCCAAATGGTGACAGTGTATAATGCAAGGATTTTATAAGGTATATCTTTCCACGCGACCTCGTCCGCGTAGAATTTAAATTTAAAAAATTGGATCTCTGATCCTGGATCCCGGATTCCGTATCTCGGATCCCGTTTCCCGTTTTTACCGGATCCTGGATCCCGTAGCCCGGATATCCCGGATCTCGTATCCCGGATCCCGTATCCCGGATATCCCGGATCCCAAAAAATATAGCCTATATTACTCAGGGATAATGTAGCATTCTAATGGTGAAAGAATTTTTGAAATCGGTCCAGTAGTTTTTGAGTTTACTCATTACAAACATACATACAAAAATACAAAATATATTTTCTCTTTATAGTACGAGATACGCTTAAGGACGACCTTCACCCATCGACTTACCGGAGCAACCTTATATTTTATCAAATAAAATATGTTTCTGAACATATACCAATAGGGTTGCAGTAAAAAATAATGTCACGGCTATGATTAATTAAAATTATAAAAACCATTTTTTTTAACAATTTTCCCCGACTTGCTTGCCAAATGAAAATTATGTCAAAATGAAGGCAATTTTATTGCGAATACAGTGTATACTGTTGCTTGCGAAAATCTACTCAAGGATAACGGTAGCCGGGCTTTGAAATTGAAAAATTTATTGACAGAGAAGCATTGCGCATCCGAGTACTATTTCATGCGATAGAGGAGCATGCAGTACAACAGCTGCGCGCGACGAAGCCGTGCATGCTTTTAGCTTTTTGCTTTTTTTTATTTTTTTATCCTTGACCATATTCTTTATGGCAACCCTATTGGTATATGTTCAGACACATATTTTATTTGATGAAATCCAGGGTTGAAATCGATCGGTGAAGGTCGCTCTTCAGTGTATCTTAGACCGTTATAATAGCGTTGCTTATGCCGATATGCGACTGTCAAAATATGGCACTTCTCTGTGGAACATTTTAGTTTTTCTTCCTAATTTATAGATATGAGAGATGCTATTGGCCGCAGAATACCAATTAGTAAGTACAAACGCAGGTTAGGTGGGGGGCAGTCGGATTGGGCAGTCTCGGGAGGGATATATGCAGTGGCGGACATAACCCGTCGGAGGCCCTGGGTGGCAAAACTAAATGAGTACCTACCTACCTAAGTCTCCTCAAAAATTACGTACCTATTTGAAAGGTGTTATACCTATTTGAAAGGTTTTATATGTTATATTAATAGGTGTGGAGAAACCTTGTGCCCGGGGCTGTTTGCCCCCTCGCACCCACAGTCTGCCACAGTATAGGTGCTTGTACAGGACACAGATGAAGGTAACTTAAATTCATAAGACTTCTAGGAAGGTGATTAAACTTTTCTACCTTTTTGTTAAAAATTGTCAAATAAACACTTTATTTAAGTAACTTCCTGTATTAAACTTGGCTTCATACAATTAACATACTTTAGTTAATCGTTACAAAAATGCAATGGCGATGTGACCAACATCCTTGGAGTACTTTTATGACACTCACTGAGTGACCTAACGGCAGTTGGATCCATTCAAGGTACTATAGGTACCTAAGTTGTTAAAATCTTTTGTTTAGACAATATTAGCGTGGGCATACCCGTTTTATTTTTTATATGGACATAAATAATAAATCAATGAATAAAAAATAATGTTCAAAAAGCGATGAATCATGAGGGTCAATTAATTTTATCCTTAAGTTTATGCAGTCACAAATAAAATCTGGATTTTTTTTATTATGCATTGGCCGTGCTTGACCCCTATCTCACCTCATGGAAAGACAAATGTGACGATGAAATTTAAATTAATAATTTGAAATAGGTAGTTCTTACCCCCTTATTCATAGAAAGTTATGATCGACTTGTACCTAGTGGAATAACAAATCACATTTGTTCCTAAAAATGCCTTTCAAAACCATTGTAAACTGGCTAAAATCTCTATGAATAAGGAAGGGGGTTGGTCTTTAGTTTTTTGTTAGACGCAAATCGTGACATGTTTACCGAGAAATTAGGTCGATTTTGTTTTGGGCATTCAATGGCCTATTATATTTAATTACCTACCTATTTATTGTTTAGGGTTCCGTACCCAAAGGGTGCCATCGGGACTCTATTATTAAGCCTACGATGTCCGTCTGTCTGTCAGCGGGCTGTATCTCGCGAAATTTTCATAGAATGTGTATTTCTGTTTTGTCTATTTTATTCTACGGTGGTACGGAACCCTTTATGTGTGAGTCCGACACGCACTTGGCCTGTTTTATTAGTACCTATCGATTCGATTCCACGTATTGGTGAGAAACATTTTGTGGCACGAAAATCAATAGAAGAATCGTGAATAGAACTTCTTAATTTCGCCACCAATCGTCGGTGTGAATGCAAAGCAACCTCGATAAAACGCCTCCTTCACAAAACAAACAGGGTTGTGACGAGAATCTAAATAATTTAGAGTCAAGTCACATGGTCAGACTTAGCGGCTACGATTTGGCTGATCAGCTAGGCTATTCTGTAAAGACAAACTCACTTCGCACGCGTGAATTTGCAGGTGATATGTCAAATTTTGTATTGAAACTTGACATTTCACTAGAAAATTCACGCATGCGAAGTGAGTATGACGTTACAGAATAGCTTAGCTGTACTTTTGAAATAGGAAAGTGCAAAAAATATGTTGTGCAACACTGATTTATATGGGCTACCTAGTGCATGTGCATTATTAAAACGGTTTTTGTGTCGTGTTAAAGTTAATTAAGTCGTATCGTTAAGGTTGTATCGCATTGTGTTCTGTCTGGCCGTCAATAAGTACTTAGGTATTGACCGTAAAATACCTTCGTGCTAAAAATGTTAATTGAACTTATCAACTTATAACCTCATTGGAACAAAGCCGTTGGCAATAAAATAGTGAAGATAACAAAAACCATGATGGAGTAATGCTGTGAGTGCCACGCAAACGATGTTAATAATTTGTCAAGTCGTTTTATATGAATTGGAATGCGATTCAATTTATGATTCAAGACGTCTAGAAGTTACACCGCTTTTGAATACGTAGGTACGTACTTATGTACTATAATAGGTAATTAAGTATGCAGTCTGGACTATTTAACCCGTGACACGTCGTTCGATATATACCACGATTTTTGGTTATGTCGAATAATGGATTATCTCTTCTCTCTTTGTGTCTGCTTTTAGTCGCTCCATAGATTTAATAAGCACCTTAATGATAGTATTTAGTAGTAGTATTTCGTATCGAGTAATCGAGACTATATACCTACATATACATTATAAGAAGTGATGGGCCAAAATTCGTTTTATATTCGGTTTAACCGAATTTCGGCAGCTTGAGCCGAACTTCGGCAGGCCGAAGTTCGGACGAAGTTTGACCGAAATTAGGTTTAAATGCCGTATGCACTATCTACTCGCACTATCTTGACTCTTGACTGAAATTAATAAAAAAACATGTCTGTAATAACAGTGAAATAAAATAAGTCTTTTACTCATACACATACATCACTTTACTTTTTTCTTTTTTCTGTACTTTTATATACTCATGATCATTTATTTTAATTAGGAGCATGTCATAAACCTTAACTGGTATGCAATAAAAACTAAATTAAACCGCGGCGAAACTGAACCGAAGTTCGGCCGATCTTCGGCCGAATTTTTCATTTTTACCGAATGTTCGGCCGAAGTTCGTATTCGGTCACTAATTCTAAGTAATCCATAATAATTAATAAAGATTTGCAAAGGATTTTTCTGAACTAAAGTGCTATAAAACATGTATAAACCCTAGGTTATGTGTTTTTTATTACCCGACTACGGCGGAGGGTTATGAATTTGACCGGTATGTATGTATGTATGTGCACCTGTTCCCACCTAACGTCCAAACTACTTGTCGTAATTTGACAAATGAGGTATCGTTAGAAGCGGCTTAATGGCGCACTGGTTATAGGCTATGTGACGTCACATAAAATTGCATATGGCGCCCTCTAGAGGACATAATGTCATGAACTAAAAAAAAACATTTTTTGATAAAACCGTGTGGGGCATCAAATGAAAGAGCTTGATGAGCACATTTCTAAAAAATATATATTGTTACCTATAGGTCCAAAAATAATTAAATAAAAAGTAAGTTTAGAAACTGACAAATCGCGCTCTAAAAAGTCATCAGCTGGCTCGGCTGGGCAGCGTTCGGGAAGCTACGCAATATCTTCTCGTCCCAAATACCGCAGTGTCTCAAGACGAAAGTCTTCGACCAGTGTGTGTTGCCAGTGATGACCTATGGCACTGAGACATAGCCGCTTACAATGGGCCTCATAAGAAGGCTCAAGGTCACCCAAAGGGCAATGGAGAGGGCTATGCTCGGAGTTTCCCTGCGAGATCAAATCAGGAATGAGGAGATACGCAGAAGGACCAAGGTAACTGACATAGCCCGTAGGATTGCAAAACTTAAGTGGCAGTGGGCAGGGCACATTGCTCGTAGAACGGATGGCCGATGGGGCCGAAAAGTTCTCGAGTGGCGGCCGCGCACCGGAAAGCGTAGCGTGGGTAGGCCTCCCACAAGGTGGACCGACGACCTGGTGAAGGTCGCGGGAATCCGCTGGATGCGGGCAGCGCAAGACCGGTCATTGTGGCGAACCTTGGGGGAGGCCTATGACCAGCAGTGGACGTCTTTCGGCTGAGATGATGATGATGATGACTGAAAAATCGCGCTCTAAAAAGTATGAAACAAGAAAATATTCTTATCTGGAGGATAGCCGTGGTCCGTGTAGGTCCTTTAAGGCAAAATGGCATATGACCACGGACCACGGCTATCCTCCAGATAAGAATATTTTCTTGTTTCATACTTTTTAGAGCGCGATTTTTCAGTAGTCGGGTTTTAGTTTTTAAACTTCCTTTTTTTAAACAGTTGCATTACTATTGGTGCTGTTGTGACGACATAGATCGCGTCAGTCGATATTCAGAACATTGTTTGTTTCATTGAATATTGTGTTATTATTAATTACCTGTCTTGCAGGTAGGTAGGTACCTACTTGTATTACTGTAGGTATTAGTCACATAATTGGTGGTGCTTAATATAATCTTGCGACATTACCTTCCGTAGGTAGGTACTGTACATGCGTCGGCACCGATAATTTATTAAGTAAATTATCATGTTAGCAGTTGAACGAATAAACATTGAGATAGCTATTTGACCACAATGTGAAGAGATCCTGAATTTAAGTCACAATTACTTGAATAAAAAAGGAACCTAAGTATTATTCTCGTGTCGTAGCCATCGAGGTGATATCAATGGTTTTAGCCAAAACACTCGGTCTAACTCGACAGAAAAAGGATTAACCAAATTTGAGGCGATGACAGAAAGCTACAACTTGTGTGAATAATGTGTTCTTATAGTAACATTTAAAATGAGTTTTTACACTAGGTACCTACTAACAAAGGTTCAACGAATTTTTTGCTCTTTCAATATTGTTAGGCGTTACATGAAGCGTGTGGGAGCGCCTGATATAAAGTGAAGAATATTTTTATAGTTTGAAATGGTTGCGTTTATACAATTGACAGGAGCTTTGTCATCCATTCCATGCCTGCCATGTCTTTTGAGTAAAAGGGCTAAAGTGTATTTATGGGTTAAAATGTTTAAATCTCCTGATAATAACTGGACGTTTCAAATCACATTCTACATAAGCAAGTATAACAAAACTGAGAATTATTTAACCACCCATTAAATCCATCAAGGGAATACGATACAATATTAATAAAGAGCAAAAAGTATTTCAGGCAAGTTTTATAAGGTTCCTCTGTCCTTGATAAGGATAAAAACATTCTTAAAACCTTAGTGAGCTATGAAGTTATTTTCAAGTTAGAGTATTGCTATGCTATTTTATTAAGGCGTTATTTACGCAAACGCCTTACAAAAAAGATATGCTACAACAACGTTGATTACATAAATTATCACATTGTTTATATACAGTACGTCTTACGATTACTAACAGTGAAACAAATTTTCAAAATTGGCAAAAATAGAGGCGTCTTAAGTTTAGAGAATAACTACACGCGTATGACGTCATAAGTGAGTAGTTTTATTGCGAATATCTTTGAAATTATTTATTACTTTTAAAAAATACTTCACAATAGGTATGCCAAAAAACAATTGTTACTCACGAGTTAAGGGCCTGCGCAGACTAGCTACTTTTAGCATCGGCGACCGGCGATTTTGTGACGTATCGATGTTGCGTCGCGTTTCTTCGAGCGCGAACGAGCGAGACGCAGCATTAAAATCGCCGATCGCCGATGCTAAAAGTAGCTAGTCTGCGGAGGCCCTAATAAAAAAAAACTAATTTCGATATGAGGACTACCTATGCCCCATCGTGAAATATTATATTTTCAGATATTTTAAATATTTTACAAGAGGGACTCCTGAACACTTTTAAAATTTGGTGACTTCAGATAATAACATGTTAACATAGTTTGTGGTCTTCCTTGGACTCTTAACATCAGAAATAAACTGAAAATTGATAAGTAATATTAAAATTGTAAGGCAACTCGTACAATACAAGTTTTTCAACAGTATACGAATATTTAAGAACATACCTAATCTAAATTACTAACGGATTGTCTTTTGTTTTATAACACTTCAATAAATCTTTTAGACCGAGGTTACATTATCTACGCAATTCTGATTAGCTGCGTCTACATCAGGCGCATGCCGCGCCCGAGCCCTCAGTTCCGAATTTGAAATACATAGATAGACATACGGCCGAATGCTCGTACACAACTTAAATTTGAAACGCCATACAAAAATACATACACGTCTCGAACTGCTAAGTGTTACTTAAATATTTAAATAGCCTTTGAGTATTCGGCTGATAATGTCATAACATGAGTGCTCGCGCGAGACATGCGACGCTTCTGGACGCATCAAATAGTTAGGTAGGTACCTAATTCTAATCAATGTTATCTTTAGACAATAGTCATAGTATATGGAATACTAAAATCTACTCATGCATGCATCAATTGCTTTAAACGCTACGTAAACATTGTTATTGTAACCGACATAGGATAGGTACATAACAAGAAAACGTGATGGTGGTCTTTCTGTTTTTTTTATAGGACTGCAGCGGCTAAAAAGCGTACGGCCCGCCTGATGTTAAACAGTTACCGTAGCCTATAGATACTTGAAATACCAAAGGCATAATCGCACATGGCCGACCTGAAAGGGAGTGGAATGGAGGGAGGGGAGGGGAAGGATGAGGGGTTTGGGCTTACGGCTCTCTCTTTCATCGTACGAAACGCAGCTGTAATATCTGCTTTACGCCGATCTTCTGTGTGAGGGCGGTACTACCCCGGTCGAGCTAGCCCGTATATGAGCTGCAGTCAATTGGCTACAGCTTGGCTCTACCACTTTAAAGCCCACCACCTGCAGCAACAGTTGCAGTAAGTAGATACCAGCGGCGGCTGTACCGGTGTCCAATCCGCGCATTTTTGCCAATCTGTACGCACCTTAAGAACGCAACAAAGAAACTACGCTCTAATGTCGTGTGCATGTGTGGGTGTGTGTGTGTGTGTGAAGGTTTCGTTAGAATTAACTCATGTTGTAGTCTAAATGTAGGTACCTATACCTGCGGCACGTTATGATGGCTGGTTTCACATGTGGGAGGGGGAAAGGATGAACCTTATTATAACGGAATAAAATTCATTATCGCATTCATTTTTTGACATTCTTATTTTTTTAAACGGCCAGTCTTATTCCATTATAATAAGGTTCATTTTCTTCCCCCCCCCCGCCACATGTCAAACCGGCCATCGTAAAAGGCCGCTACTGTAGTTGTTTATTTCCTTGGGTCTCCACTTTTTTATTAACCTATTTCGTCACACTGGGCAAAGGTCTCTTCCATCTACCTCCATCAAAGTCCTCAGCGACTTTTTGCTAGTCCTTCTCGAAGGCGTCAAGATCATCTTGCCATCGCTTTCTGGGCCTGTCTACTGAACTCTATTTAATTTCTGTTTACTTAAACCGCAGACCTTTTATTTTATCATTGGAAGCAACTAGTAACATTGAAACCCAGTGTAAACTTTGAATTTATATTTTGTGTTATGAAAAACCGAAAGAAAGCTAATCTCTTCGGGGAAGACATATGTTCGTGATGGTGAAAAAAATAATGTTCACCGGTTGCCTAAAACAACAGATAGGTAATACAAAACATTTGCGCAGCGCAATATTAGGCTAACCTAATAAGGAAGTGTTTTATTATTAGTACAGTTGTATCATTTTATGAGATCTAAAGAGTGTCCTTGTGTTTAATATTGCACACTAAAAATATCGCAACATACCATTGCATACCATTGCATGGCATAAATCTGACTATCAATCTAGCTAAACAAGGACAAAAACTACATAATTGTATTAAAACAGCCTAACAAATACCTAGTGCCAGATATTCAAATGGTCTGTACTGTTCAAATATTATGAGCCCTTTCTCTAATCTATGCCTTAACTAATAGATATTTTGTATGAGCTATTAAAATTAAGGAGAGAAAAAAGCATTCAGGTTAAGATCAGAGAGGTACGAAGGTTGGTATTTAACTACGTTATTTTTAGTGGAACCTTTTAGATATTTTAATCTTGATAAAATAACTGAAACCATAATTTAAATTTTCACTAAAATATTTTACTACAATTAAATTAATTCACTTATTTTACATTGAGTAGATTGCAACCTCATTACGCGTGCTTCATTTGTTTTCAGCATCAAGTAATGTAGACAGCGAATAAAGATTAGAGTAATCATAGCTCGGTTGAATTGCCGCTTTGGCTTCAGGCTTCACCTCAACAGCATCATAGAACGAGACTGATACCGGAGCTAACTCCTCCGCTGTCTCAGTGATACTGTCCATGATCACGGACGCTACGTCCGCCATTGTATACGCCTTCAATTTCTTAAGAAGATTCAACTTCATTTGTAGACAAAAACTCTTCGCATATTTCAGCGCATGTAACGCGATGTCTTCGATCATTTCCCTCAGCTGATTCTTGATGGCCATCAGAATGGTGCCTAGTTCTCTTTTCTGACGAACATTTGTGTTTTGCATAGAGTCCTCGAGGAAATCTGTTAGAATGCTGAGGTCATTTGGAGCTGGACTGGAGACAGCGCCATGAATAGACAGGATCACGATTGCAAAAAGGAACGTTGCACGGATCATCTGAAAAAAATAGAGACATTTAGGAACGAACATAGGGACTTAAAGTATGTACTTATTAATGCGAAAAACTATCTATTATTTAGTGTTTAATAGCTTTTCCTACGGTTTTGATGTGAGTAGACTTTGTTTTAAAAATCTAATGCCAATAGGTACTCATTTAATGTCACAATAATCTGTTTTAATCTAATGTGTAAATTTTGATATTACTGCGGTAGGTATAAAAATAATAATTATAATAAAGAACTCTACTTTTAATTCAATCACAACATAAACTTAATTTCAAAACACTTACTTTTATGATATTTGTAGTTCCTTCGTTATTCCTTCAACCGTAATAAATGTACTGAAGAAATAATGGATCAAAAATCCTTATATACTCCAGAAATCCCATTTGGTATCCAATTTAGTTATGACCCCATAATTAGTATTTCAGAATAGTTTATGCAACAATGCGTCTTTTTCGCGTGAATCATAACTATCTATGTAATTCATTAGTATTTAGGTGTAAGTAAGTATCTAACTACTTGACATTTTCTATTATTACTTCCTAGGATATGGTCACAAAGGTTTCACTCGCGCAGGAGATAGGCCCATATCGTTCGGTTTAGGGTGTTTTAACGTTATTGAAAGATCCATCAATGATTGTCAAGCCAATTACTTACAGACTGGTTTCCTGATTTTCCGATAGCATTTCCGGATCGAGTTTCAGGAAGTTTTTAGATATAGAGATATGCTTGTTTGTTTATATCTATCAGTTTTGTTTCTACCCATTTAAATACTAGATCCTCATCATGTCTGTGAGTTAATTAATTAAATTACATCAATTCGCTGTGCTCACATAATCTGTATACTTATAATACGTACGTACGTAATACGTACTTACGTATTATGATTAAAACAGTATGTCATTCATTACGTACGTTTGTTTACACACAAACAAGTAGATAGTTGCAGCTGAGATTCGAAGTTTAATACGATGATCCTGTCGTGATTACACAGCGTGGCAATGAGATCGGGCGGCGCGAATGCCGGCCGGGCGGCCGCGCGCCGGCTGCGCTCGCGCACTTTCAGTCTGATAATGTATCAGCTCGTAGCACGCCGGCTACGCTGACACAACAATAACAATTTTCACGAGTTTTCGTGCCGTTATTTTCTTAGAGACATTATTTTTTATTTAATATAATTAATATTTAATCATAAACAAAATCAGTGAAATTCATACATGGGCGAAAATAAGGTCAACACATTTCCGGACATTATGAGAAAGTGTTTCAAGATGGGTCTGTTCAAGAGTAAGTATTTAATTAGTGTTGTATTGAAAAATGTATTATTAATTTCAGCTGTTTACACGAAACTAAATCTTTTATATACTTACCACAATACGAAAACATTGAAAAAAAAACTGTCTGAGAAACTCTTGAGTGAGAAATATACAGGATGTTAGGCAAGATCGGGGATGTATTGAAGGAGGGTATTCAGTATCCGATTCTCATTCCAAACTAGCTGTGCCTGCGACTTTGTACGCGTGGAAGTTAACAAAAAATGTATGTTAGAATTTGCTTAAATAAAAGTAGCCAAAGTTATTCCTCTTAACATCAGTGCCAGTGACAGTCCCGTCATAATCAGTTCAGCCGTTTCGGAGTATAGACACAACAATTTAAAAAAATAGTTTTTTGTTATAACTACCATATAGGTATATTCTTTCATGTGCATTTAGAAAAATGCTGTTATTTTGACACTACACACAAATTACAAAAAAGCATATTCCCTTTAATAAGACTAGTATAGTTACCCGCTAACCTAGCGTAAGGGTGGCCGTTACGTTGCGAAACATTTATGAAATATTTTTGTTAAGATTCTATGTTATTTATAAGTATTTTTAAATTACGTCTAACTCAACATCCTGTATAAAATAATTAGTAGGTACTTTCATGGTTAGGAAAAAAAATATAAGAGCTAATAATTATGTAGATGTTGGTACTGTGCTATGTCCATTTTTTATTATTGCTACAAGAAATTTAAAACTTCCTACTACAATTAATATCAGGTAAATATCTTTTAAATCTGCATATCTACCTTTTGGAGCATAGTATAATATCGACCTATCTGAACGGCACTCATTTAACATACAGATTATACTTAATAGTTATTTAACATTTAGAAGATTCTTTATAATATAGGCATATTATTAGAACAATGTGTGTGAAACTCAAATAAGTCACGTCTAGATTTTCTTTGTGAATGAACACGTGTAATGTTACACATGGCCATGTTTTAATATTACGCATGTTCGACGCACAAATAATATTTAAATATTCGTTAGGTACCAAATTCATAATTAACACACGTCGAAGAAGTCCGCTGGTTAGAATAACTTAACCTAACGAACAGATGAACAAAATATATTTTTTCAATAAAATGTTTCTAATATGAGATTTTGCTTATAAATTAACAAGGTAGTTCTTCCTGTAATACTATTTCAGACGAAAGGACGTAGGACCTAGCAGTTATTATTGAAAGTGTATACATATTACATTTCTAACACGAAAATAAAATAAACGTCATATTTTGTTATTGAGTTTAATAAGAGCAAAAAGACGATAAAAATAATAATAAACTGTGTCATGTACTAGTAACGCAGGGTAGGTGATAGGTCAGGAGATAGTAGCCAGCTGTACAAAACTAAAACGAATCCCAAAGAAATTGACGAGAAAATATAAAAATTCTATTAAGATAAAAGCAATAGGAAAAAGCATTATGTGTAACTCTACCGAAACGTATATAAACCAGTTTTCTTTGATATGAAAATAATACGTATTGCAAGCTAGCGGAAAGGTTAAATGAAATTACCTGAACGTGAACCTGAATTATGTAAACGTTTTATAATTTTTCCTTATAGTGAAAACATACTGTAGCGACCTGCCTTCATTTCGCCTTCTTTCATTGTATTTTTTTCTTTTTTCTTTTACACAGTCGACATTCAAAATCTATAACAAAAACGTATTTCTCCGGTGACGGTGTCACCGGTAGAAACATACGAACCGAGTTTAAAAGTCTGGTAAAATCTCACTCTGTAATGTCCTAAATCTTATACATGAAAAACGTTATCCTCATTACTACGCTAAAATACTAATAGTATCGTACAAGGTCGGTCATTACATATCTCTTTGTAATTAGTACGTAGGCACTTTCTGAAGTCAATGATTATACACTGCCCTACTTTAAGTTATGATAATAGAGATAATATTTAAATCTTATCGCATGAACCGTAATACTCTGGAACATTTCGCCAATGGTATTTTGGGTGCCAATGTAATAGGGGCAAGCCAATTGCTTCTATACAAGGCATTTATTTTCTATAAGCTTTCATCTAAAATACATTTAAGAAATCTATCTTCATAGTAATTAAATAAATAATAAAAACTTTTGATTGAGCAATGATTGGTCTCCAATATAATCTTTCAAGCCCCTATTTTACCAACTTCAAGTTTTATTTTCGCAACATAAAGTCTATGTCTAAAAGCCTGGGTCCTTATCCAAAGTCCTGTATATCTATAATTCATCAAAATTGGTTTAGCGATTAAGTCTTAAAAGGTAAAAGACAGAGTTACTTTCGAATTTACAATATTAGTATCTAGATAGTATTGAGATAATACCATAAAACCTTTCTTTAATGAAACCCTAACCTGCTAGAAAGTAAATAAACATATTAAGCATGCGTTATTATAGCATAAATATACGTAATACGTTTCCTTATAAGGTTCTTTAAGGCTACAACGTGTGGGTCATGTATCAAGGGTAGTTGATATAAATATCTAGCGGTCGCCCACGGTTTGCTTGCGTATAATTTAAATAACAGCTAATTCATTTAAATTTCTTCCTTATATACTTGGTAACCATGAAACCATGAATGGTAATAAACCAGCATAGTGAAAATACAAGGATGGGCGTCTAAATACGATCGTAATCTCTTTGTATAATTGTATGGCCTTTAATATGGGAGGAATTTAGAGTTTATACCAATAAGCTTCAGTATTTGTCTGGCAAGTTCAACTTGCTCCTAGCGGATGGTATGCAAAGCTATTAATAACATATAAATAAATAAACATCGCCAGACTAACACAACAATTGTATGTTCCCAAACTAAGCAACGCTTGTACTATGGCAACCATACAATGGACAGGGGGCGATCCCAGTGACACGCAGACCAGAGAAAATTACGAAAAGGCCGTTTCCGAAATTTTCCTTGTGTCACGGACACAGAATATATTCTACGTAAATGAATCGCCAAAAATTAGACGAAATAATTTTGTGATATTACTCTACCATCCACTCAGAAATAGAGACTAATCATAAAAACGGGATCAAATTTGTTGATTACTATAATTGTAAAGAAGTTGCAATTTACAATAATTACATAACCGTCAACGAAGAATATTGATCGATTTGGATATTTGGTATGGTTGATCAAGCGGTTAACGAAATTTCACATTTTAATAATGCCAAAACGTGTTCTAAAACTGCTGCGAAAATAGTAGAACTATAATTAAATTTGCTGCCATAACGGTCGCTATTACGTTAGATTGGGTAATTAGTAGTTAAGTCGTGTCTATAATTTAGATCGTAGCTAGCCCAAAATAACTGAATATTTAAATTTAGCAATAACTACCAAACCTAGATTTTCGGCGATAAAACTAGTTTTAGACTTTTCGTGAATAAATTTACATTATTACACGATAGTGTGGCAAATATATAGTTACATATTAGGCAGACATGACAATAAATTTGTACGTACTCAGAATACTTAATTATTGTTTTAGCGCGACAGTTTTAAAGATTACATCTTGTCTCTCCCTCTGTCTGTTTGGCACCAACCAACACCTGCCAAAAAAGCATTTTCTCTTGTATATAGTAATAGGGACTACATATTATTATTTTGTACTCACGCAAAGGTTTCTTGGCTTTTTATTTGATTTAGTTGGTCCATCGCATACGTAATATTTCGCGAGGTGTAAAACTATACGTTCTATATATTCAATATAGAACGTTTTGTTTTGTACACTTCGCGGAATATTACGTATGCGATGGACCGACTAAAACAAATCGTAAACAAAAAGACCCTTGGTTAAGACGATACAAGAAAAAAATGAATTTTAGTTTCGGGGTGTGGCTAGCGTCGCGTGAGCTGCCGAAGGATATATCCCTCTCGCTTAGCTAGGACAGAACAGCTATGGAGTAGACTATAGTATAGTTATTTTTTGAAGGAACAATATTGTTTAATTCGTACAATTAAAATAATATGTCCCAGTGCACCTTTTAAAATAGATGAAATGGATGAAAATATTCAAATATATTTTTTTCGTTTTATATGGGATTTTTATGTCGAGTGTATTTGAAAAAAATAATTTAATTTCTATGTTGTTTTTATTGCTGAAGACAAAGTAAGTCAAAAGAAGACAAACGATACCTACAATATGCTGATAGATACGTATAACAATATTTCGATCGTATAATAGCCTATAACCAGCGGACGATCCAGACGCGTCCAACGATATCTCATTAGTCAAATTATTATGATAAAAATAGTTTGGACGTTATACGGGAGCAGATGAACATACATACATATCGGTCAAAATCATAACCCTCCGCCCACCGTAGTCGGGTAAAAATGTACATACTCTGTGTCAGTGACTGACTGCCGGATATGAGTATCTTTTTCATGTTTCGTAGGCAAAGGAATACTTTGGTACTTAACTTCAATGCCGATCATGAAGTCATCAGCGGTGTCATAATATTTATTTTTACCATATTTAATTTATTTTTTAATTTAATTTTCAGTTTTTATTAATTTTATTGATTTAACCATGCATTTATTTATTGTTTATCTTTTTATCTTTATTTTTTTATCTATCAAAATCACCCTTAGACTGGTTACCGCCACAGGTGACAAGAGGGCTGGCTCTTTCCTTGCTCAAAAAATTCGCTTGACAACAGGAACAGCTTGAATACAGGGAGGACATGCAGCCAGTATCCCACGCGGACGGTATTTGTTTAATTAGGGGTAGGTTTTTATTTTATTGTATTTTATTTTAATTTATGTTATATTATATTGTATTTTAATGATAAAACATGAAAAATAAATAATATTTTTTTATTTTTTTTAATTTATTTTTACTTTTATTTATTGTTTTATATTTATTGTGAAATTATAATAATTTTAATAATCAATATTGGACTATGTCTGAAACAAATACATTGAATTGAATAATTTAAATACAAAAATTATCACATTAACTCGTTAAATCACGGTTTACACCCGCTAGAACGAAAAAGATCCTAACATGGTAGGTAGGACCTGAGGGTTGGCCAGTTAATTACTTAAAATACACTATATTTATTTCAAGAAAACATTCATAAGATCTGAAGGCGTCGGACTCGCACATAAAGGGTTCCGTACCACCGTAGAATAAACACATCAAAAATATCAAGTTTGAGACTTGATATTTATTTTTAAATGTTATTATATTTTTAGTATTTGTTCTGCACCGGCAACAGAAATACACATTCAGTGAAAATTTCAACTCTCTACCTGTTACGGTTCGTGAGATACAGCCCGCGCTGACAGACGGACAGACGGACAGCGTAGGCCTAGTAATAGGGTCCCGTTAGCACCCTTTGGAACCCTAAAAAGTAGCCTATGTTCTCCGCCAAGACCCAGTCTATCTCCATACCAAAATTCATCAACATTGGTTCAGCGGTTTAGCCGTGAAAAGGTAACAGACAGACTTACTTTCGTTTATAATATAATAGATTGAATAGGACGGACAAACATTTTCCTATCCATATCTGTAATGTTATTTTTTACGATAATTTATTGATGTATGATATATTTATTACTTGCCCATCCATACCTACAACAAACGCAATAAAGCGACTCCATTGTTTTGACAAGCAATGTATTCCCACTGTCGGCCCAAGACCATGCTGCAAGTATATAACAGTAAGCGAAATAGGGAGTTTTTACAGAAATGACACGAATAACTATGAAATGACAAGAGATGACACAAAATGACAAGAGATGACACAAAATGACAAGAGATGAAAAGAAATTACACAAGACAAGGAAAAGCAAACGAAAATCACGCTGCAGTGCAGGTCGTAGGTTCGATTCCTGCCCAGGACATGCATTTGTGTGCATGAACATGTCCGCATGTCCCGAGTCTAGGTGTAATTAAGTGTATATTTAGTTTGTATTTACAAACAAAAAGTAGTATATGTAGTAATATCAGTTATCTGGTTTCCATAGTACAAGCTCTGCTTAGTTTGGGATCAGGTAGTCATGTGTAAAAGAATTTCCAAGGATATTTATTTATTTATCATAGGCGTCGGCGGACTGTAAATACTGTACTGTACCTGTAATGTGGCACGACCGTAATATTTTTTCGTAATATTTTTTAAAAAATCCTTCACAGGTCCGACGTCGAACAAGTCCGAGCGGACACTGACAATACAAAGTTAGAGAGAGACATGGTTAGTTCAAGTACTTAAAATGTGAGATGGCGATATTGTGCGCGCGCTCGGAAATAAACAACGTAAGCGCCAAACCACATTTACTTGAATTAAAAAAAAACTACTTCATGAATTAAAATATGGTTGAAGGGTAGTTTAGATATCATTATTTGCTATGTTTTAGAAATAATTTCGTGATCTAAATCGTAAAAACATCGTGGTAGCAAGGAAAATTGTAAATAATTAGAGCTCATTTCATAAATTTTTTTTATCGAGAAAATTTCATCAAATCGTGATTTGGATTTAAAGATACTCAAGATAATATAGTCAAAAATCATACATCTAAATATAAGATTCCTAGTCCACATACTTACTTAAAGAAAAAGTAGAATAGAAAATCAACCAAATTTCGAACCCTCCTCTTAATACATATGGTTCGAAAAAGTATTGTTGCTGTCCATACGGACTGGCTATTTCAATCTGTTTGGTTGAACGAGTGCGTTGATCACAGCGCGGTCGCAATCAGCACTCACCATGCATCGTCGCAACTCCACAATGCGACCTGCCCTGTCCCGGAGCTCTCTATAGCCGGGCAGTCGAGATCCATTGCACTTATTGTCAGGAATACCCGCCCAATAACAAACAAGACTTTTAAACAAGCTTTGTTCTATTTTATTAAAGAAAATGTCATTTGTATTCTACATTGTTCTGAATTTTTACCAGCAAATTCTAAGAAAAATACATATTATATGTATTCGATTCCAAGTTCTTCCTATCCAATCCAGTTAAAGAAATGTATCCCGTGACTCTACCTAACACTAAAAAAACGACCTTAACTTGGTATACCACAAGAAACGATAGAAAATCAGTTGGGTCTCGCATAGATCTGCGTTCCGATTTAAAAAGGCACAGAAATAAAAAGCCATGATATTATTGTTACCGATAAATCATTTTGTGCAAAAAAAAATATAGTTAAAAAAAAAAACAATTAGTGGAGAATATATTAAGTTCTTCTTTTATTGCTATCTGATACATAGAAATATATGCTTGAATGATTAGGGGCACCATCGGATCCACACATCTGTACTTTAATATGTAGTTAAGTACATATATGAAAAAATACATAAGGCGGGTTTTCAGGGATACCTTTTAGTTTAAGTTGTATCATCCCCAGCCCTGCACAATTGAAGCGTCAAGTAAGGAAATACACCACAGATTACTTAAGAAATAGGAAGTGTAAACTTTGTTGCATCAAAGACTATGATCAGGAAGGTATCTGGGATATATTTTTGTCATGTCTATAGTTACATAATCTATGCAATTCGAATTCAAATCAATCTTTTTTGTGAATATATTCGTAAGAGGAAGCAGCGACCATTATGTAAGCAGTTCAATTTAAACGTTGTAGATAGGTACATAATAAAAACGTTAATTGTTCTGTTTTGCTAAATATACCTTTATTACACGTTCCAGAGATAAATTAATTAAGTCTAATTGTTATAACGCATTCTCATTAGCACAACAAGCCTATTATACGGATGTATTACATATGCCTCCTAAACATTATTTATTTTTATGACAGCTAAAAACACTGTATAATTTTTACATTATTCTAAATTATCGTAGCTATTCATGTTTTTTTTTAAAGTATATTTATTGTGTGAAGTCATAATAGGTTTGTTTTATTCGTTGCTTGTATTAGCAGCGATCTAAATTGTTTTGCAATATTCCCAAGTGTTGCATACATACAATCCAGTCAGAGTGCCTGCTTAGAGATCAAATGAATGTAGTGTAGATTTTGTTATAATAATAATAATAATAATAATTTATTTATTTCGGAAGAATTCCATATCGTGTTAGTAACAATTTTTATCTTAAGTTATTGTTAGTAGATAATTATAATAAAAATTAATTAATAATTAAAGCTCAGTGTGGAGTCTCATCCATCTCTGCAGCATGGGAGACTCCCACCGGTCTGCGAAAACACTCAGGATAGTGTTGGTGCTGCCGCGGGTGCGGGTGAGTAGGGAGGCGCACCTTTTTCTGATGATAGCGCCAAAGCCATCATCATATTACGTCAATTATTATTCTGCGTAGATGTTTGCTTGAAAACGTTAAGGTAGCGCACTGTGAAGTATTTTTTATGAAACACTACTTGGACCATTCTTCGTCTGATCGTTCTCCGTGTGACTTCGATGGCAAAATTTGTCTTTTAGAAATTAGTAAAATCAATTATGCAGGCATATTTACAGATTTAAGGTGCTCGTATATACATGTCTAAATTATGCCTACATAATTGAAGCATCCAATTTAAAAAAAAAACACCGAAGTCACGCGAAGAACGGTCAGACGAAGAATTACCCGTTTGCAGTGTATTTAGTTTAATGCTCTATTTAGAAATACCTATATGGACCTAATAGGCAAATTAATGTACATACAAACTTAACATCAATGAAATACTTAATCAATCATAACTTTTTCTAACAGGCTCGCAAGTTGTATCGTTGCGTATTGAATTAAATCTACAAATTCAATTCTAAAAGCTTTTTTGACCTTCGAATTATGAACAAAAACTGAAACACATATTACATTAGATTAGCTGAGATAGAGCGGAGACGTATATTATGTGAGTATTGACTGGATATTTTTTTATTTGGAACACATACAGTGATATATTTATATAACGTATTCTTATTAATGGAGTCAATATACCATTTTAGTTTTTTCCCGTATGTTTAACTGTGCTTGTTTGTTATGATGGGAATATAAATAAATAAAAAATCAGTAACTAAACTAAACAATAGAAAAACCATCGAACCAAGATTTAAGTTGTCTTACTGATTTAAAATGATTTGTCTTAGAGTAAAATATGTCCAGTACTGGGAAGACAAACAGTTTGTTCACCTCTTTAGCAGTTCTGATAAAGAATGAGTTTTGTCGTAGGCATACTCCATTTACATAGTTTCACGTTAACCGTAGCGCGTCTGAATGACTCAAGAAGTAATTTTCTTTGACTATGTTTTTATTATTTTTATTACCTTCTTTAAAATTGTAGCTATTTAGTTGATAGTATGAGGACATTTAGATATAACAATGTTGCAATTACAATGGTTTACAGTGAGTCAGAGAGACAAAGCGAGGACGGAATACTGAAAAATACAGCAATATGACTTTAATATTATCCTCTATTGCATAATAAATATGAAAAACACATTCATAGGACGCTTGAATAGACCGTAACCGTCAACCGTTTAACGTTGAAACGATATTATGTGCGTATGTTATTCACCTACATTTTAAATATAATATATTTAGTTGGAGGCAATCTAATCATAATTTATTGGCTTGCTTTGTCTTTTACTCATTGTTCTGATTTTTTCTACTCTACTCTACTTCAAAATTTGAAAAAATAAGTACTAAATGTAGAGACGGCGTATTTGCAGAGGTTCCTCTTGTCCAATTACCTTTGTTAAATATTGGTCTTTGTTAATAGCACCATCAGTTAATATGTGTGTGCCTGTCCTGTAATTACTAATTATATACCTTATTACCTAAATGGGACGAAATATTATAACGAATTAACGACCTGTTCAGAATAAAATTAACTAATCTAAAACCTTCGCAAATTATTGTTGCTCCACACGACAATTATGCGATTGAAATGTGTAACTTACTTTCATGTTGAAACTGTAATTTCATAACGATATTACCTATTTACATTTTTATTTTTATTGGTTGATAGAGCTATTAAAGTGGCATAAACGTATAAAGCAAAATATTGGGTTTTGTATTTTTTACACCAAGGTAATGCACAAAATCTACCCAATTGTTATAGATAGGTACTATGCAATAATTTAATTTTATTCAGTCACCACTATATGCGGTAGTATTATTATTAGATAAGCATAAGCACTCAAGTTGGAACAACATATTAATATTAAAATTAGAATGTAAAGCTAGTATTTTTTCTATGAAAGTTACTTTGTCTGCCTACAAGTCAGTCGTGTCCCGTGATAATGTCAAGACCATTTAGAACTAGTGTAATTACCTAGTGTCGTAGTACTATTAATAAAGTCTTATTAACATACGCATGTCGAATGTGCTCTTGTATTACTTCTTACACGAATGAGCTTTGTTATTGAAGATAGAGCTGTTAATATTGGCCAACGTTATACGAGAATTCTAATTTCGTTCCGCATTGCGGACTAGAGTACCTACTACCTATGTAGGTAAAATCCTAATTCTATGGTAGAACTGGAACTTTGACTGAACTTTGAAAAGGAAATTTCACTAAGCACGCGTTCAAAACAAGTGTACCTAACTTTTTTGTGATAACATCGGTAAAATCAAATTTTCTTCGCTATTCTACACGCTATTGTCAATTATACAAAACTAAAAATAATGTCATTAGAGATGCATCCACAAATATTTATATTCTCTGTAAATAAAGATGCCTGAAAAAAAAATGTTAAATTAGATATGACTAATACGGCAATTAACTTGTGTTACACTTTTGTTTAACAAAACATTTAGTTATGCGTTGTTAATGGTCATGAATAATTACTCTCATAATTAAAACTTCGCAAATGTGAATTTAACGCTTAACTTTCGTTACGTTATGCGAATTGTATAAATCAGAAGAAAAATGAACACTCTTGTGCTCAACTATTATTGATAGACGGATCTAATTGGATCTTTTAGATCGGTCGATACAATGCAGCTTAAAAACATAATACGCAGTACAGGACCGGTCGTTATGGAAAACCGTGGAGAAGGTCTATGTCCAGCAGTCAGTAAGCACATCCTTCAGCTGAAATCCATAAGCATATACTACTCAATATGACGGCGCTTCATATTATTGTTTTACGTACCTACCTCTATAGGTATAGGTACCGAAGTTAAAAGTTTAATCCCTCTATCGCTAACTTAATTCAATCTCAGTTCAAAGCTTGTTTTAATAGAGGGCAACTCAATGGCAAAGCCACCGACAACCGGTTGCAATTACTGAGCCAGCTAGACCCGCCACGACCAGGCCATGGCTACGGACACATGACACTTCCGCACTCACTTCCGAAGAGATATTTTTTAAAGTCAAGGTTATATTTTGACGGCACAATCAAAACAAGAGACCAGTTCGACCACTAGCGATACTCTATTAATAGGCGCAACATAATGATCATATCTATTAAGGTAGAATTATAAAATTTAGATAATAACTGTATCAATCATGTGTTTAAAATTTCGGTTCAACGTGATGTTTATGAAACCTGGTTAGATTTTTTTCCGTGATGAGATGGCTTCCAAAAATAGGTTGATTAAGATCATTAGTTAGTAGGTACTTGTATTAATATGTAATACTCTCGATTTGAACGCCTCGATCGTTAAAACGTCTGATATTGTAAGATTTCGATTTCACACGCGTTCAACCAAAGTACCGATTTTTACACGACTGCCCAAAAAAGGAGTGTATATGTGTTTAGGGTTCATGTATGAATGTATGTATGTGAGATTCTTTATTCCACCATAACTTATAAATGCCTGAACGGATTTGGATGTATGGGGTATCGTTAGAATCCTTACATCATTCCGGGTAACACTGGGTATATTATTTTTGAAAAAATCAATATGGCGGCATTATGGCTCAATTTTCAAATGTGTAAATTTTTTTTTTCTTCCATTATTATTATAGGTATGGGTATCAAATTGAAGGCCTTAATGAGCACATTCCAAAACTGTAGAATTTATAGGCATCATTTAGCATAACTAGGGTGTACATGCAAAACAAACATTTCATTTTTGACTGCTGTCACTAAAATGCATAAACTAAAAATTAAAAATTAAAAACACGACTGCCCTGCCAAAAAACGAACTAAAAAGTATAAAACAAGTGCAGTGTCATTGCAGTCGGGGGGGCTGTTAGATTAAATATGTTAAACAGAACGGTCCCCCGACTGCAATGACACTGCACTTGTTTATACTTTTTAGTTCGTTTTTTGGTAGGGCAGTCGTGTTTTTAATTTTTTAAATTATTATTTTCTATTGCATACAAGTTAAGGTTTATTACATGGTCCTAATTAAAATAAATGACCATGAGTATATAAAAGTATAGAAAAAGAAAAAAGTAAAATAAAGTTAAGTTCTCTATAAAATCATAGAGAAGTGTTGAAGTAGAGTATGTGTATGAGTAAAAGACTTATTTTATTTCACAGTTTTTTTATTAATTTCAGTCAATGCAATAGTGCATACGGCATTTTACGGCATTGCAGTCGGGGGACCGTTCTGTGGAACATATTTAATCTAAGAGGGCCCCGACTGCAATGACAATGCACTTGTTTAGTTAGTTTTTTGGCAGGGCAGTCGTGTTTTTAATTTTTATTTTATGCATTTTAGTGACAGCAGCCATAAATGAAATGTTTGTTTTGCATGTACACCCTAGCTATGCTAAATAGCTATGCTAAATTTTTATCAGATTCTTTCTTAGGATTGTCTGTGAGATGACATTTGATGTGGTGTACAGAGAAACGCAATTGTCATTATTCCATGTGTGTACAAGATCGGTAGTCAAGTTGTTCATGATTATTCACTGGCGGACAGTGTCAAATGCCGTTGTAGTGATATGCACACTTTGTTTTTATTTACTTTGCGTTTCAATGTTGTTGCACTTGTATAGCATTTTACGATATTACCGTTATCATTCAAATGTTTTGCCTCTTGAGTGACGTCAGTATAGTAAATATCCATTTCAATGCAGATACGTACTCATGTAGATGGATCAATATAGTATTGTTTACAATAACAATCCTATTGAGATTCCCACATTTGACCGGTGGTAGTATCACTATATCGCTGGATATAGATAGATTCAGGCCGTTATGAAATACTTCAAGTGTCTTTATTATGTTCGCGAACAATTAAACTTTAAAATCCTAATATTATAAATGTAAAAGTCCACTGAACCTTTCGCACAAAAACGGCGGAACGGATAATAAATACAGTGATGTGTGCTCTGAAATCACATATAGCTTCTTTGATCCTCGAAGTTCTGCAAACGAGTTCGCTTTTAAATTATATGCATTGGGCTACTATGTGCTACAAACTAGAGGCGCTGTATCAATCAAACGGTATGCGCCACACGCAGGTATAAAGAACGCGAGTGGGTGCGAGAGAAGAAGTAGAATGATTGAGTGCAGTGCAGCGATGGCGCCGCAATTGAATAGGACATAGTACATAGTAGCTCAATGTTTTGATCGAACTATTGTGTTTACAGCTATAGCTAAAATTCTCATAGACGCCGTGACGCAAGGCCCGCTCACCGGTGCGGTGTAGTGGCGTCCGGTGCAACCTGCAATTTCTAGGTGTCGCCCTTCACTCGAAGATTGTTGATGCAACTCGCGTAATAATAGTTGCACAAACCGACCACTTTGCCTAAATTACACCATTATTGTACAAGTACTTTTCAATTGTGTCCTTGTATTTGAATACTATAATACACTTTGCAATGTTCGTTATGCAATTGGTAAATGAAGTTCATCCTGTAAATAATGATAAAATAATATTATAGTTTTACTTCTTTATTACTTCTCTATTCTTGCGTCTGTCAATGGTGATTTGTCTTGAGCAATATTTAGTAACTTAGGTGTAAATTACCTGATATATGAGTAACTATAATTTACCCGCGGCTCCACCCGTGATGTACTATGAAATACAGCCGATGACATCAGGAATAGTGTAGTTTTCTATCAGTGAAAGAATTTCCAGAATCGGATCAGTAATTTCTGACTTTACCTCCTACAAACAAACTGCATCATACTTACAATCAATTTTACCTCTTTATAATATAACCTATAACTAAAATATAGTTTATTGTACTGTACGCCAGGCAAGACGTGACACTTAAATACCCTAATATTAAAATTGACGATTATTAAGATACGAAAGAAAAAGGTTGGAATCCCATAGATATAATAATACGTAAGCAATAGTAGAATAAACATAAAATCATCATGATATCTGTAATCATGTGCATGCTATCGTTATTACTGGAAAAGCGTTGATCGTTAACCTCAACATAGGACACATACATTATGTAACTGTCGTTATAACACATTATAAAAGCATAAATCATGCTGATTCTACTTACGCTATCACTAGATGTCTGTCCATCCTGTATAGACATTCTTTGACAATTAACAGATTTTTACTGAGTAGTTGTCATCTGGAACTCCCTTAAATACTTTAGCATTTATAAACGGAAGGCCTGTTCCAGAATCGTCAGATAACTATAATCCACCATATTTATTTGGTGGATAAGATTTATCTGACGATTTTGAAACAGGCCCTTAGAATTTATACCTACGCGTTCGAATCATAAACAGTCTCCGCAGGGCTTCAACAATGCAATTAAAGATTGGTATAAGTAATGCAATGAAAAACGTGACTTGTTAAACTTTCGTATTCTTTTTATCTTGTACCTCGTTTAGACATTCGCAGTGTCCCGGGAGAGAGGTTTGAATAAATAACACGCTCGCCCGACGCGTTCATTCACAGACTGTTCAGGTATGCAGAGAGGCTCCGGGCTTTAGGGACTTGTGTATAGCTTTACAAGTGCCAGCGTCTCAGCTTCTATAAAAAAGTAAATTGAGTCAACTTTCATACGTCGTATAAGGTCGTGTTCGTGATTTTATAGCGTTTATTCCGAATTGGCTGCGGTCGGCGTGTTAGGAATTTCCGAATACATACCTACCTAAATGGTAAGGCATCGCAGTCCCCATTGCGTTTTTAAAAGTTGCGATTGCTTTCTTTACTTTTATATTTTGTTCTAGTGTTTTTTTTAATGTGACTAAAGTGGCAAACGTGCGTACGGCCTACCTGATGTGAAGCAGTTACCATAGCCTATAGATGCTAGGCATCGCTTGCACGTTGCCCACCTGAAAGGAAGTGGGACAGAAGGAGCAGAAGGGAAGGGGTTTGGGCTTCCGGCTGAAGGATTTTTATAAAATCAATTATAATTGATTTGATTATGATGTTATTTTTCTAGATAGTCGTCAGCACTACCGCTTAGCCTACTATGGGCAATGAACAGCGGTATCCGTATCCGCAATGTTTGTCTTCCATAAAACGGCCTCGGAGCTCTACTGACTACTGATTAGGTACTGAGGGTCGGATGAAATCTCTGTTGTTGATTAAACTAATTAATTTAAATGCGGAAATATCATTGGTTATTTTAGGCATGAATATGTGTCATAGGTTATTTCCTAAAAGGATCAGCTATACGAATATTCAACGCAAGCGTGTTTTAGTTAAGGAACTAATATTTTCTTAATTACAAAATCACCTGATTCGTCAGATTGTATCAAATATGTCAATTAACCTCGTCTATAAATAAAACCAATTTGTTATATGCCGAAAAATATCAAAGGAAGTCCAATTTTTGTATTAATCTGCATGAATGTTGCGTTAAATTTTGATTCTGTAAAGGTCAATTTCCAGAGTTGTGTCTAGGTTAGCACCAAGTAGGCGTCCTTTGATCAACATTCTACAAGCGCAGCGGATTATATCATAGGAAGTAAACAGTAGTTTCAATCATACAAACAAATTGCACTATATTTTGACCCCTACCTTTAATAATGAAGGCTACATTGCGGCCCTAACATTATAATATTTTTTCAAAATAGGAAATAATTATAAAATTTACTACGTACAATTTTTAATTATTTTCGGAAGTGTCTTTATAGTTCGTCAACAGGATAATATAATAATCTCCAATTATCGAGCCTATGGGTATCGTAGTAGGTATAATAAATTTAAAAGAACATATTTGCTTGCAAACCTCTCTCGTAATTATTTTATTTTATTTATCGCCCTTAAATTATGTTAAATTAACTTATGTAACGCATTGAAGGTGATTGACGCTGTTCACTTCATTCACCGCTCAACGGAAACCGCTCCCTCATTACACAATTCGCAAAATGTTTTTTTTAAGATGTTCTTAAAGCTGCGTGTGATAAATTCTACCAACGTCATATGGGACAAGTCAAGTAGGATCTGTTAACATCGCATTTTCGTAGAACGCTTCCCTGCGTTTCTCCCGATGGACCCTCTAAATTGGTGGACGGATGCTAATGCGGCTTTATTGTATTAGCTCGTCTCCACTCGTTATCTCGAATTGGCGGTAAAAGATGGTCCAGCCTTCACCTCTTTCCGCCCGCATCTAGCTCCCAACAATTGGGCACGAGCGCAATCGTCCAAAACAATCGTTGAGGAAGCCAAACGTAGGATGATAGTGAATCATAATGAAATCGTGAACTTGTTATTAATGGCATTTATTGGTGTTATCATTCGCACATTAGTTCACAAACCATTCAATCGCGGCGCCCGTAGATCAGATCAGATAGTTTGTGTAATTCCGTCAATCTTATTTCACGCAGAATCATCATCTGGATCGCAATTATTCGTTTAGAACGCGGATCGCGATCTAGACTGTGTACGGGCTTAGATCTATTTTTACCACCAACAGAATAGGTATAATAATTACAATATTTTTGATTTGATACTGTATAGTTTAGTTATAGGATGTATAATTTATTATTATCAACGATGTGGGCTTTGATCGACTTTGTTTATAATTTTGGGTATCATTTAGTGGTTACCTACTGTTTTTTGGAAAGTCGAAGTAAAAAAAAACACATTTAAAAACCAGTATGTACCTATGTCTAGATATTAATAGTCATTCGTGATTGTTTGTAAGTTTTCAGGCCACAAGTTAATTTTAACAAATTGTGGCTTAATGAGGCTTTAAACTTCAATTAAGCTTAGGTATATTTAGAGTAATTAGTGAGACTTGTAAGCTGGAACTAAAATAAAGTATGATTAAGGTAAGTAGGTACCTACTAGTCATGCTTGGCAAGCAGTTCTCGTTGAAACTCGATTCCAGAAAGTCATTGCGGTTTGTGGTTGGTGAAGTCTGAACGATTTATTACATGGATAGAGCAAATCATTACATCCCAATACTAAGCGACATAAACATTGGCTTGTATGTGTATAGTTTGTGTTAAATAAAGTACCTACTTAGAACGTGGATAAAATAAATAATAATATAAGAGGTTTTCGATATTTTCTTCATTCTTCAAAAATATGGCCTTGCCCTCTGGAATACCAAATGACAAAAATTGGCGTAAGTAACAGTTCGTGATAAAATATCCACGTATAACGAAGATGGTTTATGAAAATGTTTTGTGTAGATAGGTACCTACTGCTACAACCATCTTAGAGTTCTGTTTTGAACTAATAATTTGAACCCTGCATGTAGGGACCGACCAGACAGTTTTATATTAGTTAGATCGGTAGTGACAGTTCAATGTTAACTGGCCGGAGGGTCAAAAGGTCCATGTCTCTGAATTGTCGGTTAAGGGCATACTCATGGCCAACTGATACCGATGAACAGATCCGTTGAATGGCCTGCTAAGTGGATTAATCAATATTGTTCTTTCACTTAAAGAATTACGTTTCAGATACAATAGGTACATACAGGACTTGGTACTTGAGGTCATGTAGGTACCTACGTACTGGGTTTTTTATTGGGAATTAAAATCTGTTGATAAATGTTATTTTTATCTTCTATTAGTTTAGAATAATTCCTATTTGGTAAGGTAAAATAAAATAAATTATGTAGGTAGGTATATTGACGGGCCCGTTAGCGTGGTTGGTAAGATTCCGCCTATCACGCCGGAGGTCGTAGGTTGGATTTCTACCCGGGACATGCATTTGTGGGCATGAACATGTCTGTTTGTCCCGAGTCTGGGTGTAATTATGTATATTAAGTATGTATTTACAAACAAAAAGTAGTATATGTAGGTAGTAATATCAGTTATCTGGTTTCCATAATACAAGCTCTGCTTAGTTTGGGTTCAGGTAGCCGTGTGTAAAAGAATGTCCCAGGATATTATTATTATATTAAAGTCAAACTCGATATGGAATGTGTATCAACAAACATTGTAATAAATGATTTTGATTGGTTTTCTACTTATAATTATCACGATTATGTGATATTATCACCATTTTCGAGTTAAACCCTGAAATGTTACTTTCTCAGCATGTTATGGAACGAACATTACCCATTAAACATGTATTGACTAAGCAATACCTAAAACAAAACACGGTTTGTTGATAAACATTCCATATCGAGATTGTCTCTAGTAGGTATAGTTGCTGTTACCTATACATGGATGCATAGGTTACAGTGCACAGCGTTAGAGCAAAGAACACGCAAAACGGAAGCACAAACATGTCATTAAATTGATAGCATCGTTACATAAGTTGTTACACAAACATAATTTATGTTTAGCAGTCGTTCGCGTACAGGAATAGTTGTGCGTGATGTCAGTGTGCAAGTAACGAGTTACGAGAACAGTGACCGAGCGGCAGGATCGGCGAATCAGTTTCATTGAGTACATTTGCTTCCGGAGAGTCCCCCACCGCAGACACGATGCGCAAACACGGTACCACGATCTAGGTGTGAATACGAAACTATTAACGATAGATTGTTACTATACTTGGGAATTAACCGTGTTTGCTCATGGCACGACGCAATCCAGAATTACATCGATTGACGATATCGTCAGATATTGCATAAACCGTGCGAGTAAAGGAAATGTATGGGCTATTTTGTATAGTTGAGATCGCATTCAGGAACACATTGTGTTATTACAATTAATAATTGCGAACACGTGATGATTTGTTAACCATTGTTTTAGTCCAGGATGTAATGCAGTGTTATCTATGTAAGTATCGTTGATCGATCAGCCCATTCAACCATGAAAGAAGGACAAACAACGTTTCACTTTTATTCAGTGGGGCGATAGTGAGTAATAGCTAAGGATATTCAATTAAGAGAGACATCCTGCCAGCCAGAGATTTTGTTAAGCACATGCATCATCCTCATTAGGTACAACGAGCATAAACACCTACGTTATAATTGAATCTCTCAAATGCACGAATTGCATGAGCAACGTAGCTATAATGTTACACATGAAATCATCCAGTCCCTACGTACTACGGCGAATTAACGTAATTTAACAGGTGAGTAGCTGGGTTACGACACCGCTACCGAATCGAGTGGAACCGTCACAGATTACAATCTTTTTTTAAATCTATCACCAGGAAACTGACCCATCAACGTGGAATTCAAATGCCAATTAGTTTTTTGTTGGTCACATTGATTGAAAAGTGGCGGACAATTCAATATCCTACACGGCGCGCGTCACCGCGTCACTCACCGTAGAAAATTATAATGGACGGTTTTTATCAAAAATAATCGCTGCATAGGCATTGCAACAGTGCCTGAGAAAAACATTAGACTACGTAGAAAGTGGGTCATTGTCACTAACTACAGTTATATTTGAAAAACAATAGTGCAGACCATATTACTTGAATACACGCCATATAGTTTTGATTTCAATCCTAAATTGTCCTGCAAATAAAAAATGCTGCGAATTTTAACAAAAGGCAATTAGTTTTGCGACCTTGGTTCTAAGAACATTTTAATAATCGCTTTATCTCTTTAAAAACCATTTAAGTTTTTGTTTCAATGTCGAAAAAGCTGTAGCTGAATCCTATTATTCTTAGATACCCAAACATGGAAAATACGACTATTTTGACTTCAAAGCTGTGATCCAACCTATCCGTGTTCCATCAGTAAGTTAAGCAAAAAGTTGTAAATTTAAGAATGCCCGACTGTATAAGATGCTGTATTTTAGCATTTCTTGTTATAATATGCAAGTACCTGTCCACAGTAAGTTTGGTGTTTTCCTTATTACAAAATACCTGAGTACATATAAGGCGTTAATATTAGGCGTTTCATGTCATATATTTACGAAATATATTACCAGCTGCTCTAGTTGGATAATGTCAATAAGTACCTCAAATAAATCCCGTATTTGAGTTTCAAACAAGATAGGTAAGTACCTACTAACGTTGTATATTTTTACATTTAGAGCTAAGTATTTAAAGTAAACAATTTACTTATGTACCTACTTACATCAAAGTTTTTTCCATAAAAGTAATTTAAATGAAGTGGTTCGTTAATAGCCCTTACTTTTTGTAATTCAGGTTGGTACAGCATTGAAAATCACTTGCTACATTATATCTGAAGAAAAGCTATTATTGGTTATAAATAAACTAAACGAAGTTTTCCGTACAACTAGGAATTGGTAAAAGAACACACTATATACAAGAGTAGCTAGTATCTAAATAGGTACTCGGAGCAATTGAGCAAACTCAAACAGTTCTCGTGGCTGTTTTAATAAAAATGCGATTAATGGCGGCGTCTTCATCAGGCGCATGCCTCGCGCGAGCACTCAGTTTTGACGTTGAAACGTATAGACACAATGTCATAATATGAGTGCTCGGGTGAGGCATGCGCGGCATTTGGACGCATCTAATTAGTAGTTCACACGCATTCTGTTCGAGGTGAACACTGATACGTAAACTATTGCATGAGTAGCAATCCCTCCGTTGTGCTAATTCAGCCATGCAAATCGCGATAGAAGTAATCGATATGCCCCCCGGCCTTGGCCCCAAATGCAGCCCGCTGTCCGCCAGATGAAGACTAATGTCTGAACGACTCCACTTCGTGTGTACAGTGTACTACGCATGCAATCTACGATAGACCTAGCTGGAATTAATGTATCCTTTAGAGCGTTAACTCACTATACGTTTTATATGTTACGATACCAAGTCAGATGAGTCTCCTGTAATATTATGTCTCTTTTATTCGCACGGAAAAGACGACATCAATTTTCGATAAATTTTGACAAATGTTGTCTGTGTTTGGCACTCGTTGCGTTAACCCCGTATAATAGTGCGAGAGTCATTATAAAATTTACATTTTATTGCCTAAGATTTTTAACCAGATATAACTAATTTATACTGGATTATTCCTAAAAAGCCGACAAAACAGAATAATTATAGCGCTCTAGCGTTCTTAAAAACCATGAAATTACTAACGTAGTCTTAACGGACTTTAAGACGGAATATGTTTATTTCATCGTTCATTGACATGAGGATGTCATCTTTTTTGGAGGAGCCAAGACTATCAACAAATGATACTCTATAAACTAGCTTTACAACAGTATATACTATAGTATATACAGCATCAGAAATATCTTCCGTCGTTCCATCTACTCATCGTTGCAATACAATATACAAATCCTGAAAGGCATAACTTCTCCCTCTCTGTAACATACTTTGAAAGGCCTTACATGGTTACCGCTACAATTTAAATAAGCGATAATAATCATTAGATATACAGTGACAAACAGCATTAACCCTAAATGCAGTGACTTACACGAGTCCAAACATAATTCCTGACTTTCAGATGCATTTCAATAAAAATTCGTTGTATCGGTTAAAAATTACTTTGAAGATGCTAATGGATCTATATTTAAAGTAGCGCTTGCACACTAGGTCGCCAGCCATCGTTGCATTAATGCGAAGATCATTGTCAAGGCGCCGGCGCGGGCGCATGTCGTTAATAATTGCGGGGCGCGCGCGAAATGCTCGCGAGCACGTGGTGGACTATGAGGCGCACGCGACGCATCTCCTGCACTTTAATTAACATTTCATGCAATTTCCTAGACACAGATAAGTTGTATTAGAAGGAAAGAAACTGTTTTGATTTGAGAAGTAAAATACAGTTCTATAGGGAATTTGAGTAGATCAGATTGACAATTTAGATACGGCCTATACCTAATAGAAAAATATGGAAGAGGAAAAAATTATATCAAAGTATTAACTAATATTACGGAAGTGATATGTTATAGCTAATAGATATTTAATGCTTAGCAAAAAACAAAGAAACTTTTTGCACCGTGTATCCATGAGAAATTAATATCGCATGATGATAATTGATATTAAGTAGGTAGTGTGAGCTTACGTACGTAATTATTGGCATAATAAGTATTAATTTTCTTTTGTTATGATGTCATTTCTTTGCAGCAGGATTCCACGTATGTGATGGAATATAAAAGTACTTTTACAAATGCAGAGAAAATTATAGGTATCCCCATAACTAGGTACTATAAATAAGTATTCTTATAAACACCAAAAACCTGATTTCCATTTATATATAATTTTTACAATCGATAAGATCAACATAGGTTGTCTTTTTTGTTAATTTATGTATTTATTTATAAAACTTTAAAGTAATAAATAAATAATATCAAAGCAATGAAGGTCAATCTATTGGAATTACCTACAAGAGAAAATTGATAAATCATTTCGCAATAACCTTGGAGTTAAAATAAAACCAAGGTAGATTTCATAATTATTTACCTAAAAATAACAACACAACATAGGTAACACAATTATTTAAAACAATGCAAATCAACATTGTCCGGATTTAAGAAGGTTTGTCTATCTGTCCTATGTCTCTGCTGGTTTCAGTTATTAATTCTTAATTTCGGTTATTTCCTCATATGAAATTTAGTGTAATTTTGTATTACAACTCATGAGTAGGTACCAAACCTATGTTGATGTATTGTGAAATATTTTATTTAATAATGTTAAATAACTATAATACTTTATCAAATGATAACGTCACTCTAACTTTTTTCAAGAGTTTAAGTTTGTATTTTTAGCCAATTTTAAAATTATTCAACTGTTAGTAATTGTACATACCTACTCAATAAAAAATATAGTCAACATCCGAATGAAGTATACTTACTTATTTTTCTCGTTTCAGTAATCCCAAGCCAAGGGTCGCACAAGGAGAAGAGCCGGACCGTGTCACCGGTGGACGACGATGGCCCCGACGTGGTGTCCGATGTGATCGGCAAGTACGGCCGCTGGCAGCTCATCATGACATTCCTGCTGTCCCTGTTCTCGCTGCCTTGCACTTTCCACATATACTTGCCTACCTTTACCGTGAGTATCTAGTTAGTCAATCACCACACTATCACCACACAATCATCACGCTTGTACAAGCGTAAAGGCACCACATCAATCTATCGTTTATTGCCATTATCCATCGACGTCGATCGGCGAAAAATCGAGCAATTGTTCTAGGTTCCAAGTCTCCAAGTGAGCACTGCTAACAGATGGTTAAAAGTTGACTTGGGCTCAGGTAGTGTGTTAGTCTGGCAATTTTATAGCCAGGGATCTTGGTCTAGCTTGTCGAAGGGGAACCTAATATTTTCCCCCTTTAGGGTCGGAATTTTCTAAAATCCTTTTTCAGAGGACGCCTACAGTATAAAAGGTAGATAAACTTACCACGGATTTCTTGAAACTTATCTACCTTTGGACAGTAAGTAGCTTTTTGACTTAATTTTTTACAGGTGCCTACTGTAAAAATTATAATGTTTCTAACCCGAGCCGTTTAGGCTGTGCATTCGATCAGTTATAAAAGATTATAGATCAGTCAGTCAGTCAGTCAGGCAGTTTCTCCGTAGTATACCTACTGATTTTCAGAGGTTGTGTCTTCCCTAAGGCCGTTGGCAACTCATGACTATTTTTGCTGCGAAACTAAAAATAATACGATTCCGGGACAGTCGATTGACAAGAGCATAAACGTGTTCAAGTGCCTTTCGCGTGTATCAGTGTGATGAGCAGGGGATATTTAAATATTCTAATTAGTATTTTCCGTAGTGACAAAGTCTAGATGATGTATGAAGTTTGTCATTTGGAGATAATTATAATATTTTTATCTTCCATTATAGCGTTTATAAAATAATACCGTCTAGCTTATAAATTAAGCGAGAACATTGTTAGCGGTTAGGTACAACCTCTTCTTATATGGCAGTGTCAAAGGAGCTCGAGCACCATCTGAAAAATTCTATTTTTCAAAACTTTTTCCATACAAAGTCGTTGTTTTGTTCGTGGTTATGCTCTAGTTTGGAGGTCTATTAGGTACCCGGTACTAGGTACCTACTAATGACTAATTTACCACGGAAATGGGTAAAAATTCAAACTTCTAAGCTCGAATAGAACGGATTATTGCTTTCGTACCGGGTTCACAATACCTAGCAGCCCTGTCAACGCCGTTAAGGAAACGGAAATATCATCTATATCTTATTCAATGTTTAAAAAAACTAGTTTCAATTTACATTAATTATTTTAACAAGCGATCGGATAACGATCGTTCTGGGCTTGTATTATACCTACCTACCTACCTATCATATTAACATAATTATTGTTTGGTTTACAGGCAAAAGCGACAAAGTTCTGGTGTAGAAGGCCGGAAAATCTCTCAAGTTTGGCGTTAGCTGAATGGATAAATTATAGTCAACCTGTGGACTCTTGCTTGGTTCGAGCGCTGAACACGCAAGTGACAGTAGCAAGTATTTTGAACCAAACCGCACCACTTTTAGACTTCCAGAAGTGTAGTGAGTGGGACTACGATAGATCGGAAGTGGGTAATACGATAATTTCGGAGTGGGACCTGGTGTGCGATAGAGCCAGTCTCACAAGTTTGGCTGAAGTCGTGTTCTTGGTCGGAGTTGGTGTCGGAGGAGTAGTTGGAGGATTTATATCGGACAAGTAAGGATATTATTGTTGATATTTATAACACCGACCGGGTGAAGGTCGCGGGTATCCGCTGGATGGGGGCAGCGCAAGACCGGTCATTGTGGCGAACCTTGGGGGAGGCCTATGTCCAGCAGTGGACGTCTTTCGGCTGAGATGATGATGATGATGATTTACAACACTATAATAAACTTGGTACTTATTCTGTTTTAAATCGGGTTAACATAGGTGCATTTGACCCACCGAACTATAATAAACTTCCTATGTGAAGTTTTACATAACATTTAGTCAAATCTATGTGGACAAGCATAGTTAGTTGCTTGCACTTTGTAGTAACAACATAATAATTGCCTACAACGTAATTATATAATTAGGTAGGTATATGAACCTAAACAAAAGGCAGCCGTTATTATTGTAATACGTCGATAATAATTCTCATCACGAATTATGATTTATTTTTATTATCCATGATTTTTTTTAAATTAGGTACCTGTTACAAGAGACTGAATATAAAACATAATTACAATTAATTTAATAATGAAATGACGAGTACGAGGAATATTATATTTTGAATTAAGAACGATGGATTATATGCGCTTCATTAATTAAATATTTCCTTTGGTAATTTATAAACTTGTATAACGTAGGTATTTATGAAATTTATCCCAGAATATTTATTGATTGCAAATCCTGCACATAAATATACTCCTTAACACTTTCCATTGCACTTCAAGATGCAGTTCTGCAAAAGTCTTATTTACAGGTTCCAAAAAGGTCGGCAAAGCGTCTGCTTCCCTTGAGTTGCAGAAGGGCGACGGTTACCACACACCACCAGAAGGACCGTCTGTCCGTATAGCTAGGCAATAAACCTTCCTTTCTTAGGAACTAAGATCAACACTTTTCATTACAGGTTCGGGCGCAAACGAGTGCTAATGAGCATGATGGTTGCTCAGAGTTCGCTGGCCATCCTGTCGCTCCTGGTACGCTCCTACGTGCAGTACATCATAGTGAGGCTCGTCATGGGCTTCGTCTCCGTGTCCGTGGTGTATGCGGCCTTCGTGCTGTCCGTGGAACTCGTCGGTGGGAAGTGGGTGACCATAGCCGGAGTGTGCAACTTCTTCTGGCTCCCATTGGCTTACCTCATTGTGACGTTGCTGTCTCTCGTCATGCCGAACTGGCGTGATCTGCAGCTAAGCCTGTCTGTGCCTGGATGTTTGCTCATCGGATTATGGTAATTGCTTGAGACGTATTTTTTATCTAGAATAAAAAAAATAAGATCTGGAAAATATTTCGACTTAAACCTTCAGATGAAAGATGAAAGATGAAAGATACTGATAATTTTATGTTCTACGTAACAGAGGATATGGTGATTTAAAATTGTCTAACAAAAACCTAATGAATAGGTTTTGCGATTAATAGGTAGTTGAACTTGGCCATGGCCATGGCACTCCACCCCGATCATTGTTTAAAGATTTTCTTATAATTATCATCTTGTTCTTTTACAGGTTTGTTTTGCCAGAATCACCTCGATGGCTACTCAGTATGGGAAAGACCCAAGAAGCAAAACTGATCCTCGAAAAAGCAGCCAAAATCAACGGACGCGAACTGCCCGCTGACATCGACAAACTACTCATGCTGCATAAAGTACAAAGCAAAAGGGAAGGCCCTAGCGTGCTAATGCTTTTCAAAGGAAGTTTGAGGAAGAGGACGATATGTTTGTTCCTGACCTGGTACGCAATGACCATCGCATACTACGGCCTGCTTCTAAACATTGGAAACTTCAACATAGGAAACCTACACGTGACGTCCATAATCCTCGCGGTTGTGGAAATACCTGCGATTGCGATAAGCATTCCCATATTACTGAAGGCTGGAAGACGAATCCCGATATTTATTAGTATGTTGGTGTGCGGCGTCGCTTGCGTCGCTAGTGAGTTATTATCGATAGCGTTCGCCGACGAATGGATCATGATCGCTTGTCTGATGATCGGGAAGTTCGCCATCGGCTCGACTAATATGATGCTGCCGATATTCACCGTGGAACTATACCCGACTGTGGTGAGGAACCTCGGAGTTGGTGCTAGCCAGATAGCAGCGGGGTTGGCTCTTATATGCATACCGTATTTATGGAAATTGGTAAGTAACTCGTTTTCAAGTATCTAGAAATTATATTTAAACGAAGTTATATCGATTACCTACTTATCATTTCACTGGGTCATTCGTTTATTCGTAAGCGCTTCTTGCCTAGTGATCATTAGATCATGGGTTTGATTCTCGTATCAGTGAAATATTTTATTTGAATCTAATTTCAATGCGGGTATTACAGCACCCAATATTTGTGGCCCTTACCCTGAATTCGAGAGGTGTCATAAGAGTTATAATCTGTTACAGAGATAAAATGTTAGGGACCCTTAATATCGGGCAGTGTAATACCCATTTAAGACACTTCAATACAATCCATATTACATATTAGGTACATGCACCTAGTCAAATAAAGAATTAGGGTGTGAAACAGTACTCCTCTCCCTACTTCAGAAAATAGGCATAATGAAAGTATTAATAATGGTTTATTATAGACGGTGTTAAACGATCATCTGCCTATGGTGACGATCGCAGCTCTTGCGGCTATTGGCGGTGGAATTGTTCTGTTGCTGCCAGACACAACGCGAACAGAGGAGAAACAGACTGTGACCGATAAGAAAATGTAAGTATTCATTTGATTACTAGGGCTACAAATAATTAGGCATTCTCAATCATTTTCATGCAGCCGCAAGTCCACCGTGCTAGCCATTTACGGACAATGATGGGCTATGCCAACTGGCCTCACGTCATTCGGCCAAGCCTGTATCAGCACAGTGAAATCAGTTCCAATGGTATCCTGATTTCATTTCAGACGAATTTGGTCAAGAGCAGTTGTCATTAGCAACTACGCTAAGTTTTTCAACAATATCATGTAGTTAGTAGGAGTGATAGGTTTACTAACTACGCCAGAGCAAATCACAGAGTGAAAATGTGCTGGTCAGCAATATAAATAGGTAATAATCAGCCTATAAATAAATGTTTCATGTTAGATTAACAATTAGGTACCTACAAGGAGTATACCATGTTATATATTTTACTAGCATCACACGTATTGGAAATAAAGTAAAATAAAATACTTATAATAAATTATGGTAATGATGAAGAGTAAAAGATAGTGCATTGATATTTTTATGAACAATCAAATTATATATGTTGTTCGTCTGTGCATTGAATAATTTGATCACAGATTAGATAGATATAATTTTATAATGCATTACATTATATTCAATAACAGAATGCGACAAGTCTACTAAGGAACTGTTTAAACTTGTTTCAATAGCATTATGACGTTAGTTCCAAGGTATGTTATTTATTTACTGTGAGTAAATTTATTCAGATTGGAATACAGACAAACAATATAGAGACAAACGTGGTTAAAGCTTTACATTCTAGGTGTTGGGGTAGGTTCGTACGTTGGGTAAGATAGACTAATGTACACATGTCACCACATGTCTTTACATTTTCTGCATCGGCAAAACAACATTATTGTTATTTACAATATGGCTATACTACCTAGGACTATGTGCTTTTTATTTTTTCTGCAGATACCTATGTTTATATCACCGTACCTAACGCCATCTACACTGACTTCATGCAAAATTTAACACCACGTTTCTGTTTACAGGCCGTCTTTTGATAGCAGCTCGCCTTGTAACGGAACGTTCACTATTACAGACGACAGAGGGCACTAGCGTCGCTACGTAGAGCGCTTCAAAATAGTTACCAGTGTAAATGAATGAGATGTGGATAGTGAGTTTTTCGAATTTATAAGTTTATTATTAGTTGTATGTTAGTGTAAATGTGATAAATTTGGAATAAATACATATCATAGAAGTGAGAACTTAGAGGTCTCTACTTCTGTGTAGTAGTGCGAACATGTATAGCCGTAGTTATAACTGTAGATATCGGTAGAGCATTTGATTTCAATGTTTAAGGTAGAGTCTATTACAATATCAATAATCCTATTTTATACGAGTATTTAGGATTTATTTCCATTAAGTTACATGTAAGAATATAAATGTACCAATGTACAACTAAGTCCAGTTTCTTCTTATAATGTTGCCAACTGACAACTAATCATAATAACATTATACTAAATATAATAAAATTAATAATTTTACATTTCGAAATAAGTGTTGTAAGTCTCTTGCTAGTTATGATTTGTGGACTACCTTCTTAATACAAGTGACCAGCATTTTGCAGTTTTAGTACCAGATTTACACATTTATGTCATGGCCAATGTTTTTGATATTTAAATCAGATTTGAAGTTACATCACAATGTTTAATGATAATAGATAGCAATTGTTTTGGTTGTAATTGCTAAACAATCGCACAAATATTTGTTAATAGATAGGTAGGTACGCAACTTTATACGAAATTCTTTTGTAACCATCAACACATTACTACCACGTTACCATTAAAATCTCGAAAGATCAGCAATCAATTTAAGGTGAAATTGAAAAAATCTCCATTGACACAATATTGATAACATTCTTATTGTTTTCGTTAACTTTAATAATGATCTTCGAAGAAAAATTGTGTTATTATTAGAGACAATAAGCTAAGTAGATAAAACATATTTTGTATACAAATACTGGATGCAATGTGGATTACAGTAGCGGCACGATATGATGGCCGGTTTGACATATGGGAGGGGGAAAGGATGAACTTTATTATAACGGAATAAAATTCATTTTCGCATTAATTTTTTGACATTCTTATTTTTTAAACGGCCAGTCTTATTCCGTTATAATAAGGTTCATTTTCTTCCCCCCCCCCCCCCCACACATGTCAAATCGGCCATCGTAGAATGCCGCTACTATAATAAAGGTAAGATGCCTAAACTAAAATTGACAATTTAATACTTAACAAACTTGATCGATGTGTCAAATCTATGTATGTAATCTATGTGTCTTTTCTTTCACTTATTTCATACCACTAAGTTAAATAGCTCGTAAGGTTTTCTAACAACGTTCTTACTATCTCTTGATTTCTGACAGTGTTAAAATTCCACTTACTATTTATTGTACAGTTACCAATATGACGTTAAATAATAAAAATGTGTGTACCTGTGTTTTTACCATTAAGTAGTTTATTTATTACCTCTACATAAGTATTTCAAAGCAACCCTAGATATAATTAGTAGTATAAGATTTGCTTTAGACAATATTTATACTTACATGTAAATACTGAGTTACCACTTATAATAAGTAGATGAATAGACAACAATTATTAAGAACATTGATGTTTGGCATCTGTACTTATTTCGGGATTCGTTGACGCCTATTCTTTTGATACAAGAACTGATAATGTAATATTGTAACGAAGAAGGAAGCAATATACTTATTAATATTTCTAGATCGTTAAGAGGTCGTCTTTAATTAAGTTTGTGTATCAGAATTGGCGTCACTCTTGAACATCAGATGATAAAATCATTTTTTGATTACCTACCTAAGTTCTGTAAATTATCACGAATGCAATTTCTGATTCACTGTTTAATGACATTAATCTAGTTAATAATGAATCAAGTAATGTTTCTTTAATAAAGTGATGAACATTTTGAATACTTGGCTGTTTATTTTTTCCAATGTGTTTGTTAGGTCGAATAATAATCCTATTTCGTCATTATTCTTGATAAATGCTGAAGCGTGTAACTTAAGACTGGTACAACTAACTCTAAAGACACCTTAAGAGAAGTACAGACCATTGTCGACACTTCCTTGCATCTTGCATCATACCTATAGGTTACTAATGACATAAGTATAACTGAAAATTGAGTTAATGCCTTTGATAATGAGGGTAAAAATTGTCACAGGGCGTGCCACGTTGGCGTGGGCGTTATGGCAACATTAAGGCCGGATCACGCTGATAAGGCGATCGCGATGCGACGACGACGTCACAGCGATCAAAACCCCGCAGTGGCCATATCACATAAGCGAAATTTTGTATAGAAATCGCGTCGCAATCGCCTGACTGGTGAAACCACGGCCTTACAGAGGTGAAGTGACAGATACGAGAGGCCAGTCCCATCAAGCGACCTCTGGTGAGCTGAAAATGTTTTGCTCCATTGCTCAAGTTTTTTTTATTATAACGAGGCCATTAGTAACCTAATTAATGTGTGCTTATGTATTTTTGTCGGGACGTTGACTCCTCTGTCTAGGGCGGCGCGGCGCCCTTTCCCGCCATTACAAAATGTCGGTAACGGTGACGGACATGCGCAGGCGTCATGCGGGACGTGACTTGCATGCTTAAAGCGTCTACGTCGACACATACTGACATTTCAAATGCATTGATTATTAACGCTTCACACGACGAAAGTCTTTCTTACTTTTTACAGAACTGTATCGCGTCGCTATGGAAGCATTTAAAATAAAGATGGGGTAGTGTTGGGTGTTGGTTGAATGCCACGGTCGAAGGTTGCAGCGCAGGTAGATTCATTCCCGAATAAGACCAATCATTAATCTTTGCGTAAAATTGGTTAATATTAACCGGAAATGGTTTAAATAAAAGCAACCCTTAAAATACAGCCGGTGCTTATAATGCCTAGTACCTAGTACAATATACTGGAGTGTTTGACTGGCGAAATTTGTAAAGTAGGTCGATTTATTATCTACTGTTATCAATTGTAAATCTGATAAAGTAACTATTGTACTTATTTAAAATATTGACCCATTGAACCCTCAAGGCAACAGATAAATCTGTTGCTACATCGATCGTTTGAGAAAATTATTCGTGGCTGTCGATTGCCGATCCTGCGTAACGTCAACACTCAATGTTCATAATTTCTCCGGTCGTTTACCTTTAGTAACTTGACACGAATACATGCCATTTAACCAATATGAATATGACCCCGAAACAGGTCCTATTGTAGCGGCAAATAGAGTACGTGTCGAATCAGAAACGAACCGTTCAAAAAGGCGATACAGGACGGATAACGGGGTATATGTCTCTTCGCACTCGGGTTACTCAGTCACCAGTACTGGGAATTAGTACTAATGAACCACATCATATATAGGTACAAACGCGAAGACGGATGCTAATTTAGTAGTTAACCCAAAAAGCTAACGTAGTGTTAAGTGGTACGTTTTATTTTCTAATGTTACTTAATATTTACTTTATACGACGCTACGTTACATAGATAATACTGACTTGAATGCCAAGAGGTTCTAAATCGAAACTGCAGTCTATAAGGAGTGCATCAACGAGTAGGCAAAGCTTACAACATTGTTTTACATGAGTGAACAGCCACCAGAGTCGGATTGACCGATTTAGCAGAAAGTAATACACAGTGCTGTAGGCACGGAGTCTACACATATATTAAGCAAACTGTCGATCAAATAGCTCATTACATGAATTCTCTAGAGACATCATTTTGAAAGACATTTCGTACGAATTTAATTACGATAACGCACCTATTTTGTAAAGTTAAGTTTTATTGTCAGCTCAATCCGGCACTGGAAGCATTTTCGCTACTGACATTTAATCCGTGAATAATCGTTTATTCACGTATTTTACTTTAGCTATACCATAGATAATTACTTTTAACTGTGTGTTAAGTAAGCGCAAACGTAGCGAGCTTTCCACCCGCATGCAGTTTCCGCGATCGGGAAATCAAATCGAGTAGCGAGGACGTCGCGGTGTGCGTGGGCGCACGCATCAGCGCCGCTTCGCACTGCGGGGAATGAACTATTATGGCCACAGTAACTCTCACTCGCTGTGTTGTGATGCTGCTACACTTTCTGTGCGAATGCGTGACTCGACTGCGAGCGTGCGTTGAAACAAAACATCGCGCTGATGTAACGCACCCCAAACGCATTATCCTGCCACATACCGGAGCCATCTCTGAAGAAATACATTGCGAATTATTCAAACAACGTTTTTTGCGTCGATGAGGACAATTGGTAGAGATAAACGTAAGTGCTAATACTGTGTACCTACCACAGTGGGTGTGAAGCTTCTTAAGAACTGTCCAATGAATTCAAATTGCAAGCACTCTAATAAGTATGTTTTCTCCAAGTCCTCAAACTATGGCCTCACTGGTTTCAAGGCAGACTTTAATTTCAAGTCAACAAACATTGATAGAACAATCTTAAAGGGTGTCGCCACACCTGACATATCGCATGCTGCGAGTATTTCAATTGAATTACAAATCGAAAAGCACAATAGCTCAACTAGTGACGAGACTAATCGGATGCGTTACGTCACAGTTTTTGCAATACTAATGTGATCTCATCCCAAGGAATCTGCGTGTCCTCGGGCACATAGCCAAGGCAAACGTTTAACTGTATCAATGCTTTGTTGAGAAGAATGCATGACGAGATTCAAAGTAAGATGTACAAGATCTGACCGAATACTGGTTTATATTGGTCATGCACAGATAAATATTGGTCTTTGTGACCATGCAATGGTAAAGCAAAAGACACTATTTACATGTACAAGCTACTTTATATCACACGTGGCGTTATTACCTATGACAGATTATTAGATTTTTTGATCCATGCATAAAATGTAGATCAATTGCTCAAAACCAGTCAACAAAAAATCATAAATCTTAGCTACATTCATCCATCATTTTCTTGCAACAGTCGTTATAATAAAGTGAACACAACACTCTTATTTTTGATTTTATTAGTAGTGTTTTGAACGTGAGGTCGTGACACAGATAGTAAAATGTACTTAATAAGTAGGCGGCAATGTTATGTCACTATTCAAGTGTGCAAATTATCTCACTGATTCTCATTAGAGTCGATACACATGCAGCTTTGGCCAAACCCACAACAGCCACACCTGTACATCGCATGAAACTAAGAGATTGTAATAGTATGTATGTATACAGGGTGTCCCAAAACTTTGCCACATGGAGGGGAAGTACCTTAAATATTGTAGATAGAGAATTTTACTGAATCAAGACTTCATTTTTATTTTAAAAACAATACGAACTGCATCCAAAGATTTTTGAAAACTCGCTTGCCACACTCGGGAATCGAACCGGCTAAAATCCGAAAAAATAACAGCCTGTACTTTTATGGCATCAATCGATAGGATCAATCACAAGGATCAAATCACTCTAACAAAAATGGGAAATTAAATGATATCTTAACCGTGATATCTTAACTTATAAGAATTAAAATAAGTGAAAATTAAAATAAGTAACGATTTTATGGGCTTCCTTTCATTTAATTTACTATGTTTCTTAAAGAGATTTTACCCTTATGATTGACCCTATCCATTGATGCTATAAAAGTACAGGATGTTATTATTTGGATTTTAGCCGGTTCGATTCCCGAGTGTGGCAAGCGAGTTTTCAAAATGAAAGGAAATCATAAAATCTTCACTTATTTTAATTGAACGAATAAAAAATGGTAAATTCACTAATTTGTTGCTCGAAATTAGCTCCATTTTTTGTGGATACACTTTATCTTTGAATTCATGAATTTATAAGTTTAGATTTCATGATTTTCCTTTCATTTAATTTACCATGTTTGTTAGAGAGATTTGGTTCTTATCATTGGTCCTATCGATTGATTCCATAAAAGAACAGGGTGCTATTTTTTCGGATTTTAGCCGGTTCGATTCCCGAGTGTGGCAAGCGAGTTTTCAAAAATCTTTGAATGCAGTTCGTATTGTTTTTAAAATAAAAATGAAGTCTTCATTCAGTAAAATTCTCTATCTACAATATTTAACGTACTTCCCCTCCATGTGGCAAAGTTTTGGGACAACCTGTATATAATAGTAATATATTCATAGATTCGTGTTCTGAACAATTTAGAATACTGAAATATCTCAACAATTTTTTAAAACTTACTTCAGTTTATTTTAATAAAATTGAAACTAATCATTTTAAGTGGAGATTTCTAGATGCAAAGAAAAGGTATGACTAGAAAAAACTGTTCAAACAACAACAGTAAAACTTTATAATAGAGCCTACGTACACATAACACTATTCAGTTAATACCTGTGACACAGTTTATTCCGGTTCCCCACAACTCTGTGGCTCTAGGGTTAGAACATCTATTGCAATCCAGTGGCCACAAGCAAATCATTAATAATATTATTATTATAACGTTACACTTCCTATAAAAGATATTAAAATAACTCAATCTGCATGAATATACTGCTACAATTCGCGCGACGAATACAAAAATTTATAACAATTGATTTTTTGATTAATTAGCTCGTTTAGCGGTATCTTCGCGGCTAGCGCAGCCAAATTCTAAAGTGGTGCATTTGATTAGGTCCGCGTGGAATAGAGTATGCGTTCACAGTTGGTCACCTTGCAATAAGGTATGGTGGTCGCGTCGGGCGCAGGGCGAGAGTGGGCGACCTCATATAGCTTGAGCGGGAGGCGTTTCCTTTATTTGTTGGTTGTACGCTGCGTGATAGTGACGTGTGCTCGTGCAGGACATCATGCGTGCATTGCTGGTAAGTCGCAGTGGCGTGCCCTCGCCAAGGGCGGTTACATCATTTACATAAAGACTAATTTATCATTTACTTCCTTTCTTTTATAAAATATTTGAAAGTCATTTTATTTTTAAATATTTCTTTTATTTATTTCCGAGCCCTGTCAAAGTGAGAAACATCCAATACAATTTAATATCTCCAATATAGCCTGCTTTATACTTCCATGGCTCTAAGTTATCATTCTGATTTTGTGATATAGGTAGATACATACAAATTATGTGCTGTTGTCATGTTATAAGTACTACATTTTAATGGTTATTAAATTAAAGTTTGCCTTGAATAATAACAAGAGCTCGGCACACAAAAAGTGCACTTCAAATTAACATTGATTAAAATGATTTATAAGGACACAAAATTGTGAAAGTTAGCCTATTCGAGTACGCAAATTAACGTAAAGTGTCTGCCCACCTACTTATATAGCGAGTTGTTGCATTTCAATGAATTATACACAAGTAAATTAATATCTACATTGAATTCAGGTCGATCATACAGCCGGCATTCGAAGTATCGATTTCGCATACAGCCTTGAAGGCGATCGTGAGTTGGCAGGTCACTACAGCGTAGCGCCGCAGATCGCGTAGCCAGCGCCGTTAACCTTACGTATCTCATATACCGCCCTTAATAACCCACAAGCCGGAACTAATTGTTCAATACCGACAATTCGGCACGTTAGCCGTTGTCATATTAACAAGTGTATTGCGTAAAGAACGCAACTCGCATCGATAAGTAGCCCGTTCGTTACGTTATTGGCCCAGTGCTGCTAACAGGCCCGACTAGACGTAGATACGCACTCAGAGTACTTAGAACTCGTTATATTTCAACAGCAACATAAAATTGTTGCCGTTCACAGCAAAAAGTCGAATTTTATAACTTATCCGAGGCAGAATTTATCGATAAATTGTCGATGGTCTGGAATTTCGCAACAATTTGACGAATCTGTGGGAACATGGCCTGAAACATTTAACTATGTTACATGTAACGCCCACTTTTGCATGGAAATGAAAGAATACCTACTTCTAATCCCTCATCACAGAAAAAGGTACCTATTACTTTACTTAGTCCGCTCATAGTAAGACATCTACTAAAATCTGTTAAAACAATGAATTTTGCTGTCCTTAAAATAGCAGATAAATAACTGTACTTTGAGAACCTACGCCCTTTTTATGTCACTCCTAGGTACGGGCCTAACCTCAAGGCGAGGAGGCCATAAAACCATAATCCTAACATGCCTTCATAGTAATAAACGCCCACAGCGTTAATACCTATAGATATTAATATTCTAGTAGGGTACTAAACAAAAACATTGTCAATGCGGCCTAAAACTACCGGTGTTAGTACAATTACTTATGTACATCAGATTCGACACGTTTTCTTTTCTCGAACGATTTTCTTTTACGAATAGACCATCCGTATCGGTGTTATGTATGTAATAAGTGGATGCAGTTTGTTAGTTCTACGTGTTAGGAAAACAAAGTGCCTTTTATTCGGTAAAATGGTTCAGCCGGTCAGTTAACGAGCCTATTATGTAGTATATTTCCGTCGGGTTATATGTACGTGTGTTGTTTGATTTAAAACCTCATTTGCCCTCAATGCAATGCAAAGCGAGCTGTTTAAAGTTTCAAATAGCAAAAAACTGATGAACTAATCGGGAGGGGGAGACTTAGAATTAAAAATTTATGGAATAAAATGTACCTATGGAATTATTTCCTCGGTTTTCGGTTACACTTATGATTGGCGAAATGGTTCTTAGTTATTATTAGCCTTATTATTAATAAAAATCGGCAGGAGAGGATCGGAAGGCTAAATATTTTAGACTTTTAGGCTTCAAGTCATGAATTCAATATCGCTCTTTTGCAATTGCTTATAGTTATTTATGTAGTTAGCTGACATACCTACCTATTTTTTGGACTCCTTAATTTTGTTTCTTTGAAACTTTAGTGGTATGGAAATAGATAAATAATTAATTCCAAACACTTGGCATTATAATACATCGGTAGCTGTAAAAAAATCGGCAGATCTACTTTGAACTTGAATTTTGCTACATCTGCTGCTCGTAGGTATCTCTAATAGTACTAGGTATCAAGTGCCTTTTTAAAGTATGAGAGTAAATGGTTACATAAAAGTAGAGAATAAATTAGATACATCAGAGAAAATTAGAGATTCCAGACATTACCGATATGAATCCAGTTTTCTTACAGCTTTCACGCATCAGTCTCACAATCAGCGCGGAATTCTCAGGCTCTTGTGTGTAATTATCACTTTTTCCAACGCTATAAACTTATTTTTATAACTATGAGTTACAAAAATACCTGAACCCTGCTAAACAGCAATGAAAGTCGTAATTCAACTTTTAATTGAAATTTTATTTAGAGGAGACTCTTGATAAAACTTTTTAGAGCCTGCTGGCCTACTCCGAAATACGAACCTAACGTTTCGGCTGACGGATTGTCGTGATTTGACATTTCTTCTTTCGTTTTTCTCTACGATTTGACATTGTTTTGATCGTAAATCGAATCCGTACTTCGGACGATCCGTCAGCGACGTATTTCGGAGTAACCCCCCTGGTCACCTATTTTTCAGATATTTCAGGCTCTTGAAGTTTAAAAAAGACAGATAACACCGTAACTACTAGGTATAACTAGAACGTATCCATTGTATCCAACCTACTTTACTATTTAATTTTTACGAGTATTATTACCAAATACCTGAATCAAATCTAAAGAGAATATTATTATTATTATTTATAGAATTCCAAAATCCTTACGTACCTTCTAGGGCCAATAACAGACGTTACGAGCATACTGAAATATATTTGCAAAATATATGCACACAAATTTCAAACATTTTTATTTCAATTAGTTCAACTATGCGTAACGGTTACGAATGATGCCTGGTTATATGATAAATGTTAATATGCAAAGTTAATTGACCATTAAACCTGTTATTATACAACAATATATCGAAATTATCGATTACTTAATATGTTTAAGCGAAATTGAATTTGTCTCTTACAAAAGACATCAACGCGTTGTGCCTACGCCGCCCTCCACTGATACTATCGTATTCGTACCTACTTCATTGTTTCTGCCCACTCAATTGATGTAGATAATAATGCTGGTTAGACACTCGTTATAAATCGAATGACTTAAGCTTATTCTTTCATAATTCTAATCTCAATTAACAATACAGCTACGAAGTGCTGTGACGACTCTTAAAATCGATTAACATTAAAACTACCTAATAAAAATTGTGGGCCTTATGAACTTTTGAGTCTGTTATAAATATTTTAGAAGTGGTCTTAAGCAATCTGACATTTCGTAGTTAGCGCAATAATAATTAGATATTTAGTATAGTGAGATAGATATGTGTCGGTGCGCCATTCCAGCGTAGTCACCTTGACTGGCGGAAGCGCGAGTAGCGCCGCCGGGCGTCCTTACCACTTTCAGATTGCCGGCTCCCGCCCTACCTGACGCTGACATTCAAAACAGAGCTATTAATCTCATCTAGACAAATCTCGCGCATACTTCAAATGCTACGTTTTAAACCATGTTGTATGGTATGACTAATGCAGTTGCTATTCTGTTTCACCTCGGGTTTATATTTAAGTACACTGTTCGAGATACAACGACCAGAATGCGGATAAGTATTCAATTGTTAATAATAAAAAAATGTGAAAAACAACCTACGCATGAAGCGCAATGGAAAAATAAATAAAGGAATCTTAAAATAAACATGCAGTACACTCCATTTATACCTACTACTTTGCATAGCTCTTTCGTATATAGAACTTCATTATAGGCACTTATTAAGGCTATTTATTTTCAAGCACATACCTTCAGGACGATTAAACTTCATACCTAAAGCAAAGTTTAATTCAATCGACTAGTGTTTACGTAGTTATAATTTAGTAGGTATGTATATTCAATGCTGAAACAGGATTTTCATTCAACAACACGCGAGTTCAATAATCTTGTGTACCTATATCAGATATAGTGAAACAAAGGTCGTGTTCATTGCAAAATGTACGTTGATTTCCGAAAGTAGAGTAAGTAGGTAGGTGTCCAACCATTTGCTTGTTGCGACAATGTTGCAGAGTTACTGCCCCGATAAACCTAACAGCCTGTGCCAAGCGTTTCACAATTACTATATGATTTGTACATGATTGACGTATGTATATCTACGTATACAAAAAACTACGCTAACTTTTATAAATAATTTAATTATTTTAAAATATGTATGTGCCTTACCTAATTAATATTGCATAATGATTTCTACTTTTACTGTTTTCATTTACATTTAGAAGAAGTGAGTCCATAAATTACCTATATGTCGACACCTTCAGCTAACTAGTTAGCGTTAACAATTGAATTTCGCTACACCACTCTCACATATTTCTAATAACGTATGATTAATTGTATTATCCTACGCTATTTAATTTACCTATGTAGCATCAATTAATAGGGTAACCAATTAAAATTAATTATAAATATTTACATTAACGGATATTTTACGATCTCTCAGGAGTCCATTAAAACGATTAAACATGCATAGGTATCTAGGCACAATCCGCAGGATATTGTCGAAATCGAAATTATGCAATTATCGTATAAGTAAATTAATTAAGTATTTGTGATTTTCCCCTACGCGTGTCTACCTCAAGGCAAGTTGGGTAAATTATGAAATAAAGGGACTGAGATTACAACAGTTTCTACTTATTGGTGAAATAAAAATTACAAAACACATGAAACCCACTAAACTTGTTTACTGTAGGTAATTGTGAGAACACATTAATCTTCAGAAATTAAAATATCGTAGTAGGTTGTACCTACTATATTTGCTACCTTTACCTACGATGATTTCTGTGCGTAGGTAAAGAAGTTACGCCATTCATTTATAAAGAGGCGCTGTATGGTAATGGAATAAGAATAAACTTGGTGATCGGTAATAATATCTTCATTGATTACTTGAATAGATTCACGAACAAGCCCCACAACATTAGAACTTGTGCCATATTAATTGCGCGACGCATTCCTTCAGCCAAATGTAACACTCACATTAAACCAGATAATCACATCTTGCACTAGGTAGGTTACATAGGTCATCATACATTGCTTTTATCCTATCAACTATTAAACATTTTTTTCTACTGTTTCAGATTTGTATGCTGTGCGCTGTCACAGTTTATGCCCAGTATGGCGATTCGCCAACACCACCGCGGCTGCAAATACCCGGAGCCATTTCCCTAGGTGGATCCAGACAAAGCGCTTTCAGACAGGGTAGACTACAAGGGGGAGGCCCTGCCAGAATCAGGAGGCCCGGTCAAGCCAGACCTTCGTTCAAGTCCGTGGACGCTGCTCCAAGACCGAACCTTCAATCACTTGACGAACAACCCAAACCAGTCACGGAGGAACCCGAAGACGAAGTGGAAATCAACACTCCAACGGCTTTCTCCCCAAACATATTCTCTACAGCTTCACCACAGAATGACTACTACGACATAACCACAACTTCCCAACCAAAACCACCGATTGTATATGAACAGTCTCCGTACCAGCCGACGCCATCGTCACCCAAGCCTGAGCCGATAAGACCTACACAATACAGACCGCTGTTGCCACAAGGCTTCAACCCCGTAAGGAATGAGCCCCAGAACAAGCCCCAACCAGCGAGACTACAACCTCTGTCGAGCAGGCCGTCAAGACCGGTATTCAGACCCGAGCCTAAACCTTTCATCGAAGACGAGGAGCCCGTCCGACAATATTCGAGACCTCAGGAGCCGGTGAACCGCGCGCCCGCCAAAGTCCAGCAGAAATACGTCCCCGCCAATAACAGGGAGAGGAAGCCCGTCGCACAAATTATACGAAAATTCAGAGACGAAAACGACGACGGCAGCATCACGTGGGGATTCGAAAATGACGATGGATCCTTCAAGGAAGAAACTATTGGCGTTGACTGCGTCACACGCGGCAAGTACGGATACGTCGACCCTGACGGTCTGAAGCGCGAATACAATTACGAAACCGGTATCAAATGCGACAAAGCCAAAGAGGAGCAACAAGAGAAGGGCTTCGTAGACTACCAGGAAAACAAGGCTGTTTTACCTAACGGTATCACAATCGATCTCGCGGCGATGGGCAAAAAATCCAAGAGGCCGTTCAGATCGCCCGTGAATCATTAGTTCATAAGTACCTACATTATAATATAATTTATTATAGGAAATCTAATAGTAAGGACGTTTTCGTAGTATCGTCGTGAATGTTATCTTGAATAACATATCGCCGACTCCAGGTGGTTCTTCATGTGCCTTAAACAGCAAATGAGATGTGAAAATAAATGTGAATAATTTTAATATGTTCCTGTTCTTTTACTGTAAAATCCCATAAGTAATAATTTATTATCTACCTTATGTGTGTAAGTTATCCCATCCCACTAATATTATAAATGTGAAAGTTTGGATGGATGTATGGATGGATGGATGTTGTTACTCAATCACGCCAGAATGGCTGAACGGATCTGGATGAAATTTGGCACAGAGATAGTTTATAACCTGGATTAACACATAGGATACTTTTTATCCCGATAGTATGTTCCGTGGGATAAATTATGCGCGGACGAAGTCGCGGGTGAAAGCTAGTAAATCAGCATCGGCAGGAAGATCACAATAATAACGCCATACCAACTGTAGTCTCAAACTAAGCCACACTTGTACCACCCTTGAACTATGGGTACCATACAATGGAGTGAGGACAATCCCACTACCGCGGCAAATTATGGAAATGCAAGTTCCAAAAATTGAACCAGCAGCCACCCGATGCTGTGAGCCAAGCTGCCAACACTTGAACCACAGTGCCCAGCGGTCATCTGGATATCTTTAAATGGAGCAATTACAATTTCTTATTGGTATATCTGATAGTCGTCATCAAAAGGGTCATGTTTATGCTACCAATGCCAGGAGTAATTTAATCAGATAAAAGCATTTCACAAGTAAACAAAAAAATATTAGGAGAGTTATACACTCATTATCATTGAAAACACACTTAAACCTTGTTTTTAAAATAAATGTTGTTTATTCATCATCATCATAGTCTTAGAAGCTAATTTGGACACTTAATATGGACGATTATTAATATAAGGTTGTGGACGTCTCATCGGAGGCGGCATTCTGTTCGGTGGAGTTATAGATATGTCCAAATAATTTCCAATTTGGAACTTCACTTGGCTCAACGTCTTGTTATCATCACCTCCACGCTGTCCTGAACACGTGACGCCTATTTCCCTCATACGGTACGTAGGTGATCTCATGTCTGGGTACACGATAGCAAAGTCAAAATATGTTCCCTTCCGTCTTGTCTCTGGGTTGACTTCCTTTACCAAACCTGTAAGTTCACGGAGAGTCGCGTCCATCCAGGTATATATCTGTAGTTCGTTCTGAGGTACATTACCTCTCGCGTAATCACCAGGAGAGTTGTGTCGACCAGTTGAACAAAATACACGGAGCAGTAACGGGCAAGTCTGAAATATAAAGTATAGACAAATATTAATTGGTGTAGATTATAATTATTAATTTGATGGTGATTTTTTGCTTCTATAATCAATTTATCAGAATCATCAAATATTATAACTAACCTTCTCTCTATCGACCGGTTTCTCAGTGGGCTTAACCTCTTCAACGACCATTGATTCCAGGCCTGCCATTTTCATAATCTTTTGAACAATAGTGTTAAGTAAAAAAGAATTTATTTCTTTTTATTAATACGGTATAATGAGCATTAATATGAAATCGGAAGTAATTTCGTTTCTGTTTACTATTTATTGACAGACAGACAGATCCACAGATTAGATAGTTATATGTTTGACAGATCATAGAGAATGTAATAGAGATGTACCGAGTCAGGCCATCTCGAGTATTGACTCGAATACTTAGTAAGTACTCACATACTCGAGTATTCAGATTATAGGATTCGGATACACGGTATTCAAATCCTAACTCGGGTACTCGAATTGTGACCTTATTTATTTATAAGTCTAAAGTATATTTTTATTGTGAAGTAACTAATTACGAACGAACAGCAACACGTATGAACTTGTGCTACCTTCAGCCGGCTGCCGAACAAAATAATATTAATAACACTTATGTATTTATTTTGATTTCTAGAATTTTTAGGTTCACAAAATGTATTTTTCAGTTATTTTAAAGCTGTATTCTATTGTACCTTAACGGTAAACCCGTTAATATTTACCAACCACAATTTTTACCAGTTTTAATGTTTGCGGTTGTAACAATAGCTTCTCCCTTGTTAGCTCCCTACAAAGGAAAATTATTAAAATAACTGACTGTCATCGTTCAAAAAGAATCAAGTCCCATTAAGTTTTGTAAAACTCATACAAGTATTCGAGTAGCTTTCCGAGTCCTCCGACTCGAGAACAGGCTCGATTTTTTTTTTAACGAGTATCAGAAAACTCGAGCACCACAAATAGCCGAATCGGTAGTATACAAGGAAGTTTTAAGTCTCTAACACCTGGAATGCGGACTTGGCAGCAAAAGTGAAGCCGACAGCGAGATACCATACTGAACGTTGTTTCCTTTGCCAACAAGAGTGACCATAATATTTTGAAATTTTGAGAACGTCCCCATGGACATCTGGTGAAAACGTGCTTTTGTTCCGAGATTGTTATGATAGGAAAATAATAAAATAAGGAAAGGGATGTTTATTTTCTTAAGAACATGAGTAGGTACAATAAATTAGTCTGCGGTGGCCAAACCACACGAGTGCCTGTCTGTATCTTGGCAACCTAAATGAAGTTACAAAATAGTATTTAAGATCGTAGATTTTGCCACTTTGTAATATAAAGTAACATGACACTTCACACGCTTGGACGTTGTCTAGGCTCTCCATATCTATGGTTTTTCCTATACTTATCTTTCCTATACTTACTCTTTTTCTATGCTATAAAAGGTACCTACTACTGTTAACATGTTATGTTTGATTTGGGCTGTGCAAGTTGTGACAGACGGACATAGAGACAGACAGAAGGACAACAAAGTGATCATATTAGGGTTTAGTTTTTTTTCCTTATTAGGTACGGTACCCTAAGAATATCCAACTAATTAGACCATAAGACAAAATTAAAGGACAATGGGCAAAATTGTATGGGACTTGGTCCAAATATACACCACTGACGAGACCTACGTAACCCGATAGACCACTAAATACTGAGTAACTTTTACAAAGACAGATCAACAAAATAAGCTGTCAGTAAAAAAATATGGGTAGTTAAAAAAACATATTTTTTTGATTTCACCCTTATTATTGTTTATACATTTTTTTCGAAAGGCAACAATACAAATACTCTTACTAACATTAAATAAAAATAAAATAAGCTGTCAGAAAGCAAAAAATGCCGTGAAAAATATTTTATTATTATTTTTGTTACCTGATGAAAAGTGAACAACAACAACAACAGCAGCATTCTTACGTATTTTCTGATGTTGCGCTTCTATAAAATAAATAAGCAGGTACCTTCTATGCGTTACCTTACTTTTTTACTTATCATCAGGTAACAATAATAATAATAAAATATGTTTCACGGCATTTTTTGCTTTCTGACAGCTTTTTTTAATTTTATTTAATGTTAGAAAGTGAATTTATATTGTTGCCTTTCGAAAAAAATGTATAAGACATAACACTGGTGGTGCGTTCCATTCACTGTTAATTTTGTTATTTTCGATATTTTTGTCCACAAATCACGTTCCACTCGCACTAACTTGTACTGAAAGTTATCATTATTATCGTTTTTAACACTTTTTGTGGACGAAAATAACAAAAATTACGGTGAATGGAACGCAGCATAAGTGTGAAATTAAAAAAAAAAAAATTTTTCAACTACTCATTTTTTTTTACTGACAGCCTATTTTGTTAAACTGTCTTTGCAAAAGTTACTCAGTATGTAGTGGTCTATCGAGTGACGTAGGTCTCGGAAGTGGTGGCCATTTGGACGATTTTTGCCCATTGTCCTTTGTGCTAACGAAAAGGAACAGTGAGGGCAGGGCATTTTCCTTTAAAACTCGTTGTGTTAAATTAGGGACATAATCTGTCGGCTTAAAATGCTTGCTGTATATGACGGAATTTTGGGTAATTTTTCTGTAGCCAATAGGTATTTGTTGTAACCAATTTACACGCCTGGGATCTGTAAAAGACAAAATTGTTTTTTTGTTTTTTATTGCTTAGGAGTAATCGGGAAGTGTAAAGTCAAAAGCCGTCCCAATTGCAAACAATTTCAATCGACAAACCATCGGTCTCGGCCTTTATTTTATATTGTCCATCAAGGGTTGCAATGCTGACCGCGCTGTGGAGGCCTGGAGCTGCGCTGCGCCGCGCTTTCGGCCATCAACAACGCGCCCAGCAACACACTCATTACAGACCGTGGCACTAATGTACTATTAAAAAGTAACAAAAGGGTAAAGGAAAGGGGCCCCGAGAATTACATTGCCTGAAATGGTTAATCTGGCCCTAGACGTGCGCGTTCCTCGAGCGTGTGAACGACGCGAACGCCGTGTGCGAGCCCGGCGAGCCGTGACAACGCGGCGTGAGCGTCGCGTTTTACCAGCGTGTGGTCTGTCGCGCGCTGCAAATGCGACCGACTTCAAAAAGTAGCGATGTAGTCGTGCGGCAACGAAAAGCGCGACTTTATCGCTGCAAACAGTTCCCGTGGACGATATTCCTCAGTTAACACAGACACATAATAAGATTTATATTATAGTCCTTTTTACTAGCGAAATTTATGTCACCCGAACATCTAAAATGTACTTAACGTGGAAAACATAGTTACCCACTTACCTATGTTAAGATAATCCTTAATTCGGATAATATTCGCTTTTACACCCTTCCATTACGCATATTCTACCCATTTTTATGAGAAAATTCAGCACAATCCTCTAGATTTAAAATTAGCTGAAAATGTCGTGTGTCACGCAAATTGACGTTCTGTGTTTCAAGTTTTTAATTTTATTTCTGCTACGATTCCTATAGACATCACGGAACTGACAATTACAAGCGAATTATTAAAGAAGGTAAGTACTTATTTCCAGATATTTATTTATATTTGAAATTTTAATCTTAGGATATTCTTATACTTTACCATAGGTATTTCATTAATCGACTTTATTGTTTATTATTCTTAACTTGAAAATGTACCAAGTTTAAGGTGATCGAATAAATATTAACTGGCAACACAAGGGATGAAAGGTTGTACTGTTAGAAAGGGAAAGAAGGCGCAGTTATAGGTATCTGGCTCGGACCGGTTTTTATAATGCGTGCATCGTGGGCGTTAAGTCCGTCACATAAGGATTATTTTTGATTAAATGAATGGAAAATAAAGTTTGTAGTCCACAGTCATGTTCAATGGTATTACGTCGATGGTAGTATATCACTGGAATGTAGGTAAAAAATCAAAATAGACTACACAGTGCTGCCAACTCTGCTCTCTGACGAAATCGCGTTAATAACTGACGGTCGAAAAAAGAGATTTTATATTTTTACTTGTTTTTCAAAAGCGCTATAATTATTTGAAAAAAAAATACAATAAAAATTAACAATAATATAAAATTAAAAAATCTAACTAAAATAATTTTGTATTGAAGAGAGTATGAAAGCGTGAAGAGAGAGAACATGAATTCGGATATGAATATGTAAATTTACTTTTTTTTTAATAAAAATATTTCATACGAAGAAGACATGGTGAATAAGAATTCTACAATATTCTACAATGTTTAATAGTGTATACAGTGTTTTTAAGATGAGTTCTTAAAGGATCATGCCCATTTTTGGTATCAAGTTTTCTCACGCCTCAAAATAAAAGTATAACAGTAATTTGTTTCTTATTTTTTTACAACCTTTTGATTACGGGATTCGATTTTCGAATAGGGGATTTAATTTAGTATAAAAAAGTTGTTGTTCCCACATCCACATTCTCGTAAACAAACATTACGTTTCATTACATGCAGAATTACATAATTTGACTTTCTTCAAATGACGTTCCGTTCATATTATTTCTACAATAATGCCCATGAAAATATAAAAATTGAATTAAAATAATCGTACTTTGCCATTTCTTAGTTCATTACGTAATAATAACTACATTACTTTACAGTAGTATTGAATTAAATGTGCTCGTTTTTTATGCTGTAGGTAATGAAACGTTTTTTGTCTGTGGTTATTTGGACGGTCCGGTCACTGCTGTCACAGGCGCAGAAACGTCAAAGGAACGTGTATTCCCGCTGAAATAAATCTATTTCAAAAACCATTGAAGATATTTTACATCTTCCATGTTATTTAATTAAGTGTATTGATTGAATTTATTATTGCTATGAAAATAAAGTAGGTATCTACGCTCCGTGCATACAATTTACCTACTTCAAACTGGTCAAAGCAAACTCAAAGACAATGTTTTAAGTTATCTTCGATTTTATTATATTACTTTGGAACCCGGATTTTCTTAACAAAAGAAACTTTTATAGGGGTATAGAGTCCATATTTATCATATTAATATGATAAATATAGACTCTTAAAAACACAATGGTTTTGATGCAACATGATACGGGATTCCATAAATTTTTGAACATGATCCTTTAATAAAATGTTTGCGTTATAAGTACATTATTTGAGTTCATTCAATTTCGTTGATTCTTACCCCGCGTTTCCATTGCGCAAAAACATGTTGATTTTCAACAGAATTCAACAGATCTCACGACATGTATAGAGTTGCGTTTCCATTGCCGGACAATCAACATGTCGCATGACTTGTTGTCACTACAAGTATTGCGACATGTTTAATGTTGATTGTGTGGAATGCGTTTCCACTGGTGAAAGCAAGTTATCAAACAAAGCGTTCAGAGACGCTGACGATTTTTTTTTTAGAATATTTATCTATCTGCTCTGTGGATACTTTCAAAAAACGAACGAACGAAGTAAGTAGGTAAAATTGCTACTTTACGCCGATTTACTGTGAGAGGGTGGTACTACCCCGGTCGGGCCAGCCTGAATGGGCCTCATTCATGATTTCATTATAGGGAAAAATATTTACTTACTACTCTCTACCGATTGCTACTTTACGCCGATTTACTGTGAGAGGGTGGTACTACCCCGGTTGGGCCGGCCTGAATGGACCTCGTTCATGATTTCATTATAGGGAAAAATATTTACTTACAACTCTCTACCGATTGCTACTTTACGCCGATTTACTGTGAGAGGGTGGTACTACCCCGGTTGGGCCGGCCTGAATGGGCCTCGTTCATGATTTCATTATAGGGAATAATATTTACTTACTACTCTCTACCGAAATATTCTCTATGGATTTTCTCAACAACGAAATGTCTACGCACATTTTCGGATAACAGTATTTATGGCAAATAATCATGTTGATACACAAGTCTTAATACATGTTGAGTGGCAGTGGAAACGAAAACCTTAACAAGTCTATAGACATGCTGGTATACATGTTGAGACTTCAGGCAGTGGAAACACTACCCTCAACAATACAAGTTACGCGACATGTCGGGCTCATCATGTCGCGATACAAGTATGCCGACATGTTTTTAGGTGGAAACGCACGGTTACACCACCTCACTATATTTTTTTTGTCAAAAACTGGTAACCATACATGACAGTGATAGTGACATTCATGACTGTCAGTCAGGCAGCGGAGGTCGATGGTGGAGAGTATGACGTAGACAGATTATTTTATAGATCACATTCCACCTCACATGCTTTTGTTGTCTCCAATGTAACCGTTTGATTATGAGACACTGAAGTTTTATTGTTAGGGTAGCTATTATTTACCGAAAAACTGATATCTCATAGCTGATTCACTCGTGAGAAATAAGTTTGTCGTTACAAAATAGCTAGGTACCTAGTTAGGTACTCAGTCAAACCCACAGAGTAAAGACTAAAGAAAGAGGTGCCCTTATTAGATATTTGTATGAAACAAAACGTGGTCATTGTTTTTTCATTTTACTATTTACCAGTAAAAAGTTGAACTACTCGCTTCGGTTTACGTCGATGTTAGTACTAGGCCGACCACTCGGCCGACTTGCTTAGGGCCAGTCCCCTTAGTAATTGGTCCATGGTCAAACCACAACTGCAATCCCGCGTTTTAATTTTCGAATAATAAATCAATGTAGCAGCCTGCGACATTGATTCATGCGACTCGTAGGGTTTGTTGGTAAAATGTTGTTTGTTGCACATCTTAATAAAAATGCAGTGTTGAATTAAAAGTTAAGAATAAAAATCGCTCAGTCATACCCATACAGAGATAAGTTCTCATTATTATTTTTCTTCTTCGTATTATAACAAAACAAAGGCAAAACGAGCAAGGTTTCAGTTATCTAACAAGATGTGGTCTTAATACTATATTATTCTCTGTCTTCGGATTCATAGCATTAGCCTACTGTCACTGTCAGTATGACAGTATTGATTGTCTATTTTCTATATCTCTGTGTAATAATGGTGCGTTCCATTCACTGTTAATTTTGTAAATTTCGTTATTTTCGTCCACAAATCTCGTTCCACTCGCACCAACTTGTACTGAAAGTGATCAAAATTATCGTTTTTAACACTTTTTGTGGACGAAAATAACAAAAATTACGGTGAATGGAACGCAGCATAAGCAACAGACAATACAGAATTTTTACTAATCGATTGGTGGAAAATAAAAATATTATTCCATATCCACATTGTTTTCTCTTTTGATAAATTCAATCAATAGTGGGTAGCTTAGCTATAAAATAAAAGTCAGTGTGCACTATTTTACCTTTGTTGCGTAATGGCTCACAAGGAGGACGAGGACTCATTTCAAGAAGACGACGTTTACATAAACCCAGAAGATGGCATGCCTAACATTCATCCTAATATTGCAAATTTAGAACAAGAAAACGATGTGCAAGATGAAGTCAACGAATTCGATGACCTCCCAAAATCTGTGATAGTTACAAATATTCATAGCGACGTGTTCGCCGACGAGAAACTAAAAAAAGAAATGGAAGATCTATTTCGCACGTTTTCCGACAATATTACTTTTCAGTGGCTTCGTAGTTTTAGACGTTTGCGAGTTAACTACGACAGCCCCCTAGCGGCGGCCAATGCTCGCATACAGCTACACCAATACAAGTTTTACAAGTCGCGTATCAATTGTTATTTCGCTCAACCAGTTACACCTGTGTCCCTAACGAACTTGAGGCCGCCTGCACCCGTCAAACAATTTTTGATCTCCCCTCCAGCTAGTCCTCCTGTGGGCTGGGAGCCTCGTGAAGAAAACGAGCCGCTAGTTAACCATGACCTATTGGCAGCGCTGGCCAGCCTGGCCCCCGGAGAGAGTCATGAACTGCACGCACCTACTCCCACACAGCCAGCTATTATTGTGCATACTGCTTTACCATCAGAATCAAAGACACCTGTAGCAGGGAAGATACCTCACACTCGCTGTCCGGATTATTGATATAAATGCCTTTTTAATTAATCTAGTAACTTTATTAATTAGAGTAGTGAATATGAATGCATTTTATTCAATTGTGTGTCAATTTTTATGACATGAATAGTCACATTGTGTGAATGTTGGCTTATAATTATAAGCTCTTGATTAGCGGGCATTATAAATTCATTAGCAATGTTACAGCCAAGTACTCAAACACTACTCGAATATTCAAATCCTTACCCCCATATTCATAGAAAGTTATGATCGACTTGCAGTGGAATTACAAATCACATTTGTTCCTAAAAATGCTTCTCATAACCATTGTAAACTGGTTAATATCTCTATGAATTTAGGGGTTAATGTTTGCCGCATTTATTGTGTGAGGTGTTAAAATTTTGTGGCCCTCTTTGAGTAGCATTTAAGTATTTGGTGGGTTAACTAGGTAGCTGTAGATTGGCTATGTTCTAATTTTAACTCAAAATACACATGATTGGTGCTATGTTTCCTCAGGGGATATCTAAAATTATGGTTTTGTTGAATACCACATTTACAGTATTTTTGCATAAACAAATATTATACAGTAAATTATTGTACAACATTGTTAAGTGGAAAATTGTAAAAAGTAGAGAAATCTATGTATGTATGTATCTATGTACTCTCTGTATCTTTCTCTTTATTAGAATGTTAAACAATTTTCTTGGTATTTCCATAACATTTTCAATCTTCAAAGTGTTTTAATGTTATGCAGTTAACTTATAGGTTAAAGCAAGCAATTAGGTATATAATTTTCCAGATATTAAATTTATCCTGAAATTTTCACATCTAATATGTATGTTCAAATGATAACATATCAGAAATGCGAGCCGTCTAAACCCCATTATTATAGGGTGGTTGCTCAAAAACAAATTTAAAATTATTTCATTAACTTCATAAAACATAATTTTGATAGCTAAACTTGGTATTAAGCCCTTTTTTATTTAGAAATTATTTCCAGCACACTTCTACATATAAACGAAGCTTGTTTGTATCTGTAGAAACTACAATTGAGTGAAAAGCTTTCATGTTTTTTTGGGGATTATAAAAAGTGGACAGGGAAATTGAATTTAATTTCTAGTTAGGTATTTATTTTTCGATATTTAATAGAATGTAACTCTGTATTATTTAATCGTGAACACCAGTTCATGTTATTTATGTTCTCTATATGAAAATAAAATCTCATGTTTTGTATTTTTATATACATACTACATTTATGGCTTGTTTGTCGGGTATTCTGGGATCGCCCCCAATTTATCCATAATGCAAGTATTGCTCAGTTATGTTCTTGACTGGATATATTTAGTTTAATAACTGGAACAAATTTTTAGTTAAGTATTATCAACGATTTTAAATGGGTAATTATTTAAAGCTTTGCTTCAAATCTTACGCTAAATTAAATAAGTACTGTATAAAGTAGAGTTAGTGTTTTGTGATAATATTGTCTAAATGTTAAATTTGTCTCGTAAAGGATACTTTCAGAAAAACTGAATGGTTCAATCCTCACATGAAGGTAAGTAGGTAATATTAATAGTTTGATACTGTGGATTTCAAACTAATACAGCTAGTAGATGAATTTGGAACCAAAAACGATATTATGTATAGGTATGTAACCAGTGGCGTAGCTTGCCTTAGACGGGCCCTGTATCAAAATGTATTAGGGGGCCCAAATTAAGGTAAAAGAATTTTCACAAATGAAGGGTAAAGAGTTTTCACACACGTTCAGGGCCCCTGTAGCCCGGGCGCCCCGTATCATTGATACGGCGGTAGCTAGGCCTCTGTATATAACTAAGGTTTTAGTCATAACGGCTTGGCTTAGTCATTGGCAGATTCTGGGTTAAATTCGCGTTGGGGAAAATTTCGCAAATGATTTAGGTACCTACCCCAGTTTGGGTGTTACTAGGATCGGCCTCGGTCCATACGATACCCATGCTGCAATGCATCAAGGGTTCCAGATTGGGACCATACAGTTGCTGTATTTATTCGCGATATTTATTTGTTTATTTATAAGTCCTCTAAAGAATCTTGCTTTTCTTTGTTAAATTGTCTCGTTATTAGCTCAATTATCTGACTCCAGCACCTGACTCCAAAGACAAAGGTACATTAACTCTTTGGCTGATTTAATAAAAAAAACATACCTCATAGAATATTACAATACTGTATACCTTGTAAAATTGTAGGTTTACTAATTTGTTAAGTGATGCATGTAAGCGGAGGCTGCAGGAATGCAGAGGTATTGAACCATTCAGATGATAAATATTTCTTGGAAATAAAATAAATAATTGATAGGGTTGTTGTAGTTTTTATAAACATTTTACAATTACATGGCAAGCTTATTTAAAATTGTGTCGATAAAGATACTGTTGTGAAAGTTCCTTTATTATTTTTAGATCCATTTTTGTATGAAAAATTAAATTGGCACGCCGCACGGGCACTCGCAAGAGCCAAGCATTGATATTAATTGTGAATTTAAATGAACCAAGTAACGTTTTCTTGTTAGGAGGCAAAGACATTAAAACTGCTCTCAGTGTCTTTGTTAGGGGATACTTCCCTAAAAATAGGCGAGGTAATTTGATAGTAGCAGCATAAATTATGTAGATTTTCATATTAATACCAGACGAATTATTGTTCATCATCGTTGTGAAACTTGTGAATTACCGTTTCGGCTTTTGATAGGTAATAGTTACAGAAGCGTAATGTGTATAAAATTTGTGATTATTAAAACACGTCTTAAATTATTTTGAGTACCTATTCAATAAGTTTGTTTTATTATAAATTCCTACCTGCTTCATAAAAAAATCTGCCATTAAGTCCTAAATAACGCGCTGAACTATACCTATCTAGAGTTCAGTTCAAACGTTTGGTAGATAACATATATACAGGGTGAATTTTAAATCATGGGCATCCTTTTAAACTGTGATTCTACACATGATTCAGAATACTTAGGGAATATTAATCAACAAATCAAGTGATAAAAATTTATTGCCCCGGCCAGGAATAACAGTTAACGGGATTGCTTATTTGCTTACTCGAGCAATATTTTTTAATCAATAGATTTTTTATTTATTTTCCCAAAATATTCGGAATCATGTGTAGCGTCATAGTTTAAAAGGATGCCCATGATTTCAAATTCACCCTGTTTACGTCACGACTTTTATCCCCATTCAGGGGTAGTCAGCGGCTTGAGTGGCCATACACAACCATATTGTGGAGGTATTAAGCCAACTCAAAGCCCACGTTTCACCGGATAGTCAGACTCAGAACCCAACGTGACAGGTGGTGAACCCTGTTGCCGTGTATACAGCCCGTCTAGCCAAGTGACTTCGTCTACAAGCGTTTCTACAAATCGCTACGCTTAATGTATGGAAATGAATAAGTCACGTGATCTACTTATCGACTAGTAATGTCATTACTACTTATACATTTAAGCGTAGCGATTTGTAGGGGGGCAGGGTGTAGGGGGGCAGGAACTGACAAACGATTGGTAGATGTAGATAGGTGTAGTAAAACTGGACTGCTGAGTATTTTTTCTCCCGTTAAGCTTACTGTAAACTTTATAGTAGTGTCCGACCGAAACAGGATTTTCTGCCGAAACCGAAACCGAAACCGAATCTTCGGCATCTGTTTTAGGTTCGGCCGAAACCGAAACCGAAACCGAACCTTTTTCAGACAAGTTAAAAATCTTTTGTTTACTGAAATTTTGCTTATTTTATACCCTTATATTGACAGTTAGAAATGTTAGAATGTGTTAAATGAAATAAAAAACAATAATTGAAGTATGTGAAAATATTATTATTAATAATAATATTATATTATTTTCTTAATATTACTGTTCTGATTAAATTTTTTTTTTTTTTTTTTTTTATAGGACTGCGGTGGCAAAAAAGCGTACGGCCCGCCTGATGTTAAGCAGTTACCGTAGCCTATAGATGCTTACAATACCAAAGGTATTGCTCGCACATTGCCGACCTGAAGGGGAGTGGGATGGAGGGAGGGGGAGGGGGGGGTGGGCTTACGGCTCTCTCACTCATCGTACGAAACGCAGCTGTAATAGCTGCTTTACGCCGATCTTCTGTGAGAGGGTGGTACTACCCCGGTCGAGCCAGCCCGTTTATGAGCTGCAGTCAATTGGCTACAGCTTGGCTCTACCACCTTCAAATAAAACCAAAAAAACAATTATGTTAACACTTCTTGGAACAAAAATTTGTCAATAATCAACACTTACATTATAAAAAAGAACCTCATTATTTGGAGTATTTCGATTGCATTTATAATCACAACATGTTTAAGACTAAATTCAACATTAATTGGGATCATTCTAAATTTTAATTGCAGTTGGTAATTTAGTGGTTTTGTGGGATTTTCATATTTTTTGATAATTTTGGGGTGGCAATCGTAATTGTAATATATTAAACCCCTGTTTTCATTTTCTACTTAAGTAGATAGGTATGTCACGTTCAGATCGATTCTCAAAAATATACGGACAACAGCAATAAAAAATTATGTATCTGAAGGTCACACACAGCTAAATCATAGCTGGTAGTTGTTTGGGCAATTTAAAACCTCATCCAACAACAATAACCTAAAACAAATGTACTGTAACATAAGTAACAAATAAATAATGAATGTGTGAATGAAATATAACATAATATAACCTCTTTCTTTTACATACTTAATTCTCATCATTCATAAATCCGAGTTAATAACTCAACGGAAAGAACTTCAATGCTTAATAAAGGCCAATAAAGCGAGAAATAACACTACACTCACAAAACAATCACGCCGGACCGGCCGGCAATCTGACAGCTGACGATGGCGGATGCAACGCGAGACACGAACTCTCCCGAAATCAACTGAGTGACGCGCGATAATTCACGAACGCAGAGTTTCGGCGCGGCCGAAAGGTTCGGTGGGTTTTCTGCCGAAACCGAAACTGGTGCCGAAACTAGATTTTTGAGCCGAAACTGGCCGAAACCGAAACCGAAACCGAATCTTCGGTCGGACACTACTTTATAGTATGCGTATAGTAGATAATTGATAGTTTGGACTACCGTCCGTCCCTGTTAAATTTGCCTGACAAAATAACAATACGCAGAGTTAGCTTGCTATAAAAACAGAGTAGGTAATCCATAGAAAAATACTCTATTCGGTATAAGTATAAGTACCTACTGATTGACATGACTTTACTCTTGCCTTCTGTAGACAATCTAAAGTTTGTTTGAAGGTCACAGATGCAGGTAATTCTTAAGCGCTAATCGGCTAGACAGGTTGTATGTGGTTTATCTCCTTAATGATTGATATTTTAATTACTATTAGTTACCTACTCAATAAAGGCAGTTTCGATAGAGCTTGCGTTATAGATAGCTTAGCGACTCACCCCGACGTCGTACCTACGGTAGTACCTACCTACTACCTATTTATTTATCATCTACTTTTGATTGCCATAATAATTATGTAATAGGTAGCTTAGGCCCTCAGTAGGTGGGTTTTTTAATCCATTCTGTGGCATGGTAAGAAAATACTCTATATCTCCGCCACTTTCAATATTTTCTGCACAGCCTACGTAAGTAGGTAGGTAGGTACTTACCTACCAATTTTTTAGTATTGTATCTCCCTGATGTTGATATTTTTAATCTCACTGATTTTCATTTGTTGTGTGGTGTAAATATAAATGAGACCTGGACTGCCAAAGAAAGAGAACGTAAAAGGATCGATGCTCTAGAAATGTGGTGCTGGAGAAGAATGCTCCGCATATCTTGGACTCAGCGACGCAGCAACGCATCGATCCTTGACGAGCTAAATATCAAGGAGCGGCTTTCATTCACGGTACAGTCCAGGATCCTCCGATACTTTGGTCATGTGTCTCGGCGGCCAGCAGACTCCATGGAAAGATTAGTTGTCCAGTGCAGAGTCGATGGGAAAAGATCTAGAGGACGCAGCCCCATGCGCTGGACTGATCAAATACTATCCCTCACAAAAACCCCACTCAATGAGAATGTCCGCCAAACATCGGCTCGAGACCAGTGGAGACGAGTTGTTAGGAGTGCAATTCGCCAACCTGTGACGTGACCACGACTGCTCTGCCAAGAGCATTACGACTGAGAAGAAGTAAACATAAAATTATATTGAGTGTGGAAACCAGTTCCTGACAATTAAAACCACCATTATTGAGCCTATCAATAAAAATTTATTGTGTTTAAGTATGTACATTTTTTACAAAATTGCTAATGGATCAATTAAAATACACGAGTCTTAAAACTACCTTAAAAGCACATAAAAGAAGAGATTCGCTGTAATCTTTAATATCTTTGGCTAGTGCGTACATTCATCACGTTAACATTTATTTATTAAATAATACTACTCGTGTGAACATTTACACATTCCAACATTCAAAGCGCCTCCACTAATAAACATATTTTAAATTATTCAAGCTAAGTTCATTTTTTCGTAAATCAATCATGTGATCTATTAAGGTACCTACCTGCTTAAATCTCGCAACAACATTTTTTTAAAATAGGTAGGTAGGTACCCATACATAATCAGGTAGAACCTTCTACCTATCTATCCCAAATAGGAACATACAAGAGGAAAATAGTTTACCTAACTAAGAAATTACCTAATCTTTGTAGGTAAATAATAATATTGAAGGCACTTAGACCTATAAAGAATTGTTCTAGGTATCACATATTTTATGAATTTAATAGATTCATAAAAGTTACGCAGCAAATAGTACCTACCTACCATCATGGAAATCAAACTTTTCTACTTCCATCCTCTAAGGGCACCATGGATTCGGCTACGTTATTATCCTCGGAATGGGTTCTGTTTCGTTTTTTCCCCAAACAACTTGTGAAACAAGTATCACCTTTCCCGAAATTTTCTCCATCCGCGAGCGTTTGTGGCATGGGCTGGTTCATAGTCTCGGGCAGAAACAAGCACAAGAAACCCGAAATAATAGCGACCAATCCGAATGTTACAGCAGGAATTTTGGGATCAAATGAATCCAGTAATGTAATCAACGGCGTCAAGGCTGCAGACAACCTGGCGCACATAGATCCCAAACCGAGAGCAGAGTTACGCAATACAGTGGGAAATAGTTCAGCAGAATAGTTATAAATTATAGCAAAAGATCCTGAGATAAATAATTTACCCGCTATTACGATTCCCGTGGATACAGTACTTCCTGTACTGAGGAAGGTAGCAACCACGCACGCCGCACCACCCACCAACATCATTGAACTTATCAGTGGCCTACGTCCCCAAATATCGAGGAAATAAACAACGGTCGCATAGCTTGGAAGCTCAACAAAACCTAAGATGGCGATTATCAAATAAGGATTGCCTTCTAGTTTTGTGTTCAGTGTCAGACCGTAATATGCTATTGAATTAGCAAACCAACAGAAACAAACATTCAACGTTTTCATTCTCAGGTTTGGCGTCTTAAACAAGTCCCCTGTACTCGCTGATGACTCTTTAGAGCCCTTAGATGCGTCCACCTTCCCTCTGGATACTAACTCTGCCCTGTCTAAAGTATTTTCAGATTTATTGAATTTCAATGCCTTCTCTACTATGTCTACAGATTCTTTAGATCGTCCTTGAGCCCACAGCCAACGAGGTGATTCGTCCATAATCCAAATATGTGGGATTAGCAGAAGGCTGTGTAGTCCGTATATAACTTGAAGTAATTGTCTGTCAACTATGAGTGCTCCCCAGCCAGCGACTAACATGATGCCAAAGGCGAAACAGGCTTGAAAAGCAACCCCACACGCCGTGCGCTTACTTGCTCCCACTAGTTCCATACTTAACACAAATCCAGTAATGTAGGAGCCAGCAGATCCAAAGATCCCATACAAGAAGCGGACTACTAAAAATGACCAATATTCTGGTATAAAGGCCACCAATACGCCAAAGACTAACTGCAGCACGCCTGACCAACAGAATATAGTTTTCCTTCCGTACTTGTCTGCCATGCCGCCCAAAACGATTGCCCCCGTGAACACTCCAAACAAGTAAGTAGTTGTTGCCAGCGCACCCATCCATCTTTGATTACATACTAGATTCCATTCTATAGCACGTGATGACGACCTATATTTAGTGTCGTAAACCCATTTTGAACAAGTTGTAGATACATTATTTGCAATAATCAGACAATTATGAAGATCACCAGTCGGTGTCTGTGGGATAGCCGCTAATATTTCTGAAGAATTCCACGCTGCTGCGGCCTCGTGTGTGTCCACTCCGTCGACCCAGCACCTGGAAACATAAAATAAAAGCATATTTCACTCGAGATTACAGAGGCTAATGTAGAGTTCGAAGATTGTTAGGCATGGTATCTAGTGTTTATGTAGAGCATTAATTAAGTAAAGTACCAGGGGCGCCGACTCCGTGGGTGCTCGGGGGCTCAAGCACCCATGAGAGCCAAGTAGTGGGTGCTGAGCACCCATGAGCCCAGACATTTAAAATTAATCAGTAATCGGGTTTCGGTTTCAGGCCCGTGCCCAGTAGTGGTACGTTAATAATACGTTAAACGTAAATAAATCGGTTTTGAGTTTATTCCAATTTGTTTGGTTTTGAGCAATATATCTACAACCTCACCCGCTCGCAGCCTCGTACGTTTCAGTCAGCCTAATGTTGATTGATTTAGATTAAACAAGATCTGTAAAGCTCGATTTTAATTTAATTATATTTTCGAGGTTCTTTGGGATTCAATATTAAAGTTAGAAAAATTACAGCAATTACTATTTTATACCTATTTTTCCTACATAAAAAATGCATCAACTTTTTCTCCTATTGCTTGTCTATTCTTTTAAACGAGTCAGAAAATAGGCATGAGCACCCACGAGATTGTCTAAAAGCCGGCGGCGCCCCAGTAAAGTACAGTAGTATATGTCTACACATAAACGTAGATGGTACTTATTTTTAAAACCTTACCTTATCTGCAGAGCTTTTGGTGGGGGTGCAGGTAAATTAAGTAGTTTTTACCTTTACATAGAGATAGAGCCATAATTGTAAACGAGGGTAATATTTTTTATAAAATATATTTATTAAAAAAACATAATTTAAGTTTAACGTTATTTGACACTCGCAATCGCTGTAAAAGTTACAAAAAGTTAACAAACTATTCTTAAAATTATCTAAGTACTACTTAAATTAATAGAATTTTAGAATTTATATACCTAGGTTACAGAATAATAAAAAACCTAGGTTATAAAAACTTGGCAAGCAGAAAATATTTTTAAGTAAGTGGTGGGCAACTTAAGTTTTAAATAGGTCATAACCATGAACCAGTTACTAAGGGGACTGGCCCTAAGCAACTCGGCCGAGTGGTCGGCCTAGTACTAACAACGACATAAAACGAAGCGAGTAGTTCAACTATTTACCGGTAGATAGAACAATGAAATGGGCTTTGAGTTGGTTAATACCTCCACAATGTGGTGGTGTATGACCACTCAAGCCTCTGACTACCCCCGAATGGGGATAAAAGTCGTGACGTTATATATATATATATAGAACAATAAAAATGAAAAAACAATGACCACGTTTTTTTTCACACATATATCTAATAAGGGCACCTCTTTCTTTAGTCTTTCCTCTGTGCTAAAACTGCATTAATGAATTTTTGAAAAAAATAATATTCTTAGGCAGGAATCGAACTAGTTGAGGTTGAAAAAAAAAACACATACTGTATTATTAGACCATTAGATAGTGTCGCTGATAAGGAACGAATTCTGGGAAGTAATGACATACGGCAAACTACAACAATATATAGTACGCAGACCCAAAATATAGTTCAATACAGTAATACCAGTAATACTGTATAGTAATACCATACCACACCATACTATACAGTAGTAATAGGTATATGTATAGTATTTATCATTATTTGATTAAAGGGATACCTATGCACCTAATGGTAAAAAATAGGTGAAATAAAATTAAAATACAGACGCTAGTTTGAAGTTGCCAAAAGATCCTCATTTAAAATTGATGGTCACATCACATAAGCGACCTTTTACGTAAAGTAATAAATGTTAGCTTACTCAAGCGTGCGTTCACGCAGGTACCTAATTTAATTAGTCATTCTTATCTACATAGGCAGTGATTTGGCCTAAAATGTTTACACCCCGACTTTGAACATGCCAAATTAGGTAGGTATATCCGGCACATGAGAAATAGGTATTTATCGCTTGAACGACATTGTTACGTCTTGGATTATTGATATAACCTAGTTAGGATAGATAAAAAAAAAAGGTCCCCGCCTGAAACACGAAGTAGGTAAACATGAGCAGCGTGACGCTACGCCTCCTGCGTCATACTAACTAGACGAATAAACAGAATGTATAAAAAATAAATAATTATTTAGCCCTTTTTTAACGTCCCACTGCTGGGCACGGGCCTCCCCTCAATGCGAGGGGGATTTCGGGCCATAATCCACCACGCTGGCCCAATGCGGGTTGGTGGATTTCACATGTCTAAAGACATGCAGGTTTCCTCACGATGTTTTCCTTCACCGTAAGCAAGTGATAATCATATTAAAGTTATGATTCACACATAGATTTCGAAAAATCTAGAGGTGTGAGCCAGGGTTTGAACCCATGACCTTAAGCCCGCAAGACGCGTGCTTAACCAATCGGCTACCACGGCTAACAGAATGTATTGTTTAATATTTTCCGCAAATTATTTTCCTTAATTATTAAAAATTAACAATAAATTATATACCGTCGTGAATTATAATTGATAAATTATGAGTCTGTGTAGTTTGAACGTAAAGACTCGTGCCTCACACGGTACAAGCTACAAGGCTATTTACATGTTTTCAATCTAAGGTGTGTATGTAGGTTCCATTTTTTCGCTAGTATGTGGTGCCTCTAGCGAAAATTTGCTAGAATTTTTTCTTCGTCAATTTGATATTAAGTAGAGCAGCGATGCCAACTACAAATAACAAAAGCAAATATGTCTGCCGATCGATAGGCTGTGGACAGGCTTTGATACAATTTGTCAACCGTTATCAATCGATAAAATTCGAGCATATTTTTGTAAGCATAGATTAATTTTGGTTTCCGCGAGGTCGCTCCGCGAAACTTTAATAAATATGTTTGTAGGCCTCAACGTAAACGTGTTAGGAATTAAATTCTTATAAATAATCCTTTAACTTAATAATTAACATTCATATTTCGTTCAGACATCGTTAAAATCGTCAGTCTGTTTATTACGGAATGTGCAGGGCAATAAAATGTCAAGGAGTACCTAGGGCTATTTCACTGTGACTATTTATATAAAAGCTCGTAAGTATGCAAGACAACGTAACCGACGTGTTTATTGTACCTACTGTATACGGATACATGAATTTTCCTCTGTAGGTAAGGTGAGGGGCTATCATAAAACTTCCTTTAATATACACTAGGTACCTAGCAGAATCGTGATATTGTATTGCATAATTATTATCATATTGTTATAAATAGACTGACTTTATGAATATGACATTCACTTTAGTGTAAATTTGGTTTCAAAGTTTGCTTTAGGGCACCCTGTGTATTTTTATGTAGCATAATATTCTTAATAGTTTACATTTAGTTTTAGACATTATCATTACCATGCATTTTAATAGTAAATGCTATGAAATTATTACCTAGCTAATGTTAGTAAATAAATTAATTACCTACGCTTTTGCCTAATTCCTCATTATTAAAAAATGTACCTGTATTAGCACCATAATATTTCAGTCTATTTCCTGTAAATGTCTGCCTACCTACGCGTTAACGTATAGAGGTACAACCTGACTGAATCATATTCATGGTTACATATCGGAAGTTTAGTTCTACCTAACGTAGGTGAGATCTAGTACCTACTTATCTAGTAGTAGAACCATTAGGGATTTTCAGATTAGGCAGGTTCACATTTATAGATTATTTTAAATTGGGTCAATGAACTTTAAGGCTTCTTATATGTAACCATTTCATAGGGGTAGGTAGTATCCCTAATTTCCCTGTCTTATATCTTTTGGTAGCTGGTGGCCTTTAGATAGTATGAAATGAAGGCTCATAAATATTGAACTCATGACGAGTGGACTGATCAGGGTCAGACTATTTGTATTATGTAGGTAGGTACAGATAAAGTAGTTAGCTTCTAAAAAAGTATTAGTCACATTGACTAGGTATACAATAAGGCAGTCTAGTGTCATCAGTCATATATTTTCAATTGTCTTTTTTTATTCTACAGATATCCCAATTTCAACATATTTCATGATCGAGATTCACGAATGGACCGTGCCAAGTCTATAATGTATTATGCTGTTTAGTGTGATTTTCTGTCTAAATATACTTAATTGACGACTTTGAATACTTACCTACATGACTATTTATTTAAATTCGAAATTACTAGATATGACTGACGTAGGTAAGTAACTACAACAAGAAACAATGTAATTGTACTTATTTTGTTAGTCTCTTATCCAATAGGTTAACATACTTTATATTATTAATAATATGATATTAATATATTCATTTTCCTGTATAAAACTTAGTGAAACAATCCAGTCCGCAACCGTTCTAAAGAACCGATGCTTAGTCTGACTAGATTATTAAATTTTAAGCATTGTTATCAAATATACTATCGGTTAAGTCCCCTATTCTCAAACTCTTTGCAAAACATAACTATGATAAAATTACATACTTATAAAAAACATAATAACACGACCTTTCAATATTGAAAGTATTTTCCCATACGCATATGACTTGTACCAGGTACCTTTATTTTTTTCCCATGCAAACGAGACTTGAGGGGACACATATCAACTAGGTACGGTAATTATATAACCTTTAACTGTGCCCGTCGCAGGTACTATGTTTGTTACCCTGTCACCTTTGATGGGCACTCAATCTGCACTAAACATTCTTGCGTCAGGTTTTTATGACTTCTTTTCTTCTAAAGGCACCATTGTTTCTGGCAATTCTATGGACTCGGTGCTCATACGTCGACCACTGCAATTAGTGAAGCACGTGTCTCCTACGCCAAACTTCTCGCCATCTTCCAATGATTGTGGCAAATTTCTACCTAAAGTTTCAGGCAAGAAGAAAGTAGTAAGTCCCGATAATAAGGCCAATATTCCGAAAAGAATTGTGGGAATTTTGGGATTTAGTGTATCGAGCAAATTGATTAGAGGTGTCAAAGCACCCGACACACTCGCGCACATACTGCCCAGGCCCACGCCAGAACTTCGCACGACCGTCGGGAATAGTTCCGCTGAGTACTTGTAAATTATCGAGTAAGAACCAGATATAAATAATTTGCCCACCATAACGACGCCTGTGGTCGCCGTTGAACCGTGTGGTAAAGCGACTATGACCAAACAAGCGATTCCCCCTAACAACATCATTGTACTTATGAGAGCTCTATGACCGACGCGATCTAAAAAGTATACGATTATCACGTAACTAGGTAGTTCCACTACTCCCATCAAGAACATTATAAAGTAAGGATTTCCATTCAGCTTCCCGGTATTAAGAGACAGTCCATAGTACACCACGGAATTGACGAACCAACATCCGCAGATGATTAAAGTTTTCTGAAGCATTTTTGGTGTTTTAAACAGATCAGTTGTTCCGGCCGAATGTTCGTCTGTATACTTAGCACATGTTGCCTTGCAGTGGGAAACTAGCAGCGGTGTATCGACTGGATCTGTGGAGCCGTTCATTTTTAATGCCTTCTCTATAATAGCGACGGATTCACGAGCGCGTCCTTGCGACCACAACCATCTCGGAGACTCGTCCATCAATAGCCAGTGAGGAAGTAACACCGCCGCATGTAAAGCATATACTATTTGTAAGTAGAACCTATTGTCTATTAAGTATCCCCAAGCGGCCAGCAACATTATTCCAACGGCAAACATGATTTGAAACGTAACCCCGCATATAGTACGCTTGGACGGCCCCACTATTTCCATTGTCAATACAAACCCGGCTATATATGAACCTGACCCGAAGATACCGTATAGGAAACGAAGCCCAACGAAACTATAGTAATCCGATGTGAATGCTACAGAAGCGCCGAATAAGAGTTGTAGGATTCCGGCCCAGAGGAATGCTGTCTTTCTGCCCAATTTGTCCGACAATCGCCCAAACACGAGGGAGCCAGCGATTACTCCAAACATGTAAGCGGTCTGCGCGGACGCACCCATCCAGCGTTGGCTGCACACAAAATTCCACTCGATGCCACGAGAAGACGTGTAGAATTGTGTATCGTAGACCCATTTTTGGCATTCAACCAATGTTTTGTTCTCTCCATAAATTCTGCACGAGTCTAATTTGCCATGTTCGTTTAGTGGTATCGCGTTTAAAACCAGCGTAGAGTTCCACGGCTCTGTATGACTTTCATTATCTATTCCTTGCAGGTAGCATCTGAAATCCAAAAACATTTGTTTTTTATTGCCAATTCAGTAGTAGACACAATCAATTAATCGGATCGTGCGGTGCATTGCAAGGTGCATGTTAGATACTGCTTGACTGAAGTTTAACGACTTCGTTCCATTCTAACCATTCATATTTTAATGTATCTAGTTAAACCTGTTTCATGAGTATGTGTCTGTGTGCATGTTTACTAAAAGCTGTGTTATAATCTAGGTATAGCAATGAAGCACGTCCATTTATTTTTGGATAATCATTATATGTAGATATGTTGGCCTATCGCACGAAGAATGATAATAAATATATCTAAGTATAATAAAATGTATGATTTCACCTTTTGATATGCAAATTTCGGTTATATATAAAGTTAACATACTTAAAAAGTCATATCGGAAGTAGGTCTGTTTAAAGCATTCGTAAATAAAAAAAGAAGAAGTTATACATAAACACTAAATCGGCAGCTTAATTTGTTGTTGACGTTTATATGAGACTGCTATGAATGCGAAATGTGTAATATTCCGTAAACGATTGCTATTACTATACTTCCAATGATTGATGATGTTTATTAGTGATGTTATGGATGTTATTATTAGACAAAAAGCGACAGACGCAGTGAACCCGACACAAACAAACGTAGGTATGTTACAGAAGGATGTACTTACGTTCATTACACCAGATATAACTGCACTGATAACGTCACTGTTGAATAAAAAACGAACACCAAAGCCGATCCCTTGTCCCACGGTCCAACCAAGCAATACTTACACGCTGTAGAATAACCAGGAAGCAAACCTTCATTAAATAACCCAAACCATTCACGCCCTTAAAAATATGCATAATATTTTGATAAAGTAAAATAATGTATAAACGTACATATTACCGTATTACCTAAATAATCAAGAACATACAAATACCCATTCATGTAACACCTTAGATCTAATTTATAAAGTTATAATAAAATTATGTATATAAAATTATTAAATCTATCTCATCATGCACATGCACTATTACTAGTTTTATAGCGAGTTTACTGTCGATATTAAATGGATCATTTCTTGAAAACAAATTGAGCTTTATAAATCCAAAGCAGGGTCGCATTGATAAGTGTAGTAGTAAACTGCACTTATAAAAGCTGACTGTACCTACCTCCAGGCAGGCATATCCAAGATTCAGGACTTAGGCGCTAAGCGTAAATTCCGCTTTAAAATATGTCAAATCAATGTTATTAACTGCTCGCATTGTATCAAGCTAACATGAACCCCCGTAATTGATTCCATAATTTAAAAACCAAATGTTCCTAAATGGGCATGCCGTGCCATCAGTTATGACATGATGTCTACGCATTCAGATGTCAAAATTGACTTGTCGGTCGCGCCCGAGAAACTGGTTTTGATGGACGTAGACATAACGTCACATCAAATTGCTCGGGCGCGTCGGCTCGGGTCTTGTGGATACGGCCATTTAGAAAGTTGTCATATGAAAAACCATCTCCATACATTTAATATCGACAGGAAGCTATCAACCGAGGACAGAGTCAATCCTATAGGTGTATTTTTATACTGACCTATGTTCAGGTACCGCAGCAACAGTAACGAGTGAGAGCATGTGCATGCCGGCCGTCATGGCCGCCAGGATGTGCAGGATGAATTGGAAGCATTGGTACCGCCCGAAGTCTCCTGAAAAAGTCGGGGATATAGGAATTAATCATAGAAACATCATCACTCATAAAAGGCAGGGACGCGACTAAAATTTCTGTTCTTTATTCTGTTATTTGTGCGGTAATGTCTAATCAATTTATAGCACACAAAAAGCCCTACTTGGAATATTTTGTCGGAAGTAACGATCAGTAGCAAGTGCACATGAAATAGTCAATTATGGAGTCATTTAACTAGGTACTGGAAACGGCCTTGTAAGTGATTGGATTCGTCCACTTTACACTCGACTTTACAGAAATACATAATAGCGGCTCATTCATGACACTTGTCCGCTAAAATTTACAAAAACTAAAAATAATACCTGTAAGTAGGTATAGTAATACGTAATTACGTGCTCAATTACCTATAAAAGTGTCAGTTGTCGTATTATATCGATATGATTGCGATATGCGATTTACATAAAAAAATATAAATAATATTTCCTCAATTACAACAAAACGAAGTGTAAGTATATATATTAAATAACTTAGAGCAAAAACTTAAATATTAGTTTCGCTGTCAGAATTGATGAGTGTGATGTCGCACGTTCTTACTTGTAATTTAGTTTTTTTTAATAAATAATAATCGCCACACGTACAGACCATTGTATGGCCCCAAACTAAGCAACGCTTGTACTATAGGTACCGTACAAACACCCGATGCAGTCAGCTGAGCGGTATCTACGCTTGAAACACTGCACCAAGCGGTCATCAAAAGCATCCCAAAATGTCCCAAAACATCTGAGATCTCCAAGTAGTCACATGATAGAGTTAATCTTTGACACTGCTAGGTCGATAATTCCTCTTGAGTAAGTAAATATTTTCATTTTATTTGAAAATTTATTTAGATAAAAAATCTAAAATAAACGTATGCAGTATGGCCAACGCTATCGGCTGGCTGCGACCCCTGAACTCTACCATCCCGTTATCTCCGACTCACGCCTCTCGCGTCATATATTATCTTAAAACGTGACTCGTTATAATTAATACAACTCACAAGCGCATATCGCCCGGTTGCCATTAAGAGAAACTGACGTTTTCAAATAGGAATTGTCATATTTTGACAGTCCTGTATCGATAATAGCGATGCTCTCAGCGGGCATGATAAGCTGGGTGGGTTAAACTATCAGAATTATAGTCATACTACCTTCTGCCCGCGACTTCATCCCCGATGACTTTAAAACGTCCTGTTGTTAGTTTTTTGAAAATCCCACAGGGACCTAACATTTTTCCGGTATAAAAAGTAGCCTTTATCCTTCTTCAAGGTCGTGTCTCTCTCTATACCAAAATTCATCAATACTGGTTTAGCTGTTTAGTCGTGAAAACGTAACAGATAGACAGACGGAGTTACTTTCGCATTTATAATATTAAATAGATACTACACATACACAATTACCTATTCAACAGCATAAACTATTTGTTAAACCAAGTTGCTAATCGCTAACCATTTGTTCTAACGAACGCTAATAATAAACTGAATAGATCGTGAAACCTTTACAATTCGGCGCTAACAAGGGTCTAATCAAATAAAGTTACTAAGTATCGATGATAAAATAAGTTAAAATTATTACACGGTCGCTCCGAGGCCAACAACCGGTCAGTTAAAAGTGATCTGTGTTATCACCACGCAACGCCCTTCAATATACATATCTGTCGAAATAATCCTATCTTATGACCTTAAATTTAAATAAAACAATAGAATCTTGATTCGGTATGGAAAATTACGTGTCACAACATAAGTTTTTATCGATAGTGACTTCACTTGAAGTTATTGATGACATTACGAATTACGATGTTCTCTAGTTTAGAATAGGGCGTCACGCACGCAAACTATTGACTGTGTAGTGTTGACACAGATGCAGCGATTGCTATGACATCGATAATACGACACTCACGTCTGACGGGTATTATTCATACATTTCACTCTGTCCGGTCCATACTCACGTAATCTCAAACAGTTGAACGGATCAAGACTATCCACTTTTCCCCAGGTACCTGAGGACCGGGCGTGGGACTTAACGTGACAGTTCAGTCGGTATGATCCGATCTTGGACTTTACCGGACGTCGGTGGTAGACAGAGAGACCACTACCCGCCACCCGAACAACCTGGGTTCTGTTTTTTCGGATGGTTGGCAGAGGTCTAGCTGGTCAGCTATGCGGTTTTCGAGAATCTTGATGAAAGGTTTGTACCTACCAAGAACAAGCATAAGTAATATTGTTTCCGAAAACAGTTTCACCTTTGCATACAACATATCTTAAATTTGAGATTGGTTCGAGAATTCGGCAGTAAATTGCTTTTCTATTGAATAGGCGAATATTTATGGCTAAATCACACTAACGTACTGTTAGATAAAGTAGTAAATTATTCTTGCTACTATATTATAAAACAATTGGTTACTGCGCTCTAACGGTATGTTAATGTGTTGGTGAAATTGTTCTTAACGCTGAGTGAAAGTCAAACAATTCAATGACGCTAGTGAGCAAAGGTACACCTAGCTGAGTATAATTACATTACAAATTAGGGACAATATTTAGTTACAGAAGCGTGGGATTAGTTACCTACATACAGTTGGTCAATTGCAAATTGGAGGCCACCGGCAGAATCGTTTACGCCAATCATCTAATCCAAGTCCTGCCTACATAGTTGCTATGGACGCTGTCGTATGCAGTCTTTGTACAATATTTACGCTATAAACATGTTTTCGTCGGAAATCTAATTAAGAAACTTAAGTCGTCGTACCCGACGTCAATCCGTTTATTTCAGCATGTGACAAAAATAAACTATACACACAGCATTTATAGGTCTTTTTTGTTCCGATTTCGTGTCCTCCTTTACTGAAACATATTTATCTTATTAAATATTCACTCATAGCGACAGAATTAGTGTGACGCAAATACCAAATAACTAGAACAGTTACATAACGCTCAAAGTGAAAATAAATCAGTGTGTTGCGCAGAACATAATACTCATTTCGTAAACAATACAGAGCTTGCATATTTTTTGTAATAAAATGTATAGATAATCTGTAAATATACTTTTATCTATTAATATATCGCATTTCTAAACTAAGCACTTGGTTCAAATTGCGAGTTTAGTATTCAGTGAGTGTGCAGTTGACTACTCCCAAAATGTAGAGCTCACTGACGTGCTGTAATTATCGAAAGAACTTAAATACTTTGAAAAACTGTCTTTTCCGATAAAAAATATATTTAGGTACAGTAGTAATAAGTAATTTAACTGTAGGTAAGGTATTATTATTTGAACCTATTTATGTAGTATTTAATTTTCTGACAAATGCTTAATAATAACTCCACCAATTGACCATAATATAGTTGGCATTAGATAGATATACTAACAATAACAATCCATCGCGTATGTAATGCCTAAATATAAATCGTAGTAACATAGTCTAAGCGAAGTAAACAACGAACTGCTAACAGTAGTCAGTAATGATTAAACTTTAAACCTTTTAAAATGGAATGCATTAATTACCGTTAGGCAAGTGAAGACAATTCATTGAACGTGTAAATAAGGAAACATTCTTGCTTAATTGCATGAAATTATAGGCTATCGCGCTAAAACTTAATTATGCCTAAGTGTAATTTAGCAGTATTATCGCTATAATAAAAAAAAAGGTTGATAGTAGTTATGCGAAAACTTTAAAGTAATGAGTGATAGAGTCGCCTCAAAACGATGAATAGCTGATGCGCCTATGTGTAAACAGGTTCTTATTTTGTACCGCATTCTTTAAAATACCTACACCTAAGATAAGGTAATCCGATAATGTTAAGGTTGTCATTAATAAGATGTATCGCTTGTAAGTGAACTTTACAACAATAACCCTGTTCACACTCTTACACAAAAAGACGCACGTGCCATATCTTAGGAGCCTAAACTAAAAATAAAGCAAAATAAAAAGAATAATATGAAGTTTCTATCAGTTGTGACTAAAACGTTCGACCTAAAAACGGTAGCCCAGTTTTATTTGCGTAGATATAGAACTGAGTTTTCAGAGCATTTTATTTTAACAAACATTCACTGATTACATATCTCAAAACATATTTACTTAATTATCAAATACCCTTGGTTTGCACTGATGCAACATCGTGACTCTATTTTTGTTACATAAAATATACATAACAACGTGTTTCAGTGAAATGTTTTGATCAGTGCAAACGGGTAAGGTATAGACATATAGCCGTTACGCCTCTATATTGGTTATACTAAAGGAATTTAATACTAATTTCCATCCGGGCATCATTTCCAATTTCTTTTAATAGACTAGTATTTCTGTCTCTATGGGGAGCTATTTGCATTCCCCCTCCGAGACTCACTCAGTCTTAGTAGGACTACGGGTAAGCTAACCAATATTACAGAATTTTTCAGGTTTCCCAAAACAAAGGAAATAATGTAGTATACCTCAGAATTACATACTGAACGACCCGTCAGTAATTTTGGCATGAATGAAATGGATTCGTTACTGAATTTTTTTGGGAACGTATGAGTTCATTACGAAAGCTATTTACTGCTTGCGATGCTATAGTACCTGCCCAATGATGTTGTAGGTCGAGTATTTGCGTAGTTTGACACACCTCCAAAATAACTCGTATTTTTACGCGCCTAAAGTAGATCAGCTGACTGCGACGCGCCAGTCAGTGATGTATAGCGATATTTTAAATTTAAACCATTCTTCAAATAATGATGTTGATTTTTCAAGAACGTTCTTGTAACGTACGTTCCGGCACTATGAGAAAAACTAATATTTTACACGTTACTATGATTTGTATGCCACGAAACAAATGTTTTCGAAGATTTGACATTGGTTCATTTTTAAATTATTTCATATTGACTGTTGTAACTTCGCCTTATAACCTGCGATTGTTGAACCTCAATTTGATTTAAGAATGTAGGTACCTAAGTGGTACCTTGTATGTACTTGTTCCCTTTATTTATTTTCTTTATTTTAAATTCAGATTAGCCAATAACCGCAGAACGAAAAAATTGCACCTAAAGCTAGAGAATGGCTATAATGATATATGTATAGAGAAGAGCTAGCTATAGCTAGAGAATGCGTATATTCTTTAGTGAAGAAAACTTTGATTTCACTGGATGTCACGATGTATGCAAAGAATCTTAAATGAACTCAACTCAATACTGTTTTCATTCGTATCTATACTCTATATATATCTATACCCGACGTAAGAAAAATCGATATATCATAATAATGATAGACAGACGACGATCGGATACGTGCATTATCTACAATACATAGATTTATAAAAGTTTCAAGCGCGCGGAGCGCTCTCGAGGAAACAATAATTAATCTATGATTACGTCATATCTGTTATCTACACAATAGATACAGGAAACCTGAATAATTTCAGTCGAAACCAAGAATAGAAGTGCGAAAACCTCGACATCGGAAATACTAACACAGATTGTCCGAAATAGTTGGAATATTTTAAGGACTGTTGTGTTTCTGCAATGTAACAAAGATGGCAGAAGGCCAATATTAATGAAACATGTAGAATCATGCTACAGTAGGTACAAATAAGTACTTAAACCAAATATGTATATTCACTATTTGTTAGAAAATTAGGTTCAGTTGCTCTACCAAGAATTTTTCGCTCGCTAGCAAAATCGCTAATCTCTAGTGACTACTACCTACTGGCATGTTTCCAAATATTTTATGACATAATTATATATATACTATGACTTATCTACTGGTACAATATGTGCAATAATTAGCAAAATAAATTTAAAATCAGCAAAAATTAAGACTTTAGAGTACCGAAAATATGTAGTAACTAATGGGTAAAAGAAAAATTAGGTAGCAATAGGTCCTATTGCTAGCTAGCTAGTGGCTCATAACGTCATAACTTAGTACTAATAGCAAACTTTAATAGCGAAGATCTTTGTAATAAGGGATTTAATATTTTCGAATAATAATTCACAATAAGAAGGTAGATATAAATAAATAATTGGTGCCTTAAAAAGGAAATATGCCAATGGATAGTTCGTTGAATAGCCGACAACGCTGCCGACACATGTTTTACGTAGCGACCATATAAATATATCGAGTAACGAGCATAAAACTCATGGTAGAGCTACGGAACGTCACAAATAAATATTCCCGTGGTTTATTATCACAAATATTTGAGGTCACACTGATAAAAGTTAAGTAAGTAGTTATTTAGCGTTTGGAACTAGTCCGTCAGAGGTTCGTAGATATAATATTTTTCCTTCCTTAATTTTTTTTCTTATCGTAAAAGGAATTTTAGAAGTAAAAACATCTCACAAAAAACAACTTTATGCATCTACTGTTATGATATCAATGCATAGATCTACAAACTTAAAATGTATTTAGTGATAAATTAGCAGGATATGAACATTATTATCGATATAAAGGTGTGTATTTAGGTTATCTAAGCAATAATTAGTACAGTTGTTACGGTGCAGTAGCTACTGAATACAGGGTCATCGGTGTCACGCGACTCTACCACGACATCTGGCAAAATTAACATTATGTATTGTTTTAAACGATCGTATTGTTAACTTACGAACAGATACCCACCAAACAGCGCAAATACCTAACCTGCCTACGTAATATAATAGGTATTTGGGGTATTATTTGTACAAAAGAGAGATCTCCCGACGATCCCAAAACAAAAACAAAGGATTATTTGGTGTGCGTCATCGAGCATACAAAGAATAGTTAGAACCTACTAAAGATTATTTTCATTCTATGGGCACATCAATATGAAAGAGTTATCTCCTTACAATATTTATTTATTATATTATCTCTACAATCCATGTCAAGAGCCCCGCACACCGATTTCCAATACTACCTATCTGTGTTCTACTTAATTATTTTTTCAGACTTTATTTATTGTATTGGAAGCATGTCTAATACCCCTGTTGACTGACATACCATACCAGTAATGCGTCATACTCTGAATAAAATAGGCGTAGCGATTCAGTACGGCACTTAAAAATGAACTTTACAAAAATTGGTCTGTATATCTATCTGTCTGTATGTTTGATCCGGCTAATCTCCGCAACGGCTGGACCGATTTTCACGGGACTTTCACTAGCAGCTAACTGATTTTATAAAAAGTAACTTTGGCTACTTTTATTTTGGCAAACATTAATAAACATTTTTTTGTTGAATTCCACGCGTACGAAGTCTCGTGAATAGCTAGTTACATATAATAACGCACGATTGATAAATATACCGGATCATTTATTAATTTCGTTTCCTATTTCTTTTCGCAAGTAGAAATTTTAATTTTAATGTACATACGTGACTGATCCAGCAAGTTCTCTCATATTCTAATGAACCTTTTGTCTTGTTGTGGCAGCGGCGTCACACCAGATGTTAAAACGTGTAAATGTTGCAGTATTTCCAAACAGTATCGCGTTCGCTAATCTTTACTGCGAAATTGTATATGGATGTCTGTTAATCTTCATCATAAGGCTGTCGGGATCATAATGTAATTTTGAACCTATACTACATTGTAATAGAGTTACAGTAAAAAGTTTTGTTCTTATTGTTGTCTCTACCATCAGATTCTCTACATAACTCTGAAAAATAACTTCAAAGTAATAATAAATATTTAATAAAGTTGCGACAATAAAACAATACGGAATATTAATTAATATCTACTTACCCAGCAGCTCTATCATCAATTTAATTTTAATATTCTGAGGTTATTCTTGGCGACAATAGGTACGTTATATACTTAATACACTAATTATAATTACGTGCGGAAGTACCTACTTTAAATCTGTGACACTGTGAGAATACTTACAGAACGGAATATAGTATAACAAATTATCTTCTTATTGTATAGTTAGTGGCCAACGTGTCAGAGTTGCTCGGTTTTAAGACTGTATAGATGACAACAACAGGAACCTACTTTTTACATCTCCTCCGAAGCATGGAGACGCTCAGTTAGAAATGCCACTAATGGTCACCCATATCTGACTTACCTTGCCAAGCGTTGATTAGTAAATAATCATTATTTATTTTTTAGCATTCATTGATAGGCACGTTCCGCGCGTTATGGGTGATAGGTTATTACGCATGAAAGTTACTTGCCTTATCCAGGCACCTTCTCGTACTTGCTTTATTTATTGCCAAGAGGATTTTACAGCCCGTTTACTGCATTTTAAACTTCAAATAGATACTAGTGTACTTAGATAAAACTTCGCTCGAAAGTTTCGAAAGATAGGCTATAGTTTAAGTACCTAGATAATTTTACATAGTTAGTATATTTACTGTAACTGAATTAGTAGGTAGAATTATTAATCAATTTAAACAATTTTTTTTAAACTTTAAGAGTTTTCTTAAAAAAATAATTAAGGTATCAAACTCAAAACTAGCAATCCCTGCTTGCATGTAAATAATTAAGTAGGTATGTACCGCTGCCTTTAAATAATTCGGATTTTAAGAAAAAAAAATAGTTCCAATACTACTTTTATATACCTAATCATCGGCAAGGCTAGCATTGGGGATTTGATCAATTAGAAAGGAAAGTGCAACGCCGTTTAAACTTATGCCCACACTCGAATCATATGAAGGTTTAAGCTTACAACACAGATCACATTTCTCAGCCAGACATGACTGACCAGTTGCTGCCAAAACGGGGCCAATACACGTTACTTACACTGGTTCACCGTACGAAATAAATACAAAGTAAGTACGTGTTAAAAATGTAAAAGTGCCTTGCGGCACCGAACGATTTAAATTTTAAACTTCCATATGTTTGAACACGTTAACTCTCACTCACCGAGCTTCCCCATCATTTCCTCTAATGCGTGATCTTTGTCCATGGTGGCGGCGGTGGTTCCCGGAGACGGAGATGCGTTGTTGAACTTCTGTAAGGATATTCACAAACACCATTGATGGGAGAGTTTAGTGGAACGCGCGGCGGCGTGCGATGCGGTGGCGGGCGCCAGGCGTGCGTGCCGGCGGACGAGCGAATGGATGGCAATCGGCAGCATGTCGTGTCGAGGCGCCAACCCGCCAACCCGCGTGTCGGTTACCGCAATCGCGCGAAAAAAAACCTAACCTCTTATCTCCATTGGCCATACCTGGTTCGGTAGTCGCCGCCGCAACACGGCTCTATCAAGCGATGTTAGCACGCTTAGCGACACGATAGTGATTTTTATCTCACAAATCTCGGTATTATCATGCAGAATAAGTTATCATTCATGTATTTGTGTTGAAAGTTGCATTAAATTATTTTGTACCTATGCTTAGATTGTGTTATTTATTTGAAGCCACAACTAGATTGCTTATTTATGACGGATACCTGCTGTAGGTGGTTACAATTAGAACAAACAATAGATACCTACAAACCACAAATACATAACAAGATCATATGACTGACATCATCTGCGGTAGTCAATACTAGCATAACGTAAATAATATACGTTCTTAATATTTGGATAACGAATCATTTAAAGCGAATGTGGTCTTAGTGTAAGTTAAGATGATATTATTAGGTGTTTTGTAGAGTTAACAATAAACGATAGGTTTCCTGAAACTTGAGAATTGGACTCAATTTATCTCTTACAGGTAATGAATAAATGACACCATTGTAACCCTAGAGGTATCTAGTACAAAAGTGTACGTAATAAATATAAGAGCATTATTATCACTCAAGCTTATTACAGCATTGAGTTCGATCTCCTCATAAAATGCGGTGGAAAAATACGACAACTATAATGTATACAATATTATACTTTACAAATAACTTAAGTAAACAGTTTTATCAAATTAAATTAATGTTTATCTACCTCATAGCGCTGAGTAAGTACGAATGATGTCTTAAAGCTTTGGACCAACTTATTAAGTAAACCTATTTTAATACAAGACATACTATTATCAGATCTATACCTAAACATATGTAAATAAGCGTTCTTGCATCAGTAGTTACATATTTGTTTTTATATCTACTCACTCATAGCGTAATAAAATAAAATGGTAGGTAAACTACACCCAAGATACCTAAAGAACTAATAACCCTTGAAATAATAAGCACTTTACTACTAATCGATTGAACTTTTACTAAATAGGTATATTAATTTATAAGACGCACCTTAATTTTTCTCCGTGCCGTTTCTTGTTAAGGATGACCATACAATTAAAATTGGGTAGGTTTCTCGTTGACAAACAGGGGGAATAACCAGCATTATCCTTATACGCTTCAGATGGTGTTCTGTTAAGAATTCACTTTGACGTTGGAATTCTAAACTGAACAAGCATTTAAATTGAGTAAATAAACGGTAATTAACAAGTAAACTGTGGATCGCGCTTTTTCTCTTATTAAAATAGTGGAAAACATTCCATCAAGATATGTCACGTCAAGGCAACCCATCCGAAAGTATTTATAAATATCGAAATATAATTTATATGTTTACAAATCTATACAGCTACTTAATGTGTCACTGAGGAATGTCAGTTTTAACTCTTTCCAAAGACATGTCCGTGTATGTAAATTATAATTCATTCTATCAACACATTTGAAGAGCAATGTAACATTGAGGTTTATTTATTGTAGAATCGGCACCATACATGAGGATGTGACGACAGATGTGCTCGGCAAGATAGGATGCTGGCAATGGCTGGTGACCTTCGTGTCCACAACGCTCATGATGCCTGCCGTCTTCAACCAATACGAAGATATATTCCTCCTCCAGCCATCAGAGGTTTTCTGCATACCACCGGGGGACCTAAAGATTATAAATTCGAGTTTATGCTCTATTACTTTCGAAGATAACGGTACGGAAGTATTTAAATGCAACAAATGGCATTTGAAGCTGCTGTGGCTGATTTGGATTAAAAAGACGGTAATAGTTTTTATACGGTAACTTACTTTAATTGTCAGAAGTGACTGTAAATAAATGTTTAAAGTATCAGTTCTTTTTTACAGTGGCTTGTATTTTGCGATCACAACTTGAAAGTACTTTCTACAGCGATTGTGAGCCGATTTGGATTGATATTCGGTTGTATCATTTTTGGTTTAGTTTCTGACAGGTAAGAGCAAAATATACCTCCGAGGATCCGCAAAAGCATAGGGATTATAGAACGTTGTATTCTGTGATCGTCATAGGTATATTATCTTCACATTCCCACATTTAAGTACACAAAAATGTGTAGGTACCTATAAGCCGTTAGATATTCGCTAAATGTTTAAATGAATAGATATACTTTCTACGCCACATTTAACATGACTAAATTAACAGTAAGTAGGTACCTACATGAACAAATTAATAGATAGGTATACTCTCTACGCCCCATTTAACATGACTACATTAACATTAGGTAGGTAGGTACATGAACAAAGATAAATTGTTCCTTTCATAGGCCGCGGTGCTAATAACCTATTATCATGCACGAATGATATTCCTTTTGTATAATAGTAACAGCATTACGAAGGACCTCGCTCGCGCTGGTCACAGTCACACACAGTCAACAGTCACACTAGTTCGAGGCATGCTTATGGTAATCCATATCTAAGAGATAGTACCTATTATAAAATGGCTGTAACGCAAAGACGCTTGTTAGGCTTGTTCCTTTGTCCGTCTGTTGACCGTAAGTAGCCTTGACAGCTTCACCGGGCAGAGGGCGAGCACTAAGTGCGCTCCAGTCAGAAGGGCAGCTAGCTCAAGGGCGCCACCGATAGCTCGACCTCGGCTTGGACTGCTACCAAGTAAGATGACGGGGGTAGCTCTACCACCAGATCGGGACGCAACCTTGTCAGTCGCAAGCATTGTAGCTTTAGAACGAATTAGGAATTCAACGTATTTTAATATTGTTGGTATGGCAATATTGTTATTAGGTAATGACTTACGTTTGATCGAAATCGGTTCATTTATACACGCATCGGGGTTTTGAAATGCACAATATTTCATTTACCTAGTGCTCTACACAATAGTTGGCAAACAAAGCGGCGAATGACATAATGAGTCAACATTTATTTCAGTTTCGGGAGAAGGACCGCGGTTGTTATTGACGTATTTGCCGAACTCGTGCTGGGTCTGGTGATCACGTTCTGTGACTCCGAGGGGTGGTTCCGATTGATAGTCTTTCTGAAGTCATTGTTAGGAAGCGCTAATTTGTACATGGGAATCGTATTAGGTGAGTATGCCGTAGCGTAAAGCCCTTCATCATTTGCATGTAAATTATAAGGTGCACGATGCAGCAGTTATGGGCGTACCAGGTGGGAGGCAGGGGGGGCGACAAACCCCCTGGCAGTCCAGAGACTGCCATCCATTTTTCATTCAGAAATCATATGTCAGTCTTACTTACAGATAATTGCGCATTTGCCCCCCTTATGCTTGGCCTAAGCCTAAACCTGTGATTTGCCCCTCCTCAGGCCTATGACAGCAGTGTAGTAGTAGTACACACCTGGATGGGTGGTCACCCAGCTAAAGCATTAAAAACAGGGTGCTTCCTTTCGTAATTCGGAGGTCACGTTAAGCGTTACCTGTTCGCATAGTCAGACAAGTCGGAGGCTTTCGGGTGGCTTAATAACTCTGACACCAGACAGAGTTAGCTGGTCACTAAAGTCGGTCTTACACCACCTGATATTTAAGGATTCTTACCCTAAATCAGGGAGGTGGAATAAGAGTACGGAATCCTAAGAAGAGTCCCCTTCTTAGGATTCCGTACCCAAAGGTTGCCAACGCGATCCTATTACTGAGCCTACGCTGTCCGTCCGTCCATCTGTCCGTCTGACTGTCAGCGGGCTGTATCACACGAACCGTAATAGGTAGAGACTTGAAATTTAGAATGTGTATTTAACTGTTGCCGCTACAACAACAAATACTAAAAATAAAATAAAACTTAAAAATAAAGGAGGTCCCCATACAAAATCTTAATATTTTTAACTTATTTGTCTTATGGTCGATTTCCATACAAAAGACTTCAACGTGTGGCTCTAAATATCACCATTTTGGGGATGTTTGTTTATATTCTACGGTGGTACGGAACCCTTTAAGTGCGAGTCCGACACGCACTTGGCCGGTTTTTAGAGTTCACGAGTTAGGGCCCTAAATAACGCGTAGTGTAATACCTGTATAACGCATACGAGCAAAAGAACGGGCTTTATAGTCGGTTTGACTCGCGAGCTCTACTTAGGTAGAGCTGAATGAATAATAATTGAATTAAATTTTTCAGTATGCGAGATCGCAAGCAACAGTTGGCGCACGTGGCTTTGCATGATCGTAATATCACCAAGATTGTTCGCAATGGTTTGCACAGTCCCCCTCGCTAACAGCGCGCCTAATTCGGAAACATACAGTTTTATCGCATGTGTATTTAGTTTAATATTTATAGCGTTATTAAGGTGAGTAGCCTCATCATCATACATAAAGGTATATTATCCGTATGTTATTTGTTTTCTACTTACAATTCATGTATTATTCATCCAACCAGACCGAAGTATTCAGGTACAATTTCCTTAAAAAGTAACTAATTATACTAACGTACTAGATAGTTAAATTACTATACCTACTTGAACTGTTCGTATCACATACCTACCTCCGATAAACTATCAATGTGCAATGTTCTTATAAAATATACCTGAATAGATCTAGATAGTACTTACGACTTACTTATAATTCTCTGTCAGAGTAGAGCTAACCAAAAATAGACCTTACAACAATGGCATTTCTGCAAAGTACCTAGGTAGGTATTCGCCTGTTCGGTATAAGAATACTTTTTGTTAGCTATGTGACTTTGGCCCGGCATGGGTAGGTAGGTAGGTACCTATCCGACCTACCTACTACTTTTTGCTGTTTGCCTAGCCGATTGCGGTCGTGCAGTGTTTTTTGTATTTTGTGTAGGTAGGTACGTAAAAATCGCCAGGCTTGAAGAACCCGGTAATTGTAAAAGTATCTCATTTCTCTCGTTGAACTGGGAAGACTTACTACAGCGCTGCGAATAATACAAAAAAAATGTAACGTCACGACTTTTATCCCCATTCGGGGGTAGTCAGAGGCTTGAGTGGCCATACACCACCACATTGTGGCGGTATTAACCAACTCAAAGCCCACGTTTCACCAGATAGTCAGAACCCAACGTGACAGGTGGTGAACCTTGACGCCGTGTATACAGGAACTGACTATTACCTAATCCCGAGGGATAGGTAGGTTTCCTCACGAATGCGAATAATACCCGTAACTAATATAACTATAACTTCAGATGGAGCCCCGAATCACCTCAATGGCTCTTGTATAATAGAAAGATAGCAGTCGCCGAAACATTACTTCGAAAGGCTGCCAAAAGAAACGGCATTAAACTTTGTAGAGACTTCAAGATAAGACCAGTTAACCACAGAGTACGTCTGTAAGTCTACAATAATTAAATCAAAAATAAAGTTAACACTGTGAAAGAAGTTTTAATATTTGCCTTTTTCTTTCCAGGCTTACAACTCTTTAGATGAGACGGCAACCTGTGTTGGGATGCTGTCGATTTACAATATTAGGATATTGTTCTTAGTGTCCACTCTGTTTTGGAGTTTATACTATTTTCTATGGGGCTCTTTGTATGTAAGAATGTATAGTGAAGAACTTAATCTAAATAATCTTCTGCTGAAAGTGTTCTGTTTCGTCACGGTTCTCGGGTGCCTGACGATATTTTCATCCGTGAAGTTGATGTTGAGGCACTTGCTGCTGATTCACATTGTAATAACAGGCGTTTTCACAGTTGGTGTCATACTTTTCTGTAAAGTAAGTGCCTTTAAAGATTTAAAACTTGCTTATTAACACTTCACTCACAAGCACAAGTTTTCTATCACAATATCCTCGCCTCTCCTACTTATTACTTTTGCTGTGCCCTGCTTGGTGCACAATTGATCTAAAAATTGTGGAATATGAAATAAATGAATATGAATACAATAATGATACCAGTGGATATACCTACACACCTGTTACATTAAAAATAACTAAATCAATGTCTACCTGTGTCTGTCGTCTACAGACGATTCAAAGCATTTAACGGAAATACAAATGCCTACTCCTTCGGAGAATTCAGACTGATGTACACTTAATAAGCTAGCATCAGGCAACATAACTAACACTTTGTACCTACTCAGTACTTAGGTACACCTAGGATCTTTTTTTAGGGGACAATACGCAGTTTTGTATCCTCAATTGCATTAGCGTCTGGAATTGTGGTGCATGCTCTAATCCTTAACGTAACTCCTCGGCTCTTCGGGATAAACATACGCGCTACGGTGGTTGGCTGCTGCCACGCTGCCGGCCAACTGGGCTCTACAATCAGTTACCTACTGTGCCTATCCCATCCGATGAACGATCTCACGTTTTTGGCAGTAGAGCTGGGGATCACGATTACTCTGGTCGGATTGTGTTTTGTATTGCCAGATGTTGATAATAGAGAATTGCCAGATGTCACTGAGGATATGGATTATTTTTCAGAGTAAGTTCAATTTCCCAATAGGTACTTATTACGGTTACCGAATATACGCATAACGCCAATGTGATCTGCTAGACTATTCCTAGTCTAATTTAAATAGGTACGGATCCGTAGTCTCAGCCTGCAGACTCTTTTATGATAAACCCTGTCGGCCATCTGTTAGCAATCATCCAGCTGACAATATGTGGACCGCCAGGAATATACGATCAGTGAATTCCAATCGTTAAAATATTCCAGTCCTACTTACAAGTCCTACTTACAAGCCGAAAGTTGTGTTCCCTCCCCCCTCCTATCTAGGAGAAAATCTGGTATACTAATGCCTCTGCCTATCCTTTCTAATAACACTGGAGTGATGGTATATGCCTTCTTCCTTCTACTTCTACACATTAAACTATAGTTGTGAGGCATTTACATAGGCAAATGTATTGAGCATATAGTTTTATTATTACAGATTATCAAAGCCATTGCGTTGGGTGTCCCAGAAAACCAGCTCACCATCTCTTGAAGAAGTAGAAATGAGAGTGTACTCGTTCGGCAGTACTGGCCGTAGCCTCTCCACACACACTCACTCTCAGGAGAGGATTCCAGCACAGCCTATTGGTTGTTCGCGCATATGGCAAATATTTATTACCTACGTTCGAAAGCAATTCCAAAGAAGGTTTAGCGCTAACACATAAAACATAGGCAAAACTATATATTATAATAATAATGTACATTTTTATTGCATATTCATTGGCCATAATAATTATAATGTACTTATATTTCCCTGCAACGATATTTTATTTCGCTGAACAAAAACAAACATTTAAAGACAACTTTCGTTTATTTAATATAAATAAATTAATTCAAGAATTACGAATAATAGGTAGGTATAGAATAAACAAACATAGAAAAAATAGTAAAAATCATGCAAGCCATTATTGACTTTATAAAAAATTAGTTATGACTTTATCATTATAATACATTTGACTGTTAAAAAGCTGTTAATGATTTTGAGGCTAATCCATCAATATAGAAAAATGTGCCCTTGAACAAATAAGCGATTTTTATACATTGCAGTGGAAAGAAAGTAAATGCCATACATAAATTATTAAGTCATGGAACATTTAGGTATACTTCTAAACACAGTCTGCACCATAGACAGCAGGATTTTTTTAACATAGGTCTTCACCGATTTCCAATTAAAAAATAGTAGCGTAATTTTAACAATAAAGTTTAGTTAGTAAAATTAAATATGGATATTTTAAAAATAAAAAAATCTACCTACTAGTTATCATAATAAGACTTAAAAAAATAATAATTGCATTGGTCTGGTTTGGTCAGATTTCTTTAAATGATAAAACCCTATCATTAAAAAATTATCAACGGCAGGCAATGGCGGTTTGATTGTCTGACTTTTTCAGGTACCCACCTAGCTTAACAACAAAAACGTTTAAAGGCGAATCTAAAGAAGTAGCCTCATGCACAGTTTTAGTATAATTTCTACAAGTGATAACAATGTTCAAAAATAAATCTAAAGCTTTGTCCTGTGTAGCTACACTAGCTAGGTACCATATATCTTATGCTAAGGATACACGACGACACTAGACACTCAGTGTAGCTCAGTGTCTCGACACCGCCACTACAACTGCAACAAGGTGTCGCGGTGGTGTACACACGTAGACACTCAATGTATAGGTACACGGAGTGTTTTAGTGTCAAGTGTCGTCATGTATCTTTAGCATTACAATGTGGAGATGCGATGTAAAACTTTGCGATGGAATTACGATGTTTTTTATTAAATTTAAAATGTATGATACATTAGTCCCTATGTAACTACATTAAAAAAAGAATGACTTATAGTAGAGAAAACAAGACACTAGACCAGTTGTCATGAGGCCTGTTATATTAAAAATAATTACTAAAAAACAATTCTGTTTAGACGTGGTGATATGAGTACACGGTAATGCGATTCTTATAAATTAAATTCAACATGATTAGGTTTATGCCAAAATTAACTCTACGACTTATTTGAGATGATCTATCCTCTTGTATAAAAAAAAACAAAACACCATTAAGTGCTCCACATTATGTAATAGAATACTATGACGACACGTACAGAAATGTTTTTGTATAATTCAATCAAAATTTCACTACAGTACATCCGAATGACCCGAACCTTCAGAAAAATTTCGGGCCATTTTCGGGCAGGATTGATACTAAATATTTTTCGTAGTGACGTCCAATGACGTCCCCCATAGCGAGCAATGCTTGTATTATTAATTATGTGTACCATACAATGAACTAGGAGCGTTCCCTGTAACACTCAATCCAGGGCAAATTACGAAAAGACCACATCCATTATTTTTATAAAAAAATAAAAACCGACTGCAAAAAAACCTGGAGCACTAAAAAGCCTGAAATAATATTTCTATTACCACCACTGCCTACCCCTTCGGGAAAATCAGGCGTGATGATGTGTTATCGAGTATTTGGAGTCGGTGCCAATCTATCTTCTTATTTTTTTATAAAAATAATTTTATTTCATGATTTTTAGTGGCGCCATACAAACTTTATCACCCCAAATTACCCCTTTGAGGGGTGACTTTTCCAAGATTCCAAAACAAAAGTTTCTTAGTTTATTATATGGAGTATACATACTAAGTTTCAAGTCAATCGGACACAAATATATTTTTCTACCGTACTTCTACCCCTAGTTTCCCCCTTTGGGGGTTGATTTCCGAAATGATTTTTTTATGGGACCAAAACGACTTAGTCACCTACCAAATAACAGTTTAAAAAGAAAAATTGGTTCATAAACGTTAGAGATAAACGGTAACTCTCCATACAAACTTCAACACCTCGTTTTACCCCTTTGGGGGGGGATTTTTCTAAAATCCTGAAACATGAGTTTCATTATTTCTTATGCAAAATATACATATTAAATTTCAAGTCAATCGGACAAAAAATTTTTTTTCAGGCGACCTTCACCCCCCAAAATTACCCCCTTAGGGGTTGATTCTAGGAATTATTTTTTTATGGGACCAACTTGGAGCTACGATCTACCGAACAGCAAAAGAATTTTTCAAATCGGTTCATAAATGCCGGAGAAATCGGTTAACATACATAAAAAACCGAACATAGAACCTCCTCCTTTTTTGAAGTCGGTTAAAAATGTTCCCCACGGGAATTTTATCGCACGATATTCGACACAACCGCTCGGTAAAGTCAGCCGAGCGGCCTATGCACGAAAGTAGGTAGCATAAACAGTAAATAAATACACATACTTATTACAAAATAGGAACAAAATTAGCTACGTGTACAAGGAACTAATAACTGTAGGTACCCCCAAGCGTGTACAAACCTGACTGTAACTTTATCCTCGTCTACGTACCTATTGTTTTACTTTATTATGCGACTTCGAAGTATATTTTTTATACTATTTTTAAGGTGCTAACAGGAAGTGTCAGAAATCCGAAAAACAATATGCATGAGTATCAAGCATTTTTTTTTGCGGCACTTATCATGGGCATCGTTGTGGTAGTGACAGATGTCAGGTTATAACGACGGACTAGTCTAATCAAGCGACATCTAGTGAGCTGAAACTTTAATGCCCTCATTATACATGCTTGGGGTGCCTACTAATAGTTATAATAAATAATAACATACCTACATAATAATACATAATAACACATAATAGGTACATGGCAGTACTGAAGAAATATGATTCAAATGAACAATACAACTTCTAGATAATCTATGATATGATATACACACAAAATTAATTGCACGCCGATCCCTAGGATATCTACATCATTCTCTGGGTTTACTAGTTTTCTTACATTGGCAGTTTTAGTACATTACTATTCATGAATCAACTCTTCAATAAAATATACCTTAACTAGGTATCTACCTATAGATCTTAAAATTGAGACGAAAATTGTTTGCGGACAGGTATTTTAAATGCTTGTTAGAATCAATACAATAAAGCTAAGGAAATCACCTCAACTACAGCTTCTTGTTCAAGATGCACAAAGTACAATATACAATAGATATACTAGGTAGGTAAGTACAACTAATAAAAATATTTAGGGCATCGAATTTTCCATACCTTAAAAAATAAAACCTAAACCGAAATTCTTATAAAATAACATTTTATACTACCACAGATAATTTTGGCGTTTTAGAATTATATTTTTCAAAGCTTCATTTTTTCAGTTTTTAGAGTTTTTAGTGACTAATCTCCGATATCAACAGTGAATGGCCATTATTAATCAACCATAATAAAATACATTATTAGGTACTGTAACTATAAAAATAAAATTCTTAACGCTACATTGCTTTTTAGGTGAATATATAAAACAATTATTATATATAAATATTTATATCACAGTTTTTTTATAATGATACGTTTCCAATAAACTTGATATTAACATACATTTGGATTATTATTAGTATCATCATTCTCACAAATAAGTAGGTACCTTACAAATTTATACTGTTAAGGTACCTCTGCTCTTTCAAGCTGCAAGACAAAATGAAGTAATTAAATAATGTAGGCATATTATGATAGAAAATTATACACCATAACAGACACATTAAACAAAACAGGAACTTAACTCATTCTTTTGTTATCTCATTTAATAAATTGTTAGTTATCTTTAGAAATAATAACTGCATAAATAGTTATTTATAATTGTGTATCTAGAGATTCTGGTAAGTACTATTAATTAAATTATATTTTTACTAGACACTAAAGCCCGTTAACAAGAGAACAGAATAGTTATATTACATAATAATTAGATCTTCAAAAAAACACATTGCATTAATCTATATAAAATGTTAACTAGGAACTTCGAGCGATAACAATACGTTACATAAATAGGTTGCATCAATACCAAATATGCCAAATATATAGTTTGGTATTTAATATTTATTTTGTAAATAAAAATAGTAGCATAATTCTAAGCACCCAGTAATGAAGGGCTGGAATCGCCACTGGATTTTAAGTCACAAAATAGTAAATATCGACTCCGCCTAGAAGTGTTTATTCTAGAAGGGCTAACCAACCCAACATTTAACGTCTAACGTCATTAAGCTAATAAAATGCAAATGGGTGTAACTCTCAGTTACCACTTTTAGCAAAACCATAATGTGAGTAGTACTTTTTTGGTTGTTACTTACTACTTATATTAAGATCGGAATTAATACCTCACTTAGTTTGCTTTTTGAATATCCTGTATGCACATGCCCCTGCTTTATTCAAATTATAAAAAGTGACGTCATAACTTATGAGAGCTTAACACGCAATTTCACCTACTTTTGAGAACTTTTCGGCGGGATAATAATTCAGCTCATTAAACAGGCTAAGTTCTTGTCGCCACTTTCAAATTTAAACAAAGTAAGTACCGACTTACTTACATACACAATATGATAAACTATTTACTTACTACAAAAATAATATATGTACCTATATTTATATAATTTATCTTCATTTAATTGACGGCTGCTATCACATAAGTATTATATAAATTCCAATAGCGCACTTACATTATTGGAGATAGTTCAGCAATGTTTTATTTAGTCTCTCATGTCAGTACTTACTGTGTTATAATTATTACTTGGCATATGTTATAACGGTGTTTGTTGATTTGCTCGACCATTTGTAAGTAAATATAGTGGCTTCTGAGTTTCTGTAATGAGAAAATATAGGTTTATGTGTAAATCATACAATTGCTACCACTTCTGTATCTAAAAGCTGTTGTTTTTTCAAGTTCACAATAAATTAATAATTAAATTCGTTTCACAAAGGAAAAAGCAGTGGTAGCCGATTGGTTAAGCACGCGTCTTGCGGGCTTAAGGTCATGGGTTCAAATCCTGGCTCACACCTCTGGATTTTTCGAAATCTATGTGTGAATCATAACTTTAATATGATTATCACTTGCTTACGGTGAAGGAAAACATCGTGAGGAAACCTGCATGTTTTTAGACATGTGAAATCCACCAACCCGCACTGGGCCAGCGTGGTGGATTATGGCCTGAATCCCCCTCGCATTGAGGGGAGGCCCGTGCCCAGCAGTGGGACGTTAAAAGGGCTAAATTATTATTATTATATTCACAAAGGAACGTTAATATCGATAAATATAAATCGTTTCGATGCATTCATTCCTTTTCCTTCAGTATAGGTCGTACAATTTAAATTTAAATAAAGACCAATCAAGAATGGACACACATAATAATAAAATCTAAAACTCACCTAAGTCTGTGGAACTTGCAGAAATTACGACGCCATTAGTATTGGTCTCCTGACCACCGCCGCGGGAGTGGAAACGGATAGCAAACATTAAGGTAGCACCAAGAAGAGGGGAAATGCCAGCGAGAACAAAGGCCAAAGTGTACGACTTGTAAATACTAAAGAGGTATCCAGCTATTGGCGGCCCTACAGACAACGGAGTTGCAGCTAAACCGAGCATGCAACCTATCGCTTGCGCGGCATATGCACCTCCACAAAATTCTATCGCTATAGGTCCAATCAAGGCAATGAATGCCCCATCGAATATCCCCATTCCCAAAGAAACCAGTATTAGCTGCACATAAGAGTTGACGAATGGTAAAAGGATAGTTAAAGTTCCAATAACATAGAAAGAAATTTGTTGCAACAAAATTCTATCAATACCTGGTTTATCGGCCAGATAACCAAATAATAATCTTCCTATTGCAGACATTACAGCTAGGCACTGCAGAGGAGAGTTGAAGTTGATGTCCACAAAGTTGCCTTCTATAAACTTTCTGATGTGGACATAAGGAACAAAGTATCCGAACAATGCAACAGGCATGCACACTGCCCACAATCTATACTTTCTGTTTTTCCAAATTTGAACATTAATTATAGTTTTAAGCAAAGACTTGAAACTGTTATCTGATCGAGACTTTTTTATAACCATCAAAGGAATGGGTTTAAATAATAAACCACAGAACGCTATACCTGCTGTGATAAGGGCCAGTAGCCTAAACAACCATTCTAGATTACATCGGGCAATCATGACTTCCATTAGTGGTGGCATAATCACGGTAAAAACGGAACTACCGATCGTGACTATACCGTTAACAAGCCCTAAATGTTTTTTAAAATAGTGGCCAAGGATGGCGAGAGATGGTGTGTAGGCAAACGATGCACCTAATCCATACATTATGCCGTATGTGAAATAGAGAATATGCACTTTATGGACGACGAAAGAGGATAGAAGTAAGCCGCCAGAGGCAATGGCACCGCCAAGAACCGCAGTGAATCGCAGCCCCATTAAACCAGTCAGTACGCCCGACAAGGGCGACAGGAAGAATGTAGTTCCCATGGCCAGCGCACCCACCAGAGCTGGAACATCAAATTTTAAATGTTAATGACTTTGTGCTAAGTCTAGTTAGAATTTAAGGATAAAAATTGCGTGAGAAATTCCACCAGCTGGTTTAGGTTTTTTTGCTTCAGGTATTTTGTCCGGCTAAGGACTTTCTTAAGTATGTACCTATATAAATGCATGGAATAAACAAGTAGGTTAGTATCTACTATAGATTTAGGCTCGTGCTTTAAAAATATCGAAATAGGCCATATTATTGTCGTATAAGCACAATATTTTTATACCCAAATATGCCAATAACCAACTAGCGATCCTTTATCAATGTACAGAGGCCATGTTCGGTAATGGGTGAATGTGTGTTTAGGCGGAGGTACAATTAGTTAATCGATGATGATCAACTGAAAATTGGTCTCGTTTGCGCATGCGTTTGTTCATCGCTAGCCTACTAAAAAAAACGTTATGGCGTTACGAAAAGTCGTATTATGTATTTTTATTAATGAAGTAGGTACATCGCGATTGCTTGTAGTTTAAAAATTAATAGGTAAGTATTCGGTATTACTAGTTTATTACTACATTGGTATTGTGTATTACTTTGATTGGTAACTGTGGCGGCTCGTGTTAGGTTTTCATTTACGGAATAACGCGCAATAATATGCGTAGGCACCTAGTTATCTAAAATGACTCAATGCAAAGCGAATCATGTCATTGTTTGATATAATAAATTATTAAAAATAACAATAAATCATGTCAAAAAGTATTTTACTAACTACTTACTATTTACTTGATTTTACTTCAAGAAATTAATAAATACTAATTACTCTTTCACACGGGGTTAAGTTTTTTAGGTATTACCTACCTACTTGTGTTATTTTTATAATACTTATACATCAACATGACAGTGATCAGCCTGCGTAAATAGAAAACGTATTGGATTCAACAAAAATATTCTATCTCAATCGATGTTTCGATCGATGCACTTACGTAATTGTCTACAATCTGCAATGCTTTTAATATTCAAAGAGCAACTGAAACCTATTAAACTACGCAGCCACATTTCCTCGAATTGGATCCGTGTAATATCATATTAAGTACGAAACTAGAACGTGCTGATGTATTACCCAAGATATCATTGTACGTAATTCACTTGAAAGAAACATTAGATGAATTACGCTAGATTGGTAATTATACGATTTTATTTCGCACAAAATATCACGTTTAGGAAGGTACATACCTAGTACCAAGTATATCTAATCTATGTTAGTACTACTTTGAAATTAGGCACAATATGTGGGCGTTCGTCTATCAGCGCGAAGTGGATGGAAGTCGAAAACTCTAAATTTAACAAGCTGTTAAAGTTGACAAGTGACACACAATGTCTCGTAATCTAATCGGGTCATCACTTCACTAACCACAGCGTAAGTAGGGTTGCCAAATATTGTTTTTTTTTTAATATAGTACTTTCCGCTTTTATTAATCAAATTATACACATTGAAGTAAATACCTATAATACTTTAAAGAAAACAAGCCTAAATAAATTTAAATAAATCATATTCCAAAAAGAATGGTACGTAAAACATAATTCTGAATGAACTACACTCGCGTATGTTTCAAGCATAGTAGCTTTCAAATTTTGAGATTAGAGTCCATATCTTGAAGGTAACCTACCATATTTCAATATCCTATGGCAATTTGAGGAACGGGAGTTCTGTTAACGTTGTATAGGTCGTTGTTATCTAGATGATGATCATGTTGCTTGTGCTGCATACAATCAGCGACATAAGTCGCTGAACTTTATTTTCTTTCTAAATCGGTGATTCTATCATTTACAAACTTTCATCATTCATTTATCATATTCATTTATTTTTTTACAAACGTTGGTGAACATTACACAAAACCAAATATGTATTACCAACGATTCCTTCTCGGTTCAGTATGTGATAATCTCAATTGGAAATGACATAGATAAGTTATCTAATAATATGAAATGTTGTAGGTGCCTACCTAAAGTAAACAATATAGGTACTCAGGTAGGTATCTACTCTAAAACGCAGTTTTTTTTTTAATGATTGAAGTAACGGTGCGTAAAAGTGATGAAATTTAACACAATGATGCTGTGGCCTTCGGAGCGGGCGCCCGTCGCGCCGTCCGCCACACACACTCATGTCTGGCGCCATTTGACAATCTATCCTATTAACTGTCGAGTTCGAGTGCCTATTAGAATTGTACCTACCTACCTAAAACCAACCACCAACCACCTTCAGGTAATATTAATATTTCAACTTCAAAATCCAGAAGAGTGTTTATATGTACAGTAGATAAGTTATATTATCTTTATTGGTTCCATACCTATGAAACTTAAAAAGAGTTTGGGGAGCTAATTCCACTTCCCTTAAATCAGGGCTCGGAAACCGGTTAATTTTTCAAACCGGTTTCGGCCATTGAACCCGGACCGGAATGGATTGCGGTTAAGGTTTCGGTTTCGGTTTCGGTATGATGAAACCGGTTTTACACAAATTTCGGTTCTATTAAGCAAAATTAACCGGTTAAATTGAGATTTGGCTGTATTAGCGAGCGATCGAGTTATGACGTATGTATGCGTCATCTCTTTCCAATAAAAAACTCTCGCGCGCTGCAAACGAATATTATTATTATGCTTTCCGGCAGTAGTGAAGCCAAAATATCGATAGTACACTATTATAGACACACACACATTAAGAACTTTTTTATGGGACAGATGACAAACAAGCGTACGTCCCGCCTGATGTTAAGAACTTTTTTATGGGACTGAGGTGACAATCAAGCATACGTCCCGCCTGATGTTAAGAACTTTTTTATGGGACTGAGGTGACAAACAAGTGTACAGCCCGCCTGATGTTAAAAACTTTTTTATGGGACTGAGGTGGCAAACAAGAGTACGGCCTGCCTGATTTTAAGCACTTTTTATGGGATTGTGGCAAACAAGCGTACAGCCCGCCTGATGTTAAGAACTTTTTTATGGGACTGAGGTGGTAAACAAGCGTACGGCCCGCCTGATGCTAAGCTCTTTTTATGGGATTGTGGCAAACAGGCGTACGGCCCGCCTGATGTTAAGTACTTTTTTATGGGACTGAGGTGGCAAACAAGCGTACGGCCCGCCTGATGCTAAGCACTTTTTATGGGATTGTGGCAAACAAGCGTACGGCCCGGCTGATGTTAACAACTTTTTTATGGAACTGAAGTGGCAAATAAGGGTACGGCCCGCCTGATGCTAAGCACTTTGTATGGGATTGCGGCAAACATGCGTACGGCCCGCCTGATGTTAAGCAGTTTTTATGGGACTTTGGTCGCAAACAAGCGTAAGGCCCGCCTGATATTAAGCAGGTTTTTACGGGACTATGGTCGCATTCAAGCGTACGACCCGCCTGATGTTAAGGACAATACCAAAGGCATTGCAAGCATGTATAGGCTACGCTATGGTAACTGCTTAACATCAGGCCAGCCGTACGCTTGTTTGGCACCTCAGGTCCATTAAAAACAGCTTAACATCAGGCGGGCCGTACGCTTGTTTGCCACCTCAGTCCCATAAAATAGTGCTTAACATCAGGCGGGCCGTACGCTTGTTTGCCACCTCAGTCCCATAAAAAGTGCTTAACTATAGGCGGGCCGTACGCTTGTTTGCCACCTCAGTCCCATAAAAAAGTGCTTAACATCAGGCAGGGCATACGCTTGTTTGCCACCTCAGTCCCATAAAAAGTGCTTAACATCAGGCGGGCCGTACGCTTGTTTGCCACCTCAGTCCCATAAAAAAGTGCTTAACATCAGGCGGGCCGTGCGCTTGTTTGCCACCACAGTCCCATAAAAATAACTGCTTAACATCAGGCGGGCCGTGCGCTTGTTTGCCACCTCAGTCCCATAAAAAGTGCTTCACTTTAGGCGGGCCGTACGCTTGTTTGCAACCTCAGTCCCAAAAAATAGTGCTTAACAGCAGGCGGGCCGTACGCTTGTTTGCCACCAGAGTCCCATAAAAATAACTGCTTAACATCAGGCGGGGCGTACGCTTGTTTGCCACCTCAGTCCCATAAAATAGTGCTTAACATTAGGCGGGCCGTACGCTCGTTTGCCACCTCAGCCCCATAAAAAAGTGCTTAACAACAGGCGGTCCGTACGCTTGTTTGCCACCTCAGTCCCATAAAATAGTGCTTAACATCAGGCAGGCCGTACGCTTGTTTGCCATCTCAGTCCCATAAAAAGTGCTTAACTATAGGCGGGCCGTGCGCTTGTTTGCCACCACAGTCCCATAAAAATAACTGCTTAACATCAGGTAGGCCATACGCTTGTTTGCCACCTGAGTCCCATAAAATAGTGCTTAACATCAGGCGGGCCGTACGCTTGTTGGCCACCTCAGTCTCATAAAAAAGTGCTTAACATCAGGCGGGCCGTGCGCTTGTTTGCCACCACAGTCCCATAAAAATAACTGCTTAATATCAGGCGGGAAGGGTGAGACTGGCCGAAGAAGAGTGCCCGGTTAACCTCCGACGAGTCGTCGACAGCTACCTGCAGGACCGCAAGGTCCGTGTCAGGTACGCTGGTGAGGAGCACATAAAGGGCACTCAGAAAGGGTGCGTACAGGGGTCTATCGGCGGACCGATTCTCTGGAATCTCCTCCTTGACCCGTTGTTGAAAGGGCTAGAAACGCGAGGGCAATATGTACAGGCTTTCGCAGACGACGTAGTGCTTGTTTTCGACGGTGAAACGGCACTGGACATACAGAGGCAAGCCAATCCCACTCTCGCCTATGTGCGGGATTGGGGTGTCAGGAATAAGCTGAAGTTCGCACCTCACAAAACAAGCGCGATGGTTGTGACACGAAAGCGTATCTATGACACCCCCCTGCTGACCATGGGCGGGATTGATATTGGCATGACCAATGAAATTAAGATCTTGGGGCTAACCATAGACCACAAGTTGACATTCAACAGCCACACTGCGAACATCTGCAGAAAGGCGTTGAATGTCTACAAACAGCTGGCAAAGGCCGCCAAAATCAGCTGGGGCCTTCACCCGGAAGTAATCCGGGTGATCCACACTGCCACCGTTGAGCCCATCATTCTGTATGCAGCCAGTGCATGGTCGCCGTCGACAAACAAGATCACTACCCAGAGGCAGCTGAACTCTGTCCAAAGGGGCTTTGCGTTAAAGATCTGTAAAGCCTACCGAACAGTGTCCTTGAACGCGTCGCTCGCTCTGACCGGGCTACTGCCCCTCGACATTCGTGTACGCGAAGCGGCCTCCCTTTACAAGGCCAAGAGGGGAGTACCCCGAGCAGAGCTAGCAGACATCGAAGTTGAGAGCAGACTGGCATACACGAGTACTCCGCATCCGGCAAAGCATATGGACCTCAAGTTCGTAAGCCTGATGGATCAGCGAGACGTGACCACCAACGTATGCAGCGCAGTTCGAATTTACACGGACGGCAGTAAGATTGAGGGCAAGGTCGGCGCTTCACTATCTATATGGGATAGTGAAACCGAGACCAAGTCACTCAAGCTCAAGTTGTCGTCCTACTGCACGGTCTATCAGGCTGAACTTCTGGCCATATGCCGAGCCACAAAATACGCGTTAGAGTGTGGGAGCACCAGTCTCGCTATCATTAGCGATTCGCGTTCAGCACTCGAGACAGTGGTCAACGCGCTCTCCCATCACCCGCTCGCTGCCGAGGCCAGGAGTAACATCGCTCGCTGCAGACTGCAAAACAAGGAAGTCTCCTTGTTTTGGATAAAAGCACATGCAGGACTAGCGGGTAATGAGAGAGCAGACGTGCTGGCTAAACAAGCAGCGCTGCATCTTAGGACCAAACCGGTGTACGATAAATGTCCGGTATCATTCGTCAAGCGACAAATCCGTTTAGAGTCGCTTGACGAATGGAATCGTAGGTACAAGACTGGCACCACTGCGTCTACGACAAAAATGTTTTTCCCTGACCTGCTGGTAGCGTATAGGACAATTAGACGGATTGTGCCCACTGGCGTGCTCACACAGGTTCTGACGGGGCACGGTGGGTTCTCAGAGTACTTGAACCGCTTCAAGTGCAAAGAGGACCCATCGTGCATCTGCGAGCCGGGTGTGAGCGAGACAGTGGAGCACATCCTGCTTCATTGCCCTGTATCCGCACGCCAAAGATTTGATGCACAGTTGTCTTTAGACACAGATTTAAATGTAGGGAATTTGTGTAAGCTTGTCATGGACAAGGATAAGCGTGACGCCCTGCTAAGTTATTGCACAGAGGTAGCAACCAGTGTGATTAATAGGAATAAGACCGATGCAGATAGGGGTTAGCTGTCAGCTTACTACTGTCGTAGTAAGCACCGACTAGCGACCCTAACCACACTGCGCTATTAATCACATTGACTGACGGATCTGTGCAATAATTAGTAGGGAAACTTTGTTTTAAATTTACCATATTTTTTATGTATGACTCCACCTATCCTTGTCCACTTGTTGTTTTAATTCGCTGTATTAATTTGTTATTTTATTTTTAAGTTTTTAATATGACAAGCTTCTCTTTTAATGTATATTTTATTTGCTTTTATTAAAAATCTGTGTTTCCTGTTTTATTCCAAATAAAAAGACTGTGAAAAACTTATTCTATACATTAAACTAATATTAAGTTAATAAAGTCTCTGGCCCCCATGCCAGAGGGAGATCGCGGGCCGGGCCAAAAAGCGCCCGGACAAAAAAAAAAAAAAAAAAAAAAAAAAAAATATCAGGCGGGCCGTGCGCTTGTTTGCCACCTCAGTCCCATAAAATAGTGCTTAACATCAGGCGGGCCGTACGCTTGTTTGCCACCTCAGTCCCATAAAAAAGTGCTTAACATCAGGCAGGCCGTACGCTTGTTTGCCACCTCAGTCGCATAAGAAAGGGCTTAACGTCAGGCGGGCCGTACGCTTGTTTGCCACCTCAGTCCCATAAAAAGTGCTTCACTTTAGGCGGGCCGTACGCTTGTTTGCAACCTCAGTCCCAAAAAATAGTGCTTAACAGCAGGCGGGCCGTACGCTTGTTTGCCACCACAGTCCCATAAAAATAACTGCTTAACATCAGGCGGGGCGTACGCTTGTTTGCCACCTCAGTCCCATAAAATAGTGCTTAACATCAGGCGGGCCGTACGCTTGTTTGCCACCTCAGTCCCATAAAAGTGCTTAACATCAGGCGGGCCATACGCTTGTTTGCCACCACAGTCCCATAAAAATAACTGCTTAACATCAGGCGGGGCGTACGCTTGTTTGCCACCTCAGTCCCATAAAATAGTGCTTAACATCAGGCGGGCCGTACGCTTGTTTGCCACCTCAGACCCATAAAAAAGTGCTTAACATCAGGCAGGCCGTACGCTTGTTGGCCACCTCAGTCCCATAAAAAAATGCTTAACATCAGGCAGGCCGTACGCTTGTTTGCCACCTCAGTCCCATAAAAAAGTTCTTAACATCAGGCGGTAGTATAGATCACTCGGCCGCTAGCCGCCACAGCAAGAATAATGAAAAGGAAGCAATGCAAGATGCTAACTCGGTTCCCTTTGCGGCGAAAACGAAAGAAAACACCAGAAAGCGTGTGAATGAGACAAACGAACCAAGCGCGCGTGCTAGAAAAGGATAGTGAGCGCATCTTATGTGCGGAACACGACCTTGATCGCTAGTCGGCTGTAGCATGCGTCTGAGTTTAACCGGTTAATTGAGGTCTTAATATCGCTAAGCGTTCCGTTCGCTGCCATAACCGGTAACCAAAATTATTTCGGTTTAGTTAAAACCGGTTTCGTATTTAACCGGTTAATCAACGAACGGAATTAAACCGGTTTCATGAACGATATTAACCGGTATTTCAAAACCGGTTCCAAGCCCTGCCTTAAATACACTACATAGGTACATAGGTAGTGTGAGTGATGAAGGTGTTTAATAGGTATTCAACTTAATAATTAAACCAGCAACTATTCTGCATCATCTTGCCTAAGAGCCAATAATTTAACTAGGTAGGTATGTTTATTAATCACATATAGGTTGCCTACCTAAGCTTACCCAATAAATAATAATTATGACACTAATGTCAAGTTAGTGTCATAATACCCAATACCAACAAACAGCCAGTATAATAATCTGTGGTTAGGTAGTATTTACAGGATAATACCAACCTATTTAGGATTGCCTCCTGCATTGTTAGGGGATGTACCTACTGGTGCATATGAACATAGATAAGGGGGCTTCCATAAATTACGTGAGGTGATTTTTACGATTTTACGACTCCCCCTCCCCCCTTGGTGAGCTGTCGTGAGATTTTGTTCAACCCCCTCCTTCCCCCTCTAATCTCACGTGAGATTTTTCAAAAGCTATATTTTAGAGGATGAAATGTTATACTTAATTTTACCCAATTTTCTTGCAATTTTACACTGTATCTTGCGGTAAAAAAAATACGTGAGATTGGCTGAGACCCCCCCCCCCCCTTTTCCCCCACGTGAGAATTGGTGAGATTTTGCTCGACCCCCTCCCCCCCTAAATGTCTCACGTAATTTATGGACGCTCCCTAACACAGGAACCAGAGCTAATATTTTTTTTTTAAATAACAAACAATCCACCATTTTATTATGCTCAAATAAGTGGAAAAAATCTGAAATCAATTTAATAGAAGGCATTATCATAATATGCTTCATATTGTAGCAAACAAAACAATTTGATAACCTTTGAGGTCCCGTGACCATACACTCTGATAAGCAGTGATAGTAAAAGGATTCATATTAAATATGATTCACATGACATTATTATTAAGTATAACAATTTACAAACAGGCTGATTATTACTCGAACAATATTTCACTGTCATAACATGGACTATAAGTTACACATTCCCCTGCCACTTTAATTAACATTCACAAGAAATGGTTAAAAGTAAGAGTTATTAAACAATTAAATATAGACTGAGCTTGCTAGCTTATCATTCCAGACTTCTTATCTACAAGTCATAATATTTAGGTATCATTCAATAGTCAGATTTAGGTCAAACATATATACTTACCTAATGTTTACCAAATTTTGTAGGTATCTACCTACTCATTTTTGTTATAGGTACATATTTTATTTAAATTCAGCGAAACAAGCAATCCTAGTTCTAGTTGGTTAGTTGGTAAGGAGACAAGTACCTATGTATGTAAATACGTATATTTATAGTGTACATACTGTATTTACACAGTAGGTACATTTCATTTCTTTTTAGAACATATTGCACCTTTAGAATTATAGGGCACTTTTGAAATTTTAGGAGTTAATTTAAATCATAAATGGACCTATAACAACTATTTGCATAGACCCTTACGATGTATTGAATATACATTAGAATGATATCGCTTTTATTATTTATCAACATAATTAGGTTACCTATACAAACTTTATTTGATGTTTTAAAAAAAAACTATTTTTGTTAGATCTCTATAATTCTCAAGGTGCAATATTTCTATGAGAGCATGTTATTTTGTGTGGCTATTAGATGTTTTTCGAGGTAAGTAGGTACTTGGATGATGAAATCCTCGAACATTAGTGCTAAGAAATTAGGTACCTATTTTAAATAACTTTCGTATCATATGTCACATGTGCTTACCTGCGCGACTTTCGGAGTTAGGAATGTCTGCATCTTTCAGCTGTTTTTCAAGGACTGTGTATATTACACTGTACGAATTTATCACTCCAAATAAAAGGCCGTTCGTCAGGAATGAAGCAATCACAACAGCGTAAGCCCTCAATCCGCCATCCGGAGGGCCCTTTAAATCTTCATTTATGTTTTCATTTTTCAAGTTGCCATTCGCCTCTGCTTTATTACTTACGGTGAGTAAGTCTGAATATTCTTTAGGCTCTGTGTCTTTCATTATATATAATAGATTAAAGATTGTAAATATATTTTTATCCTCCGCTTCACTTGCACATGGTCTATTAAAAGATTTGTTTAATACGCTGTAATAGCTATAATCAAACTCTATATGATATTTACTTTATGTTACTTTGAACATTTTATAATAAGAATAAGACTTCGTTACAATAAAATTCTAAACCTACTAGACTTGACCTACCGACCGACACCGACTCGAATATTGACTGACTCTCTGCGATTGATTGATCAGATGTCGGTTGACGCAAGCGACTGTCATATATTTTGTCAGTGGTCGGTAGAAGTGGGTGCTTAAACGAAAAGCCGTTTGAAAAGTTCGCTTTTTTAAGTTGGCGCCTAAGCGCGCTTACAAATTTAAGCGTGTTTCTTTTAAGCAATGACGGCAAAAAAGAGAAAGAAATTCCAAAAAATTACAAAAAGTAACCTTATTTGTATGACAATATAGCTCAAATCGATATTTAATTAAATTGAACCTTATTTCTTTACCCATAAAAAGCATTGATAATAAATTATATTAGATTAACAACCATATTTCCATGTACATAAGACTCACTATCAATTTTTCAGCGGATAAGTATTTGGCTTTTTGCTTGAACTTATGTTTGTGCATTTTGCTTTTGTTGTCGGATTATTGACGGACGAATTATTGTTTAATTTATAAAAGCAGAAAAGCACTTATTACAACGACTTTTAAAAACAAGCACAAGCGTAACAACGTGTTTTTAATATAAAGCCATTTATCACATCTTTAGTGGTCGGCAAAGACCTCTATGTAGAAGTGGGTGCTTAAACGAAAAGCCGTTTGTAAAGTTCATTTCTTTAAGTAAGCACACAAGCGCGCTTACAAACACAAGCTTGTGGCTTTTAAGCAATGACGACAAGAAAGAGAAAGAAATTTAAAAAAAAACAAAAGTAACATTATATGTATAAAAATACAGCTCAAATCAATATTTCATTAAATTGAACCTTATTTCTTTACCCATAAAAAGCAATACATTGATACTAAATTATATTAGATTAACAACCATATTTCTATGCACATAAGGCTCACTATCAATTTTTGTTCAGATAAGTTTTTGGCTTTTTGCTTGGAGTGCTTGAACTTATGTTTAGTAAACTGTTTGCTCTGGGTGTGAATTGTTGTCGGAAAATTGTCGGACGATTTTTTGTTTTGTTTTTGTTTTGTTTGCGTGATTGTACTTTTGTAATTATACCTAAGATGAGAGAAGTTATGTTGTGGTTGTGTAAGCTGTGTTTGTAAATAATAATCAATGTAAATAAGAACAATTAAAACTACCAGTTGCACTACCACTTCCAGTTGCACTTGCAACTGAAATGCATACGCGTTCAGAACCTCAGGGTGCAGTAATCACAAATATTTTTGGACTTATTGCGACTCTTTAACTAATTATTTTATTCGTTAATCTACATGGTAGAAGATTTTTTATTTTCAAAAACCATAGTAGTACTGAGGGATCTTAAAAAATTGAAACATTGGTTCCGTACCTTCGAGTGAGTGAAAAAAACAACCGCCTACCGACCCCTGCACCCTGTGCCCCTAAACGCAGCCGAATGAAAAGTTGCAACTGGAACGCGGCACAGTACGCGTCACTCTGCCACTCCGTTTTGTTTTTGCTATCTAAAAGTTCAATGCACAAAAGCACAAAAAAGTAGAAAGCAGAAAGCTAAGTAAAAAGCAGAAAAGCACTTCCGCGCTATTTACAGCTACTTTTAAAAACAAGCACAAGCGTTACAGCGTGCTTTTAATATCAAGCCGTTTATCACATCTTTAAAAACAAGCACAAGCGTAACAACGTGCTTTTAATAAAGCCGTTTACTACCTACCTATCACATCTTTAGTGGTCGGCAAAGACCTCTATCACTCTATGGTGGTCGGTGGGTGTCACTGTGTTGTTTTTTTTGTTATGGCTTTACTTTTCGCATTAAACCAGAGTCAAGTTTCAGCCGTGAGAGTAGAGTAGGCGAATAGATGCTCACACGCATTTTGCTTTTCCTGGCTAGTTAGTTCAATTTCCAAGTTAGACACCGGACATCACCATCAACCAAGTTCTCGGGCGCGGCATGCAATGCACCTGACACGCAGCCAATGAGATTGTACCCACCTCACATTTCGCTAAATACTTACTACACATTCACGGACGACGACGCCACTTCATTGCACATTCGTGGTTCAGGATTTCTATACAAAATCGTATTATGAACTCACAGAATACTATACATACATTAGGTACCTATTATTTTTAAGGTGGTAGAGCCAAGCTGTAGCCAATTGACTGCAGCTCATAAACGGGCTGGCTCGACCGGGGTAGTACCACCCTCTCACAGAAGATCGGCGTAAAGCAGCTATTACAGCTGCGTTTCGTACGATGAGTGAGAGAGCCGTAAGCCCACCCCCCCTCCCCCTCCCTCCATCCCACTCCCCTTCAGGTCGGCAATGTGCGAGCAATACCTTTGGTATTGTAAGCATCTATAGGCTACGGTAACTGCTTAACATCAGGCGGGCCGTACGCTTTTTTGCCACCGCAGTCCCATAAAAAAAAAAAAAAAAAAAAAAATTTTGAACTGAAGTTACACTCGGTGCCATCTGTCGCCAACCAGCTTAAAGCAAATGTCGCTAACTAGAAAGAAGAGTCGCTAAATTAGGTATTTTGTAGCTAAATAATATAACACGCGCACACTGCGGACCGACGAGAAGATCGCTGAGCTTGAGGAAGAATTGAGCAGGGTACGATGGGACATCGTAGGATTATCTGAAGTCCGAAGAGAGGGGGAGGACTCGATAATTCTGAAATCCGGCAACCTGCTCTTTTTCCGGGAGGGCGACCAGCAGTCCCAGGGTGGTGTCGGGTTTATCGTCCACAAGTCACTCGTGAACAACGTGGTGAAGATCGAGAGTGTGTCGACTAGGGTGGCGTATCTTGTTCTCCGAATAACCAAACGTTATTCGTTAAAAGTAGTTCAGGTGTACGCTCCGACATCGGCACATTCCGACGACGAGGTGGAAACTATGTATGAGGATATCTCTAGAGCCATGCATAGTTCCAAAACTCACTTTACCGTTGTCATGGGTGACTTCAACGCGAAACTGGGCAAACGAGACGGTGATGAGCTGCGAGTGGGGCAATTTGGACGGCGTAACCACCGGGGCCACCTACTGGCAGGCTTCATGGAGAAGGAGGGACTCTATATGATGAACTCCTTCTTCAGGAAGCGTGAGCACAGGAAGTGGACCTGGATGAGCCCCGACGGTGCAACTAAAAACGAGATAGACTTCATCATGTCGACGAAGAAGCAAGTATTCAATGATGTCTCTGTGATCAACGCGGTCAAAACCGGTAGTGATCACCGACTGGTAAGAGGCACATTGAATCTCAACATAAAGCTTGAAAGGTTTCGACTGATGAAGTCTACGCTCCGACCAGCACCAAACCAGATCCAAAACCCCGAGAGCTTTCAGCTCGAACTTCAAAACCGATTCGATGTCCTAGGGAGTAGCGTGGACGATTGTAACGACGGGTTCGTGGAAACTGTCCATACGATCGGGTCAAAGTACTGCAAGGCCCGCCGTACAAACAGAACCAAAAAAAATCTCGGATCACACCTCTAAGCTCATGGAGGAAAGGAGTGAAATGGTACCTACTGCAGTCTTCGGATGACGCGTCTAAATACCGGCAGCTCAATAGACAGATCTCGAAGTCCTTGACACGTGACTTCCGCCAATTTAATACCGAGCATATTAAAGAAGCTATCGAGCGGAACAGAGGCTCCAAAGTGTTCGCTAGAGATCTGTCTATTGGGCAAAGCCAGCTAACGAAACTGAAAACCGATGGCGGCAGTATCGTTTCATCCAAACCAGAGCTTTTGAGAGAGATCGAGAAGTTCTATGGACAGTTATACACGTCAATACGGACACCCGTTACAAACCTGGCGAACGACCCAAGAGCTAGGTTAACCCGACACTATACCGAAGACATCCCGGACGTCAGCTTGTACGAGATTAGTATGGCTCTTAAACAGCTTAAAAACAACAAGGCACCGGGTGATGATGGAATAACGGCTGAGCTCCTGAAGGCGGGTGGAAAACCGGTCCTTAAGGCCCTTCAGAAGCTGTTCGGTTCCGTCATACTCGAGGGCAAAACGCCGCAGGCATGGAACAGAGGTGTGGTGGTTCTTTTCTTCAAAAAGGGCGATAACGCTCTGCTGAAGAATTATAGACCGATCTCACTTCTGAGCCATGTCTACAAGCTGTTTTCGAGGGTCATAACGAACCGTCTCGCACGCAAGTTTGACGACTTCCAGCCTCCCGAACAAGCCGGTTTCCGTAAAGGCTTTAGTACCGTAGACCACATACATACGCTGCGACAGGTTATACAGAAGACCGAGGAGTATAACCTCCCCCTTTGCTTAGCGTTTGTGGATTACGAGAAAGCCTTTGATTCGGTCGAGACCTGGGCTGTATTGCGGTCTCTCCAGCGATGCCAAGTCGATTACCGGTACATCGAAGTGCTGAAGTGTTTGTACGAAAACGCCACTATGTCAGTCCGTTTACAGGACCAGAACTCGAAACCTATTCGGTTGCAGCGAGGTGTGAGACAGGGAGACGTTATCTCTCCGAAACTGTTCACCGCTGCACTGGAAGACGTTTTCAAGGTTCTGGACTGGAATGGGCTGGGCATAAACATAAACGGCGAGTACATCACTCACCTTCGGTTTGCCGACGACATAGTGGTCATGGCTGAGACTATAGAAGACCTTAATACGATGCTTGATGGCCTCAGTAGAGCCTCCGAACGAGTTGGTCTTAAAATGAACATGGGCAAAACGAAGATCATGTCGAATTGCCGTGTTGTACCTGCTCCCGTGAAGATCGGAGACTCTACACTCGAAGTTGTCGACGATTATGTCTACCTGGGACAAACCATCCAGTTAGGTAGGTCCAACTTCGAGAAAGAGGTCAATCGACGAATCCGACTCGGCTGGGCAGCGTTCGGGAAGCTACGCAATATCTTCTCGTCCCAAATACCGCAGTGTCTCAAGACGAAAGTCTTCGACCAGTGTGTGTTGCCAGTGATGACCTATGGCACTGAGACATGGCCGCTTACAATGGGCCTCATAAGAAGGCTCAAGGTCACCCAAAGGGCAATGGAGAGGGCTATGCTCGGAGTTTCCCTGCGAGATCAAATCAGGAATGAGGAGATACGCAGAAGGACCAAGGTAACTGACATAGCCCGTAGGATTGCAAAACTTAAGTGGCAGTGGGCAGGGCACATTGCTCGTAGAACGGATGGCCGATGGGGCCGAAAAGTTCTCGAGTGGCGGCCGCGCACCGGAAAGCGTAGCGTGGGTAGGCCTCCCACAAGGTGGACCGACGACCTGGTGAAGGTCGCGGGAATCCGCTGGATGCGGGCAGCGCAAGACCGGTCATTGTGGCGAACCTTGGGGGAGGCTTATGTCCAGCAGTGGACGTCTTTCGGCTGAGATGATGTAGCTAAATGGAAATAAAACGTCGCTTTTGATGTCAAGAAGTCGCTAAATCTAGCGACGAGCAACACTGTATGTTGGTAACGTCTTGAAAGTGTAGGTAGTTTGTTTGTAACCAGATGTGAGGTAGGTAGCTACAAGATTAAATAACTATAGAAGCTATAAGAGCTCGTAGCCTGTGTGAGACTGGGACGGTCGTAGGGACTATGGAACCCTAAAAATATAAAAACAGTGAACAACCAAAAACCCTTTAATTGATGAGGAAAATGTATTTCAAATAACTATTTAACATGTAGTGTAACTTAAAACGTATTACTAGTAGGTATAATCTTCCTACTGTACATACAAATTCAATTTTTACTTATATTTTTTAACTTCTTGAACCATATTTTTCAGTGCTGGCAATTCTTGACTAAGTTTGTCTCCAATTCCACAACTTCTTTCTTCTTCAGAAGAAATTAAATATTTTGCGACCAATTCTATAAAAGAAAAATATTTTACTTAGTTTTGGCTATAAGTTTTGGCATCATCGAAAACCACACTAAGTAGGTATAGTAGTTAATAGTAATGGTACTCGATTGTGGTACACGGCAATAAATTGTCACTTGTACTATTTTAAACCCCCTGGGTACAGGTAAACGCCCTTTTCCTATAAGGGGGCGTCCATAAATTACGTGAGGCATTAAAGGGGGGAAGGGGTCGAGCCAAATCTTACCCAATCTTACGTGGGGGAGAGGGGGGGTCTCGGCAGAAACCACGTAATTTTTTTTACCACAAGAAACAGTGTAAAATTTCAAGAAAACTGGGTTAAATTAAGTAAAACAAGTTTCTCCACTACACTATGGATCGCTTTTGAAAAATCTAACGTGTGATTAGAGAGGGAGGGAGGGGGTCGAGCTATATGTCACGATATCTCACCGAGGGGGGAGGGCGTGTCGAAAAATCACCAAAATCGTCTCACGTAATTTATGGACGCCTAATACAGAATATACGTAATATCATGTGCTGTATGTTCGAACATGTATTTAAATGGAGATGAGTGAACTGTAGTCAATATTAATGGGGCCATGTAACTCAACCATGTTATTTATAAGGATTCCCAATTAGGATTTTTTTGCACTTACCATGACATAATTGCAACCGTTCATAATCTTCTTCCTTTAGATGAGGTTTCAGATAAGATATTATTACTGGAACTTGTCTACCGGATGCATGAAGCATGTTTTGAGTCACAATAGTGAAAATAGCTAGCACAGCAATGTGCAAACATAGAGCTGGGTCTTCGCAGCCCTCAAGCTCGGATATTAATTTTTCACGATGGTTTTGAATAAGTAGTCTGAAAAAGAATGAAATTAAACTTTTGCTGCAGTTTAAATTTTAAAAAAGCCATTGAAAAGTAAGAATGATCACATACTTATCTTTCTTCTTGTCAACTTTCTTTAATATCATCCCAAACTCCGACAAGCATGTATCAACATTTTGGTAGAAAGGCTCCATGTTTTGGTCTGACAGTGTTCCATTTAATATTAAAAGCGGTTTCTTAAATTCGTCTGACAAATCATTGATGATTTTGTTTCTTTGTTCAACAGACAACACATCAACTTGCACAGATAGGTTACATTGGTTCGCAGCATATTTGCAAAATTCACCAAGAATATCACCACCCAATGATTTCAGGAGGTATTTAATAAATTGAGGTTGCTGATCAGATGGGAAAGATTTTAAACCCTTTTCATATAGTTTTATATCATTGACTACAATATTGATCTTATCTTGGGCAGATGTATGAGTTTGTTTCCTATTCTGGCTCGCATCTTGAAGCAATTTATCTGCCGTTTCCTTTGCTATAGCTAAAGCAGCTTGGTTAAGATTACTGAAAACAATAACAATTTTTTGTGACTTTTAACTCAACCAATTCACAATGGTATTACAGAGTATTTTAGGAACAAAAGTGATTTGTAATGCTATTGTAAGTCCATCATAACTTTATATAAATTTAGAGAATAGAGTTGTTTATTCCAAAATACTTTTGATTTCAGTTCTAAATATATTTCAAAGGAACTTTAATTCTCTATAGTCTGATTTTTAATTAGACGAAGCAAACTGACAGCTATAAATGTCACTGTTCTATGAATTTGAACCTTATTTGTTCTATTTATATCGAAAAGTGACATTAGCACCTGTCAGTTTACTTCGTCTAATTAAAAATGAGACTATAGTTCTTAATACTTACCCTTGAATGTACTGTGATATCCGTGTCAACAAATCTTCCAACCCTTCATTTTCCAAGGCGTCCTTGATAATATTTTCGACATCTTCTACAGACACAATTTCCAGTTGTGTCTGTGTCTTCTTAACTACATTGGAACCATCATCTGAGTCGGAATCGTGTGCAGTTTGTTTGGATCTTGAATGTTTTTTCACAGCTTTTGTTTTTGTTTCCCTGCCCTGGGTGCCACCACCACCTTTTCCAGAGGCAGCTTTTCTTCGTCGCTCCTCTCGTCTTTCAGCCTTGTGATCCACATGACTAAATTGTGAAAGCTCAGTTGCCTTGCTGATTTGTTTTTCCATGCAAAATTGTTGATATTTGCCAGACTTCACAACTGCTTCTGCCTTCTGCTGAGTCATGGGCATGCAAGCTTGTTTTAAATTTTCAATGTAGTGATAACTGAAAACTGAGAAACACAGGTAATAATTTATTTCATCTTCTGTATCAGGACTTAATTCTTAACAAAACCTTTGGGTAAGTAAAATTTCCTGAAAATAAACGAACTTGTAAAGAGAAGAATACCCTCTAGGAATTACAATATTAAAAAACGGTAACTACCTGTATTATCAAACAGCATTGTGGATTTTGAGTTTTTCAATAGAGTGTCAAGAACAGTCTCTATGTCTGTATCAGTCAATATTGATGGCAACAAAGACACAACATCCAAATAACTCTTGGATGCTATACATTCTTCAAGAGCAGTTTCTAATTGCAGTTTTATTTGTGAACCAATAACACAACTGCTCAGGAATGTCAATTCCTCATTTGGCAGAATTCGTTTAACATATCCTTTGGGATCTGAGAGCCCCAAACGTGACAAAGCATCATATTCTAAATAGTTATTTTGTTTAAAGAAGCTGATAACCCAATCATTTTGTGATTTGGTATAACAAGATGGCACATATAATGCCCCGGCTTGGCGTCCAGTTAGTACACCAGGAGCATTTAGTTGATCAAACAGAGACAAGAATAAACGGTCTGCCATATTGCAATGATTTACTATGACAGCAATGGGAGTTGGCTTCAGCAAACCCATTAAGGCTCCACGGATCTTTGCCTTTGTTCTTGTGATATACTCTTCAGTGTAGAAAGTTCTAGGCTCAGAAGGGTCTTGCTTTCCAAGAATAATTTTACCCAGATACTTTTCTAAGACATTATGTTGCAATAGCTCTGCTGGTAAATCATACTGCAGAGTTAACTCCCCAGTTGATATTTGCCCCTGCAGTTGCAGTTTCTCATTGATCTCTCTGGCAACTTTTTCTAAATAATAATGAGTGATTAAATATCCAGAGACAAGCTGCACTTCTTTCCTTTTAATAATTTCCGAGACGCTGGCATTGATTTGGTTGAGGTCTACATTTAATTCTTTAGCAAGATCAACAGTGTTTATGCGACCTCCATGTACGTACAGTTCATCTTTTATCTCTTTAACAAGCTGCTGAGGCGTCAGGTACTCCTTACCATCAGTGGTGAATATAACATCTATCAGTTTCAATTCTATCAACTTTGTGACAATCTCAATGCAATTCCTCTCAGACAATCTGTAATCAAACAAAAGTAAAGATTGGTTTTAGGAAATCATTAACGATGACTGCATAATATATTTGAGTTGAAATTGGCTTAATTAGGGAGCTATCATAGGATTTGCTTCAACTTGTCGCTATTAGACATAGTATCATAGAAAACATACAATGTTAGCAGTTTTTAGCAAGTACACTCTCCTCCACTGTTCACTGTATTCCTAATGCTAGTAGGGCTGTAGATATAGGCACATTAGAATTGATTAATTACAGGGTTTCGACATTTCACTAGTGAACACAATGCATCGTTAGTCCATGCATAGTGGACGTAGGTATGCAAAAAGCGTATGTGTGAGACTCAATTCAACATGTCCAGTGGAAGTGGTGGCCTTATATAGGTACCTATATAATAAAATTGTAGTTTTACCTATAGTTCAATTCAATTTTACAATATATGTTACAGGCACCCACTTGTATCTGGTGGGTCCTATAAAAAAATTACCTTTGGGAAGTAGAGCTTAGCTGTGCTTTTTGAAAGTCAGCTGCTAGTCGCTTTATTTCATCCCAATCAGTAGACGGTGCCATTTTTTAAAAATTGGAGGCTCTTATTAATTTTCACATATACTTTTTAACACATATCAATACATAATGCACAATACCAATGCTGCCTACACCTTTATTTTTTTATCAATTACTTTCTTTTAGGAGAACTAATAAATATTTGAGATGAAATGAATAGATTTTCGTTTCGACGTGGTTTCGACTTTCGAATAACTCGCAAAGTGACAGCGACGGACAGATGGAGGACACGTCACGGCACGTCACACAAGTGGTGAATGTGAAACTGTCAGTGTCAGTCAGTCCGACCGTCAGTCAATTTTGTGCTCTTTAGGCCTAGGCATAGATCTAGGCCGCACCGCGAAACCGCAAGTGCGGATAGGTTCATATGATTCCATAGGACACAGATTTAACGCGGTTTTAACAGCGCGGATATAACCGCGGTGTGGCCTAGGCCTTATTGGTCTGTGATTTTCATGAACCTAAATATATACTGGACAGCTAACTGCTACACAAAAAACGAGCCGAGTGAAAGGACCATTGTGGTACCACAGGTGGTACAGTGTGCCTTTCTACTAGGGTGTCCACGAAATAATAAAATCTTGACTGTACAAATAAAAAAAAAATTGCAAACAATGGATAAATAAATAAATATCTTCAGACTAAAACACCAACTGTACGGTCCCAAACTAAGCATCGCTTGTAGGTACTATATGTACCGTGCAATGGACTGGAAGCGATCCTAAACCAGAGCAAATTACGAAAAGGCCATTTCGACGGGAATCGAAACCGCAACCAACCGGTGCAATGAGTCTAGTAGCCTATGCTCAAACAACTACGCCAAGCAGACCACAAAGTCATGAGGTTTTATGGTCACCCTAGCTTGGCAACTTGGAGTGAAAGGGACACGGTCCCACATTGGGCCTCTCACTCGGCTCGTTTCCTATCTACATAATTGTCAAGGTAGGTATACCTTAAAGACCTTGAAAGGTTAATAAAGTTGAATTTCTCTTTAACCAAAAACTCAACTTTATTCTGATTTATATTTCAGTGGAGTACTAAATTTTAGTCTATCCTGTAATTTAAATAAATATGATTTTATTTAGTGTTTAGCACGTGGTACGTGTAGGTAGGTATGGATTTATCATGAACGTAATACCATTGAACGAGGACTGTGGACTACAAACTTTATTTTCCTTTCATTCATTCAAAAATAAACCTTATCTGACGGACTTAACGCCCACGATGCAGGCTTTATAAAAACCGGTCCCAGCCAGATACCTATAACTGCGCCTTCTTTCCCTTTCTAACAGTACAACCTTTCAACCCTTGTGTTGCCAGTTAATATTTATTCGATCACCTTAAACTTGGTACATTTTCATGTTAAGAATAATAAACAATAAAGTCGACTAATGAAATACCAATGGTAAAGTATAAGAATATCCTAAGATTAAAATTTCAAATATAAATAAATATCTGGAAATAAGTACTTACCTTCTTTAATAATTCGCTTGTAATTGTCAGTTCCGTGATGTCTATAGGAATCGTAGCAGAAATAAAATTTAAAACTTGAAACACAGAACGTCAATTTGCGTGACACACGACATTTTCAGCTAATTTTAAATCTAGAGGATTGTGCTGAATTTTCTCATAAAAATGGGTAGAATATGCGTAATGCAAGGGTGTAAAAGCGAATATTATCCGAATTAAGGATTATCTTAACATAGGTAAGTGGGTAACTATGTTTTCCACGTTAAGTACATTTTAGATGTTCGGGTGACATAAATTTCGCTAGTAAAAAGGACTATAATATAAATCTTATTATGTGTCTGTGTTAACTGAGGAATATCGTCCACGGGAACTGTTTGCAGCGATAAAGTCGCGCTTTTCGTTGCCGCACGACTACATCGCTACTTTTTGAAGTCGGTCGCATTTGCAACGCGCGACAGACCACACGCTGGTAAAACGCGACGCTCATGCCGCGTTGTCACGGCTCGCCGGGCTCGCACACGGCGTTCGCGTCGTTCACACGCTCGAGGAACGCGCACGTCTAGGGCCAGATTAACCCTTGTAGGGACACATGTAATTATGTGAGGCGAAGTATAAGGTAAACAAACAAAGTATAAAGAGTGTGAGGGTATGAAAGGCGAGAGAGTTACTACGCGCTGTCCCGACTGAACGGTTGTCGCCCGGGGGTTTACATAGTGGAAATAAATTTACGTTTTTAAATTGGATTTTGGGACTATTTATTTAACTACCATATAATTATTTGAGAACGGACAATAGCCATTGGTGTGAGTGAGTTTTGTGATAAATAAAATAACGACATACGAAGGACGTTAAACCCTTTCAGGCAATGTAATTCTCGGGGCCCCTTTCCTTTACCCTTTTGTTACTTTTTAATAGTACATTACTGCCACGGTCTGTAATGAGTGTGTTGCTGGGCGCGTTGTTGATGGCCGAAAGCGCGGCGCAGCGCAGCTCCAGGCCTCCACAGCGCGGTCAGCATTGCAACCCTTGATGGACAATATAAAATAAAGGCCGAGACCGATGGTTTGTCGATTGAAATTGTTTGCAATTGGGACGACTTTTGACTTTACACTTCCCGATTACTCCTAAGCAATAAAAAATAAAAAAACAATTTTGTCTTTTACAGATCCCAGGCGTGTAAATTGGTTACAACAAATACCTATTGGCTACAGAAAAATTACCCAAAATTCCGTCATATACAGCAAGCATTTTAAGCTGACAGATTATGTCCCTAATTTAACACAACGAGTTTTAAAGGAAAATGCCCTGCCCTCACTGTTCCTTTTCGTTAGCACAAAGGACAATGGGCAAAAATGGTCCAAATGTACACCACTTCCGAGACCTACGTCACTCGATAGACCACTATATACTGAGTAACTTTTGCAAAGGCAGTTCAACAAAATAGGCTGTCAGTAAAAAAAATATGAGTAGTTTAAAAAAATATTTTAATTTTTTTATTTCTCACTTAGTGTTATGTCTTATACATTTTTTTCGAAAGGCAACAATATAAATACACTTTCTAACATTAAATACAAATAAAATAAGCTGTCAGAAAGCAAAAAATGCCGTAAAATATATTTTATTATTATTTTTGTTACCTGATGATAAGTGAAAAAGTAAGGTAACGCATAGAAGGTACCTGCTTATTTATTTTATAGAAGCGCTTGTTGTTCACTTTTCATCAGGTAACAAAAATAATAATAAAAACTTTTCACGGCATTTTTTGCTTTCTGACAGCTTATTTTATTTTTATTTAATGTTAGTAAGAGTATTTATATTGTTGCCTTTCGAAAAAAATGTATAAACATAATACTAATGGTGAAATCATATTATTTTTTTAAACTACCCGTATTTTTTTACTTACAGCTTATTTTGTTAAACTGTCTTTGTAAAAGTTACTCAGTATTTAGTGGTCTATCGGGTTACGTAGGTCTCGTCAGTGGTGGATATTTGGACCAAGTCCCATACAGTTTTGCCCATTGTCCTTTAATTTTGTCTTATGGTCTAATTAGTTAGATATTCTTAGGGTACCGTACCTAATAAGGAAAAAAACTAAACCCTAATATGATAACTTTGTTGTCCGTCTATCTGTCTCTATGTCCGTCTGTCACAACTTGCACAGCCCAAATCAAACATAACATGTTAACAGTAGTAGGTACCTTTTATAGCATAGAAAAAGAGTAAGTATAGGAAAGATAAGTATTGGAAAAACCATAGATATGGAGAGCCTAGACAACGTCCAAGCGTGTGAAGTGTCATGTTACTTTATATTACAAAGTGGCAAAATCTACGATCTTAAATACTATTTTGTAACTTCATTTAGGTTGCCAAGATACAGACAGGCACTCGTGTGGTTTGGCCACCGCAGACTAATTTATTGTACCTACTCATGTTCTTAAGAAAATAAACATCCCTTTCCTTATTTTATTATTTTCCTATCATAACAATCTCGGAACAAAAGCACGTTTTCACTAGATGTCCAAGGGGACGTTCTCAAAATTTCAAAATATTATGGTCACTCTTGTTGGCAAAGGAAACAACGTTCAGTATGGTATCTCGCTGTCGGCTTCACTTTTGCTGCCAAGTCCGCATTCCAGGTGTTAGAGACTTAAAACTTCCTTGGGATTTATGTATTGATTTATATACTTATTATTACATACATGGATGGATAGAGAGAGTATCTCCACCAAAATGACGAGAAAGCGATTATTGTTATTAATCGGTTTCAATAACAATATCTAATACCTACATACATCACTATCAGTCTAGTTTTTTTTCTCTTTGGTTTCTTTCGGTCTTCTATCTATTGTCGTATTGTGGCCGTATGAATAAAGAAAATTGAATTATAAGTAATATTTTGTGATAATTCTAGTGTGTCATCTTTAACAATATATGTATTGATTTAATAATTTATGTCCCATTCATCCCTTATAGCTAGCGACCATAATTCGTGAGCAATAAGTAACAATGGAAGGTGATGGAACAGACACTTCAAACCCGAAATCATTTTCAGGAATACCTGAGGCTGTATTTGTAGTAAGTTTTAATAATTATCTCTATTCTTATCATTTATGTTATTCCTCTTATGTACTGACGGAACAACTACTGTTTTTGATTCCTAACCTATTTTATTTTAGTAGGTATGTATGTATGTCCATGGTTGGTTAAAAATAGCACCTTACAGTTTTTTCATGATTATAAAACAACAATTAATAGTTATTTCCAACTTGCTGTGGTCTCAATGTAAATAACAACAACTCAACTCTGTCAAACGGCCTACTACAAAGACTCTGATTACTTGGAAGATAAATGAGCTTGGGACTGATCGCTCAAATACACTTCGTTAATAGTGTCATTTCAAAGTGTAGCGTCTCTTGCCTTGCTTATTTCGGAGGGAAGCACACTGCAGCTGTTGTTTACCAAAATACATTGTATTAAAATAAGTAAATGGTGATTTAGAAAAAAGCAATGTAAAAAGACAAGCCCGCTGTGTTTCTTGCCGGATCTTCTCAATCGGGGTCGAGTATCCGATCCGGAAGTAGGATTTAAGAAAAAAAATTGTAAAATGACATTTTGTAAGTGCCCAAGTAAGCCTAAACAAAATAAACACTTTGATTTTGAATAATATTACTTTCTGAACTTATTTTCAGGATAATGTTGATGAATTCATGAGCAAACCTGAAAACGCTGGTGGCGTTGATAAAGTTCTAAGATCGCTAGATGAACAACATGCTAAATACAAGCACATGGAGTTATCATTGGCCACTAAACGCAGGCGTTTGAGGCAACAAATACCAGACCTGGCGAGGTCCTTGGAAATGATTGAAAAATTGAAGATTCAAAAAGAAGAAACAGAGACTCAGTTTCTCCTGAGTGATCAAGTATTTGTAAAGGTGAGACATTTTTGCTTTTGTACGCATTTTGCTTGATCTACTTGCATGCAAAAAGAATTATTTATGAATTTGTAACATGAGAACCAAAGCCATTTGCCAATACTGGCACAGTCTAAAGCAGCAAGTGAATTATTAATTATTGTCTGGACATTGTTACTGGTAAATGAATGTAACTTGAATTTATAAAATGAGGTTAAAAGCCATGAACCTATTAATTTTCATGATATTTTTAATTTATTAAAAAAACTAATAATTTAACTGTAAAATAATGGTTCCTATGACATAATAATTTTAATGTCTGGAACACAAGCTGTTTTATTTAATTTACAAAACTAATTTCAGGCCAACATACCTCCTACAGAAAAGGTTTACCTGTGGCTTGGTGCAAATGTTATGCTAGAATACACTCTAGAAGATGCTGAAAAATTGCTCTCATCAAATATGGCCACAGCCAAGAAGAATTTAGCATGTGTAGAACATGATTTAGATTTCTTAAGGTAATAATATCAACAAACATAAAACTGTGTTGCATTAGCATAGTAAAGTACCTAAGTAAATATTTTATTTTTTTAATTATTTCAGGGACCAATGGACAACAACAGAAGTAAATATGGCTAGAGTTTACAACTGGGATGTGAAGAAACGCCAAGCTGCTAAACTGTCAAGTTAATTACTATTTATTGCTTACAATAATAATATCATCCATCATTTTAAGTGCATATTATGCACTTAAAATAATGGGTAGAGAACTGATTTTCTAATAACTAAAATATGTGGTCCACATTTCAGAAGATGCAGCATTATTTTAAATTTAAACGTATTTTTTTAATATCAAATAAAACTAACCAGATAAATCATTAAATTAAATAACCTTAGTAGATAAAATTTTCAAAAGTTAGTCTTTACTTTTTTGATCATAATAATTGTGGTTAGTTTTGGAAAAAACCTTTTGGCTGATCATCAAGCATCAGGATTTTACTATTCGAGATAGATCATGCCCCTGGGGCGCCATAGGCCAAATATCTTTATGCCCCCCACAGTGGTCTATCTATGCCTATAGGACATACACATTGTATTGTAACAATATATGAACAAAAAATAGTCACAAGATGTAGGTATTTTATTTAACTTATGCAATTTTAGTTAATCAGTTTTTTTTTGTCAAAAATATATTTTATATCACCTACATAACGTTAATTAATTTGTAGAACAGATGGTACAGTGGCTGTACTTCTAAACGCTTTGACTAACTACATGCGAAAACGTTGTGTAAAAAAGTTAATTACTATATAAAGTACCTAATTGCTTTCAAGAAATAAACTAGTCTTATTACTTTACCCACGCGCTCACAAAAGCAGACGCCTGTGATTCAGGTCATCAAGTTTCCTCTCGACCGGCCCCTGCCCATAGACCCCTGCCCTTATCCCTAACTGATGGTGGTGACTGCCTGCCTACGTTGATTATAGTCTGATTTTTAATTAGACGAAGTAAACTGACAGGTGCTAATATCACTTTCGATGTAAATAGAACAAATAAGGTTCAAATTCATAGAACAGTGACATTTTTAGCTGTCAGTTTGCTTAGTCTAATTAAAAATCAGACTATACATAATCTTTGCGCTGACTGTCGCAAATGCCTTAGGAGTCAGCGATGGGCGTACTATCCTGGGCTAATAACAAGCGTACTTTAAATTACGATTCTGCGATGGCCTATACAGGGCCAGTGTGTTGTATTCACGGATTTATATTGACGTTCGTGGTTGTATATTATTATTTTTGAAAAATAATCGACTTATTTTCTCACATTCCTAGTCTATGGGCACGTGGACAACACTGTTTGATACATATTTTCTTGTCTGTCAGTCAATGTCAGTGTCAACTATCGTCAAGTCAAGTCAAATCGGTATTTAGCTGTAATTTTTAAGACGAATATCGTATCAATTTTCCAATAAATACTAGAAGGTACAATTTAAAAGCACCGTAAGTGCATAATTTGGACATAACATAGTTATTGAGTAATATAGATCTTGCGGAATTTCCTAATAAATGTTTCGCTTACAGAGTAAACATCCCGTGGTGTACGGCTACGCCCTGTTTTACATCCCAACGAGTATAATTTTGCGTTCAACATAGGCCTATCAGACACTGCCGTTATGGATATGATGGTATCAACATTGCAACAGCAGAGGAATGTAACAGAACAGCTGAGACGGGAAGCAGCTATTAAAAGAATTCCTGTCTCTGTGGCTGTTGCTGACATAGTGAAGTACATCAATGATCACGGTCAGGAGGACTGCCTTCTTATTGGCTTCTCCAGTCAAAAAATCAACCCTTTCCGCGAAAAGAGTTCCTGCACTGTTCTTTAATTATTATAATAACAATAACACCAAGCTACCTTTTTTGGAATTGCTTTAATAGCATTGTCAAGTCAGAATATTCATGATTGTTTAACTTGTGAGTCAACTGTTTTCTTATAAGGAAAGGGTACCTACTTCAGAATTATGTGAAGGAATTGTATTTAATATTTGGCAGTTCATACCTAAAATGTGTAATATTCGATATGATCTAAAAATTCATACCTGATTTAATTAAAATATTGTTTTAATAAATAAAACGAATATCTAATTTATTGTTTTATTTGTGCACTATAACCAAACATATATTACCCAATTCCTCTATTAGAGATTGTTGTTGACTATCAATTCCGAAGATACTGTATTTATTAGGCAGTGGGATCCATGGATCCAGTTATATTCAAGCATCTAATTATACATGCTGTAACAAAACTAAATTTAAAAAATGCAGAAAATATGCATTATTACGCAAATTGTGGACAAATAAATTCTATAATGCTTATTATTTAGTTGTTACGTATAAGTTATTAAATATACATACAAGGTTTTGAAATATTGGTGTTAATTATTCTCACATTACATAAATTATTGTGATACCTACTTACTATGTTTATAAATGTACATCAATAGAATTTGCACATTAATGGTATTTTATTATGTATTTCTATTTAAACTATGCATATGTAATGGTTACATGCTCACCAAATAAAATAAAAAAGTGATTGTGAGTGAAACTACAAGAAGTTGTTGTCATTTTATATGATTTCTTTACTTTGTTTAATAACCATAGTAGGAATAGCCATGCATTAAGGGTATTTTTTGATGAAAATATGTCACATTATGAATACTTACACAGAAATTCAGTAACATATGATGAAACAATTATCTGAACTTAGTTTTAAATCATACTAGCAAAACCCATCTAATTGATAATATGATTGGGTTTTAGTGGGTAATAACATGGTAAATGTAGGTATCTATGTATAAACAGTTTGGGTACTCATACAATTTTTTTGGTTGTACTTACTTTTTTTTCATTACACGTAGACCATCATGCCTATGTTCCTCGAAGGGGAAGGCAGAAGGGCACAGCACTACTAATTATTAATTAAAAAATCATCTTACAATTCCATGATATCCTAGTTTTAAATATTGATGGTTCATACATTTTACTTTCACATTGCGTTTCTGTTAAACCTTCTATGATAATGTTCAAATGGCAACATTATTGTGGCATTAAAATTAAACTCAGAAAAATTATTATAAATATCTTTGTAAATGTTTGAGCAAATTTGGAATTAAAAACCAATATAGGTAATCTTACACTAGGGGTAAAACTATATAAAAAAAATTCGTTTACCAACTATCAGTCTTTTAAATTGATGTTGATTATCAACCATGGCAAATTTTATCTCAAAAGTTTACAAAATATATGAAGAAAAACACAAAAAGGAATAAGTAAGTTTATCAAATTGATGTAGGTATTTGAGAAAATATTTTTCCACACATTTCTTGGAGCCAAATATACAGTGTTTAAAAAATTCTATGCTTTCGCCAAAAGTAATCCAAAACAGATACAATTATAAACCTTACACATGTTGATAAGAGTTGGGGTCGAACACAAGTACGGCCAAACAGTTCAGCTTCAAGTTGTCTCGGCTGGCTCACTTTTCACAAAGTAAAGAACAGTGTTTTTGAGAATGAAATACAAGCTTAAGCTCACTAAAATGTATTGGTACTTATAAATGGTTTCTATGACTTGCTAAGTTGCCACTTCATCCTAGTTTCTGCGCCCCATGACTTAGTCAACATGTATAATGTCCTATAAAAATTATACTTGACTGAACATACAATGGCCTAAATCTTTCTACAATACACTATACTAACGTTTTACATACAAGTCTAAATACAATTACAAACTTTCTTCTTACAGAATGTTATTATATCTTTTAATTTCAGCTCATATTCATAAGACTAGCGTTTTATTATCACTAATGGTATAAGCCAAATATGTTGCTACAAAGACAACATCATTTATAGAACTGTTATACTGTCTTCATATCATAAAGTCAATAATAGATTGCTAATCCTAACAAATTGAATTAGTTTTTGTAGCAACAGAGTTGTTAAATAAAATTATAACTACAAGTTTATAATATAGTGGTATGTGCTCAATTAGACATTATTCATTAAAAGATTTTATATTAATAATAACGACATACTGTACCTATCAGTGTTTAGGTAGAATGCAGAAAAAATATTCAGAAAGCAATCAAAGACCTGAAAAACTTTCTACATAAATAAACAAGGCCATATTAGTTAGCCATTTAAAATTTGTGAAATTCCCAACAAATAAATATTGTGTAGGTAATTTAGTGCAAGTAATAATAAGTATTTGTTGAAAGTACAGAAATACACACACTATTGAGTAGTAATTTTATAGGCTTCCTTTGTAAACTTTTGAGTAGAACCATTACTTAAAATAAATTGAGGGTTACATTCAAATTTATTCATCATAGCTTGGATTAGTCGAGATAAAAAATTAATAATATTAAAAAGTTATTGAATAAATCTATGAAGTTCAATGTTTTCCACATACTTAATAATTGTTATAGTAAAACTAGCAGCTGTATCTATGCATCTCTAAAGGAGAATCTATTATTCAATTCTATGTCTCAAAATTGAAATGTTTCAAAATGGGGCAATCAAGGTATGATGAATAAAATATAACAATAGATTACCATTTAAAATCATCCGTTGGCCTAAACTCTCTCTTGCTTGGGTGGTGACATATCCTCTGAGCCGTTTGATACACTCTGGTGATACAGTTTTAGTAGCTCCATAGCATCATGTGCTTGCCGCTGCTCTAGCAGTATTCTGTAAAAAGTAACATTATTTTAATACATCAACTTGATCATTTAATGATTGACTGAAAGACAACGCACAGCCTAATCTCGGCGTCCCATATGTGTGTTAAATATGGGATTAAAGTGTATTGAAATCTTATAAGGTGTTTATAGTCTATAAATCATCAAATATTGAAATTAAATCGGTACTAGAGTTGACATGCATTCAATTAGGTAACTCTAATATAATGAATTATCTCAAATACAGAATGTGGAATTTAAAAAATAAACATTTGAAATGAAATTGAATAGGTAGTGGGTATGTAAAATTAGGTACTATAGAAATAACTGCTTACTTACCTTCCAGATGCTTCTTTGATGTGTTCTAGGATTATCTTATTATCTCTGTCTGTAACAATGTCGGCAAGGCTATCTGGATCCATATCTGATAAGAGTTCCAAATCTTGACCACCGAGGAGAGAAATATGGCACAAATTATGCTGCAGCCGCCCCACCAAGCTCGCAACCTGCCCCTTGTCACCTAACGCGACGTCATCAGTCTGGTCGAGTGATACTTGGCACTTTGGCATATTAGGTGTCCACTTCTCATTGCCATGTAGAATCATGAGAGAGGTGTCTGGATCCAAAGTTGAAAAGTATTCTTCATCGTCCACTTCTGTACCGTCCGATTCTAAAACCACCGTCAGGTTCTCCGAAGGAAGGCCCAATTTTTCAGGAATTTTGGCCAAAAGATCCTCAAGCGATGAAGCCACTATGCCTTTCTTCTTCTCCCGATTTTGATCACAGATTTTATATGGCTTGCTAATATCGTGCTCCATATTTAATATTTCACTATTTACAATATTCCAGTAATTTAAGTTTATTATTATATAAAACAATTTATCTTTGTATGGTGTAAAATTTGTGATCTTTATTATAATCCAGAAATAAATTCCTAAAAATCGGCTGGTTTTGATTTGACTGACTTCACAAATTGTTAGATTTTTGACATTTTAAAAATATTGCCAGGTTATAAAAACAATACTAACACGACAACTTATAAATTCCTTGATCACGACTGTTTGCGACTGTTACAAAACAGTATTATATTATCATATGACAATAAATTATAATACTATCATAAATACTCTACGATGGTTTAGCACGTAAATCTTAATATTTTTGAAAATACGTCTGCCTCCCACTGGCTCTTGTATATGACTCCCGCCTTGCCACGCGCGGCGGTCGGCCGTTCCGTTATGAAATCTCTACCTTCATAAATCTGTTATACTATGTACGCATCAACCATGAACGTAATACCATTGAACGAGGACTGTGGACTACAAACTTTATTTTCCTTTCATTCATTCAAAAATAAACCTTATCTGACGGACTTAACGCCCACGATGCAGGCTTTATAAAAACCGGTCCCAGCCAGATACCTATAACTGCGCCTTCTTTCCCTTTCTAACAGTACAACCTTTCAACCCTTGTGTTGCCAGTTAATATTTATTCGATCACCTTAAACTTGGTACATTTTCATGTTAAGAATAATAAACAATAAAGTCGATTAATGAAATACCAATGGTAAAGTATAAGAATATCCTAAGATTAAAATTTCAAATATAAATAAATATCTGGAAATAAGTACTTACCTTCTTTAATAATTCGCTTGTAATTGTTAGTTCCGTGATGTCTATAGGAATCGTAGCAGAAATAAAATTAAAAACTTGAAACACAGAACGTCAATTTGCGTGACACACGACATTTTCAGCTAATTTTAAATCTAGAGGATTGTGCTGAATTTTCTCATAAAAATGGGTAGAATATGCGTAATGCAAGGGTGTAAAAGCGAATATTATCCGAATTAAGGATTATCTTAACATAGGTAAGTGGGTAACTATGTTTTCCACGTTAAGTACATTTTAGATGTTCGGGTGACATAAATTTCGCTAGTAAAAAGGACTATAATATAAATCTTATTATGTGTCTGTGTTAACTGAGGAATATCGTCCACGGGAACTGTTTGCAGCGATAAAGTCGCGCTTTTCGTTGCCGCACGACTACATCGCTACTTTTTGAAGTCGGTCGCATTTGCAACGCGCGACAGACCACACGCTGGTAAAACGCGACGCTCATGCCGCGTTGTCACGGCTCGCCGGGCTCGCACACGGCGTTCGCGTCGTTCACACGCTCGAGGAACGCGCACGTCTAGGGCCAGATTAACCCTTGTAGGGACACATGTAATTATGTGAGGCGAAGTATAAGGTAAACAAACAAAGTATAAAGAGTGTGAGGGTATGAAAGGCGAGAGAGTTACTACGCGCTGTCCCGACTGAACGGTTGTCGCCCGGGGGTTTACATAGTGGAAATAAATTTACGTTTTTAAATTGGATTTTGGGACTATTTATTTAACTACCATATAATTATTTGAGAACGGACAATAGCCATTGGTGTGAGTGAGTTTTGTGATAAATAAAATAACGACATACGAAGGACGTTAAACCCTTTCAGGCAATGTAATTCTCGGGGCCCCTTTCCTTTACCCTTTTGTTACTTTTTAATAGTACATTACTGCCACGGTCTGTAATGAGTGTGTTGCTGGGCGCGTTGTTGATGGCCGAAAGCGCGGCGCAGCGCAGCTCCAGGCCTCCACAGCGCGGTCAGCATTGCAACCCTTGATGGACAATATAAAATAAAGGCCGAGACCGATGGTTTGTCGATTGAAATTGTTTGCAATTGGGACGACTTTTGACTTTACACTTCCCGATTACTCCTAAGCAATAAAAAACAAAAAAACTATTTTGTCTTTTACAGACCCCAGGCGTGTAAATTGGTTACAACAAATACCTATTGGCTACAGAAAAATTACCCAAAATTCCGTCATATACAGCAAGCATTTTAAGCCGACAGATTATGTCCCTAATTTAACACAACGAGTTTTAAAGGAAAATGCCCTGCCCTCACTGTTCCTTTTCGTTAGCACAAAGGACAATGGGCAAAAATGGTCCAAATGTACACCACTTCCGAGACCTACGTCACTCGATAGACCACTATATACTGAGTAACTTTTGCAAAGGCAGTTCAACAAAAAAGGCTGTCAGTAAAAAAAATATGAGTAGTTTAAAAAAATATTTTAATTTTTTTATTTCACACTTAGTGTTATGTCTTATACATTTTTTTCGAAAGGCAACAATATAAATACACTTTCTAACATTAAATACAAATAAAATAAGCTGTCAGAAAGCAAAAAATGCCGTAAAATATATTTTATTATTATTTTTGTTACCTGATGATAAGTGAAAAAGTAAGGTAACGCATAGAAGGTACCTGCTTATTTATTTTATAGAAGCGCTTGTTGTTCACTTTTCATCAGGTAACAAAAATAATAATAAAAACTTTTCACGGCATTTTTTGCTTTCTGACAGCTTATTTTATTTTTATTTAATGTTAGTAAGAGTATTTATATTGTTGCCTTTCGAAAAAAATGTATAAACATAATACTAATGGTGAAATCATATTATTTTTTTGAACTACCCGTATTTTTTTACTTACAGCTTATTTTGTTGAACTGTCTTTGTAAAAGTTACTCAGTATTTAGTGGTCTATCGGGTTACGTAGGTCTCGTCAGTGGTGGATATTTGGACCAAGTCCCATACAATTTTGCCCATTGTCCTTTAATTTTGTCTTATGGTCTAATTAGTTGGATATTCTTAGGGTACCGTACCTAATAAGGAAAAAAAACTAAACCCTAATATGATCACTTTGTTGTCCTTCTGTCTGTCTCTATGTCCGTCTGTCACAACTTGCACAGCCCAAATCAAACATAACATGTTAACAGTAGTAGGTACCTTTTATAGCATAGAAAAAGAGTAAGTATAGGAAAGATAAGTATAGGAAAAACCATAGATATGGAGAGCCTAGAAAACGTCCAAGCGTGTGAAGTGTCATGTTACTTTATATCACAAAGTGGCAAAATACTATTTTGTATCTCCATTTGGGTTGCCAAGATACAGACAGGCACTCGCGTAGTTTGGCCACCGCAGACTAATTTATTGTACCTACTCATGTTTTTATGAAAATAAACATCCTTTTGCCTTATTTTCTTATTATTTTCCTATCATAACAATCTTGGAACAATATAACGTTTTCACCAGATAGCCATGGGGACGTTCTCCAAATGTCAAAATATTATGGTCACTCTTGTTGGCAAAGGAAACAACGTTCAGTGTGGTATATCGCTGTCGGCTTCACTTTTGCTGGCAAGTCATCATTCCAGGTGTTAGAGACTTAAAACTTCCTTGGATACCTATAACTGCGCCTTCTTTCCCTTTCTAAAAGTACAACCTTTCATCCCTTGTGTTGCCAGTTAATATTTATTCGATCACCTTAAACTTGGTACATTTTCATGTTAAGAATAATAAACAATAAAGTCGATTAATGAAATACCTATGGTAAAGTATAAGAATATCCTAAGATTAAAATTTCAAATATAAATAAATATCTGGAAATAAGTATCCTTCTTTAATAATTCGCTTGTAATTGTCAGTTCCGTGATGTCTATAGGAATCGTAGCAGAAATAAAATTAAAAACTTGAAACACAGAACGTCAATTTGCGTGACACACGACATTTTCAGCTAATTTTAAATCTAGAGGATTGTGCTGAATTTTCTCATAAAAATGGGTAGAATATGCGTAATGCAAGGGTGTAAAAGCGAATATTATCCGAATTAAGGATTATCTTAACATAGGTAAGTGGGTAACTATGTTTTCCACGTTAAGTACATTTTAGATGTTCGGGTGACATAAATTTCGCTAGTAAAAAGGACTATAATATAAATCTTATTATGTGTCTGTGTTAACTGAGGAATATCGTCCACGGGAACTGTTTGCAGCGATAAAGTCGCGCTTTTCGTTGCCGCACGACTACATCGCTACTTTTTGAAGTCGGTCGCATTTGCAACGCGCGACAGACCACACGCTGGTAAAACGCGACGCTCATGCCGCGTTGTCACGGCTCGCCGGGCTCGCACACGGCGTTCGCGTCGTTCACACGCTCGAGGAACGCGCACGTCTAGGGCCAGATTAACCCTTGTAGGGACACATGTAATTATGTGAGGCGAAGTATAAGGTAAACAAACAAAGTATAAAGAGTGTGAGGGTATGAAAGGCGAGAGAGTTACTACGCGCTGTCCCGACTGAACGGTTGTCGCCCGGGGGTTTACATAGTGGAAATAAATTTACGTTTTTAAATTGGATTTTGGGACTATTTATTTAACTACCATATAATTATTTGAGAACGGACAATAGCCATTGGTGTGAGTGAGTTTTGTGATAAATAAAATAACGACATACGAAGGACGTTAAACCCTTTCAGGCAATGTAATTCTCGGGGCCCCTTTCCTTTACCCTTTTGTTACTTTTTAATAGTACATTACTGCCACGGTCTGTAATGAGTGTGTTGCTGGGCGCGTTGTTGATGGCCGAAAGCGCGGCGCAGCGCAGCTCCAGGCCTCCACAGCGCGGTCAGCATTGCAACCCTTGATGGACAATATAAAATAAAGGCCGAGACCGATGGTTTGTCGATTGAAATTGTTTGCAATTGGGACGACTTTTGACTTTACACTTCCCGATTACTCCTAAGCAATAAAAAACAAAAAAACTATTTTGTCTTTTACAGACCCCAGGCGTGTAAATTGGTTACAACAAATACCTATTGGCTACAGAAAAATTACCCAAAATTCCGTCATATACAGCAAGCATTTTAAGCCGACAGATTATGTCCCTAATTTAACACAACGAGTTTTAAAGGAAAATGCCCTGCCCTCACTGTTCCTTTTCGTTAGCACAAAGGACAATGGGCAAAAATGGTCCAAATGTACACCACTTCCGAGACCTACGTCACTCGATAGACCACTATATACTGAGTAACTTTTGCAAAGGCAGTTCAACAAAAAAGGCTGTCAGTAAAAAAAATATGAGTAGTTTAAAAAAATATTTTAATTTTTTTATTTCACACTTAGTGTTATGTCTTATACATTTTTTTCGAAAGGCAACAATATAAATACACTTTCTAACATTAAATACAAATAAAATAAGCTGTCAGAAAGCAAAAAATGCCGTAAAATATATTTTATTATTATTTTTGTTACCTGATGATAAGTGAAAAAGTAAGGTAACGCATAGAAGGTACCTGCTTATTTATTTTATAGAAGCGCTTGTTGTTCACTTTTCATCAGGTAACAAAAATAATAATAAAAACTTTTCACGGCATTTTTTGCTTTCTGACAGCTTATTTTATTTTTATTTAATGTTAGTAAGAGTATTTATATTGTTGCCTTTCGAAAAAAATGTATAAACATAATACTAATGGTGAAATCATATTATTTTTTTGAACTACCCGTATTTTTTTACTTACAGCTTATTTTGTTGAACTGTCTTTGTAAAAGTTACTCAGTATTTAGTGGTCTATCGGGTTACGTAGGTCTCGTCAGTGGTGGATATTTGGACCAAGTCCCATACAATTTTGCCCATTGTCCTTTAATTTTGTCTTATGGTCTAATTAGTTGGATATTCTTAGGGTACCGTACCTAATAAGGAAAAAAAACTAAACCCTAATATGATCACTTTGTTGTCCTTCTGTCTGTCTCTATGTCCGTCTGTCACAACTTGCACAGCCCAAATCAAACATAACATGTTAACAGTAGTAGGTACCTTTTATAGCATAGAAAAAGAGTAAGTATAGGAAAGATAAGTATAGGAAAAACCATAGATATGGAGAGCCTAGAAAACGTCCAAGCGTGTGAAGTGTCATGTTACTTTATATCACAAAGTGGCAAAATACTATTTTGTATCTCCATTTGGGTTGCCAAGATACAGACAGGCACTCGCGTAGTTTGGCCACCGCAGACTAATTTATTGTACCTACTCATGTTTTTATGAAAATAAACATCCTTTTGCCTTATTTTCTTATTATTTTCCTATCATAACAATCTTGGAACAATATAACGTTTTCACCAGATAGCCATGGGGACGTTCTCCAAATGTCAAAATATTATGGTCACTCTTGTTGGCAAAGGAAACAACGTTCAGTGTGGTATATCGCTGTCGGCTTCACTTTTGCTGGCAAGTCATCATTCCAGGTGTTAGAGACTTAAAACTTCCTTGGATACCTATAACTGCGCCTTCTTTCCCTTTCTAAAAGTACAACCTTTCATCCCTTGTGTTGCCAGTTAATATTTATTCGATCACCTTAAACTTGGTACATTTTCATGTTAAGAATAATAAACAATAAAGTCGATTAATGAAATACCTATGGTAAAGTATAAGAATATCCTAAGATTAAAATTTCAAATATAAATAAATATCTGGAAATAAGTATCCTTCTTTAATAATTCGCTTGTAATTGTCAGTTCCGTGATGTCTATAGGAATCGTAGCAGAAATAAAATTAAAAACTTGAAACACAGAACGTCAATTTGCGTGACACACGACATTTTCAGCTAATTTTAAATCTAGAGGATTGTGCTGAATTTTCTCATAAAAATGGGTAGAATATGCGTAATGCAAGGGTGTAAAAGCGAATATTATCCGAATTAAGGATTATCTTAACATAGGTAAGTGGGTAACTATGTTTTCCACGTTAAGTACATTTTAGATGTTCGGGTGACATAAATTTCGCTAGTAAAAAGGACTATAATATAAATCTTATTATGTGTCTGTGTTAACTGAGGAATATCGTCCACGGGAACTGTTTGCAGCGATAAAGTCGCGCTTTTCGTTGCCGCACGACTACATCGCTACTTTTTGAAGTCGGTCGCATTTGCAACGCGCGACAGACCACACGCTGGTAAAACGCGACGCTCATGCCGCGTTGTCACGGCTCGCCGGGCTCGCACACGGCGTTCGCGTCGTTCACACGCTCGAGGAACGCGCACGTCTAGGGCCAGATTAACCCTTGTAGGGACACATGTAATTATGTGAGGCGAAGTATAAGGTAAACAAACAAAGTATAAAGAGTGTGAGGGTATGAAAGGCGAGAGAGTTACTACGCGCTGTCCCGACTGAACGGTTGTCGCCCGGGGGTTTACATAGTGGAAATAAATTTACGTTTTTAAATTGGATTTTGGGACTATTTATTTAACTACCATATAATTATTTGAGAACGGACAATAGCCATTGGTGTGAGTGAGTTTTGTGATAAATAAAATAACGACATACGAAGGACGTTAAACCCTTTCAGGCAATGTAATTCTCGGGGCCCCTTTCCTTTACCCTTTTGTTACTTTTTAATAGTACATTACTGCCACGGTCTGTAATGAGTGTGTTGCTGGGCGCGTTGTTGATGGCCGAAAGCGCGGCGCAGCGCAGCTCCAGGCCTCCACAGCGCGGTCAGCATTGCAACCCTTGATGGACAATATAAAATAAAGGCCGAGACCGATGGTTTGTCGATTGAAATTGTTTGCAATTGGGACGACTTTTGACTTTACACTTCCCGATTACTCCTAAGCAATAAAAAACAAAAAAACTATTTTGTCTTTTACAGACCCCAGGCGTGTAAATTGGTTACAACAAATACCTATTGGCTACAGAAAAATTACCCAAAATTCCGTCATATACAGCAAGCATTTTAAGCCGACAGATTATGTCCCTAATTTAACACAACGAGTTTTAAAGGAAAATGCCCTGCCCTCACTGTTCCTTTTCGTTAGCACAAAGGACAATGGGCAAAAATGGTCCAAATGTACACCACTTCCGAGACCTACGTCACTCGATAGACCACTATATACTGAGTAACTTTTGCAAAGGCAGTTCAACAAAAAAGGCTGTCAGTAAAAAAAATATGAGTAGTTTAAAAAAATATTTTAATTTTTTTATTTCACACTTAGTGTTATGTCTTATACATTTTTTTCGAAAGGCAACAATATAAATACACTTTCTAACATTAAATACAAATAAAATAAGCTGTCAGAAAGCAAAAAATGCCGTAAAATATATTTTATTATTATTTTTGTTACCTGATGATAAGTGAAAAAGTAAGGTAACGCATAGAAGGTACCTGCTTATTTATTTTATAGAAGCGCTTGTTGTTCACTTTTCATCAGGTAACAAAAATAATAATAAAAACTTTTCACGGCATTTTTTGCTTTCTGACAGCTTATTTTATTTTTATTTAATGTTAGTAAGAGTATTTATATTGTTGCCTTTCGAAAAAAATGTATAAACATAATACTAATGGTGAAATCATATTATTTTTTTGAACTACCCGTATTTTTTTACTTACAGCTTATTTTGTTGAACTGTCTTTGTAAAAGTTACTCAGTATTTAGTGGTCTATCGGGTTACGTAGGTCTCGTCAGTGGTGGATATTTGGACCAAGTCCCATACAATTTTGCCCATTGTCCTTTAATTTTGTCTTATGGTCTAATTAGTTGGATATTCTTAGGGTACCGTACCTAATAAGGAAAAAAAACTAAACCCTAATATGATCACTTTGTTGTCCTTCTGTCTGTCTCTATGTCCGTCTGTCACAACTTGCACAGCCCAAATCAAACATAACATGTTAACAGTAGTAGGTACCTTTTATAGCATAGAAAAAGAGTAAGTATAGGAAAGATAAGTATAGGAAAAACCATAGATATGGAGAGCCTAGAAAACGTCCAAGCGTGTGAAGTGTCATGTTACTTTATATCACAAAGTGGCAAAATACTATTTTGTATCTCCATTTGGGTTGCCAAGATACAGACAGGCACTCGCGTAGTTTGGCCACCGCAGACTAATTTATTGTACCTACTCATGTTTTTATGAAAATAAACATCCTTTTGCCTTATTTTCTTATTATTTTCCTATCATAACAATCTTGGAACAATATAACGTTTTCACCAGATAGCCATGGGGACGTTCTCCAAATGTCAAAATATTATGGTCACTCTTGTTGGCAAAGGAAACAACGTTCAGTGTGGTATATCGCTGTCGGCTTCACTTTTGCTGGCAAGTCATCATTCCAGGTGTTAGAGACTTAAAACTTCCTTGGATACCTATAACTGCGCCTTCTTTCCCTTTCTAAAAGTACAACCTTTCATCCCTTGTGTTGCCAGTTAATATTTATTCGATCACCTTAAACTTGGTACATTTTCATGTTAAGAATAATAAACAATAAAGTCGATTAATGAAATACCTATGGTAAAGTATAAGAATATCCTAAGATTAAAATTTCAAATATAAATAAATATCTGGAAATAAGTATCCTTCTTTAATAATTCGCTTGTAATTGTCAGTTCCGTGATGTCTATAGGAATCGTAGCAGAAATAAAATTAAAAACTTGAAACACAGAACGTCAATTTGCGTGACACACGACATTTTCAGCTAATTTTAAATCTAGAGGATTTTGCTGAATTTTCTCATAAAAATGGGTAGAATATGCGTAATGGAAGGGTGTAAAAGCGAATATTATCCGAATTAAGGATTATCTTAACATAGGTAAGTGGGTAACTATGTTTTCCACGTTAAGTACATTTTAGATGTTCGGGTGACATAAATTTCGCTAGTAAAAAGGACTATAATATAAATCTTATTATGTGTCTGTGTTAACTGACGAATATCGTCCACGGGAACTGTTTGCAGCGATAAAGTCGCGCTTTTCGTTGCCGCACGACTACATCGCTACTTTTTGAAGTCGGTCGCATTTGCAACGCGCGACAGACCACACGCTGGTAAAACGCGACGCTCACGCCGCGTTGTCACGGCTCGCCGGGCTCGCACACGGCGTTCGCGTCGTTCACACGCTCGAGGAACGCGCACGTCTAGGGCCAGATTAACCCTTTCAGGCAATGTAATTCTCGGGGCCCCTTTCCTTTACCCTTTTGTTACTTTTTAATAGTACATTACTGCCACGGTCTGTAATGAGTGTGTTGCTGGGCGCGTTGTTGATGGCCGAAAGCGCGGCGCAGCGCAGCTCCAGGGCTCCACAGCGCGGTCAGCATTGCAACCCTTGATGGACAATATAAAATAAAGGCCGAGACCGATGGTTTGTCGATTGAAATTGTTTGAAATCGGGACGACTTTTGACTTTACACTTCCCGATTACTCCTAAGCAATAAAAAACAAAAAAACAATTTTGTCTTTTACAGATCCCAGGCGTGTAAATTGGTTACAACAAATACCTATTGGCTACAGAAAAATTACCCAAAATTCCGTCATATGCAGCAAGCATTTTAAGCCGACAGATTATGTCCCTAATTTAACACAAGGAGTTTTAAAAGAAAATGCCCTGCCCTCACTGTTCCTTTTCGTTAGCACAAAGGACAATGGGCAAAAATGGTCCAAATGTCCAACACTTCCGAGACCTACGTCACTCGATAGACCACTACATACTGAGTAACTTTTGCAAAGGCAGTTCAACAAAATAGGTTGTCATTAAAAAATGAGTAGTTTAAAAGAATATACAGGGTGTCCCAAAACTTTGCCACATGGAGGGGAAGTACCTTAAATATTGTAGATAGAGAATTTTACTGAATGAAGACTTCATTTTTATTTTAAAAACAATACGAACTGCATTCAGAGATTTTTGAAAACTCGCTTGCCACACTCGGGAACAACCGGCTAAAATCCGAAAAAATAACAACCTGTACTTTTATGGCATCAATCGATAGGATCAATCACAAGGATCAAATCACTCTAACAAACATGGGAAATTAAATGAAAGGAAAACCGTGATATCTTAACTTATAAGAATTAAAATAAGTGAAAATTAAAATAAGTAACGATTTTATGGGTTCCCTTTCATTTAATTTACTATGTTTCTTAAAGAGATTTTATCCTTATGATTGACCCTATCGATTGATGCTATAAAAGTACAGGATGTTTTTATTCGGATTTGAGCCGGATCGATTCCCGAGTGTGGCAAGCGAGTTTTCAAAATGAAAGGAAACAATAAAATCTTCACTAATTTTATTTGAACTAATAAAAAATGGTAAACTTACTAATTTGTTGCTCGAAATTAGCTCCATTTTTTGTGGATACACTTTATCTTTGAATTCATGAATTTATAAGTTTAGATTTCATGGTTTTCCTTTCATTTAATTTGCGATGTTTGTTAGAGAGATTTGGTTCTTATCATTGATCCTATCGATTGATGCCATAAAAGAACAGGTTGTTATTTTTTCGGATTTTAGCCGGTTCGATTCCCGAGTATGGCAAGCGAGTTTTCAGAAATCTTTGAATGCAGTTCGTATTGTTTTTAAAATAAAAATGAAGTCTTCATTCAGTAAAATTCTCTATCTACAATATTTAAGGTACTTCCCCTCCATGTGGCAAAGTTTTGGGACACCCTGTATATATTTTTTTTATTTCACACTTAGTGTTATGTCTTATATATTTTTTTCGAAAGGCAACAATATAAATACACTTTCTAACATTAAATAAAAATAAAAAAAGCTGTCAGAAAGCAAAAAATGCCGTGAAACATATTTTATTATTATTATTGTTACCTGATGATAAGTGAAAAAGTAAGGTAACGCATAGAAGGTACCTGCTTATTTATTTTATAGAAGCGCAACATCAGAAAATACGTAAGAATGCTGCTGTTGTTGTTGTTGTTCACTTTTCATCAGGTAACAAAAATAATAATAAAATATTTTTCACGGCATTTTTTGCTTTCTGACAGCTTATTTTATTTTTATTTAATGTTAGTAAGAGTATTTGTATTGTTGCCTTTCGAAAAAAATGTATAAACATAATACTAAGGGTGAAATAAAAAAAAATAGTTTTTTAAACTACCCTTTATTTTTTTTACTGACAGCTTATTTTGTTGATCTGTCTTTGTAAAAGTTACTCAGTATTTAGTGGTCTATCGGGTTACGTAGGTCTCGTCAGTGGTGTATATTTGGACCAAGTCCCATACAATTTTGCCCATTGTCCTTTAATTTTGTCTTATGGTCTAATTAGTTGGATATTCTTAGGGTACCGTACCTAATAAGGAAAAAAAACTAAACCCTAATATGATCACTTTTTTGTCCGTCTATCTGTCTCTATGTCCGTCTGTCACAACTTGCACAGCCCAAATCAAACATAACATGTTAACAGTAGTAGGTACCTTTTATAGCATAGAAAAAGAGTAAGTATAGGAAAGATAAGTATAGGAAAAACCATAGATATGGAGAGCCTAGACAACGTCCAAGCGTGTGAAGTGTCATGTTACTTTATATTACAAAGTGGCAAAATCTACGATCTTAAATACTATTTTGTAACTTCATTTAGGTTGCCAAGATACAGACAGGCACTCGTGTGGTTTGGCCACCGCAGACTAATTTATTGTACCTACTCATGTTCTTAAGAAAATAAACATCCTTTTCCTTATTTTATTATTTTCCTATCATAACAATCTCGGAACAAAAGCACGTTTTCACTAGATGTCCATGGGAACGTTCTCAAAATTTCAAAATATTATGGTCACTCTTGTTGGCAAAGGAAACAACGTTCAGTATGGTATCTCGCTGTCGGCTTCACTTTTGCTGCCAAGTCCGCATTCCAGGTGTTAGAGACTTAAAACTTCCTTGGCATCAACAATGCCTGTCTGTTCTGTTTACTACCATATCTATTATCATTATACCAACTATACATTTTCTACCAGCATACGATAGGTATCACCGCCGCCGCGCAGTGAGTCTGACCGTTATACAATCTATTTCAAAGATAACTTATAGGTGGTAGTGGGTTCTTATCACCGACCACCACTTATTCCACTATGCCCACCACTTATCGTAGTATCCTACGCAAGACAAGACCTCATGAGTACCTACCTACCACATGGCACACCACGACGCCAACTAGCTAGGTGTCGTAAAGTACCAGCTTTAATAGGTACATTCAATAAGATGAGCCGATGTTTTATGACAGTTGTTATAAATGAGTAAACTTATTTGCCCGCCTTTTTAGGCATATCTACCTACTTACGAAGTACCTAATGTATCAACCTACTTGTTAAAAGTTCTTACTATTGGTACCTACCCTGACTATACCTATTTTTGAAGGTACAAACGTACTGTTGCCAGATTCATGTAATAAAAACCGCAACGATATCGTAGCGACTATAGTCGTTGATAGGCTTTTCGTCATGGCAACAAGTCCATGGTATTTAGCACTATTCTCCATAGAAATATATTAGATATACAATAATAAAAATGCAAATAAACGAAAAACGATTGCCAGGTAATACAAGGGCGGTCGTGGGGTCACGTTCGGTCAGAGCGCGGCGCGACGCGTAGAGATCAATATACCCTCCCCTACTAGACTCATCCCCGTGACTCTACCCGATGCAATTTGCAACTCAAGTCTCTTCGTATCAGAGCTATTTTTCAATAACACGTGTTTTAGTATAGGTAACTCTAACTACATTTTTAGTCCAACACCTCCATGAGTTTGATAAGTTTGTCGCCCTTGTCTGCTTGCGTCGAAGATCAGCCATCGTCCATCTGTTAGCGATCCTCTGGCCGAAATACAATTATTTACTTTCGAGAAAGAATTGATGAAGACAATATCAATGATCAGTGAATTTTAATCGGTAAAGAATTAGGAGACTTGGGGCGCAGGACCGGATGAACCAAGCGCAGCGCGATTTGATTAGTAAGCTACTATACGCGAGGTGGTTGGACGGATGGATGAATACGTCTATTTTTTTTTTTCAATCAATTTTCATCCCTTCATCATCCAGACAAATATGAAAATTAACCAATTACTAGGCGTGAGCGTTATTTCACGTCACCGGTTACATTAACTGGTTACGAGCTAATTCACCGAATCACTGTTTACGCGACGAACGAGTAACTGGTGATTTTTGTAACAGGTTATTTAGCTGTAGCTCGAACTACATCATAGGTATTATGTCACCGGTCACCCATATACATCTAAAAGTAACAAATAACAATGTTTGTATTTTTGTATATAAGTAGCTAGTAGTGATGAAAGGGTTACAAAAATAACCAGTTACAAAAATCACCTATTAAATAACCGGTGACGCCCTCGACGTAACCGGTTACGTTACGTTTCGTGAAATAATGACACACGTCTACCAATTACCTACCTCCTCGTTTTCCACAAGCAACCGAATAGGTAGCCTACATTATAAGAGAAATGGCTATAGCTAAAAGACGTGAGCGAAGTGAGCTTTCCTCCGGTTATTTGACTGTCTAAATGAGTTTTCCCAAATTCCGGACTATAAAGTGGGTAGTTTAGGGAAGCTCTTCCACTTCTTTAAGTGGCAGATTTAACCAATAATATCGTCTAACCTATGGCCAAATTTAAAGTACCTAACTTATTCATTCTGTGACCTAATTGCCAATAATAGTTACGGCACAGAATAGATAGTACGAACGGTAAATAGTTTCGTTGTCTTTGTTAATTAGGAGTTTTTATACTTACGAACGACCAAGACCATGATCTGAAACAATCAAATTTTAACATTTGGTTACGCGAAATAGTAAAATACCGCAAGCTTGCTGGATTTCTTGCATGGTTATCATACAAATTCATTTGGGTACATATAACCTCCTATATACCTTCGAATTATCATTTTATTTAGACCTACAGGGCCCAAATTCTGCTTATTTACCTACAACCAATTGAAAAACATTGGTCATCTTCATGAGTATTCTTCATCGGTAATTACTTAACGGTCGAGATTGTGTCGGTCAATTAGCAGACTTGAGGCCACTCACTCCCAGGAAATAGACTCGTAATTTTAGTGCAATTATCAAAGCAAACTAGAAGGTACCATAGTTGTACCTGTTACCTAAATAGGTACCTACCTACCTATCTACAGTGGGTTAAAATCCAATAGGCAAAAAGGTCATCTTTCGCATAAACAATATCTTGTACTGGGAGACTTATCTACATAATAAGTCGGTAAGTTGATCAAAGAACAATATTCGCACCCTCCTTTTTTCAATTGGTAAAGAGCAACACTTTTGTTGGATAAACAATTCATGAACAAAGCGAACAAAGCGATTACCATGTGCATTATTAAAAGGAGGAGGCGCCTCGTTGACCGACCAACAGACAACGCATCTGCACTAGGCACTGAAATAAATATTGCTCACTAGACCCCAAATAGGAGTAGGTATAGCACTAGAGCAGTATAGGTCCGCAATCCGTAGTGCTTTACAACTGGTCTTCCATCAGTTGTAACGGTATTACTTTTATCTCCCGGTTTGCAACGGACGGAAGTAGATAATCGTCTTTTAGTTCCTCTCACCCTTTCTTTTGATTAAATTCGTGCGGATTCCAAGGCAACGTAGCTTTTCTCCGGGAGTGACTTAAAAGTAGGTACTATTATAACTATTATTAATATTTTTGAGTTCGCTTAAGAAACCGCTACCGTTTTCATGACTTAGTCACGGCAAAGGCTGTCCGCTATCGATACTAACTGCTTTGAGATTAGTCATCGCATCCATCACAGCGAGGCGGGGCGTTGTTTCGCAAATCAATCATGTGACCACCGACCAGCCATTGTTATACCTACCAAATAATTACCTACGAATCAAAGAGAACGTCAACACTTCAGTTTATAATCACCAATTACAATAGGCGGTTGGGCGTCCTTCGTTCAATTTATCGTTAAAATTGCTTTGGCCACAGCTTTGCCCCACAATTAGACCGATTTCGTCGAAGGCTTGAAAATTACCTTTTGTCTAATAAAGCATGATGCTATTTCTAGGGTTGTCTCAATCGAGTTAAATGTGTTGTCGCGGTTTGTCAGACTTGTCGTAGCAAGTGTTGATTGCAATTTCAGAAATAATGTTCCTAGCTGTATCAAACACTGTGGAAAGCGGTCCTTTTAAGTACCTATATGAGCAGGTAACTGAACTGCCACGTTTAGTTGAATTTCAATTTACCAAATGGACTATTTCGTGTATATTTTATGTCCTACTTAAGGAATACTCGAGCGTGAAGTACACTTATAAATAAAACGGTAAGCAGGCAATAAGTAGATGTCCGCGGTCTCATCTCATTCAAGATAGAGATACAGTTTCATTCGCTTTTCAAATTCATGTTTGATCGGAAATTTTGTCGACAATGTTCCTACTACTACTGCTATTACATACATCGCACTATATTTTAACAGGACTATCATTGAATGACATACAACGTGGGACCAGTGGGACATTTTATTCAGCGAAGTAGCAAAATTTAGCGGGGTCATATTTCTCAATGACATTGTATAGCCACTCTCAGGTGGGCGGGCGGGGCGGGGCGGTCTCGGCGGTGTAATGTAAAGTCGGTAAAGTCTGGTCGACATGGTAACTGCATCAACAGAACATCTAGCTGCGATGTCCGGATGTCGTAATCCGCAACTGGAAACTGACGTACATGGAACGTAAACACTCTGTATAATAACCGCTTTGCAAATGGGATTACCGCGAGCGAGTGTGTAGATTGCACGTTGTATGTAGGTTTAATCGAGTTATTTGTAATGTGGATGTAGTAGAACCTATATTCCGATTTAACCGCGACAGCTTAACATAATCGCGGTGAACATAAATTACTTACCTCGAAGTTGAATGCCCTCCACAGGTCTCGTCTCTCCAGTGGAATTCAGGCCATCATCGGAATAGGTTATTGTGGGTCATTGACCGAATACCAATATTCGAAATACCTATTTGCTTGATGATCCTGCTTAACGATCGTTGACGAAAGAAAACATAATAGTAGCATTGATTGAGTATTTCACGTTTCCACGTTAGCTATGCTCATAAGCTAGAAATATGTAACAAAAAAATCCCCTGAGGTTCTAAATTTATCCGATATTTCTTTGGTGCCACTTTTGTTGAATGTATGTTGTGTGTGGACGTGCCTTTGGCTGCAGCCCATATGACCTTTGTAGCTCGGTATTCGGGTCGAGGTCGCGCTTCTGATCCCAGGTGCCCACCGGCACATTACCGCCGTCACTGAAGTAGTACAATTTACCACCACACCACAAACGCCCGGCTTGCATCGGAAACCGATACGGAACGAATTAAACTAAATTAAGATTAATAGTGCAGAGTGATACAGTCATATACCACCTTTTAGTGTAGATATACCTATCTCGTGTTGCGGAATTAACGAATATAGGGGCGCACGAGGACACCAATGGTAGCGCCACCAGTCGCTCCACCAACAAAATGTATAGAGCTGTATGGAGGATATCGCACCTGGTGTCCGCTTGGTAGCGCAACCAATTCGGTGTCGGCTACCGAATTACCCACTGGTGGCGCCACCATGGTTGCCTCGTGCGATATCGCGATAGGTGAAGTTCAGAAATAGGTTGACGAGAGACGTTCGACGGTCATTAATCTTTGTTATGTACGTGCTTATGACGCGCCTTTGAGGGAAAATTTTACGTGGAGGCGACGTTACAAGCTGGTCCATTGTTACCTCGGTTTTGCCTGAACTATAGACACCGATCTACTTATTGTTAGATAACGAACAATAACTCGGTTTAATAACATTTGGGTCAAAAATAGAAAAGTCATCATCATTAATTTTAGAACTTCAACAATACCTCTCTGCTAAAACAATTAGGTAGGTAGGTACTATGGATCCAAAACTGGAACATTTTATTAAAAACTTAGTATGATCGGCCTAATTAAAAGTTATATTACCTAAAAAAGGGAGAGCTTCTCGGAGATAAGCTCTATTATTTTTATAATTCTAAAGACGTAGTGATTGAAGTGATAAAACAAAATTAAACGCGTAAATCTTTTTGCAAAGTGATAAGTAATTTTATTTGCCGGCTAACAAAAACTTTTCCAGATATTTTTTGGAGACCGGTGGTGGAAAAACAATCTAGGAGCTAACTTATGGTCTAGCGCATACGTCTTTCACGAGTCTGTTAGTTTGCGCAAGATTACCTTCACGTCATGAATCCTCTATATTTCCAGGGATATATGGCCTGGAACATAAGCAAATGCTATCAATAAAATTAAGTAATATATCGCGGCATAGATATATTCTACTTGACTTTGTACTGCTCTGCTTTTCTATCATACTCATTCTCCGAAATGATGTTCAATGAAATGGAATAAAATGAATAAACGAAACAGTATCACATATGTCTGGGTCAAATGATTTTAAATTTGAACCTAGTAAAGTGGGTCAGCTGGCAATAGTGGAGCGATAAGTCAGCCGAAGCCAGGGTGCCTTGAGTCTCTTAACAATCGTCTATTGCGAAAACACTGGTCTCTAATATTATCTTTGTGAATTCTTCGTTGTAAATAGCAAACTCTTGACGGTTGGCGTGTTGTCGGCCTGACGACTGCTAACAGATGGCCGACAACATGTTGGCCGCCAAGAATGTTCGATTTATTATGAAGAATTCACGAAGATAATATTAGAGACCGCGACCCTTGCGAGAACTTCGGCTGAGCTTTGATGAATTCATACGTCGTGCTATGGTAATGTTTCTCCCTGAAGTCGGACAATATTGAAAGTGGTTTACATATTCGTAGGCAGCCTATCTACTACGTAGATACCTACGTTTGTGTGGTGGAATAGAATATTCTAAATAGGTAGGTTTCGGTGCGTGTGAACGTCTAAGAATCGTAAAACGCATGTCGTATTCAGGTTTAGGTATAATATGTGTTCGAGAAGAGTGTCTAAAATATTACGCATAGCGAACTTCTTTTCTAATCATAACCGGATATCTGGGATGTTGTTAAACTAGATGTCTTAAAGAATAATGTATGTAATGAAACAAGATTTCGTACATTTATTTGTTTTTAATAAAAAAGACACTTTAATAAAATTATCTCAAACACAATAAAACTAGAATTAATAGATAGTATCGAATTATCTGCATTGCCGGACATAAATGCATTTAAAAAATGCAGCAAGCAGGTGGCACTAACATATCCATGGCAGTACGCGTGCCGACCGGCTGCATTTTTAACAGAATACGTGATATACTCGACTGAAGCATGCATTTGCAACGTATGTAATCTAATGAATCGCGTTTTGTGTAGCGTGAAGTGAGGCTTTGTTCGTCAAATGATACAGACTAATGATAATGATACAGCATATGGAAACCAGTGCCAGATTATATGTATCCAAGCCAAATAATTTCCTGGAGCGCGTGTCACTTTGGATATTATTAGACTATGACGATATGACCATGGTAGGTCCAGTTCAAGGATTCTGTTAATGAGGCGGTTTCGATTTCAAGATGGATTACTCCAAGAATTAGTTTAATTATTGGCAAGAATAATTAATTATTTGGCAATCCGGCACTGACATATAAACATTTACATAATTATACAATAGGACATGAAACATTGCACATTCTATCTACTCTTATAATTACGTAATAATATATTAACAAAGGTGAAGGTAGAAATAATAAAAAAATAGGTTTAGGTTGGTAATGCACGTTGTTGTTACGATGATACGATATCGAATCTAATATAAACCTAGATGATTACTGTCATGATGGTAAACCAAATATTAAATGCTAAAATGGATCAGCACCGTTTGCAACTGACAGATTTGATAGAGTGCCAACACATAATGAGGTCAAGCTGACCTCAGCGACCAGATTATATTTTATCTACACATCAAGTTTAAAAATACTAAAATATCCGTATAGAAAGTAGAAACATTTATTCCACATCTTCATTTAACAAATTTTTAAAAGTGTAGGAAACTACTTATGTGCGAAGCTTCAAAAAAAGCTTCAGATCGTTTTGTAATGGTTCTGATAATAGTACCAGGAAAGCATATCTATTTTACTTTTGTTAGACAATGCGATGAGAACGTAGATTTTAAAGCTGTCGCTCAAATCTTTTGTTATTTCTGAAAATGTCAACTACAGCCACTATGGGTCATATCGAGATAACTATACAAAGACCAGCCCTTCTAGCTACCGGGGTTGGTAAAATAAAATTATAATGTTGGTAAGTACCTAAGAAGTTTTTGATATGTGGTTGCTCGCGATCGAGCGGATATTTTTCGCTAACGAAGCGCGCCACTGCAAACGTGTTCAAGTGGCGTAGAGCCGGCCTAAATGATCGGCAAACTTCCTTTAACTTATATGCCTACAAACTCAAAGTGCGCTGCATATGTAGTGGTCTCATTTGGCACACGCCAACTTCGTTAGCCACGTATTATGTAGCGGCTAATTGTTTATTACGCCGAGCACATAGGAGTAGCGAGAATACTTAATTGGGTAACAATCTCCGTTTAATATTGTACAAATATTAAAGTTGAGCCATAATTAATTACCCGATCAGAACCATCGTTAAAAACGTGGTTTAATTACCTAATGAATTCACTCGATGAAATATTTACGTACCGTGAATGGGAGTATCGTTATTATTCTCTTTAGAATTCCCTCATCGGGAACTTCAAAGTCGGGAGTGAAAAGTGAGTTCGCATTTCATTCCACGGTAGGTACAGTCAGCGGCAGCACTGGCTATTACAGTTCGTTATTTACATTGACCTTTTGCGTCGAGTATATTATAAATCATAGCTCTATAACGGGCAGTGTTGCCGCTACGTAATAAAAAGGATCAGTGAAAGATGCACCGCGGTATTCATTAGTTGGTCGATGTTGGGTGGTGTTTAATCGGAGTAGAGGCCTTCGTAGAGGGAGCGCGGCATGTGCTCGGCCAGCAGGGACTTGAGCTTCTCCCGGGGGGAGACGGGGGTGTAGCGGGCGAGCGGGAAGGTGCGCGTCACGCCGTCGCTCAGCGCGCGCGTCACGGCGGTCAGGTCGGCGTCCTGGCGAATAATAAACCTCATTAGATACTAGGCATTATTACATCACACCTAGTTTATTGTAACAGCCGCTTTGTGTTTCATTGAGCACAAAGGGATGCTTAATGGTTTCACGTCAGCTGGTAATATAAGATGAGGGGTAGCAGATAGGTGTAGGTATTTGTACCATCCTTACCAAACAGCTAGAAATGAGGATTACATAACATTTTCCTTAACATTTTCAAAGTTACTTATTTCGAAGGCCGCTTTAGGTGCCCAACTGCCTACTCTACTTGAATAACTTGCATGGAAAAGTCAGGTCTTTCTTAAACCAGGGAGATTTAGGGCATACGGCGCGGTAGTACCTACGTAAGACATTTTGTGGCTTTGTGCCGGTTGGCGGATTCTGTCCCACTTAAAAACTATCGCTGTAGCTTAGTCTTTGGCGTAGAGATTTTATCGCGAACGTGTTTAAATATTAGCATATATTAATACCTACTTTCGAAAATGGAAGAGTGAGAGAGTGAGTAGAGAGTGAATGAGCCTGAACCTACATAAAAAGGTAAATAAGCGTTAATGCCGGCGCTGCTCCTGACGAAGAGGCAATTAATCGGGTCGCGGCTTGATTCCGAAAATCATATTGCTCGTGAAATGAATTGCACAGAGGGTTAAGAACTAAATGCCGCCAACCAATTAAAGACACCTGTTTAGAGATCATTTGCACCTCGGTCAGTTGGTAGAGATTCTTGAACCTTAATTGACGAAATATTGATAATAAGCCCATACTCAGGTATTTCTGAAGCTACACATGTGAAAGAAAAATATCAATTTGTTAATACAGGTAACTTGGATTTAAATAAGAAGAAATACCGCAGCGCACTACCACCACCACCAAATATAGCGCAGCATCCACAAATGTCCATAATACCAGAACTTAGCAGATGGTCTCGACTTGATACCACCACAAGCTAGTCTAGAAACCCTTACAAGTTGAACAGCTTTCGAATATTGGTCTAGTTCTAAGTTTTCAAACAACAAGCACAATTTCGCAACAAGGGATCTAGCGTTTTATTCGGTACTTGCGTAGTTAAAGTTTGGCTCAGTATCGAAACCAATTTGACAATTATGATGGAATAATAGCGTTGTTGTATCGATCTATCGCGTATAGGGTTACTACTTTTAAATTTGAAAAGTCCGGACATTCTATTCATAATATAAAAAAATTAATTCCATGCTTAGCACACGTTTACAAAAGCAATGCAAACATAATTAGGTACATACAAAAACATAGTTATTAAGTAAAAAATCCGAACAAACTATAATCCGGACATGTCCGGACAAATCCTCACGGATGGCAGCTCTAATCGCGTAGCTACAACGGCTCACGCTTAAATAAGAAAACATTAAGCGTGGTCACGTCTCCGCTCGTTACTCACAGCACTTTTTGTGTATTTCTCGAGGCTGCGCAGGGCTTGTTCGAAGTAATCTTCGCCGTAGGCGCCCTTTTGTTCGTCGCTAAGCCTCTTCCACATGTCACGGGCTTGTTCCAGGAGTTTCTCCTCGGAGAGCCACGCGCTACCTGTCGTGTATTCGCCAGCCGCTACGACCACCTGAGAACCACTTAAAACTTTAAAAATAGAACATTACCATCACGAACGTAGCTGTAGGTAGCTTTTCTATGGGGAGAGGGGGTAAATAAAACAGTGCACATTTCAATGTGGCTCTAAGTGTTAGTCTTATTCAGTCTAAAGAAACCATTAAAATAACATTGTTTTACAGAAGCTGTTACTGGGCCATCGAACTCGTAACACGTTTAAAATAATTGTGTAAACACATATAAAACATTTTCAAAGAGAACATTAAACATTTCCTGATTTACGATGACGATGTGAACATAATGTATCTATTGTACTGTGAGTTCCATGTATGTCTTCCCGTGGAACGATAAGCATCAGTAGGGACAGGTGGAAGTGGAAATATTAATAACGCTTAATTGTCCTAATTCATGCAAGTATGTAAATTATCGGCGTATGTAAGTATCTACCTACCTACTTTAGAAATTCTTTGTTTTTCATACCAGGCGGCGAACAAGCGTTTTGCCCGCCTTATGTTACGTTCACGTGCTTGTAAATAACAAAAAGAATCGAGTTATATAAAAAGAAAACTGTGTTTTTATGAATACTAATTAATCTTCAGAGTGACTTAGAAGCATTTATTTGTAGAGGTTTACACGTGGAAGATTAATTACCTCGATATTTCTTTTTAGTCTCGACTCTCGACAACGTGTGGGTGTTTGTAGTGACTCTATAATTTCTGCGCGGCTATGACTTGCAGCCGAATATTTTGAAATACAAAGTGTAAAAGACTGATGTTATTTATTTTATTCTTCTAAGTAGTGAGATGTTCACCAGAAGTGATTCATTAGCTTATTTAATTGACGTCAGAAGCTAAAATGGAAGGTGAGGCTAAATATCGTGAGGAAACCTGCATGTCTTTCGAACGACGCGTGAAATTCGCCATCCAGCACTGGGCACTGGTGTATAACAGGTTCGCCCTCTAGTAGGTACATTGGGACTAAAATACGGGGAAATGTCACTGCAGTGCAGTGCTGCCTACTAATTTGGGGATAAATGCGTGAAAGTGTATTTTATAGAAATATTGACCGAACGAAATATCATTCATACATATATACAACAATACTAACCCGAGAAGTAGGTAATGATGCTAATTCTGCTCCCTTTAATTATTAAAATTGCCTACCTATGGCTTCGTACTGGATTTAAATTACCTTACAAGGGTCGAGTCTTGCATAGCTACGAAGCCTACTCAAGAAGGCTCTCTCCCGAGCGCAATTTCTTGAATAAGTTATATAATCCACTCCTTGCCAAATTGTGTCCCGTCTTTACGGACTGACTGTATTTCCTACCTTGGTTTTACATATCGATAAAAAATCATCAAAACCCTTGGTAGGTTACATAATAAAGCAATAATAATAATAATAATTTAGCCCTTTTAACTAGTGTCCGACCGAAGATTCGGTTTCGGTTTCGGTTTCGGCCAGTTTCGGCCCATAAATCTAGTTTCGGCACCAGTTTCGGTTTCGGCCGGAATCCCACCGAACCTTTCGGCCACACCGAAACTCTGCGTTCGTGAATTATCGAGCGTCAGTCGGTTGATTTCGGGAGAGTTCGTGTCTCGCCTTGCACCCGCCATCGTCAGCTGTCAGATCGCGGGCCGGTCCGGCGTGATTGTTTTGTGAGTTTAGTGTTATTTCTCGCTCATACTGATAAGTTAAGTGTTTGTTTTTTGTTATTACATTTTTCTAACATAATACACAATATGTTATTGGCCTTTATTAAGCATTAAAGTTCTTTCCGTTGAGTTATTCACTCGGTATGTAAAAGAAAGAGGTTATATTATATTTCATTCACACATTCATCATTTATTTATTACTTATGTTACGGTACATTTGTTTTAGGTTATTTTTGTTGGATGAGGTTTTAAATTAGCCAAACAACTACCAGCTATGAATTAGCTGTGTGTGACCTTCAGATACTTATTTTTTTATTGGTAAAATTATTTGCTGTTGTCCGTATATTTTTGAGAATCGATCTGAACGTGACATATCAAAGTAGAATATGAAAACGGGGGTTTAATATATTACAATTACGATTGACGCCCTAAATTAAAATTTAAAATGAACTCAATTAATGTTATACTTAGTCTTAAGAATGTTGTGATTATAAACGCAATCGAAATACTCAATTATTGAGGTCCTTTTTTATAATGTAAGTGTTGATTATTAATTATTGTCAAATTTTTGTTCCAAGAAGTGTTAACATGATTGTTATTTTGTTTTTATTTTAATTAGAGCAGTATTATTAAATAATTATTTTTTCACATACTTCAATTATTGTTTTTATTTCATTTAACACATTCTTAACTGTCGGTATAAGTGTATAAAATAAGCGAAATTTCAGTGAACAAAAGATTTTTAACTTGTCTGAACAAGGTTCGGTTTCGGTTTCGGCCGAACCTAAAACAGATGCCGAAGATTCGGTTTCGGTTTCGGTTTCGGCAGAAAATCCTGTTTCGGTCGGACACTACTTTTAACGTCCCACTGCTGGGCACGGGCCTCCCCTCAATGCGAGGGGGATTCAGGCCATAATCCACCACGCTGGCCCAGTGCGGGTTGGTGGATTTCACGTCTAAAGACATGCAGGTTTCCTCACGATGTTTTCCTTCACCGTAAGCAAGTGATAATCATATTAAAGTTATGATTCACACATAGATTACGAAAAATCCAGAGGTGTGAGCCAGGGTTTGAACCCAGGACCTTAAGCCCGCAAGACGCGTGCTTAACCAATCGGCTACCACCAAAAAATAATAAAGCAATTGTTAATAGCTATAATCAAATAGACGTCGTCATGTATGGTTGTGTGTTTCCAAACATATTGCTGGAATCGACTTTAAAATTACATCGACTAAGCCCCTCATCCGGAGAGACAATGATAAATGGAATAAAGCTATCACCGAATATCCCGACGGCGTTTAAGAGGAAAGTCAGCTACCCTAGCGAAATAGGTCGTCGACCTCACGAAAGAACTGATTTTAATAGCTACCTTCTTACCTATGGGATCAAATTAATATGTAAATATTGTATTTGTAAAATATAAATCTACAATCAGAGCGAGACGTGGGGAGGACTTGCAGTTTAGAAATTTCCGTGAAGAATGACAGTATAGGAACTAGAAGCTCGAATTACTCCAACTTATCTCAGTGGACTTAATAAAATATGTCATGCTAGCTTTCGATCGCATCTGTTAGTATTTAGAGACGAAATAGATACGAGATACTATGGTAACTTACAACATCGACACCTCGTGGTTTGAGCTCGCGGCGGAGGCAGGCGGCGAGGGCATCCAGGGCGGCCAGGGAGGCGGCGTGGACGCCTCGCACCGGCGCGGCCACGTGCGTGAGGATCGAAGACGCCAGCACCACGCGGCCGCGGGCGCGGCGCACCAGCGGCAGCATCACTTGCACCAGGCGAGCTGGCCCTGAAATCAGAACATCAAGATAACCTTCGTACTTTACACATTTTTACATGTAAATGCCTTCTTTACATTACAGGGTAAAAAATAAACTACAAAAATATAGGTACCTGGGTTACCTTCTGTGTCTAACCTTTCACAGGGTAATTTGAATACACGGTAGCAAATTAAAATGTTAATGCCTACCCATTTGAAGTATATTTAAATCTAACATGATTAAACATGAAACGGATGCAAATGAATCAGAAGAAAAAATAGAACTATGCATTTGAGTAGGTACTTACATGTACTTTTTTATTTTGGACTTTTGAAAAATTATTTAGTGGGATTTATCTATTTCATACCAAAATATTATTTACAGTTATTATTTCATTGTACATACAGCCATGTCCAAAGGTTAACATTTTTAATATTAAATTATCATCATCATCATCATGTCAGCCAAAGGACGTCCACTGTTATGGGGCAAATACACTCTCGCGAGTACGCCTCATGGAGGCCCTCGCGTGAGCCGCGCCAACGGAGGCTACACGAGTGCTGCCTATCCACACTCTCGTTTTATTCAGCGACAGAGTTGGGCACTAATTATTGATTAAATTTTCAATCAATTAAACTTTTAATCGTAATTGTTGCACTCTGCAATTAATTTATTTAGATTAAAGTACATTAATTGTGAGGTTCAATTAAAATCAATTGCAATTATTTTTTTTAACTGTGAAAAAATCTATTACAACTAACAATTATTAGCCTCGTACAATAGGTACATGTACACAGATATCTATTTAGGTGGATGCATGTATAGATAAATAGGCATATAGAATTAGATACTACTTCGGTGAATGCGTGTTTAGGTAGGTAGGTAGATAGAGCCAGAATCCCAAATCCCCCCTACTCTTCCTCTACCCCCTCAACCCCATTCCTATTCCCCCCCTCCACGTAAATAAAAATTGTTAATTGGGAGAATTACAATTAATTAATTGTTAATTGTAAAAAATACAATTAATTAATTTTTAATTGTAAAAATACAATTAATAAAATTTTAATTGTAAAAAATACAATTAATTAATTGTTAATTGTAAAAAATACAATTAATTAATTGTTAATTGTAAAAAATACAATTAATTAATTATTAATTGTAAAAAATGCAATTAATCAATTGTTAATTGTAAAAATACAATTAATCAATTGTTAATTGGGAATTCTGGAAGTCATAATTACAATTAATTAATTGGAAATTGGAAATTCTGGAAGTCACAATTACAATTAACTTAGTGTGACTTCCAAAAATTAACAATTATTAATTGTAAATTTTTAATTGTTCTGAAATTTAATTTTCCCAACACTTGGTTCGCCCGCCTCCCGCCACGCGTCCTTTGACTCCGGTCAAAAAAACCGACACGGAGCGGAGCACGCCGGAGGCGAGGCGAGACATACAAGAGGAGGCGAGCGTGCAATCTACACTCTCGTGCTCGCGTCGCCTCCTCATGCCTCCTAGAGAGTCTGTAGCCGCGGTTAGGCATAGGCCTCCCCCAAGGTTTTCCACAACAACCTGTCATGTGCTGCTTTCATCCAGGGGTTTCCCGCAACCTTCACTAGATCGTCCACCTTGCGGGAGGCCATTATATAACTAATGCCATCTAGTGAGTTTCAGTCAAAACAGTTTCGTAGCAAGTAAGGGACGCCACCGTAGTATTCCGTAGCAAAGTGCTACGTAGCTCGTAGCAACTTACCCAACAAGTTAACATCCATGGCTCGCTTGATTACGGAGAACGGCACCCATTCTAGTTCGCCGAGCGCACACCACGACTCACAATTGACGATAGCCCAAAGGCCTTGCGCGCCCTCTGGCAGGTGATCAACGATGTACAAAGAAGCCGACAGAATCTAGCAGGGAAAATACGATGTTATTGGTAATGTTTCAGAATATTGTCAATAGAAGTCGGTTTCTGTAAATGGACACGTATAGTAGATTGTTTTTTTTATGGATCTGGGGTGGCAATAAAACGGTCGGCCCGCCTGATGTTAAGCAGTTACCGTAGCCTATAGATACTTACAATTGCTCGCAAATTGCCGACCTGAAGAGGAGAGGGATGGAGGGAGGAGGAGGAGGGGTTGGGTTTTCGGCTCTCTCACTCATCGTACGAAACGCAGCTGTAATAGCTGCTTTACGTCGATCTTCTATGAGAGGGTGGTACTACCCCGGTCAAGCCAGCCCGTATATGAGCTGCAGTCAATTGGCTACAGCTTGACTACCACCTTAAGACCACCACCACCTTGTTTTCTATTATTCTAGAATTTCGTATGGGTTAGACAACAGGTAGATAAATGTAGAATGTTCGCTTCAATGTTTATAATGGGTACGTATATTTTTAAATTCGTTGTAGGTGTAATCCCATTTAATAAGGAGAAAATGTATATAAAATCAAAGTATTTAGGTAAGTACATTCATAATAAACCGATTCCCAGTTTCAATTAAATTTTTTTATTAATACAATATAACTTTTAAATGCGGTAGGTTGCGTGTAAATATGGTACCAATAACAGAAACGATAACAAACTTCAAGATTGTATGACTTACTTTGGGCAATTAATCTTATCAAAAGTTGAAATATGCTTACCTTGTAAATATATCTTTCGAAAACGATAGCGTCTCGAGGGACAATCGTGGGATACATACTACATGAAAGATTAATAGGTAACTACCTAATTATATGTGTTTAAGTAACATGATATTGTTATATTTGACTTTTGAGATACCCAGTATTAAATTGTATCATTTATGAGTTTTCATAGTTTTTGATATAATAAAGGATTTAGTATGAACGCGGGCAATAGATTGCGACGGCCGTGGTCGTAACATTTTGTTTTTGGTGGTTTCAACGTGAATTTATTTCAAATGGAGTATACATCACCAAATTAAGTACTGCTGGGAGCGATACACGTCGAAATTAATTTATCAAGGCCTTTAGAAATATTACAAGCACATAGCTAATATAAAGTTAATTATATTTATATAGACTGTTTGAAAGGTCTAACTTTACTAGTATTAATGGCATTAATTGGTGCACTGAACAATAATAAAAATAACCCAATTAATTTATATGTGTATAAGTATACATTACTTAAAACTTTATTTTAAAACAAAAAAAAAAGAACAAATTTAGGTCTTGCCAATAACTATCCCGAAGGAGTCATTGGATTTTAGATTACGCCCACGCAGGTGTAATTACTGCTTAATGTAATTTTTAACTGAAGCCTTCAAATACGTAGGTAAAATCTACATTCAGAACACTTTATCGACTTCAGATAGTTTTAACATGTACTTCAAGGTATATGAATGAAAACTGCTTATGTATGAAAGTCAAATAAAAATATTTGTTTCCCGATTAAGCTTACCTACACTTTGTAATTTAAGTGGGACGTAAAAACTTAGCTAATTAATTAAACTAATGTTCACACAGCTCACTATGTTAAAAATTTGGGTTATAAAAAGCGGAAGTAGGTATACTTACACGTATGTAAAAAAACAAACACAGTGAAAAATAGATCGCACCTGAGTTTCAGAAGTGCTATCAAGTTGAAGAGTGTGCAATCGGCCAGAACAGTCTTCCTTGAGCATATCGGCATCTATGTTCCCCGCTTTGGTTTGGAAGCCAGCGAACACGTGGTAGCCGAGGTCGTCAAGTTTTCTCGCAAGAGCGTTACCCATGACGTTGTCGCAGCCAGTCACTAGAACTGCCTTTCCGGCAGCCGTCACCTGTTCCAAAAACATTAGTGAATAAACACGAATAAAATGGAGAGTTTAAACGAATAAAATGGAAACCTTCGCCGAGAGTGACGACTTGTGATTAAAAAAACTGTGCTAGTGCTATGAGGATAAGTAATATACCCATGGGCGTATATGAGGGGGGGTTGGGTTATAGGAATGTTGTTTGTTGAATAGGTAAATTTCCAACTTTTATTAGAGTTTAATCTTCTGCCTTTTTATGGTGTGAAGGCACAAGCTGGTTTATCTATGTGCATTATTGGACCATCCTCCTGCATGTGAAAGCAATGGCTACGTCCATGAATATACTCAATTAATTCTTTGCACGGGTTACTACGCCGTTAGGTACTAAGCCGACACTCAAAGAACTTCAAAGCTTTCTTGTCTATCTGCGTTCTAGCGCGGCGTTATAAGCTCTAGCTCGCCACATATTCTCACCGTAAACGCCCACGAGCCCTTTATCGAACGTCTCGTAAACAAAATGTTACCTATGGAAATTCTATAAGTAATAGAACAAAATCAAATAACACGTTTTTTTTGTAAGTACATTAATTTAAAAAGAAATAATGTAAAAAACCAACGCCTCGGTTTCCACGGAAGTTGTTAGTGTAAAGGAAATGGTGTTAATTTGGCGCTTGTAAGCGTGCAACATGGGATAATTTACGCATTTTCTGTAACTGAAATGTATATGTTACGCATATCGAGCATCTTTGCTGAAAAATAGGTACATTGAATAAATAACAATATATCATTCAGATTGTTATGGACCTACCTCAAATAAAAATTTACATTATAGAGTCACCTGGTGAGACGCTGTGATAAGGACGTTATAGGTCGCTCAACGTTCCGTTTATTTACAGGAGTTAAGCATCCAGCTACTGTGGATCTACCTTTAATAACACCCGTATTGTTTCTATGCTTAAATTAATTATATCTCATCAGGGAACGAACGTTTCGTTATATCAGATATAATGGGCGGGCGACGAAATTAAGTTTTCGTGGAAAATAGATGGCGACAGCTTGATTGATGTCCGTTATAATAACTGCTGAGTGAATATTTTATTCAAGCATTTGTACCTACCTATGCGTGACGCAGTGACGCTCGAGGTTAACTATTTCAGGGTTGCCTGATCGTTAATTCTTAATCTTGTGGTCCTCTCACTGTTGAAAGTCACGCACCAATCACAGGCTGTTTGCATATATTTAGTAATCATACAAATGGCCTAATAACTGTTCGAGCTCGTTTCGTAGATTATTTTTCACTACTCGATAAAATAGGGTGGAAAGTGTATTTTTTATTTTTACCTTTCCTTTCAAAGTTGTAATGTTAATTAATTTTCTCAAAAATTCTTTATGAATTTTAATTAATCAGCTACATAATCAAATGGAGAATAGGCATTGTTTATTACTTCCGCCACTGAGCCCATTGTTTTTCTCTTTACAGTTATAAAACCGAAAGTTCAGATGTAGTTTCCGTCATAAAAATATTTGAAGTTTGAAAAGAAAACCCTATGAATATTACATTTAGTAGTGTCTATTCGGTAAAAACACAACCATTAACCTATTTTAAGAGGAGGGTTCGAAATTTGGTTGATTTTCTATTCTACTGTTTCTTTAAGTAAGTATGTGGACTAGGAATCTTATATTTAGATGTATGATTTTTGACTATATTATCTTGAGTATCTTTAAATCCAAATCACGATTTGATGAAATTTTCTCGATAAAAAAAATTTATGAAATGAGCTCTAATTATTTACAATTTTCCTTGCTACCACGATGTTTTTACGATTTAGATCACGAAATTATTTCTAAAACATAGCAAATAATGATATCTAAACTACCCTTCAACCATATTTTAATTCATGAAGTAGTTTTTTTTTAATTCAAGTAAATGTGGTTTGGCGCTTACGTTGTTTATTTCCGAGCGCGCGCACAATATCGCCATCTCACATTTTAAGTACTTGAACTAACCATGTCTCTCTCTAACTTTGTATTGTCAGTGTCCGCTCGGACTTGTTCGACGTCGGACCTGTGAAGGATTTTTTTAAAAATATTACGAAAAAATATTACGGTCGTGCCACATTACAGGTACAGTACAGTATTTACAGTCCGCCGACGCCTATGATAAATAAATAAATATCCTTGGAAATTCTTTTACACATGACTACCTGATCCCAAACTAAGCAGAGCTTGTACTATGGAAACCAGATAACTGATATTACTACATATACTACTTTTTGTTTGTAAATACAAACTAAATATACACTTAATTACACCTAGACTCGGGACATGCGGACATGTTCATGCACACAAATGCATGTCCTGGGCAGGAATCGAACCTACGACCTGCACTGCAGCGTGATTTTCGTTTGCTTTTCCTTGTCTTGTGTAATTTCTTTTCATCTCTTGTCATTTTGTGTCATCTCTTGTCATTTCATAGTTATTCGTGTCATTTCTGTAAAAACTCCCTATTTCGCTTACTGTTATATACTTGCAGCATGGTCTTGGGCCGACAGTGGGAATACATTGCTTGTCAAAACAATGGAGTCGCTTTATTGCGTTTGTTGTAGGTATGGATGGGCAAGTAATAAATATATCATACATCAATAAATTATCGTAAAAAATAACATTACAGATATGGATAGGAAAATGTTTGTCCGTCCTATTCAATCTATTATATTATAAACGAAAGTAACTCTGTCTGTTACCTTTTCACGGCTAAACCGCTGAACCAATGTTGATGAATTTTGGTATGGAGATAGACTGGGTCTTGGCGGAGAACATAGGCTACTTTTTAAACCGACTTCAAGAAAGGAGGAGGTTTCTCAATTCGACCGTATATATATATATATATATATATATATTTTTTATGTGTGTTCGCGGATAACTTCGTCTTTTATGAACCGATTTTGATGAATCTTTTTTTGTTGGAAAGGAGATATTCCAGCGGTGGTACCATGATAAGGAAACCAGGATCTGATGATGGCATCCCAGAGAAATCGAGGGGAACCTTCGAAAATCGTAAGGGCGACTAGTGCGTTTGTAATTTTAAACTATTTTAAAGCACTACTATTTTATGAAGGTCTGGAGTCGATCTGATGATGGAGCCGAAAGACAGTCGAGGGAACTCCTCAACGATTTACAGCAATTACCTGGTGTTTGGGCTTGATTAATTTGTATTGGTGAGAACTTTACACCTGGATGGGTTGTGACTGTCATTAGGGGTCTGATGATGAAGACGTAGGACAGTCAAGGGAACTCCTCAACGATTTACAGCAATTACCTGGTGTTTGGGCTTAATTCATTTCTATTGATGGGAACTTTGCATCCATATCGTTTATAAGTGCCATTACAGGTCTGATGATGGAGACCATACACAGACGAGGGAATTCTTCAACGATTTACAGCAGTTACCTTTTGTTGGGCTTACTTCATACGGTTCAATATGCCAAAATGTTCATTGGTATGGCGCCACTAAAAATCGTGAAATAAAACTATTTTTATAAAAAAAAAACCGACTTCAAAAAAACCTGATGCACTAAAAAGCCTGAAATAATATTTCTATTACCACCTCTGCCTACCCCTTCAGGCAAACCAGACGTGATGGTGTGTTATCGAGTATTTGAAGTCGGTGCCAATCTTGGTATGCCAAGTCTACCTACTATAAAAGTAAGAAGATAGATTGGCACCGACCCCAAATACTCGATAACACACCATCACGTCTGGTTTTCCCGAAGGGGTAGGCAGAGGTGGTAATAGAAATATTATTTCAGGCTTTTTAGTGCATCAGGTTTTTTTGAAGTCGGTTTTTTTTTTATAAAAATATTTTTTTAGGGTTCCAAAGGGTGCTAACGGGACCCTATTAGGTACTAGGCCTACGCTGTCCGTCTGTCTGTCTGTCCGTCTGTCAGCGCGGGCTGTATCTCACGAACCGTAACAGGTAGAGAGTTGAAATTTTCACTGAATGTGTATTTCTGTTGCCGGTGCAGAACAAATACTAAAAATATAATAACATTTAAAAATAAATATCAAGTCTCAAACTTGATATTTTTGATGTGTTTATTCTACGGTGGTACGGAACCCTTTATGTGCGAGTCCGACGCCTTCAGATCTTATGAACGTTTTCTTGAAATAAATATAGTGTATTTTAAGTAATTAACTGGCCAACCCTCAGGTCCTACCTACCATGTTAGGATCTTTTTCGTTCTAGCGGGTGTAAACCGTGATTTAACGAGTTAATGTGATAATTTTTGTATTTAAATTATTCAATTCAATGTATTTGTTTCAGACATAGTCCAATATTGATTATTAAAATTATTATAATTCACAATAAATATAAAACAATAAATAAAAGTAAAATTAAATTTAAAAAAAAAATATATTTTATTTTTTTCATGTTTTATCATTAAAATACAATATAATATAACATAAATTAAAATAAAATACAATAAAATAACAACCTACCCCTAATTAAACAAATACCGTCCGCGTGGGATACTGGCTGCATGTCCTCCCTGTATTCAAGCTGTTCCTGTTGTCAAGCGAATTTTTTGAGCAAGGAAAGAGCCTCTTGTCACCTGTGGCGGTAACCAGTCTAAGGGTGATTTTGATAGATAAAAAAATAAAGATAAAAAGATAAACAATAAATAAATGCATGGTTAAATCAATAAAATTAATAAGAACTGAAAATTAAATTAAAAAATAAATTAAATATGGTAAAAATAAATATTATGACACCGCTGATGACTTCATGATCGGCATCGAAGTTAAGTACCAAAGTATTCCTTTGCCTACGAAACATGAAAAAGATACTCATATCCGGCAGTCAGTCACTGACACAGAGTATGTACATTTTTACCCGACTACGGTGGGCGGAGGGTTATGATTTTGACCGATATGTATGTATGTTCATCTGCTCCCGTATAACGTCCAAACTATTTTTATCATAATAATTTGACTAATGAGATATCGTTGGACGCGTCTGGATCATCCGCTGGTTATAGGCTATTATACGATCGAAATATTGTTATACGTATCTATCAGCATATTGTAGGTATCGTTTGTCTTCTTTTGACTTACTTTGTCTTCAGCAATAAAAACAACATAGAAATTAATTTTTTTTTTCAAATACACTCGACATAAAAAACCCATATAAAACGAAAAAAATATATTTGAATATTTTCATCCATTTCATCTATTTTAAAAGGTGCACTGGGACATATTATTTTAATTGTACGAATTAAACTATATTGTTCCTTCAAATAATAACTATACTATAGTCTACTCCATAGCTGTTCTGTCCTAGCTAAGCGAGAGGGATATATCCTTCGGCAGCTCACGCGACGCTAGCCACACCCCGAAACTAAAATTCATTTTTTTCTTGTATCGTCTTAAATCGGACTTTCGAATGGATTGATGACGCAAGCATGGAGGCTGGCACAATGGTACAATTGTTGCAATCTCCTTGGCAATTTATAATAGGACACACATTTACACAGACATTTTATGGGTCATATTACAGAATATATGCTTTATAAGGTGACTGACATTTTCAGATAACTCGTGAAACTACTTGTATTAAGGAAAAACATTTGAACTTGGTAGAGGCTGTATTAGCTACTAATAAAACACAAGTGGGTATTGTACACACATGACAGTGGTGAAATTAAAGCCCGAGATAGTAACAGAATTTGTGCTGATTTAAGATATCTGTTTTGTTCTCTAAAACGGGTGAATCTAATTAATACTCATGTTAAAGACGTTAAATATAATTCTCGTGTCGCTACGTTAATAATAATCATTATTGAGTCTGAGCTAGATGTAAGTATGTATTTTGTTTGTGGTCCTACTTTGTTTCGTATCATAGTCAGATGATAACACATTGATTGGATGGTGTCCTTTTGTATAATCCTAATGTATAATCCGTCACGTTCAATCAATAAGTTTCAGGAATCGATAAAAAAACAAGATCGGACACTTAAGAATAGGTGAATAGGTCTTAGGTTTCATCTAAGAATATAACACAAATCCAAAGAAATTTCTTATTCTAAATTCTGTATTCCAAAGTAACATAGCGGCCATGCTAATTTGTTCAGCTTATTATGTACCATCTGTGAGTTTCATCATCTATGTTTTAATTCACAGATGTTCCCATCTGAATCTTTGAGCACTTCGGAACAAACTATTATTAGCGTTGAAACTAACATGCTACGATTTCAGCGGAAACGAAAAAAGCTAGCGCGTAATACCGAACTAATATCCAAAAAGAAATATCCTATCGTATTTTTTTATAGGACTGAGGTGGCTTACAAGCGTATGGCCCGCCTGATGATAAGCAGTCACCGTAGCCTATAGATGCTTACAATATCAAAGGTATTTTTCGCACGTTGCCGACCTGAAGGTGAGTGGGATGGAGGGAGGGGCAGGGGGATGGGGATTGGGCTTCCGGATCTCACATTCATCGTAAGAAACGCAGCTGAAATAGCTGCTTTACGCCGCTCTTCTGTGAGAGGGTGGTACTAGCCCGGTCGAGCCAGTATATGAGCCGTATGAGCTGCAGTCAATTGGCTACAGGCTCTACCATCAATAAACCATCAATAAAATCTACTAATCATGCAATCTAGTCTAGTGTAGTATAGTGCAATTTAATCTATTAATGTATTATGTTAACAGATATGATACCTCCTAACATTGCAATGACTTGTGCACAGCGAACCATGAAATGCAGCGAAATGTATACATCTGTTATCGAACTCGCATTCGGTATTTTGGTGCATATTATGCACTAGAAGATGAGCCGCATCGGCAATACCGACATGTTTTCAACATTATTTTCCTCAAAAGAAAGAGTAGTACAGTGTCCATGGACTCCATTTAGTAGGACATACTATTGAACAGTCACATGTCTCCCTCTCTCTAGGTAATGTGTATGTGCAATACCGACGGACCAATTATTTAGAGGACTGGGTCTAAGCAACTAAGCCACATGGCTCAACTAGGCCATTGACGTCATCACAGTATGCGTGGATTAAGTCAGTGTGCGTTCGGCGTTAATTCTATTCGACACTAGATGGCGACCCTCTGTACGTCTTTTTTATCACTCTACACTCACTGACATCTAGTGTGAAAAAGTTAAACTACGTACTAACATCGACATAGAACGAAGCGAGTAGTTTTGCTATTGACCGGTAGATTGAAATGGCATAGTAGGCGTTACCTACACCGCGAAAATTGTCAAGCGTCGTTTCATAGGGAAATCTAATAAGAACATCGCCACTGTATATTTTCTCTGTGGCAATACCTACTTCATAACATAAACTCATGTTCATTCTTGATTCACATTTTACCATAGCATTTTACGGAGGCAGCGTAGTCATCTGTGAAACTTCTTTATTTACTTTTTAATGAAAGCCCGGAAATAAATAAAGTCACGAATAGTGTGTAGCGAGATTTGGAGCAAGTAAGTAATATTCCTAAGGGACGAGTTCGTCAACACATTAACGGACCGTTAGAATACTCAACGACAGTCGCCAGTAACCAGTGGTATATAAAACGATGGTGTTATATAAGGTCGGCCCTTAATCAAAATATCAAATTCGTATTGTGGGTGTTTGTGAAACAACTAAAAATAGCTTATCCTACGCCCCTAAATCACGTGTATTAAACTTTTGGTTATATTGTACCTACATAACCGTAATGGAACATTATTTTCTAGCGTATAAAACTAGAATTAGATATAAATTAACGAATTAAATCATTTTACACACTTTAAAAAAGTATTAATTGATCTATTTTATTATAATTATAATAAATAAGTAGGTATACTTTTGTTTTTTCATAAATTGCTTTATTGTTACCATCTCAAGAGACATTACGACTTGATTCTAATGCTCTGCTCGGCACAGGTAATCTGTTAGATGTTTACTCTTAAAAAGCGAGGCAGAGTCGTGTCCTAAGGGACAGGTGCGCAGCAATACCGGATTACTTCCAGAAAATTATCTGTATTTGTATATATACACTTTTATACAAAATATCTATGTATATGAAAAGGCATGTAGAAGTAAACTTGCCGATACATTTTACGCACGGTACGCAACTTTGCTAGAGTCTAGTGAACATTGCAAATGGAATGCAATTAAAGCACACGAAATACGTCGCTTGCCGTACTAAAAGCAGCGTATTGAAGCTAAGCCACGACGCGAACGAAACTATTACACCTTTATATAACCAGGACAATTGAAGGACAAAGGGGCAAATACCAAATCGCAACTCGGAACAAAGGAATGAAATTCCTCAAGTGTATTTAAATATAAACGTATTTATGTGATTCCCAGTACAATAGACTTCGATGTTAGTTACCGAACATAGTTGTCGTTAAGTTTGTTCGCCAAGTTTCAAGTATTTCTTGAAATGGAAACCTGTTCTGTACGTAAATAATTTCCGAAAATAATTTTAATAATATTATATAAATTTTACTCAAGTAACTACATTAACCACCCCTACCCCCTTAACCTACATTTTTTTTTATACTTGGTTTTTTTTTTCTAACGAAGCCTTCTATTCTTTACTTAACTAGTTATATCCATATCAGAGGATGTTCTGAAAAACAAAGTGTTTGTTGAGCTCTGGTCAAGTTAAAAGTTATGTTTACTATGAAAAGACCCTTGCTTGAGTATCTATCAATGGTTTAAACGTCGGCGACGACGTCGTCCGACATTTTATGATTATATGTTATGTAGGTATATTATTATTTTGAACGCAGAGCTGCTTATACATCACGATTATGAAGACAAATCCTCTGCTTAGAGTCATAATCTACGCTTGAATACGCGGCGATAAACTTTCCAGGCAGGGTTACACGTAGGTGTAAGATAGACGATACGAAATGCTTTGTCAACAGTAAAAATCTATAAAATAAGTCAATAAATGGAACTACTGACTGAATCCCTATTGCATCGCATTTGTTTCGTGTTGGTACCTACCTAATGTTCTCGGTAGTCTTGGAATTTACCAAAATTATTATGTACCTACCTACATAATAGGTATATGTTCCATGCTCACTGAATTATATTTCGGTATGCTCTTTTGAACCTAGTAAAATCAACATCAAAGTTATTTAGTATCTGAAATGAGTAATGTACAAAAGAGTCATGTACATTGTTACTAACGTCATAATACCTAGTATGATGAAAGTTTGTAAAGTGTACGACAACACAATATTTCATATTGTGATCATATACTTTACGAGACCTTCAGGAGTCTACTATTACAATGTTTTTTCGGAAATCAGATACCAAGCTAATTTTGATGATGACTGTACATGCCGTCAAGGAATCGAACATTCTAATCATAGAAACTGAACAGAACGAAGGCCACGGACGTTTCCATTTGAAACAGGTCGCGAATGGCAACACGTTTCATGAACTAATAATACGTAGAGTGCATAAATGTGCGTACCCGACTCCCATCGAGGATACCGGTGACGCAAGACTCAATCCGCAATCCGCAGCGAACTCCGTGCCCGCTTAAGGTTGTTTTGGCATTTCATCTTTTATCTTGTGGGAGTTCTGCGAATGAGACGCCAACAAACACACCGTGTGGGCGTTAACGACTTTCTTAAGGGAAATATCTTTAATCCTATGTGATGCGAATTTTAATTTACTTTGAGGACATTTTAACACTACGCGCACGTAGTTCATGACTCGCACTCGACTGTAGGTACTCGCCCTTTGTGTTTGTGGCAACTATCTCGCTGTTTACCAATGCTCCTCACGGAAAGTTCTTAATGGTTGATTACGTCTCAGGATAGGCAATTTAATACAAAACAAAATTCGTGGTTCGTGACCCTGGGCTAAGACCTCTGAGCAATTTTACACAGTACCTACCGTAGCTTTCTTCCACCAATTATTTTTGATGTAGAAATATACTAACAATAATGTATTACTTAAAGTGAATTTAAAAACCAAAAGCTTATATAAATACTAGGATAAAATAATTATTTAAGTAGCGTTCTAAAGATCACGTGTTAAATAACAACATGTCAAGTATTGTGTATATTGGCAACAATATCCGGTTACGTAAATGATGTTAAGGCAATTTAAATTGTTGCATACGCAGTCTCGGAGGCGTGATATGAATATTCATCGGCTTAATAAGATCCGCAGGCTTCACACCGGTTTTCCTTATAGAATTTTCCTTCGTTAACGACTTTATGAATTTTTACGGTGGAATATATTCTATATCCTGCATTTCCATATATTCTAAATTTCTAAATTCGTTAAAACACATTCGATTTTTTTATTTCTATAAAATAATTAAAAAATGTGGTAGGAATCTAAGTACATTCGTTTTAATTCAGAGGTCCCTGTATAGGTTTTTTCAGGACTAGGTAGGTAAGTATCACAGAATGGCTACTACGATACATAAAAGTATGTGATATTCCACTTAATTTTTATTTATCCTTAAGTCATATTTTATTTACGACACCCTTAGGTTCTACAATGTATAGACATGTATCAGCTCCATAATCTATGTTTAATTTATTTCTTCTTTTGACTAATGACACTGTTGTTAACATACCTAATGAAATATTATTTCATAGCAAACATTTTCCCTTATTAATCTTAAGTACTTATACTTTGAGGCAATTTTGCAACATCGAATTATGATAATTTCCAAATTACGTTAGGTACATTTTCAAGATTGCGAGTACAAACATTTTTATTTGTGATGAACATGACAAATAGGCTAACGAGTTTGGCGTTGAGTGGTGTACTTTGTCAAATATTTTCATGCTCTATTTTGTGGCTAATAATGATGGTATGTTAAAACCCGTATTTTAATGATTTCAGATCTAAATTACCTATAATTACTTTGTTTACTATTTATTGTCTTTGGACAGAATATTATAATGAATAATGATACAACAATGTAAATATTACGTAGCCTTACCTGTAAATTGTGGTAGAACCAAATGGAACCGATGACGGAGATGGCAAACCATAGGAACAGGGTGAATACGGACACCGAGCTGAGGTGCATGGCGTTGAGCATCGTCGAGAGCACCACGGCGGACGCGTGGCACATCACCACCGGTAGCGCGCACCGGTCGATGATGTCCCATGGCACCTCCTACAAGAGAACATCACTAATTTACAACAAAAAAAAACGAACTCCGAAGACCGAAGACTCCTTTTTTTGGAGATTTTTAATCGACTTCAAAAAGGAAGTTGATTAAAGAGACGCCAGTTCAAAATTATCAACCGTTGTAACGATCATAAAAATAGAAGTATATTTGTACTGCCTTCAACATTATTAAGGGCCTCCGCAGACTACCTACTTTTAGCGACGTATCGATGCTGCGTCGCGTTTCTTCGAGCGCGAACGAGCGAGACGCAGCATCACAATCGCCGATCGCCGATGCTAAAAGTAGCTAGTCTGCGGAAGCCCTTACCTACGGTAAGATTTATAATCGACTAGTACCTAGATCCTACACTCACTAGATTCTAGTTAAGGTACAGTCTGTGGAATTTCTTCGTGGTTTTTCGCCCAAGTAAACTAAATGTAGTCAAGTCAAGTGGTTGTGGATAAATATATGAGCTGTGTAATAGCCTAACTACTCTTTACTTAACTTCGGTAATCGTATAGTAGGTAAAGGAAGATTTGAAGTCTCCAATGCATAATAAAAATGCAAATTGTCTCAGTCGAATCTAATCTCAAAGCTAACGCCACGCCTTGTTCATCGCGTTAAAAATGTCGCGCTCTTTGTATAAACTTTTAAAAATCTGTAGCTTATCGAATTAGAGTTAGTTAGTGAACTCGATGCGATATGGAGCGGCGTGATTTCTTATCTGAGTTTCCACTCGGTATCATTCGTCGCGGACTTTGCGAACTTTACTTAAGACTGTGTGTATACAATGGGGACAAGTTTATCGCCGTATTTTTTCTGTCAACCGTTGAAAGAGATTCCAAGCGGAGTCCCTACTACTTATGTAGGTACTGCCGTTTACAGACTTAGAGTCGTCAAATAAATTGTCCACGAAAAGTAGAACTTTTAGCGCCCACGCTGGTCGTTCGCTCGATAGGAGCGTGGGTGTATGAAACCCATGAATATCCGGAGAATACTGGGAACACGAGTAAGTATATTATACTGAAATGTGCCAAGAGTGAGGTATGACTAAGCAATCAGAAACTTATATGCAACTATACACAAATACTATGTATATTCATATGTTTTATGACGCAAACCTAGAATAATGTTAAACTTGTAAAAGCTGATTTCTTAAAGTAAATGAAATTTACAAAAATAAATGAAAACTAATTAACGTAGGTACAGGGATTTTATTGTGTAGGTATATTTGTTTTTTGTTTCTAGCGTCTCGAGCTTTGCAGCACTCTTAGTCACAGTAAAACCACGATCGTGAATAATATACGTGTAGAGCACTCGAAAAGTCGGAAACTGAAAATTAGACATACCTGCATGAAAAAATCTGTAATTGTTTTTCTTTTAAATTATATCTAATAAAAGTTCAACCCATCGAGTAGGTAGATATTCTATTTCAAAACGCGCCCGTCATTTGCAGATATAATGTTAACCTTTAACGAGCTTTAATCATAAATTTTCTTTCCAGTGAATAATCCATAAATAAAGATAATAAGTACAGCGTACAGCAGTCAGTATCAACGACAAAGTTTCAAAGCATTGACCATCTGCAGACAATCAATGCTAATCTTACAACACTAATCGATCGAAAATCGATTGATTAGTGTTGTAAGTCCGTGCGTAGGTACCGATTGTATAGGTGAAATTTAACGCGGCATTTCCTTTCTCATGATTAGGCCCAAACAAAATTATTTATTTTTGGCGTTAAGGCCCTACTTTCGCTCGAGAATTTAGCCGTCTGGGTTGGTCGCCCGCGCACTGACCCTGCCCACTTTTTTGCGAAAATAATTAATAGTGACGTGAAAACAGACTGCGTCAAAAAATCCGACAATGATTTTTAGGTATTATCTTTAACGATCTATTGGTGAAAAAAATAATTAAAAATTTCAAGTCAAAAACAGCTTCACTTTGATATTTTTTACACACAGTAAAATAGCTAGTAGCACTTTTTCCTACACTGAATTTATAAAGATGAAGGTTTTAATTGTTACTCAATTCAATTCATCAAAGAGGAGATAGCCTCCAATCATGCCCATTTTCTGCGAGAACTGCCTCGGCACATTGGTACTAGCACCTCTGCTAACCCTTGCGGGGAAAACAGCCGTGAGGGTATGTGTTTTTATATTAAACTTGATCGATTCATTTAGGTATGGAAAGGCAGGACACTATAAATCAGCATCAAAACCTCTGCAAAGTGACTGACTGAGTGGGACCGGCCTGATTTCATTAGGTAGGTACGTCTATGAGCCGTGTATTTGTCATAATTGTCATAAATGATTGCTCGTGAGTGGCTGCTCGGTATATTTAGACGCACCTATTTCCTTGTGAAGTTATTCCCATAGCATTTGCATTGAATAATTAGTACGGACGTCATTGCATTTTATTATGCGTTATTTATCGTCAGTGGTGTGAGATGTTTGCGCGCACGGTTTTATTTTCGTAAGAGCAATAAAGAGACAATTTTTGTAGAGGTACCTACTTATGTTACTGTATTTATGAATCGTCTCCAGGCTTCTCAAATAGAACAAGTGAAATATAGGTTGACATTTATAATAAGCGCGATATTTTTATAGTTCCCAGTTTTAACGGCTTTTACTTTTTTGTGTTGAGCAAAGTTGATCCCCCGCCGTTGCTGAACAACCTTAATGGCGAGAGTCAGAAATCAACCGCAAATACAACGTTGTTTCTTGTATTTTACGACTTTAGTTAGTACGATAAGTTTTAATTGCTGGAATGTTTACGGAACCCTACCTTGTGCGTGACCCGACACGCACTTGGCGGTTTTAATAATGGCTATTATTAATATTTCATAGTCTGTAAACTTGCGTGACGTGTCAACCGGATTACTCATTTGTCAATATTGATTCTGAACTTTACGAGGCACTAGGATATATTTATTTGGGTAATCTTTCTCTTCTTTTCTTTTTAAGTAGAGTGAGTGAAAATAACATCAGAGAATATTTTATTAAAAAATTTGCACACGTTATAAACCATCTAATGCATTGGTCTTGTGATCTAAGCAGTCTTCGTCTACCTATACCTACATAATAATCTGAACAAGATGTCAGATACTAGACTATATGTTAACCTATCTACCGAACGATCTTAATGGATTATTCGATCGGAACGCGCACTTGTTTATCCAGACTTTCATGAAGAAGTTTAGGTGACGTATGTATGAGTCACAAAATTTGGTAAACAGATGAGGTAAAATTAAGCATCTTCCCAAAATAGGACTACGTACGTCGTCGTTACGTGGGTATAGTGTACACCCACTATACCAATGTATACTATACACTATTGCTAGAGTGGTCGTGGTCATCACTTAAGTGTGAGTAGCACGCTTGACAACCAGTTGCTATTCCCCAGGCACTATTGCCCTTCTCCAATTATCAAATCTTAACCAATTATTTATTAATCCCCATTATGAGTGTACACTCATAATGGGGATTAATAAATAATTGGTTGGTCCAATGAATGATTAGCCGCGTTCTCAAAAAAAGTTGTGCGAAAAGAGAACTGAGGGTACTGATATTTGAGGGTGTTTTGTTGTGCTCTCAGCACTTGTAGAGCGACTGTTTGATTTTGTTACTTTTTTTTATTCAAAAAACTACCTATTGAAATGGGTAACTATTCTTCTTATAATATTTCGTCGTTACTTTCTCGGCAGAGTAGTCGTGGTCATTACTTTTACATTAGTAGCACGCTCACAACTCGTCACTATCAACTCACAGGTGATGTGCTGCATGCTCTGTTGACTTGAACATTCCCCTGCATCATGACCGGTCTGCGAGACGTAATATATTCTACGTCTATCCATTAGTTGGAAATTCAAAACACAAACCCGAGTGCACTTGTTGGCCACAGTACGGTTCTCTTTCGGCACAGACTCTACACTTTGGGCGAAAAAACAGTAAGGGATTAGTGCCTATCTGATTACTTTTTTTTTTGAAAAAATAAAGAACTTGCCTGTGACGTAGTCTGCGGGTTTTTAATGAGTGACCCACGGCGCGCTGACGGCCGCCGGTGCATGGACGGCGCGGTGATGGAGGCGCGGCGGGTGACGTCGCCGGCAACCATGGCTGCTCAACCACTTCGCACTCAACGCACGCTGCATTCACAACATTACACTTTGAACCATTCCATTTAACAACTCGTCTCCACAAACGGCACGCGCCTAAAAAGCAATTTACCTAAAAGCTATTAAAGTTTTATAGCCCGGTATTCAAAAATAATTCGTTATATCAATGTAATGTACGTCAATAAAGGTAGTCGAGACCCTAGGCGGCCCGGGTACGTCGCAAATAGAAAGTGCAGCAGATGTAAATGTCGCGAATCTCTGTCGGGTGCGCGACCGGGGCGGCCGGACACGCGTTTATTTTTAAGCGAACGGACGGTCACTGTGGCGACCTAAAACGTGCACGTGCCAGATTTATATGATTTTTGATAGACGACGTGTGGGCGCCGTCAATTTAACTTCTGATCGAAATTTTACTGAGATTCGAATGATTGTGACCTTTATTTATCGCGACTGTACCATACATTTAAATGGGGAAGGTTTTTTATTTACAATAACTTTTTAATGACGGTATTCTCGAATGACATGGAAACCACAAACGAAAACTGAACACAATGTGGTGCTTCGTTTATTAATATTATTATGTTATGTCTAAATATATCTGGTTTATTCCAGTAGGTACCTGCACTGTCCTCATTTTGTAATATATTTATTATTTATTTCAGCGTAAGTATAATAAGATTTTTGTGATTCGAAGTTGTCGATAGGTAGGTAGGTACGTCTTTTGTTCTTTAGATTTTTCAGGTAATTCTAAACAAAATCGGTAGGTAAAAGCCCCATTTGACTTGTAAGTGTACTTACCTACTTATCCCTAGTTGATTCCAGTATGGACTAGGGCCATAATATACATTTACTATTTTTATTGAACACCAATATCGACTGGAAATATATCGATAACGGATCCAAAATTTTGGCTTACATCCAAATCATAAATATTTATCTTGAACGTATATCAAATCGTGAACCGCGAACTATTTTAAGTCGAAAAAATACTTCATACGTACAGGTCCACTTAGAATTAGGTATTTGTTTATAGTAATTTTTGTACTGATGTACTCGTATATAAGCAAGCTTTTCTGTACCATTTAGCTGAAGTTTCAGCAGTCTCGGAATCCATGTAAACAAAATTCTCAAACAAACACATTGTTAAAGCAGGCATATTGTTCTCCTTTTGAAAGCCTTATTATAAAGTTAACTAAGGGAAGCTTGATTGTTTTATTTCAGTTTCTTAGCAATTTTCTGTTGACGGTTCTTGCGAACCTATTCCAAAGATTTTTTGTGTAAAATGCTTGTGTAAAGGAAAGCCTACACTTTGTTTTCGAAAGCTCATGAACGTTTATAACAGTTTATTGCCACATGCTTTTAGTCATTCCAAAAGGAAGAAATTTGACAAAACGAAATCTTAAACTTCGTTTTTACCGACACGAATTAAGGTGATCTGTGAAAAAACTAACACAGTGTACCGGACTCCGAATTTTGAAAACACCTGCCTATCTTAAACTACAAAGCGGCGTTATTTAAATAAGTAACTAAAACGTCAGACACGCCTACTACATTTTTTATATTTTAATAAATTGAGATGGCATGTTATCTTATATTTTCATAAAATATTTTAATATTTTTTGGTTCCATCATTTGGTTTCATACCTTGAACATTTTAGATTCAGCATTTGACTTGATACAAAGCAAAAATTCGTAAATAGGTATGTTCTAACAAGTTGATTAAAATTTGTTTCATACTTATGACAATCAATTAACAAAGGACTCCAAATAAAACACTACCTAACAAACTTCTCGGAGATTCGTAATTTTAAAACCTCTCATGTCTTGCTGTTAGCAATAAAAATGCACTCGTTGCCACATAAATATAATCCAAAACTATCACAAATAAAGCTTTTAAGCTATACACAACTTTTCAATAAGATAAATACTAGTACATGCACCACGTACGTTAATCGAAGTAACGGAACGTTACTCAATGTAGAGCTAGGCGGTGCGCGGTGTAAACGTGCGTAGGGCGCGACGCGTGCGCAAGGTTCGGGCTTTTCGTACGGGCGGCGCGACGCGGGCGCGGACTCTCACTGCGCGCGCACGCTGCCCGAGCTCGCGTCGCCCTGCATTCGCGCATGCGCCTAAATAAAACGGCCATTCATATTTATTACTAACTTTTCGCCTAGATTGTAAAATCAGATACCTACTGAACGCTTCAGAGGGGAATGTTTTTTGGCAAAACATCAAACTAAACCTCGACTAGGAGATAATGATTGTATTTATAACGACATAACAACGTATAGTCCAAAATACATTTTTTTATACTTTTATAACACTATTTACAAACGAAAAGAAATTTATTTTGTACGACGCTTACGATTATTTATGTCAATGCATTGCTAACCTTCAATGTGTGTTTGTTGACAAAGATTTAGCCCACGTACCTATGTTGATGTGACTTTGCACAAGAATAATGTGTAAAGTCAAACCGTGTAATTCAGGATTCAACGCGTTAAATCTGTACAAAACATTCCAATGATTATTCTATTTAAGTGGTTACACTCTGTTGTGTGTGATCTGCCCACGCGCCTATCGTCCGCGCTACACAGCCAGGCAACCGTTAAATGTTAACTGTTTATGTATCTGCTTCCAGAGAAAAAAATAATATTTTCAAATTTATTTCTTTTGGTAGGTACGAACAAATCATCAGAGAGATGAGCCGATCTTTTTTCTGCAACAAAATACCTATTTACTTTATACAAAATACTTGTTTTTACTTTTTTATATGAAGAGCATTTGGATGACTAGAAACATTTTGCCGGGAAGTTACATATTATGTTTAAATATTTTATGCATCTCCATAGGTATACCTATCTAATTATTTTCCTACCTGCATCGTGTCGATCTGCTACTTAAAGATGAAAGAATATTAAAGATTGAAGATTTGGTAGTAGGTTACTCAGTTTAAAATTAGCACAAGACAATTTACTGTCACATATGCAAATAGGCATAATCGAACGTTTCAAATGGACTGATCATTCAAATAAATCTTCTACAGACCTCACCTGACCAACATAAATAAAAAAAATAGCATATCCAAATTAGTATTATAAGAAAAATACCTATAGGTATGTAGATTATAAGAAAAATCACTCAGCACTCTGTGCTAATACTCAGTAACTATAAAATGTATCCAGAAGGTATTTTAGAAACAAAGGAAGAGAAAAATACATAGTTAATTCTATTTTTTTACAAACATCAGCTTCTTTATACCAAATGCTACCTAGCAGTAGATTATGTACATATATACGGTATGAATATACCAACTACTGAACGTCAACGTTAATAATATAACCCGCAAATGCATCTTTGATGTACGACTCATCTTATGATAGACGAGATGCTGCTTTTGTGTATAGTGCATTTATATTTAACCTGTTAAAAGGGTTTCATTTCTATGTATTTCTATATATCTACATAGGTTTATTAGAAATAGGTATAGTAAGTAATAGGTTATCTATGTTTGCGCTCAGGAGTTTTTGGTACCAACCTATGATTTAATACAACAAATATACGAAACACAATATTAGTCAAGCACCCTATTATAATAATGTTTATTTCTATCCATATGCCTATCAATATGCAATAACTAATTTGCATCTTCTCAATTAAAATAAATTACCCAGTCCATCAAAGCACAGAATGGTCACTATAGAGTAATGGAAATAAGGCTTTGATTTGCATTTCCAATTCGAGTAGTCGTATCTACAGTCGGCTTCATGCACCCCTCAGGAAACATTTCCAGCATAAACTGCGGGGCTAATATGGACGATATGCAATATTGCCAGTGCAATTCATTTTTCTGTTTTTCTGAGGGATCCTTAGCAATTCCGCTTAATTTCTGAAGAAAAGATAGTGACACATTTTACGCCATTCGTGACAGTTTTACGGAAATTTAGCGGATTCTGCTGGAGGGTTGGAAAAATGAATTGCTTTATCAGAATTGCTGCAATTCATCTTTGTGACGGTATTAGCCCCACTGATCTCTCTTCATCGTTGACACCCGAGATAAAGTTAGCTCAGCTCCTGCTAGAAACGGACGTCCCTCAGAGGTGCTGTACCTACGTTATGCTGGAGTAGACAATTTCCATTCGCCGTGCGGTTCTCCGACAAATGAACCGACCTAAAGCCAACTAATGACTGCTCCTCTGGGGTGTTAAGCAAACTTTATCACTGAACTCATTATGTAGATTCTCGTATGCTTTTAAAGACAAAATTACAGTCTACGAGTTTTAACTTGATTGTTAAGTTCGTAAGTAGATCTAAAGCAGGTAAAAGACTGGTCTGGTGGAAATACACTTTACCAGAACCCAGATCCATAATGGTTGGTTACCGATTAGATTTGGGACAACTAAATCAGATTTATCTGTGCAACATTCACCTAAATCTTTGGAGATAAATAAAATAAGATAACCGTTTTGCGTTAACTAGTTTCACGCCAACCTAGTTTGTTATTTTTTGTCCTCAACTAAAACAATGTTGTATCCTGTATCGTTACCTTGGCTGCTCAGCATACACTTTGCACCTTACTCTACAGTATCTGTCATTATCTGTCATATAAATAGTAAAGATCAGCCGTGCGAAGTTGGGGCTTAGCTTGCTTGTCTATAATGTCCCGCATAAAACATTGTGGTGGTATTTCCAGGCGGTAGAGCCAAGCTGTAGCCAATTGACTGCAGCTCATATACGGGCTGGCTCGACCGGGGTAGTACCACCCTCTCACAGAAGATCGGCGTAAAGCAGCTATTACAGCTGCGTTTCGTACGATGAGTGAGAGCGCCGAAAGCCCAACCCCCCTTCCCCTCCCTCCATCCCTCTCCCCTTCAGGGCGGCAATGTGCGGGCAATGCCTTTGGAATTGCAAGCATCTATAGGCTACGGTAACTGCTTAATGTCAGGCGGGCCGTACGTTTTTTGCTACCGAAGTCCTATAAAGAAAATAAAAAATAGTTCCGAAGCCTTAGAATAATAATCTTCATTGTCAGTTTTATCATAAAATATAATCACCTACCGTTACGTCTCATTGATGATAGCCGTGGGTCGGGCAGACAGCGCGTACACAATGTCATCGGAATGATTTCCACAACTGCCTGTTGCTATTGTGTTGCCGGAAGCGGCGGCTATTGTGTCGGCCGTCTTTCCCCGCTCAACTCGGCTCACAAAACGACCTATTATTTATTTTTTCCTCGGACTGCTAATAAAATGTCTTTGAGGTCTCGAGCACAAAAGAGTCTCTCGATGTGTGAATGTCTATGGAATTCGTTTACCCACGAAATAATATCTCTAATAAATAACTAGGTAAGTACTTACCTACTATATTATTGACCTACGTGCATTCATTGGGATTAATAAGATAGTTTTATGAAGCAAATACATTTTTGTTCTCTAATTTTCTTTTATCTTTATATTCATAGTTTTACATTGATTACAACGAAGATCTGTAAGCTATGTATAATAGATTTTACAAACCATTAGCATTATTAGATTATATATCTACGCTTAACACATTAAAACAATTATAAAAAAAACCAAGGTATCTTCGGTATACATATATAATTATTTATTAGGTACTTATTTTAACTAATCAAAGTTGCGCGATACGTAATTCAATTAACATTTTATAACTTTCTGCGGCTAAATTACGTGCTATTAGCCTCCCTAGTGTAAGAATTGTTATAATCTGTTTGTATCAGCGTTACGTAATTTCAACTGTATAAATCGGGCGAGTCAATTTATGGCCCAATCACATAAATTCTATAAACAAAATGCTTCCACTATGGTGTTTCACAATCGCGCCGATATTATTTTAAGTAAGTATGTCGTGTATAGTGTAGCGGAGTCTGGATCGAACACGTAGGCGACACACCGCGAAACTGTATCCGCGCCGGCCGATTGAAACGGTGCCAGCCGCCGAACCACCAAAATAATTTTCACTCCACACTCATCAACGGTTACTACACAATATCGAGATTGGATTCCAATCGTTTAGACGTCACTTAATATAGAGGTATAGATAAATTTTACTAAACAATAATCAATATTATGTAGTGCGAATATGGTACAATTTTAGAAATAGATAGGTTGGTATTTTCCTGACATAGAAACGACAGCGAATTGGTTAGGTAAGAACTTACCTAAATTATTGTGTGTGTATACCTACTTGACAAATAGGTAGTATTACAGTAAAACTTTAAAATAAAAAAAATATTAACAGTTATTGCATGCTTTTAAACGAGGCGAATGACGGACGACGCGCTCGAGCAATATTTTTACGTGATCAGGCGCACCGCTCGCACCACCTGAGTATACCTACTAGGACAAATAAGCAAACATTTAACGTTGACACAAACATATCTCAATAAAACAAAGCAAACGACGACGGCTGCTGTAATCGCGGAAAATATTTACGAGTCGTGTTGACGCGCGCCGCCGCCGGCGGCGTTGCGCTACGAACTCGGTACTTTCTTCCGATTAACTTGCAACTACTACCGACCGTCCCATGAGAAATCCGTCCGTTATTTACTGTCCGTAAGAGACGACCTTTAATTTCAGAGGATTTCAGCACACGTGCTTCGAATACCGACCGACGTTGTAAATGAAATTCCATCTTGGAACTGTATTTCAGACATAAGCCGAGTAATCAGTCACTTGAATCTATACAAATAACGGGTGGAATAGTAATGTCGTTGCCTTGAAATTATTAGAAGGATTTGAATATAAGCAAGGGGAGGGATAGTTCGTTACGGCGGTGAGGAATAAAGCTGGTTTCATAATCTTGGCAGGAGATATTGTTTAGTAGTATGTGTGTAGGTATACCTATGAGTCCTTTTGGCTGTTGGTTCAACGGAAATAAGGGATTAGCACCTTACTTTGGAGGAATATCTACAGATGTTTTGGATTAGCTCGTTACTAACGAACTCTACAAACTTCTATATTTCTACTGTTTCTTTCTTTACCACTAAAGTTCAATCGTACAGAAAATGTCTCGTGTTTAACTGAGTTCTAGTTCACGAATGGATATTGAATTTAAACTCAAGTGTACTGCAGTTCTTTACCGGCTGAATTTAATCACAGTCGGAGTTCTCGCTTCGCCAGGTGAGCTCGTGTCTTGGATAGTGCATCCAAGAGAAACTTTATGATTTGCTTCCGAGTTCTAGGCAACGCCATTATACATACCTACATATTATTAGTTACACATTATTATCATAATCGAATCATAGTAATATTATAAAGCGGTAAAGTTAGTAATAGGGTGTAATATCTGCCACTACCTACTGGTCTGATTCTGAAAATTATTTCAATGATAGAAAGGTATTCACTCCCTGAGTGATATAATAAACCTTGAAAAGTGGTTCCTGGTGGAAAAGCCGAGGAGTGCTAATTAATTAGTGATTAGAAGAAGTATGTAAATGATTGAAAATCTTATTTAGACAAAGTAGGTAATTTAACACAAATGTGGATAAATAATAATATTCCTCCTGACCAAATTTGGGCTAAGGCGGCCAATCTCCACGGAGATTAGCCATCTGTGCAGGAGATATTTGGCGTACAAGTATGTGCACAAGGACGGGTTCACACTCTCTTTCCTCACTCTCATATTCTGATAAATATGATGTAGGTAATAATGTTAGGTACTTAAATAACCATTATAAACATTGAAGTTATATTATATTCTTCCTAGAAGCTTTAAATATCGTGAATATATTTTTGAGCGCCTTACGCTTGCACGAAGCAGATAAACTGCATGCAACAGTGTGAAAACGTTAGGCAAAGCTCGTGTAGGCGTTATAACTAAACGTTATCTCGCCGAGAATATGTGTATATTTACGAGCGGCACAGAATTATGAGGCAATTGTTGTTTAAATGTCAGCCTCGTTAGGAAAGTTATCAGAGCCAAGCGGAAAGTTGTTTACTTATTATTTGATTTTAACAACAACTAAAAACAACGTTACTGACGATAATTAATACAATTATTTATTATGTCAAGACGAATTTAAGTTTTCCTGGAAACTGTACGATTTATGGCGTTATAGTATAGGGTGTAGGTTATATCAGCCACATTACATTTTCACCCGACTATGGCAAAGCTAAAAGAAAGGGTTTTACACAAAAGCACTCCTTAAATTTTCAATACAATAATGTCAAATGAATCTATGTCTAATGCCTACCCATATATTTTTATTTACGTTCATGTGCCTACCTACTATCAACTCCATTGTGATTTATGCTCTTTCACACGGCATATTATCAATAAAATACCGATTCATTTAGGTAATTCAACTGGAACTTATTTCACACCTCTGAGCTTTCATAAAATAAATTTATTGGGTTTATATTTGGGGAATATAAACATTATTTATCAAAGGCGTTAACGATTATCTTAAGCCGGCATCAGTAGGAAGAAATCTAATAAGAGCACGTTTATAGATGGCGTATATCATTCGTTATTAATTTAATATTTTTTGCGGGAAGCCATAACGTCTGTGAGTCAAATTACAAGTTGATTTTCGTTACGACGATAGCTTCACAAAAAGTAAACTTAGAAACAAAACGCAACATTATTAGTTTATTTTAAGATACCGTACAAACTAAGAACCCTTATAGGTTCACCATTCCGCCGTTCGTCTGTACTATATCACGGCCATTTTGTAAGGTAAGGTCAGGTAAGATTGCGTTTTACTCGTTGAATAGGTTTTAAATTCACAGAGTTCTTTGGCAATTTTTCAAATTTCAATCTTGTATACGATATATTGAGCTCAAAATTGGCCTTTTTACGTGAATTGCATATACCTTCTAACTTCAACTACACTTTCAAAAAAGTAAGTTTAAAAACTAAAACCCGACTACTGAAAAACCGCGCTCTAAAAAGTATGAAACAAGAAAATATTCTCATCTAGAGGATAGCCGTGGTCCGTGTAGGTCCTTTAGGGCCAAATGGCAAATGAACACGGACCACGGCTATCCTCTAGATGAGAATATTTTCTTGTTTCATACTTTTTAGAGCGCGGTTTTTCAGTAGTCGGGTTTTAGTTTTTAAACTTACTTTTTATTTAATTATTTTGGAGTTATAGGTAACAATATATATATTTTTGAAATGTGCTCATCAAGCTCTTTCATTTGATACCCCACACGGTTTTATTAAAAAATGTTTTTTTTTTAGTTCATGACATTATGTCCTCTAGAGGGCGCCATATACAATTTTATGTGACGTCACATAGCCTATAACCAGCGCGCCATTAAGCCGCTTCTAACGATACCTCATTTGTCAAATTACGACAAGTAGTTTGGAAGTTAGGTGGGAACAGACGCACATACATACATACATACATACATACATACATACATACATACATACATACATACATACATACATACATACATACATACATACATACATACATACATACCGGTCAAAATCATAACCCTCCGCCGTAGTCGGGTAAAAACTAGAAATAATTATATAATAGGTACCTGGCAGCTATTTTGTAACGACTAATTCATATCTGCTCGTGAAATGTCAAATTTCAATAAGTACAAAATTCTATAGATATTTCACCCGTGCATTTTGCGCGTGGGCAAATTGGTGGGCAATGAGTTTGTGGTTACAAATGCAAACCCAACGCTGAGGGCTGAGAGACATACCTACCAAAATCAATCGCAAAAACAATTATATTTTTTGTATTTCATGACTTTGGCTTACGATACGTTTTTATTGTTCGCAAGGGAACGGAACCCTACTTGGTGTTTGACTCGACACGCGCTTGGCCTGGTTTTCGCATTCGGAACTGTTTTTGGAGTTGTGCTCGCGCGGTCACGTACGAAGTTCTTGTCAATAACAAGGCTGAATTAAAATCTAGAATAAAATAACATTTTAAAATGTATGTATTTAAATTGTACCATATAAAATATTGTTATTAATATTGAATTATTATTAGAATCGTCAGTTAGATATAAATATAATTTTATTCTCAAAAAAAGACATTCGTCACTTACATGAGAACAAGATTTACTTATAGTAGTATACGATTTGTCGTTCGTTGTTCTTTTATATCTAGGTACTCACTTAACGCACCTATATCTTATTTAGTTTTAAATTTACGAATATTTTTCAACTATGCGTTGAGCATAGACTTATCCGCGCTCGACCAATAATATATCAATGGTGTTTAGCCAGTTTTGATTTGAATGCATTAAGTGAGCTTACATTTTTTATAGTTGACGGTAGTTTGTTATAAAGCTGTGCCCCTTCAAACGTTAACATTTTTTTATATTATATTTTTTATGTTCATATCTTGGGTAGAACTAGAAAACTTGCTCGACGCGTAGCTCATATTGTTATTTGTTTTGATTTTATAAAGTATAAGTTTGTATGGAGTGAGCCATTTAATATTTTGCTGACAAGAATGCATGTATTATCAGGGTTGTTACGAAAAAATCACCTTGTTTTAAACACCGTGTTCAAAACATGTTTTAAACACGGTGATTTATTCGTTCTGTTTTAAATCATTTTTTAAACAATGATTTAAACACGTTTTAAACAGTTTTCAATTTAAATTTCCTGTTCTTTTGCAACTCTGTGTATGAGTGGTGACGACATTACGACCATAAATTTAAACACGAACCCTACTAGTCAATCATAATACTTTAAAATTGTCAAATTAGGTTTATATCAAAATTGTAAAATTTTAATTTTCACACAAATTAAATGCGGAAATAATCTAAACGTAAACTACATCCTTTATAATCGTCTACTGACCTCATTGACTGACCTGTAGGTACAAGGGTGGCAAAATCGCTTCGGTATCGGTGTATTTGGCGGTGCATTTGTAGGCATAAAGTTAGAATGGTAGAAGTAAAAAAGCCATCCCGTGGCCTGTACCTTTGAATATATTTTGATATTTTTTAATGTACGAACTACTAACGTAATACCCAGTATGTGGTTTCAGTTATTGTCGTTATGTCGTCACCACTCTGTATATAAATAACTAGCTTTTGCCCGCGACTTCGTCCGCGTAGACTTCAAAATAAAAAAAAACCGGGCAAGTGACTTAAGACTTTTTAGTACTTTTTAGTGCGCCAGGGTTTTTTAAGTCAGTATTTGCTTTTTTATAAAAATAATTTTATTTCACGATTTTTATTGGAGCCATACAAACTTTATCACGGTATAGGTACCGTGATAAAGTTTGTATACCGAATTAGGATTCGGTGAATGCGTGTTTTGGTAGGTAGGTATATAGAGCCAAAATCCCAAATCCCCCTCCCCTTCTCCACCCCTTTTCCTCCCCTCTCTTCCTTCTGCTCCCTCCCCCTCCATTTCCCTTTCCCTTTCCCCTCCCTCTTCCACTTCCTCCCTCACCTACCCTCTGCATACTAAGTTTCAAGTCAATCGGGTACAAACATATTTTTCTGCCGTACTTTTCTACCTTTAGTTTCCCCCTTTTGGGTGTTGATTTACGAAATGTTTTTTTATGGGATCAAACTGAAGTAGTACCTACCATATTCAGCTCAGCTTATACCCCAATTATTTAAAATGAATAATCATAACCAATCTCGAGATATGGATGACTAAACATTCGCTGACCCCGCTCTCCCCTTTTCCTTCAAAATATTAAAAACGCTGAAACCCCAGTCTGATTATTTAAAATGAACAATTATAACCAATTTCGAGATATGGATGACTAAACATTCGCTGACCCCGCTCTCCCCTTTTCCTTCAAAATATTAAATACGCTGAAACCCCAGTCTGATTATTTAAAATGAACAATCATAACCAATTTCGAGATATGGATGACTAAACATTCGCTGACCCCGCTCTCCCCTTTTCCTTCAAAATATTAAAAACGCCGAAACCCCAGTTTGATTATTTCAAATGAACAATCATAACCAATTTCGAGATATGGATGACTAAACATTCGCTGACCCCGCTCGCCCCTTTTCCTTCAAAATATTAAAAACGCTGAAACCCCAGTCTGATTATTTAAAATGAACAATCATAACCAATTTCGAGATATGGATGACTAAACATTCGCTGACCCCGCTCGCCCCTTTTCCTTCAAAATATTAAAAACGCTGAAACCCCAGTCTGATTATTTAAAATGAACAATCATAACCAATTTCGAGATATGGATGACTAAAAATTCGCTGACCCCGCTCTCCCCTTTTCCTTCAAAATATTAAAAACGCTGCAACCCAAGTCTGATTATTTAAAATGAACAATCATAACCAATTTCGAGATATGGATGACTAAAAATTCGCTGACCCCGCTCTCCCCTTTTCCTTCAAAATATTAAAAACGCTGAAACCCCAGTCTGATTATTTTAAATGAACAATCATAACCAATTTCGAGATATGGATGACAAAAAATTCGCTGACTCCGCTCTCCCCTTTTCCTTCAAAATATTAAAAACGCTGAAACCCCAGTCTGATTATTTAAAATGAACAATCATAACCAATCTCGAGATATGGATGACTAAACATTCACTGACCCCGCTCTCCCCTTTTCCTTCAAAATATTAAAAACGCTGAAACCCCAGTCTGATTATTTAAAATGAACAATCATAACCAATTTCGAGATATGGATGACTAAAAAATCGCTGACCCCGCTCTCCCCTTTTCCTTCAAAATATTAAAAACGCTGAAACCCCAGTCTGATTATTTAAAATGAACAATCATAACCAATCTCGAGATATGGATGACTAAACATTCACTGACCCCGCTCTCCCCTTTTCCTTCAAAATATTAAAAACGCTGAAACCCCAGTCTGATTATTTAAAATGAACAATCATAACCAATTTTGAGATATGGATGACTAAACATGCGCTGACCCCGCTCTCCCCTTTCTCGTCAAAATGATTAAAAATACGGAAACCCCAGTCTGATCAATTCAAATAAGCAATCATAACCAATATCGAGATATGGATGACTTATTAAAACATCCCTTGACCCCGTTTTCCCCTTTCCCGTCAAAATAACAAAACTCGACCACCCCTATACAAACTTTTACTCCACAGTTCACCCCTTAGGGGTTGAATTTCCAAAAACACGAAAGAAATCTAAACACAAACTCTCATTCCCCTATTTTACCCCCTTAGGGGTTGAATTTTCAAAAACCCTGAAATTACTCTTTTTTATTTTTGAAAAGACACCTAATCACCAATTTAAGTAATTCTAACTTCAAAAATGACGGAACTTCCATACAAACTTTTATCCCCTATTTTACCCCCTTAGGGGTCGAATTTTCAAAAACCCTGAAACCCATATTTTTTTATTTTTCAAAAGACACCTAATCAGCAATTTTCATAATTCTAACTTCAAAAATGACGAACTTCCATACAAACTTTCATCCCTTATTTTACCCCCTTAGGGGTTGAATTTCAAAAAACCCTTTCTTAGTACACCTCTACACATCAAGACAAACCCACCCTCCAAATTTCAAGTCTCTACGATCAGCGGTTTAGGCTGTGCGTTGTCTGTCAGTCAGTCAGTCAGTCAGTCAGTCAGTCAGTCAGTCAGTCAGTCAGTCAGTCAATCAGGACTTTGATTCTTATATATTTAGATTGTTTTATGTTCATCAACTTAGTTTCTGTATACATACTATAGTTTAGAAGTAGGTGTTAAATAGTGGTAGTGAAAAAGTATTTTTATGATTTTATTCTGAATAATTTGTAGATCGGCTACTTTTGTTTGTGCGGCACTGCCCCATATCTCTATTAAATAAAGTAGATGTGGTTTCACTAGGGAATTATAAATGGTATAGCGAATCTGACGTGCTATACACCTGACAATGTGACGAAATGATCCGATAAGCGACGAGAGTTTATTTCTGATGTGTTCAATCCAATGACCTAAGAGAGAAAGGACGAGCCCTATGTGACGTCATCTGTAGCCAAACACGAGCACACGACCGTCCAAAATGGCGCACAGCAAAAAGTGTTGTACTTTTAGTTAGTCGATAGTATCCATATCGATATACCTAACGATCATGTCGCGGGAAAAGGGCTGGGTCCTGATTAGGTAGGTTCAGCTATGCTGGGCTAAATCAAATAAGGCAAAAAAGTGGAGAGACAAATCTGTAAGGCTCAGGTCAATGTCAAGCGTGTACATTAACGACACGATGGAGGCGGGTGCATTTCCAGGGTGGTATGGCTGGATCGTCAGGTTCTTCTACGCAGGCACATCACTAGAGCACTCACTTGGGTTTATCCAGTTCACACAACACAATTACACAAAGGATTGAGTAGATTTCGTGCGATTAAGGTTTTTAGACACAGAAGGCACCGCAACGACGGGTGTACCAAACGAGTCGGTCAGTCAAGTGTCATGAAGGGGGGAAAGAGACCGCAGCACAAATATCACGTTAATCGGGGGTAGGCAGTACAAAATTATGTTTTTATTTATGACTATTATGTTATTTTATGGCTCTGTGGAGCGAGTCACCCTCTTCCCTCTAAAATGGTTGTGCAGAGTGACGCTGCTGCTCAAGTAAAGTCATTTTCACATGGCAACTCTTCGGGGTTCGCAATTTAACGTTAGAGACCACCAGAATTTCAATGTCTCGGCCTTGTTGGCGCCTCAACTTTACCACGAAAATATGCACGTGTGGAGAGCCTCATGCATACACAGCCATCATCCCTAGCTACCACTGCCCAGTGTAGCAAAAGCGTAAAATTAAAAATCGTCCAATTTATCAGCTAAAAATCTTGCGAAATCGGGAGATTTTGAATAAACTCTATTTTAACTTCTTTAAGCCCTTTTAGCAAATCCCACATTTAATTTTTAAATGTTCACTATCCATAAATCAACTTGTTATCTCTGTCGCGCATATTTATGTTCGTGAGTAGTGATGACAAATATTATGTTTTTCGTCACCCCGGGGTGACGGCGCGGCCCAACGTGTAGGTGAATAGAATTTGTATCGATAACTTTGAAACAAAACTTATAAGAACAGCACTACGTTTTTATGTAAACATAGCAAATATTTGTTAGTTCTATTTTATTTGAAAATATGAATTAGAGAGTACGATTATAGACGGGAACTCAATTAAAAATTAATATAATGTACACGAAAGGTATTTTCACACACTTTAAATACACTTAAATATGAAAATAACACAACTAACCTGAAAAATGACAATCCTTCGAAATTCTTTAGAGAATCAGAACTGCATGCCCTAACGCAACACCAAACTATATTGATTTTTCCTTAATAATCCTAAATAATATAATAAAGAGTCACAAAATACTAACAGTTCAGCGTAAAATTTAAAATAATTTGTATAAGACGCTGACATGACAGATGAAGTACTAACCATAGTGACCCGACCATAGCCGACAACCCAATATGCCGGTCCAAAAAGGCCCTCAGGGAGGCGGCTTACTGACGGAACTAACCAAAAACTTCCAGAAAAAGAAATATATGACATATACTGTACTGTTTTACATAGCTAAATTGTCACGAGTAAGAATGAGACAGATATGTTTTCGTTAATGTGGTCCATATTTGCATCAAATATGTATACCATAAACAATAGCTTCGTATCTGCTAATAATAAATCTATGGTTCAATCTGTGTACTCCATGTCAGACAGCTATACATTCTAAGGCCAAGATATTTTTCGTAATTTTTGAAGTGAAAACTTCTTTAGCGGCGTTGTGCACTTTTCTTGGGATGGGTAAAAAATTATAAACTCGCGACAGGGGTCACGTGGACTGATCGCAAAATTCGACAGATTGCGCAGTGCGCTTGCGCGAATAAAATGCAACAGATTCGTAGCGACAGGTCACGTGTCCGATCTTGGGATGGGTAAAAAGTATATAGTTCATAATTTCGCTTTCAACGTCAACGTCTTATTAGCGCCTAAGTGAATGGATCTGGGTGAGTGCTCTATGGGGCGTAGGTTCGAATCCTATGTTTACTATATTTTCGAATTTAATATATTATTAATTATTTAATTCTTATTATTTTTTATTTTAATTTGCATTATTTTATATGATTATTTAACAAAAAAAACGGCCAGGTTGTTTTTTTTTACATTTTTTTCTTAACCATTCCAAAATATTTAAAAATGCACAACGTTAATGTTCAAGTTTTCACTACTGCCGGCACTCCCGGAGTGCAACTTGGCCGTTTTTTTTTCTTGGACTACTACATAATTTAAACTTTTATCCACCAAATAAATTTGAAGGTTTGACAGTTTTTTTATAGAATATCTGTCAAAACAGCAAATTTATTTTGTGGTTAAAGTTATTTGACGATTCTGAATCAGGCCCTAATAATCTTACATACGTACTTTACGGTTTAATATTTGAGCAGGTAGCACGATCCTTACAGCATACAATGTTTTTAAAACGTCGTACCGTGACGCAAATGCTTACGTAGAACGGGGGCGATGCACGTGATTAGCGGGATCCAGAACACACGCATACCGCGAGGCTGCTCACCCACATGCCTCGCGAGGCAAAGGGCGAGCCCACCTTACACTCTAGTTAGAGAAGGGTATAGCTGAACAATCAGTTACATTATCGTTCTGGCTCATGGCTAAGCCAAACTAGGCGAGGCAAGTGACAGCGCTCGGGTGAGGCAGAGCGAGTATTTGCCTCGCGCCATGTCAAACTTAGCGAGGATAAACTGCCTCGCCCGGCATGCTGTGTTATAGATACGCCTAATCACATGCGAGCCCAATCAAAATTTGTGTCACACGACAAGTTAAATTATTTTCTTCTCTTAAGCGTCCGTTCACACAGACCGGCTCGGAAAGGAGAGCATATTTTATCGCGGTTAAAAAAGTGTTTTGGGTCGTTGAAAATAAGGTTGATATTCCATTTCTCTTTGAATTTTCATTTTAAAATGAGATTGTTTACGAGCCGACCTAACGCGCTCAGTGTATGAATAAATCAACCTTATTTCAATGACCCAAAACTCTTTTTTAAACGCGATAAAAAAAGTGCTCTCCTCTCTGAGACGGTCTGTGTGAACGGATCTTTATACGTTATCCTAATAGGTACTGCAATAAACGTCATTGTACAGTCACGGACATAAGTATCTGAGAACTCTCAATTTGATTTTACAAACGTTGGTGGACATTGTGAAAACCAAATATACTTTGGACTTGACGTCGTACGGCCTTTATTTACGTCATAATTGTGCCGTAACGTAATGGTGTTATTCGGTCACGGGACATGTTAATTTCATTTCATTTTAATATAACTACGTATGATTTTCAAGTATAGGCACATATAAGAAGTAGAAGAATGCTATTAATCAACCGCTCACACAAGTCAATGTCAACTCCGATATTGTGTGATAACCGGTGAAAACCCGTATTTGAAAGTTTGTGTATTTGGCTCAATATGTTAGTATAACTTCGAGTATCTATATTGTTTTATGAGCTCTGTGTCATAAGCTTCGCGTAATCTAGGAAGTAGTTAACTCTTAATTTGTATGTTACATTCACTTGCTTGACAATCTTACAACAAAGTGCAGTTTATCTTTAAAACGTAAGTAAAATGGACTGACCATGACCATTACTACAATACATGCAAGTATAAAAAAAATGTAGAGGCTATGGTGCATGTATTATTTTACTGCTTATTAGCTACGTCCAGAAGTGTCACATGCCGCGCGAGGAAAATTTTCCTCGCCAAGTTTGACTTGCCTCACGTGAGGCAAATGCGCGCCCTGCCTCACCTGAGCACTCACATTTGTCTCGCCTAGTTTGGCAGTCGTGAGACAGAACGATGTCAAACGTGTCAAACTGATTGATCGGGTATACCTTTCCCTGTCTAGAGTGTCAGTTGCCTCGCCATTTGCCTCGCGCGGCATGCGACTGAGGCAAACGTCGTGCTTCGCGAGGCATGTGGGTGAGCAGCCTCGCGCGGCATGTGCATGTTGTAGACACGTCTATTTAATGTCTGGTTACTTTCATTCAGGTAGGTAAATTATTGTTATGATGAGTAAGAGAGCCGGTAGTCCATACGCCCTCCCCTCCCCTTCAGGTCGACAACTTGCGTGCCTTTGTAAGCATCTATAGGCTACGGTAACTGCTTAACACCAGGCGGGACATACGCTTGTTGGCCACCTCAGAACTATAAAAAAAGTTACATAATATCTCGTTCAAAACACAGCAGCAGCAACTACTTACCAGGGACCTAAGACTTACTCTATACATAGGTACACACTAACAAACCAACGCACTATTCGAGAAATATATGAATGGAACATAGATTTACTAGATACCGTCCTACTAAGAAAAATCATTTCCAGAAATGAGGCAACTTTATTTCGACGCGGCCTGTCAGTTTCATACAATGGTTGCTGTCAGATGTACTGAAGTACTCAAAAATTGAGCATTATCAGTTGCCGCATTTTATTAGTGCGCATGCTCCATCTAGTTGGAGCGCCGCGGAAACTAAAATTAATCTATGGAATGGAATATGCCTCTACACAGGTAAATATTGTTCTGTGTTATATACTCTACTTTTGTAGGTATATACCTGTGTTATATTACGGTGTCTGGAGTAACCATTCTGTGCTCTGTATTCTGTGATTGTAATCTTACATCGCAACTAAAATTAACTCGGACATAGGTATAAGGAAGTAATCTGTATGTAATCAGCTATAAAGGCAAAGTAAGGTAAGCGGTATTTATCTTCGTTAGTATCATACTAATATTAAGAGGCAAAGTTTGTATGTTAAGCAAGTATAATCTCTGGAACGATTGATCAGATTCTGAGAATTCTTTCTCGTATAAAAAGTCAGACTCTCCCTGCGTGGCATGTGTTTTAAACTCGAAGTAGAGATGTGCCGAGTACAGCCTTACTCGAGTACTTACTCGAGTACTTAGTAAGTACTCGAGTACTCGAGTACTCATATTATAGGACTCGAGTACCCAGTACTCGAGTACGGGTTCCGAGTACTTCATGGTTTTCGAATCCTAAGCGGGTACTCAAATCGCTACCTTATGACTACAAAATTAAAGTCTATTTTTACCCAACCACAGCGACAGCGAAAGGTTATTTATTGTGAAGTTAGATACATTTTACCGCAAATTGGAGAATACTAAAAAAGTAGAGTGTAGGGAATGTAAAAAAACATTTATCGATTATGGAAATACAACGAATTTGTTAAAACATTTTAAAAAAATCCATCTTTTAATTTACACAAGTTCCATAGAAAAAAACAGCAACGAAAATGAAAATGACATCTTGGACATTAGTGATTTGGAATCGTTTTCGATGGCATCTGATTCTACTAGTCAATCACAAACAAATGACGACAGTGACAAGGATGATGAAGGAATATTAAAGACATTTAAGAAAAGACAGTTACAGATGACCTTTATGTCAAAAGATGCTATAAAGATTAACTCGAAGAGTGTCGACAAAGAGTTAATAAATATGATTTGCGTGGGTGAAGCCTCTTTCTATAGTTGAAAATGAAGGTTTTCGAAAATATTCCCAACAACTGAACCCAAATTACAGACGCCTTCTAGGAAAAATTTTAAATTTTTCTAGTAAGTACTCGAGTACTATTAAGTACTCGAGTACTCATAAAAGTATTCGAGTACCTGTCCGAGTACCAGAGTACTCGAGTACTTACTCGATTCTTTTTTTAACGAGTACCAGAATACTCGAGTACCAAAAATAGCGTACTCGGCACATCACTAACTCGAAGTACCATGCGGGCGGAGCCACGGGCAAAAGGTTGTTATTAATGAAGATGGAAAGGTAAAAGGTCATGCACATATTAAAAAACTGGGTAAGAGGTCTTTCTCATTTAAGGTCGGCACTCACCTATCAACTCGGCACCCGACCAGCACCGCCTCGCCGGCGTCCACTCGTTGTCGACAGGTGGTCCGCGGGCGGACGCTGCTTTTACACCATAAACGTCACGTGATCAACCAATGGACCGCGCGAGTCAAAGAGTGAACGCCGCGTGGTTAGCGCGTGGTCCACTTATTTCCGGTTCAGTTAGTGGACGGCGACCGACGAGGCGGTGCTGCTGGCCTACTCCGAAATACGAACCTAACGTTTCGTCTAACGGATTGTCGTGATTTGATATTACTTCTTTCGTTTTTCCCTACGATTTGACATTGTTTTGATCGTAAATCGAATCCGTACTTCGGACGATCTGTCAGCGACGTATTTCGGAGTAACCCCCCAGGTCGGGTGCCGAGTTGATAGATGACTGCCAACCTTTATACTGTAACTGTAACACAGTTTGTCAGTGAGTTACAAACCAGTTATTATAAAATACGTTTACGACGCTGGCAGGAGACTGACCGACACATATTTGGGGCATAGAGATAATAAACAATAAGATTTAGAGAGTCATAGATATTCCTGCAACGCGTACTATTTTTATAAAAGCTAAAATAGAAATGATGTGACCGAACGATGAAAATGACATTGATCGCATGAGGGTTTATTTATATTACGTTTGTAGTGCAACAAATAATGTCGAGTTGGGATTTGCGAAGCGAGTATAACTCTGAGGGATTTGTTCTTTCTTTGTGGTGATAAAGAAGGTTATAAAATAACCAAATGACTTAAGTAAAACAGTTTTACGTCTCACACAAATCTCATAGCAATCTAAATAAATCATCATCATCATAGTATTAATACGTGAAGCAAATCCGTTCGGTACCTGTTTTTCGAAGATGCGTGGACGGAGGAGTATGAAATTTGGCATAGTAAAATTTTACATGCCGATTTAATGCATAAACGTTATATTTTAATAAAAAGTGCATTATTAATGCACTAAATTAATAAAAGAAAACGTTACTCAGACTTCATACAATTTCACCCTTCGGTCAAGGAAGGTCGTTGGTTTGACGTTTCACATATTCACATATACACAATCATGAACGTAATAACCCTACTAAAGGACTGTGAACTACAAACTTTATTTTCCATTAATTCAATCAAAAATAATCATTATGTGACGGACTTAATGCCCACGATGTACGCATTATAAAAACCGGTCCCAGCCAGATAGTAAACACCACCCTTTTGTCCCGTTCTAACAGTACACCTTTCACCTTCCTTGTGTTGCCAGTTCATATTTATTCGATCACTTTAAACTTGGTAAATTTTAATGTTAAGAAGAGTAAACAATAAAATCGATTATTGAGATGCATATGGTAAAGTATGAGAATATCCTAAGATTAAAATTACAAACATAAATAAATGTCTGGAAATTAGTACTTACCTCCTTCAATAATTCGCTTGTAATTGTCAGTTCCGTGATGTCTATAAGATCGTAGCAGAAATAAAATTAATAACTTGAAACACAGAACGTCATTTTGCGTGACACATGACTTTTGTAGCGAATTTTAAATTAAACGTATTGTGCGATAATTTCGTCACAAAATGGGTAAAATATGCATCGTAGAAGGCTGCAAAAGCGAATATTATCCGGATTGCGGTTTAACTTACCATAGGTAAGTGTTTAACTATGTTTTCTATGTTTCGTACATTTTAGAAGTTCAGGTGACATAAATTTCGGTAGTAAACAGGACTACAATATAAATCTTGTTGTGTTTAGAATTGAACTGAACACAGCAACTGTTTGCAGCGATAAGTCGCGCTTTTTAAACCGACTTCAAAAAAGGAGGAGGTTTCTCAATTCGACCGTATATATATATATATTTTTTTTATTTTTTTTATGTGTGTTCGCGGATAACTTCGTCGTTTATGAACCGATTTTGATGAATCTTTTTTTGTTGGAAAGGAGATGTTCCAGCGGTGGTACCAGCTGATAAGGAAACCAGGATCTGATGATGGCATCCCAGAGAAATCGAAGGGAACCTTCGAAAATCGTAGGGGCGACTAGTGCGTTTGTAATTTTTTTCATTAACTATTTTAAAGCACTACTATTTTATGAAGGTCTGGAGTCGATCTGATGATGGAGTCGAAAGACAGTCGAGGGAACTCCTCAACGATTTACAGCAATTACCTGGTGTTTGGGCATGATTAATTTGTATTGATGAGAACTTTACACCTAGATGGGTTGTGACTGTCATTAGGGGTCTGATGATGAAGACGTAGGACAGTCAAGGGAACTCCTCAACGATTTACAGCAATTACCTGGTGTTTGGGCTTGATTAATTTGTATTGATGAGAACTTTACACCTAGATGGGTTGTGACTGTCATTAGGGGTCTGATGATGAAGACGTAGGACAGTCAAGGGAACTCCTCAACGTTTTACAGTAGCTACCTTGTGTTTGGACTTAATTCATATCTATTGATGAGAACTTTGCACCCATATCGTTTGTAAGTGCCATTACAGGTCTGATGATGGAGACCATAGACAGTCGAGGGAATTCTTCAACGATTTACAGCAGTTACCTTTTGTTGGGCTTACTTCATAAGGTTCAATATGCCAAAATGTTCATTGGTATGGCGCCACTAAAAATCGTGAAATAAAATTATTTTTATAAAAAAAAAAAACCGACTTCAAAAAAACCTGATGCACTAAAAAACCTGAAATAATATTTCTATTACCACGTCTGCCTACCCCTTCGGGAAAAACAGACGTGATGGTGTGTTATCGAGTATTTGAAGTCGGTGCCAATCTATCTTCTTACTTTTATAGTAGGTAGACTTGGCATACCAAGATTGGCACCGACTTCAAATACTGGTGGTAATAGAAATATTATTTCAGGTTTTTTAGTGCATCAGGTTTTTTTGAAGTCGGTTTTTTTTTTTATAAAAATAATTTTTCGTTGCCACACGACTGCATCGCTACTTTTCGAAGTCGGTCGCATTTGCAACGCGCGACAGACCGCACGCTGGTAAAACGCAACGCTGAATCATGTGTAGAATCACTGGTTAAAATATTGCCGACGATTTCGATTTCACCCAGTATAAAAAAGAACACTTTGCAAGTCTTCGCAAGTACAGGAAGGAGTCGCCAAATAGCTAAGCTGACTATTCCTGGCTAGTATATATATATACAGGGTGTCCCAAAACTTTGCCACATGGAGGGGAAGTACCTTAAATATTGTAGATAGAGAATTTTACTGAATGAAGACTTCATTTTTATTTTAAAAACAATACGAACTGCATTCAAAGATTTTTTTAAACTCGCTTGCCACACTCGGGTATCGAACCGGCTAAAATCCAAAAAAATAACACCCTGTACTTTTATGGCATCAATCGATAGGATCAATCACAAGGATCAAATCACTCTAACAAACATGGGAAATTATATTAAAGGAAAACCGTGATACCTTACCTTATAAAAATTTAAATAAGTGAAAATTAAAATAAGTAACGATTTTATGGGTTTCCTTTCATTTAATTTACTATGTTTCTTAAAGAGATTTTATCCTTATGATTGACCCTATCGATTGATGCTATAAAAGTACAGGGTGTAATTATTCGGATTTTAGCCGGTTCGATTCCCGAGTGTGGCAAGCGAGTTTTCAAAATAAAAGGAAACCATAAAATCTTCACTTATTTTAATTGAACGAATAAAAAATAGTAAACTAACTAATTAGTTGCTCGAAATTAGCTTTATTTTTTGTGGATGCACTTTATCTTTGAATTCATGAATTTATAAGTTTAGATTTCATGGTTTTCCTTTCATTTAATTTACCATGTTTGTTAGAGAGATTTGGTTCTTATCATTGATCCTATCGATTGATGCCATAAAAGACCAGGGTGTTATTTTTTCGGATTTTAGCCGGTTCGATTCCCGAGTGTGGCAAGCGAGTTTTCAAAAATCTTTGAATGCAGTTCGTATTGTTTTTAAAATAAAAATGAAGTCTTCATTCAGTAAAATTCTCTATCTACAATATTTAAGGTACTTCCCCTCCATGTGGCAAAGTTTTAGGACACCCTGTATATAACGTCACGACATTTTTTATCCCCATTCGGGGGTAGTCAGAGACTTGAGTGGCCATACACCACCACATTGTGGAGGTATTAACCAACTCAAAGCCCACGTTTCACCAGATAGTCAGAACCCAACTTGACAGGTGGTGAACCTTGTCGCCGTGTATACAGAAACTGACCATTACCTAATCCCGAGGGATAAGTAGATTTCCTCACGATGTTTTCCCTCACCGTCAGCGAACTGTAAATTATGCACATAGATGAAAATTCATCCATTGGTGCATGCCCTACCGGGGATCGAACCTGGGACCTTCGGATTGCTAGCCCAACCTGTTCACCCCTAGGCTACAGTCGCTTTTTTTCCTGGCTAGTCTTATATATTATTATAAAAATATGTTTTTTTTTGTTCGCGAAGACTTTGTTTTTGTCTCCCAGTTTTTTTTGTGTCCTCTGAGAGTTACCTTGATGAATAGTTTTTTTTTTTTAGATTTTATGAATTATCACATTATGCACTCAGCCTTAAAACATTATGCGTTCTTTTCGCGTTACTTCTGCGTTACTGTAACATAGAAGTGTCGTTACTCTATGATACAAAGTGGCCTAAAATCAACGGCCTTAGCCTTGTACATTTTTCTTAAACACTATTTTGTAGCTCCATTTAGGTTGCCAAGATACCTAAAGACAGGCGCTCGCGTAATTTGGCCACCGCAGACTAATTTATTGTACTCATGTTCTTATAAAAATAAACATCCCTTTCCTTATTTTATTATTTTCCTATCATAACAATCTCGGAACAATAGCACGTTTTCACCAGATGTCCATGGGGACTTGCTCCAAATTTCAAAATATTATGGTCACTCTTGTTTGGAAAAGGAAAAAACGTTAATGTGGTATCTCGCTGTCGGCTTCACTTTTGCTGGCAAGTCCGCATTCCCTGGTTATAATTTCTTTGTACACAATATATATTAACCATAGATTTATTATTAGCAGATACGAAGCTATTGTTTATGGTATACATATTTGATGCAAATATGGACCACATTAACGAAAACATATCTGTCTCATTCTTACTCGTGACAATTTAGCTATGTAAAACAGTACAGTATATGTCATATATTTCTTTTTTTCTGGAAGTTTTTGGTTAGTTCCGTCAGTAAGCCGCCTCCCTGAGGGCCTTTTTGGACCGCCATTTTGGGTTGTCGGCTATGGTCGGGTCACTATGGTTAGTACTTCATCTGTCATGTCAGCGTCTTATACAAATTATTTTAAATTTTACGCTGAACTGTGTGTATTTTGTGACTCTTTATTATATTATTTAGGATTATTAAGGAAAAATCAATATAGTTTAGTGTTGCGTTAGGGCATGCAGTTCTGATTCTCTAAAGAATTTCGAAGGATTGTCATTTTTCAGGTTAGTTGTGTTATTTTCATATTTAAGTGTATTTATAGTGTGTGAATATACCTTTCGTGTACATTATATTAATTTTTAATTGAGTTCCCGTCTATAATCGTACTCTCGAATTCATATTATCAAATAAAATAGAACTAACAAATATTTTCTATGTTTACATAAAAACGTAGTGCTGTTCTTATAAGTTTTGTTTCAAAGTTATCGATACAAATTCTATTCACCTACACGTTGGGCCGCGCCGTCACCCCGGGGTGACCACAAATAAATTATTTTTGTTTTGGAAGGTCCGTGACTGCGCCGCCTTAAATTTGTTTTATAATATTTGTCATCACTATTCACGAACATAAAGATGCGCGACAGAGATAACAAGTTGATTTATGGATAGTGAACATTTTAAAATTAAATGTGGGATTTGCTAAAATGGCTTATATATTAATAGTTAGTTTATTCAAAATCTCCCGATTTCGCAAGATTTTTAGCTGATAAATTTGTCGATTTTTAATTTTACGCTTTTGCTACACTGGGCAGTGGTAGGTAGGGATGATGGCCGTGTATGCATGAGGCTCTCCACACGTGCATATTTTCGTGGTAAAGTTGAGGCGCCAACAAGGCCGAGACATTGAAATTCTGGTGGTCTCTAACGTTAAATTGCGAACCCCGAAGAGTTGCCATGTGAAAATGACTTTACTTGAGCAGCAGCGTCACTCTGCACAACCATTTTAGAGGGAAGAGGTGACTCGCTCCACAGAGCCATAAAATAACATAATAGTCATAAATAAAAACATAATTTTTTACTGCCTACCCCCGATTAACGTGATATTTGTGCTGCGGTCTCTTTCCCCCCTTCATGACACTTGACTGACCGACTCGTTTGGTACACTCGTCGTCGCGGTGCCTCCTGTGCTTAAAAACCTTAATCGCACGAAATCTACTCAATCCTTTGTGTAATTGTGTTGTGTGAACTGGATAAACCCAAGTGAGTGCTCTAGTGATGTGCCTGCGCAGAAGAACCTGACGATCCAGCCATACCACCCTGGAAATGCACCCGCCTCCATCGTGTCGTTAATGTACACGCTTGACATTGACCTGAGCCTTACAGATTTGTCTCCCCCCTTTTTTGCCTTATTTGATTTAGCCCAGCATAGCTGAACCTACCTAATCAGGACCCAGCACTTTTCCCGCGACATGATCGTTAGGTATATCGATATGGATACTATCGACTAACTAAAAGTACAACACTTTTTGCTGTGCGCCATTTTGGACGGTCGTGTGCTCGTGTTTGGCTACAGATGACGTCACATAGGGCTCGTCCTTTCTCTCTTAGGTCATTGATATTAACGTAGACTTTTAGATATTTTTGACACTGTCACTTTGTTTTTTTTAAAGGCCAGTACTTTTCCAAACATTATGAAAGGTTAAGGAGGAGGGACGATTTGTGATTGATGTATGGAAGTGGTTTTAAATCGAAGGTGACAATAGAACCTTACTAACGTTTCAACCTTCTATTTAAATGAATATAAATATCGCTAGCCCTATACACACCAACTGCATGGTCCCAAAAAACTAATCAAATCTTGTACTATGATGGCTACCATACAACAGACACCCAGACCGGCTGTTTCCGAAATTTGCCTCTGGCGGGAATCGAACCCGCAATCACTCGGTGCCAAACCACACAAACCACTGCGCTAAGCGGTCGTCACCTCGTCGGTCGTAATATTCTTCTATTCCTTCATCTTCCTTTTTATAAACACCAATAGTCACATTACATGTGTGTCCCCTATATGTATAACACACTTAAAGAAATCTTAACCACATTAAAGCTCTATTCACGTACTCAAGATTATCATAGAAAACAAACAAACAAACTTACGTCTTAATTATGTAAGTACAATGGTGAATTATAATTATTTTCGCGTCCGTGGTCTCACGGCCGCGCCGCCAATTAAGCCGAAGTTCCTTCAGCACGTTATAAATGTACATAGACCCGAAAGTTATATTTAATTATTCATGGAAGACTCATTCCATCTATTCCACTCAATTAGTTTGCACAGCTCAGGGTAGACGTTAATACTCGCCTTGGATAACCAAATCTGCTGAGTTATTATATTATTATGTTACAGGTCATATTAGTAAAGATACCGCTTTGTGTGAGGACTTATGGACTCATAGGTACACCCACAGAGAAAGGACTAAAGAAAGAGGTGCCCTTATTAGATATATGTATGAAAAAAAACGTGGTCATTGTTTTTTCATTTTCGTTGTTCTATCTACCGGTATATAGCTGACCTACTCGCTCCGTTTTATGTCGATGTTAGTACTAGGCCGACCACTCAGCCGAGTTGCTTAGGGCCAGTCCCCTTAGTAATTGGTCCATGGGTACACCTTCTAATGTATAATTAGTAAACACTGGTGCTAATTCTTTTAGTATACAATACAGACACTACCACAGTATAGGAATAAATAACAGATTTTGTTACAATTTAAAATGACGTAGAGGCAGTATGCGTATCATAGAGCTTTTTAATAGAAATCCATGGTGGGTATAACTTGGCATAGTTGCCTGCACGTCTGCGGTGACTCTTCCAAAATAATAAGCTGGGCTTTCTTAATTCCGGGTGTTACATTTTAAAGAGGGGCCTTCATTAGAAAATTTTACCTCATACATGCAGGCGACCGTACAACCTACAAAAAGTAATTTACAAACCTACCTAGGTACTTAAGTAAGGACTTTTACGTAATTTAGCGCAGCATATAAACCCTCAACGCGCCTTCCTCACTCACAATCACTAGTTTTTCTTCCCACTGACTCCGAAGAAATTAGACTCATAACATCAAACCTTAAAATAGACAGAGCTTCGGGTCCCGATTCTATTTCGGTTACTATAATTAAACTAGCCATAAGTCATTTACTTCCTCCACTCTCTCACATATTCAACTTAAGCCTAGAGAACGGCATATTTCCAGACGCCTGGAAAATTGCAAAAATATGTCCCGTTCACAAAAACGGTCCAAAAAATGAGCCAGATAACTACAGACCCATAGCTTTACTTAATATTCTATCTAAAATGCTTGAAAAAATTTTGAACTCTCGTTTAAACTCTTTCCTGGATAAGCACAACATCATTTCCGACAGACAGTTTGGTTTTCGTAAGGGTAGGTCAACTGAAGACGCTGCGTCACTGTTAGTTAACCAGATCGCTACCAACATTGAAAACAAGGAATACTGCATAGCTGTCTTCCTAGACCTTGCCAAAGCGTTCGACACCGTATCAGTTGGTCTACTCTTAAAAAAACTTGAAGCAGTAGGGGTGAGGGGCACATGTTTGCACTGGTTTGAAAGCTACCTGTCTAACCGCAGACAGTTTGTTAAAGTTGATGACTTCTCCAGCGGTGAACTACCCATTGAATTTGGCGTCCCGCAGGGTAGCGTCCTCGCACCCACCTTATTCATTACATATATAAATGACATTCTAAACTTACACCTCCCTAATGCTGAGTTCATTACATACGCAGACGACACAGTCATCTTATTTCACAGCGAAAGCTGGGAAAAAGTTTACGCCCTCGCAGAAATTGGTTTGGCCAAGGTCTTGGCAATGCTAGACCACAACTTTCTTACATTAAATACTTCAAAGACCAAATAAATTACATTTTCGAAAACAGCTGCCTCTGCCCCGGTTCTAAATCGTAATCTCAAACTACACCTCTGCTCTCAAGACGCTCCTTTTTCAAACCCCTGCGACTGCCCAATTCTCGATCACACTCCCTACATAAAATACTTGGGCATTTTCATTGATCACCACCTATCCTATAAAAACCAAATTACCTTCTTGTCCAATAGGGTAAGAAAAATCATTTATCCGATGTGCAAACTTAGAGACTGCCTGCCACTTGACACCCTTCGTCTGGTCTATGTGGCTTTTGGCCAATCTATCTTGCAATACTGCATCAGTGTTTGGGGTTGCGCTGGGAAATCGCACTTTATAGAAATTGAAAGGGCACAGAGAGCCCTTATTAAAGTAACGTTAAAAAAACCATTTAGATATCCAACTGATCTTCTCTATCGGGAATTCAAAGTTCTACGTGTTAGGCAGCTTTTTATACTGTCTGCCACTATTAAAACACATAAGTCCTTAGAAAGCAGATCAGACTACCCGGCCATTGCTGCACGACGTGTCTTTAGGATCCCTTTGCCAATCATTAACTCGCTTTTAGCCAGACGCTGCCCTGCCTACTCACACCTAAATACCTACAACAAGGTTTATAAAATAAGCAACATTAAATCCTGCTCCGTCTTTGCCTGTAAGTCTGCTGTTAAAAAAATACTCCTTACTATTGGTTACGAAGACACAGAGGACCTTATATAAATTCACAAGTTTTACGATCACACCACCCACACACTACTCTCATTTATACACAGACACGCTATACATACTCGCACACCTCACACTCCATCCACCATCCTCTCATTACACTTTTTTCATTGTTTTATTGTTCTATTTATGTTCTAGTCTAATTTCGAGCCCCAAGATACAGACCTTCGGTCTAGTTTGGGGCTCACTGGCAATCTGTTTTATTTTTATTTCTGTTCACAATAAATACCTTAAAAAAAGTAAATTTCACAATCAATTCCCAAATGATAAAACTGAAAAACATTAAATTGTGAAACCTCAAATCAGATATTTTAATCAAACAGCAAAAAGCAGTGTCGCAGTATTTCCACCAATATTGTGGTGCAACGCGAGAATCGGATAAAATTAATAAATGGTTTCCTCGTTATTAAATTCAACTTGGTATTGTGTAGATCGAAAAACCACTGTTTTATTTAAACTATTAATTTATTGAGACCGAGCTTAATAAGAACATTTCCGTGTCTTTTGTACGTGATAAGTAGGTTGGTATTCCGCTGCAAAAAAATAAAAAGTCATAACCCCGATGCCTCAATCTTCCTTTTTACTAATATTATTAATAATTGCATTTTGCACTTAAGATTTCACCTTATTTCACGCATAAAACGGACTTTTGCATAACATTTTTATAAAAACGAGTACATTAAAAAATATCTAAGGCTATTGTGGCCACTCAAAAGGAGCCGTAGGAGGCAAGCATTTTATGTTGTTTTAGTTTTTTCTTGAACCTACGCAATAATAAAATAAAGCATATAACCTAAGGGTCAATAAGCAAGGCAAACAATATTATCTTTTGAAAACAATTTACCTAGAGCCATCATAGGATAGGTACCTATAGCAAAAAAAATATCCTACTGTCTTTGGTAGGTACTGTTTTTTAATTGAACATATAAAATACATAGATTCAATGTGATGTGATTTAACGATTTGTTTTGTTTGTTCAAAAACCTTTGTAAAATAGAATAAATATTGCCTACTTGAAAAATTGAGAATGTTCAGCGAATCATGGCGTTGACTGTTTTTGCTGTTTTAGTTTTTTTTCCGATCGGAAACTTTATACGTACCTACCTATGTATTTTTATGGCAATTTTAAAGTTATGTCAAAAGTTATATGCTTTTAGTAATTGTACGATATAAAAAATATGTGATCATACATAAAAAAATATTAGACACATACCTACACTTTTGAGGTTTGAAATTAATTATTTTTAGGGTTCCGTATAGTAAGGTCATTCAAAATCAATAAACACGTTACCCACTCTAACGTTTTTTTATTATAGGACTGCGGTGGCAAAAAAGCGTACGGCCCGCCTGATGTTAAGCAGTTACCGTAGCCTATAGATGCTTGCATTACCAAAGGCATCGCTCGCACATTGCCGACCTGAAGGGGAGTGGAATAGAGGGAGGGGAAGTGGGGGGGGGGTTTAACGTTCCCAAAAAAAATAATTTCATGGCGCTATAGGTATACCTTTACCAAAGTCATAAGTATTTTTTACTAAAACACGCAGCCTCTGGCTCAATTAAATTCTCCTAAGATCCTTTTCTCTCACAAATCGTAATTATTTGGTGGGTTCGTTCTACCCACGTTAAATTTAAAGGTGCCTATATTATTCGACTGCGGTGAATATAAAGGTTATATATACAATTGGAGGATTGGGTGGCAATTAATATTGTTAACTACCAATTTTTTGGGTATATAAGTACGTGTAATTTACTCTGAAACTACATTTCCATTTTGTAGCTATTAATACATTATACAAGCTAGTTTGAACGGTAATTTACTCAAGTTGATATGTTAGCTAGTATTGTGTGAAATTAGTCGGTAATAGGTGTAAACTATAATGATAGCCCAATTATAGGCAGGACATTAATATTGCTTGGATTCATATTTTAGCCGCATCGGTATTATTATTTCGGATTTCACTTCTTATAAGCTTGATACTCTCCCACATGCGAACAACATCAGGCCGGCCAGGGCCATCTTAGGCCGTGCAAAGTCCCTTGAGCACACAGAGTTTGGGGCCCTTTCTGACGACTAACTCGGCATTTTGAGGCCCCCATCAAATCGGAGGCCCTTGGATCGTGTTCGTGTGCTCGTATGGAAAAGGCGGCTCATCTCGACACATGATGAGTCTCTGTTTCTTTGCTCTACGGACGTAGTCAGAAATTACCATCTCATCTCCAAACTCTCTACATTCCCAGCATTGGAATTGAGTGCGTTAACCAATGAGATAGAGAAGAAGTCGGAAACGGTGTCTAGTGCTTCCCGAAGCACGTCGAAGGTCAGATGTTGCAATTCATCAAGCAATCCAGGGTCGAATTATACGTAACAAAACTATTCTATAGCTACTATTTGTGCTTATCTTTTATGGGACCACGGTGGCAAACAACACGTACGGGGCGCCTGATGTTAAGCTGCTACCGTAGCCAATAGATGCTTGCATTTTTGTAATACCAAAGGCATCGCTCGCACGATGCCGACCTGAAGGGTAGTGGGACCGAGGGAGGGGAAAGGGGGGGTTGGTGTTGGGCTCCGGCTCTCTCACTCATTTCCTACGAAGAGTTAGAGAGCCGGAAGTCCAACAACCCTCCTCCCTCTTCCCCAACTCGCAGCTGTAATAGTTACTTTACGCCGATCTTCTGTGTAGGGTACTATCCCGGTCGAGCCAGCCCGTATAAGAGCTGCAGTCAATTGGCTACATCATGGCTCTTCCACCAATTAAATCAATAATTGATCAGAATGTTTACCTGCTGGCAGTTGGCAGTTATTATTCATACGTGTATACTTGTTATGTTCGCGGCTGCCACCGGTAACAAGTAGTTTCCGCATCCACACATGTACACGCCGCGCCGCGAATTTGAAACGATTGCTCCATTTGCACGGCACTCGAAAGTTTAATGAATTTATTGACGGCAAAATTAACGCAATCATAAATCGTGTGTACAACTTTTAATGCATCACTTTTATTAACACGCAGTCAATTAGGTGATGATGATTTCTATTTGCGTAGGTATTGTGTCCACTGAGAGACAGTATAAATCATATCACCTACTGGTCTAGCCGTTATTGTGTAAAACATATAAATATACAACAACACACTAGACATTTAGACTATACATAAGAAGACAATGGGTAATAGGGCGCTACTTAACACTGGAAATGTTGAGTTTATGGATATTTGACCTATCAAGTACCGTTAAGTCGGCAAAATGATACTCGAATATAATTTCTTTGGTATTCCTTTATTAGTAATACTCAGGTTCACATGGGCTTAAGTACCTATACTTATGCAAGTAAGAACAGAAAGCTTTGTATACTTAAATGTCTACATATCTACCTAACTATTCAATAAAATATGAGAGTGGCTATATTACATTAAAATTGCACGGCTGGGAAATGGATTACAATGTGTATATTGTTTGCCAACAAAGTGACGGATAAATTATCAACAGTCAGATTTCACCGCATCGCGATGTCCATGACGATCTTGAATTCGTCATGGCTTACGAGAGTGCTTACGAAACTGTGACGTAAGTCTCGCTTGTTTTAAGTGATACTTGGGACTTAACAGAAGTAAATGAGAAACAAAATTAAACACACTGCTACATGAAAGATTTGGAGCGTCTGAATAGGTCACTTGTGAGTTGTAATGAATTTGATGGTGTCACCTTTAAATCTTTTTTATAACTCCACAGCAATAGCGCCGTAATAGTATGATTCTAAGCAAATGACGCGTATTTTAGCGGACAGCTAAATTTATTAATGCGTTTATGGGTTATGGCAACATCAATTACAATATTGAACTAGCTTTTTAAAAATCACGTTATATTCAGAGTTCTTAACCAGTCATCGGATACTGGATCTTTATTTTTGGTTCCATCCATACCCAGACCAAATGGAGGATTCGACGTCGTACGCAAATAATAGAGACCGTGACTCGATGTCGACGAGCCGTATCCCAGCACAGCATAGTCGTCTTTTTCACAAGCGTTCGCTTCGAAATGTTTCCAACTTCGACATCGAATTCCCACGAAAGATTTTGGCGTCCTTATGCTCTCCGTGTAAACTTCCGCCGCCCTTAAATGGCTGCAAGTCGGCATAAAACAACCTGGTTGATTCGGCCCTCCTCCGTTGATATAGAAATCTGCGTGGCCCAAAGGTTCTATAACACCTTGCACTAGTCGATTCGAATGCAACACATCCACATAAGCAGCATCCGTTTTGTCTAGTCTTTGACCGCTGAATGCGTAAGAAAAACAGGGGCCAGCTGGGTCTAGACCTGTTATTCGGCCCAAGGGCCGCGTTTTATATTGCTTAAAGTATTTTCCCGCCCAACCGGCGATGTGTGCACCGAGGCTGATTCCCAATAGATGAAAATCATCTGCGTTCGCTCCAAAATGTTCCAAATTTGCCAAAAGGTTCGCGAGCCTCTTACCAATGAGGCGAGCGTTATGAGCTGATAAAATATATCCTTGCTTGACCATGTCCTCAGCGTCGACTAGTAGAACGTTGAACATATTTTTTTCATTGTAGGCACGAGCCAAGTCTTGCGGCACCGCAGACTGCGAATTATCTTTATATCCATGGATAATAACTTTCGTCTGTTTCGTTATATCGAAAACGAACGGTTTCGTGAGTCCAACGAACGCCTCATTAATTGGAAACGTTCCGACGGTGTCGCCATCCAGTCGAATGATTTTCATGGTTTTTAACGATTCACTTTGGTCGTCCATTAAACTATAGCGCAAGTCCATGATCGCTCTACCTGTGAAGTAGGAGAACGAAAAGTAAATTAAAATTTCACTAGTTATATAAAGTAGAACGGTTATCGCACATTATACAAATTAGCACGCATATAAGAGGTGAAGGACAATCACTCACATGCACCGGACAGTTTGACGTAGACGGATTCGGCGAAGGTGAGGTCGGGTTCCGCGCGGCGCACACTCACCGCGGCAGCCGCGAGCCCCGCGGCCGCGTAGCACGCCACGAGCACTACCGGCACCACGACACTGTAGTGGTGCATGGCACGAGCCCTCCGCCGTCACACGGTCACTGTGTCACTGTCCGCAAAGAGAGAAAGGTCTGTCTCGTGCAAGCTGCCTCCGAGAGGCGATCGCTCTGGAGGGGGATATCTGGTGCAAATAACGCGCACTGCTCGCGATGACAACAAGGCCACTGACCGCTCGGTGCCGTTTTTATCGCCAAACTTGGATGCTTTAATGAAGCATAACCATTAATTGTTGTTTCTAAAATAAGGACTATCGTGTTTCGTGGGTATTAGTGTGTATTAGATTCTATGAAGTTGAAGTCATTATTATCAATGGGAGCATTTTCTTGGTTTGTTTTGACTACTTACATAGGACATCAAAGTTAAAGATATAATTATATGAACTAGCTAATTTAGAGTCTTCACAAAATGTCTAGGTACCGATGTGGTTGTAAACTTATCGAAATATAATAGTAGGTACCTATCTAGTGGATATATACTCACGCGAGTCGTTCTTACAATTAAATAATGATTCAATACGAGGTAACGACCAGAAAATCACTTTATAATTTGTATATAAAAATAATATTACTTCCAGCCTTAGCTTCTAACGATCTTTAAATGTCCTTTGTATATGTCATTATGTTATTCTTTGTTTCAACTATTAAAAAAACTAAGTCTATGATTCCCAAGGAAGTTGGATCTTTATGACTCCAACCTGTATAAAACATTTTAACGTAACATAAGGCGGAGGTTAGACGTTCAATACTCTACCAGCCCCATCCCCATCCATTGATGTCCTAACACCATGGACGTATGTAGTACCTTTTAATTCCATGCCTAATACTGATAGAGCTCGAGTGCTATTGATTGGAGTTTCCGACTCGACTGACTGACTGACAATTGATCGTTTAGCATTCCAACAGTACGCTATGAGTCTCATCGTCATGGATTAAACTGATGTAATACTGAATAGGTATCTTGTTCAAGAATCATCCTCACCACAGTCGTCGACAGCTAAGAGGTCCGTTTTGAGGGCTAGTTATGACAATAGATTTAATAACTTAGCATTAAATCAAGAAAATAATACAAAAATAACTTAAATATTTGAGTTTAAAAACACTTATTATTTGCGTGCATTAAATAATTTGTGAGAACATATTTCAAGTAATTAAATAATTCAAAGGTAAATGTAATAATGACAGATGTCAAAAAGGCCTCTGATCTCGACAAAAAAAAAAAATTAACACCCACCTGCACCGACGAATGAATAAAAAAATTATGTAATCTTATATCTCTACACCTTTGTTATTAGAATTTATTCTTCAACTAGCTGTGCCCGCGACTCCGTCCGCGTCCAGTCGGTGAAGCCCTTAAATATAATTTTGTCTATCGCCTAATCTGTATTACGTCAGTCTGCATCAGTCTGAGTTCGTCTGTCCGTGGCTGTCTATCTGTACCAGTCTATACCAGTAAGGTGGTAGTGTCTGAACCAGTAAGGTGGAGATCGGCATTCAAGTAGCTAATTTACCTTCGTTTCGTATGATGAGGGAGAGAGCCGGAAGCGCAACCCAGCCACCTCCTCATCCCCTCCCACTAACCCCACTCCCCTTCAGGTTGGAAACGTGCTAGCGATGCCTTTGGTTGCAAGCATCTATAGGGTACGGTAACTGCTTAACTGCTGTTAAGCCGTACGCTTGCCTGGCGCCTTAGTTGTATAACAAAAGTTTGACTTAATTTGTCTGTCTGTATCAGTCTAGCTGTAAGTATCTGTCTGTCTGAATCGGTCTGTCTGTAATCTATCGGTAGGTAAGTATCTCTGTCTGTACCAGTCTATCTGTATCCGTCTATCTATATCTGTAGTTACTCACAGTATCACGACTGAGCGGTTGGACTCCAGAGCTCAATGTTTAAGTTTGTACTTGATACCCATGTTCCTTATTTAAAATGAGTGAGTGCTCCAGACTCACGGCTTAGATAAGAGTCACTTCGCAACAACGTGCTTAAAAAGTTAGAGTCCGGAGTTTATCGTCTAAGTCAATAGTCAAAGCGTTTATTTTGTTTAGGCCTAGGGGGGCACTTACAAATAGTAATTTTACATGTTTTCCTTAAATTCTACCGCCGGATCAGAAACGCGACCTCGCCTGAGTAGTTTCTACTTGATACCCATATTGCTAATTCAAAGTTAGCAGGTCCTCCAGATTTATGGTTTAAGCAGGCAGTTACCCAGCAGCATCATTCCTGAGGGGTTGGAGTTCAGAGTCCAATGGCTATGTTTCTATTACTACTTAATTCAAAATTAGCAGGTCCTCTAGACTTACTTCTTAGGTAGGTAGCTTCCCTACGGCATTAGTACTGTGGAGATGAATTCCAGAGATTCTAAGATTCCGCGTGATACAACGACCCGCTTAATGTTTTTTTATACGTAATTAGGAATAAAAAAACTGAATTTCTTGAAGCAAGGAAGATATTAAAGTTGCCATGTGGTGCAAGGCAGGCATTGTCTGATTTTAAGTATAGCGACATCTAGTTAAGAAAAACTAAACTTAAGATTGTAGAACGCATCAATAAAATATTTATTAGTATTATTAAAATTAAGATTATCTAGTCCAAATAGTGTCGGATCACACACAACGTAGGGCTCCGTATGGCTCCGCTCTAAATAGACGTATTTCAATAACTTAAACTTATTTTTGGCTAGAATTTCTGTGTGGTCATAAAAATTTACAACCTAATATTTTAGAAAAAAATATCCTAGATGTTAAGTTGGACTATTAGTCATATCCATGCCAAATTTCATTGAAATCAATCCATTGGATTCGAAGTTGTGCGTGTTCGAATATTTAGGTAGATTTTGAATGTTTTATGGCAACCCTAAACTTTACCGAAAAAAAAATGCTAGATGTTAAGTTAGACTATTAGTCATATCCATGTCAAATTTCATTGAAATCAATCCATTGGATTCGAAGTTGTGCGCGTTCGAATATTTAGGTAGTTTTTTTAATGTTTTGAATTTTCTCTGGCAGCCCTAACCATTCTCGAAAACAAAAATATCGAAGATGTTAAGTTGAATTATTATTGATATGCACGCCAAATTTCATTGAAATCATCCACCAGGATTCGAAGTTGGTCGCGTTCGAATATTTAGAATATTTAGATAGTTTTTTGAATTTTCTGTGACAACCCTAAAAATTCTAAAACGTGTTAATGTCTTTTGTTTGAATAAGCTATGTAACACAAAACTAAGTAATTTTTAATATTTAGTTTTGCAAATGTTCTATGGCAACCCTAAACATTTTCGAAAAAATAAATATCCTAGATGTTAAGTTGGACTATAAGCCATATCCATACCAAATTTCATTGAAATTAATCCAGTGGATTCAAAGTTGTGCTCTTTCAAACATTTAGATTTTTAAAGTAGTTTTTTGAATTTTCTGTGGCAACCCTAAACATTTTCGAAAAAAAAAGTATCCTAGATGTTAAGTTAGACTATTAGTCATATCCATGCCAAATTTCATTGAAATCCATCCGGTGGATTCGAAGTTGTGCTCTTTCGAAAATCTGAGCAAACATACAAACATACAAACATACACACAGACAAAAATTCTAAAAATGATAAAAATGAATTCTGCTGGTCCATCTAAGTCCCCCCCACTATTTTTTTTCCAAATATTTCGAATGTACAGACGCGACCAATTTTACATTCTTATTATATGTATAGAAGATAGATAGATATTTGCTGCTACTCCTAAATACAATTTACACTGTTTTGTACAGTCAGTAGATTGTTTATCACAATCTGTCTTAACCAAGCACATAAATATAATCAACCGTAAGTATAAGTAAAAGAAGCGTATGTAGATAGGTTAGAAATATTTTGGATATTGAGACACCTTTTATATAATTTGCATTCCGAATAATGATCGATCTACTCCATGAATTTTAATGTATCTATTCTATGGCATGAATTGAAATACCTATAGGAAGTAATCATATAAGTCTATATGCTATGGGTACATTTTATATACACTGGACCGCAAAGAAGACGGGTCGGTTAGAAAATTTCGTCCTTTAATTTGAATATGCTGATAGGTAAATATAAAGTGTAAAGGTGAGTTTAAACCAAATAAGCGAATGCTCAATGTCTCCACTCTTTATGTAAATAAAGACAGAACTCTTGAGAAGAATATTACCTTGCCTACCCTTCAGTATATACAGGCGTGATGGTGGGTTTGTGAAAGCTGGAACGTAGTAAACAGGTCAATAGTAGCTACCACGGTACGTACCCAAGCAACGTAGGTAAGGTTACATTTTACTTACACTTGAAGCAAATGAGACAAAATGGGAAGGTAGGTAGTAATTAGCTTATATGCAAATAAATATTGTTCAGTGCTTCATTGATAAATCACATTTTCTTTGAAAAGACTCCGTGCTTCGGAGTGCACGTGAAAAGTCGGTCTCGGTTGTTGTCATCTAAACAACAATTATACGCCACGTCAGAGGCCTTCGGGCGGCTTGTATAACTGGACACCCGGTTAGCCAATAACCTTACGATGAGAAGAAAAAGAATAGGTACTCTGCTTCCAGGCAATTTCATTGAGTGGGTCATTCTCTTGCTCATTCCCTGGGCTTGCCACACAGAGACAGCAAAGCTATATTTTATACCGCACACTTACACCCCTATTACACCCACTGACCTATTTGCATTTGGAATAGACAACATTCTCAACCATTTAATTTTATTCTTTACAGAAATAGAAATATTAGACGTGGAGCAATTTAAAACGAAATCCTGGCCCACTCAATAGAATTTAATAAAGCAAATTACAAAAGGACGAATTCTCGCCTTTATGAAAGATTTCGCGTCGTTTAGAATCCGATCTAAGGATATAATAGTAGATTCTTATAAAGAGCTGTAAACAACGTTATGAGAAAACCAATGGAAGGACAAATGAAGAGCATCATTACAAGCAAATTGTATTATAATTTAGCAATGGAGAATGGAGGTTCCAAGGAAAGCATGTCCCACTAACATGACGCACAAACATGTGACTCACCGATTATAAATTATTTTTTTTCCTTTCTCAAAAGTCCCCAAGTAATTCTATATGGTTTGGTCAATATATTGTATAAAATATTGTAGCTATATGTCGTATAAAAATCATGTTTATTTTTCTCATTTAAACGTCATATAGTCTCATTTTGAGTAAAGAATCATGTAAGGTACCAATCATTGATATAGGATTTTTTGGAACCAATCTTATATCAATGGTACCTACCTACCAAAATAATTTTATTATTTATGGCAATTTTATATTACTATATAAATTATAGGTACAACCCAGTACAATCACATATATTAAAATATTCAGTTAAAAATATGACGACAACAAGAGACATGACAATAATATTATGGTTTACCTAGTCCGGATTTCAGAAACTAAACATAAACCCTTTTACTTATAAAAACAGAAAACAATCAGCTTATTGACGCAACTGAAATAAATTTAGAAAATGTGGTGTAAATAACAACCTTTGACCTTCGAGAGGCGACTATACGCAAAACATGTACGGAGGGTGAAGTATCAAATTTTAAATGCATACTTCCAATAATATTACCTATTCTGTCTTCGGATTACAAAGTAATTATCAAAGAATAAATCATCGATTTTAATGTTTATGGTAAAAAGATATTAGGTGTGATATTGTGTGATGTAAAGATTGTGGGGTAAGTGGCGTGACGGCAGCGGTTCGTGGGCGGGCGGGCTGCGCGGCCCGCCGGCGGCGCGCCGCCTCCAGTCCAGTCGCAGCCAGCCGCCGCGCCGAGCGCACGTCCCGCCAATCTCCCCGGAACCCGTGCGCTGCTCGCAGTGCTTGGCCCTTCTCAGTCCCGGGCCGCCGCACCACCGCGCACCGCGCCGACACAACAAACTCTCGCGCGGTGATTGTTACCCATACTATGTGCTACTAACCACAACACCAGGACGCACGTACACCTCCCCACGAGTAAGTTCATGCAGCTTTTTAATACTAACCGAAAATAATAATCAGCTTTGAAAAATATACTATTTTACGCTTATTTTATCTGTTGCTCGTTCACTTCAATATCAAGGTTTTCTCATTATTTTTTGGAAAGTAATATAACACCCAGCGGGAATGTTTATCACTTTAGTTATAACGACTCTACTAAGGCATGTTAGCCTAGATTCATCTAGGATGTTGCTGAATAATACATCTGACCGCCTGATTGGATGAGGCTGCAAAAACAATTGTCGATCCCACACTATGACATAGGTAGTTCGGTCTGTTAAATGCCACAATACTTCTGAAAACTGAATACTCTGCTACCCTTAGTGTACTAGTTAGTTTTCGGTAGGCAGTTGGTTGTCACTATGCTCCGTGGGAATATCAGTCATCGGCTTAGTCAGTGGAATCAGTCAAACTCAATACAAAAGGCAAAAAAGGCAAGGAAGAAGACCTCTACTGATCGTCAACGACTTTACCAAATTAATTAGATTATAATTAAATAAATACATTAATGTGCAAACAAAATCACTTACCTCTACATGCGTTTTATAGAAACCACGGTATTACAGAGAAAAGTTCATCATAGAGATTGCACATGTCGGGTGAAGACATCTGGGCCTATACCACCACCTCTTCTAGCAGTATTATTTTAACCTTACAGCGAATGATGTTTCTTATTGTCATGACAATAAGGTACGTCATTGAACAAAAAGTCGCTGTAAGGTTAAAATAATACTGCTATAAGAGGTGGTGGTAGGGCCCCTGCTTGTATTCTTTCTAAACATAGCTCTGAATATTGAAACTCCAGCTCATAAAAGGCGGGCACTTTCAGGCTACACGCTACCGATGGGTGCGAGACCAGGTTTTAGGTGGAACATACGGGAGTGTTGGTATTAAGCCTGATATTCGATCGTCACCGTTTCACGGAGCTCTTGAATCATTGAGGGTTGTAATTAAATATATTCCATCTAACACGAAGACGAAGGCAATTACATTCAATAACCATATTTTGATGGATTCAGTGCCCCAAGTTTATAATTTACAAGCCATGTGCTTGATGGGATTACCATAAACTTTCATCCCCTATTTGAGCCCCTTTAGCAGATTTTACAAAAACCCTTTCTTAATTACAACTATTAGGAACTCCTGCGCAAAATGTCCTGTTCTAGACCCATCTGCTTACGTTGTGCGTTGTCTGTCAGTCTGGTAATTAGTAAGGAAAAGATATTAAAATAAAAATGTTGCCAAAATATTTGATTAACTAAATTAGAAACAATTTACAGCGAAAGTAAAGCCATTGGAGGCAAATACAAACGAAACATTTTTATTGGATAGCCCTTTCAGCAAATATGAATTGAATATGGGAAAAGGCTTTATTTATACAAAAAACGCAAATGTCTGTGTCATAAAACTGTGTTCTTCGTCCCAGGTGTAGGGAACATTCGAATAAGAGCACGCCCCTAAAACTTGATTTGTATTTCGTTTGGAAGAAAATTGAATCAAACGCAATTTTATGGTTAGTTTTTTTGGTGGATGGATGGTGCCTATTACCAATAATATAAACATCTCACTATTATTACTTGCTATGCCTACATTTCTCGTGAAACGTAAAATACTATAAATAACGATGTAGGTTACGATTCAAATACAATAATTAATGATAGCGCGAAATGATTAATTACTTTAAAATATGCTTGTCACAGTTTTGAGAAATGGTTGCCCATACAATAGATGGCATCTCAATGCGTAAGTAGCACTGCCTCACGTCTGAAGGTAAGTACTACTACCCAACATTTTATGCCAACCCCCACCTTGTTTATCGTATCTCCACATGTACAAGTAACAAGTAGACACAAAGACCTAGGTACTATATGATATATATGTTTCAGTTCCACATATTTTCCTGTTTATGGGTATTGTATTGTAGGTGGAAACAATGAGTTTTGCTTTAGTTAGGCAAATAGAACTTCAGTTTATTTTACTGAAAAGAAATATTTCCCATAGGTATTTTTCTAAATTAAGTACAAGTTTTTTTTTTGTAAACATCTACTTGATTTGGGATTCGAACCGATGAAAGGTAAACAAATAAAATCATGTTGTTTTTGTGATAGACCGATTGGAAGTAACATAGAGTTATATTTTCATTGATTGAAAGTGTCAGTCATAAAGATCTAAAGACTATGGTGTTATCAAGGATCTTTTAATAGAGGATAGACAAGTTGAGTTTTTGGTTAAGAAGAAATTCAACTTTATTCTGCTGCCTTAAGGTCTATTATACCTAGACAATTCTTAGACAGAAAAACGAGCCGAGCGAGAGGCCCCAGTTGGGACCGTGTCCCTCTCATTTCGAGTTGCCATGCCAAAATAATACTATCGTTGGGTAGTGATTGTTAGTTTTAAATCAAGCAAATAAATTAATTTAGTATTTATCGTGCAATAGTGAACAGTCCAGTATGTATTTACGTTCGTGGGTGTTATACAGTAAAATATTATGTACCTACTTTTATTATGACCTTTAAAATAACATCATATACCTACCACAACATGATACCTTATAAAGGATTAATCGCTCTTTATTCCAAAAACGCAAATAATCTAAAATAGTATTCCAAAGAGTGGCAATCTTATCATAACATCACGTTGTGCCATCAATAGTCTCCTTGTATTGCTACGGTTTAGGTACCTAGAAATCTTGCCTACCTATACTTATAAAAAATATAAGGTCCTATAAGTTACAAATAAAGAATATATTTAGTAAGATAAACCACGACTCATCATGGCGCTTGCAAGCTGACCTTTTGTTCGAGAGGTGCCCTGCGCCAGTCAGAGGGTACGTAAAGGCTAGACATTTAGAAGTTATCTATAAAAATATTTGTAAGCCGTGGGTTTTAAAAGCATCTAGTTAATAGACAATTTCCATAATGTATGATCCAGATGATATGGACATGAATTGCCATGTCGTGATCAGAAAGTTTTTTAGCCATGTTAAATATTTATGTGCTTTTAATTAAATTTTTATTCATGTAAACAGCAAATATTTCAATGTCATTAAATGCCACTTTGAAATTGATTATATGGCATATTATATAGTAATAAACGTATTTTTACAAATAGGCCAAGATAAGCAATAAATCTATGGAATACATCAACCAGTCTTAATGTAGATCTTAATTATTATAACTATTAAATCATCATGATTACAATAACTATCAGCAAATTGAACGTATTAACAATGGGTGTGTTTGTTAACACTGCCCACGCATATATTCGGCAATCAAGTAAATTAAATTCGATAAACAATAATGGCTTTTCAGTACTACCTACATTATTTATACCTACTCGTTAAGCCGCATAGAACTGTGGTTTTTGTAAATGCGCACGATTACTAGCGGCGGTGGATTAGCAAGCGCGTCGCCCCTAGTTTGTGTGGCAAACTAGTCCCCAGTGCCCGGCAGGCCGGATTACCAACTGCGACTACAGGGTTGTCACATGTATTTGACCGAAAACACAGAAGGGTAAATGTCACCAACGAAAAATACTCAGGGGATTAGTCGTACATCTCATAGAAATAAAATTTATTTTTTGTGGTGAAAGTTACACATCTTTGAAATTTTAACCTATATACAGAGAATTATAGGCAGAGATCTGTCTTCAGCAACTTTTTACCAGTCCTTCCATAATCCATTTTCCATAATTCCATAGTCTTCAATTTTCCGGAACCCAATCGATTGAAAGTTTGTCTTTGTCCACCATTCCGTTTATTCCCATTTTAGTGCGGCAGTCTTTCTTTGGTAGTCAACACATATACTTCAATATTTTTTAGACTGTTTATGATAATACATGATCCCTAATAATACAATGAAGGTAACTTTATTAAAAAAAAATCTCTATGGAATAAATTCACGCTGATGAGCAGACAAAGTTCATCTTTAATCTTGTTTGTAATTCTGTACTGATACAATTAAATAATTTGAGTACCTTTGGAGGCGCAATCAAGAAAATCATTAACTTTTATAATGTTTGTGGAGATAATCTTCAAGAAAAAATAAATGAGCTAGCTATACAGCATTATTATAAAGAACACCTCAATCGTATAGGCGCTCTAAACCAAGAATACATAAGGATAATAAATATGTAGCTTCAAACATCTGCTTAATTAAAACATGTAATTCATGTAAAATATATTTCTTGCGTACTCTAGGAATGTATAATGACGCAATAGTAAAATAATATATGCCTATTTTATTTTTATTTTTGTATACCTATATGTTTCTTTATTCATTACCTGCTATCTTTATTTATAAATACTAACGATGCTAAAGAGATGGATAAGACAACTGGAAATTGGAATATGGTGATATCTCATAAGAGTAGGTACTCAGGTGTTTACGTAGGTACTTCTATAAGTTTCTTATCATAATGAGTTTGTATTGAGAGGTAACGTAGTCGGTACTCGGTAGCATCATCGTAGTTATTTTATGTCCTCGATTTGCTATCGCACCAAAATTTTTATTCTTAGCAACACTGATACCCTTTTGAACGTGGACTACGGCGTAGGGCGTAGTAGATTCGTAGCATAGCGTGTATATAACCGTAGAAAACACCTACAAGTATTATTACGTAAGTATTTATCCTTAAATTTAAAATCACAAAACATTTAAATACCTAGGTACATACCTACACAAGATTGCTACATTACATCCAGCAGCTCTGAAATATAAATTCGATTTGTTGATAAGTTAATAACGAGAAATGAAATGGGCGAGACTAGACAAAATCATCAAAGGAAAATGGAAGATGGAGATTTGTTCGTGGTAGTTTAAATTTGATTATCATTTTTTGCAAGCGGAATTTCATTAGGTATTTGTAGCAGTCACTCTCGCTAAAAGCGTGGTGTAAAATATACTTTTCTTAGCGTTATATTAGTATTTCCTTTTCTTTGTTCCTATTTTAACTAAACTTTTTGTATTCACCGTAAAAAAACATTCTTTATGTAATGTGTTATGTATGAACCTTCGTTATTTAGCACTAGAGATATTTTTAGAAATACTTATTTGTTTCTAACCTACCTGTCTACTTACATCACATTATCATGTTCAGATTTATTTGCTGATTCATGCATTGGGGGAGACTTTTCCGAATGCTGAAGATATATTTGTTACGATTTTATCCCGGATAATACGTCAGCAAGTCACGGAAAAACGAAATCAAATCGTCTTTTGGAAACTTAGTTCACTAACGAAGAATATACAAGGATCACGTACCTACCTACGTTAAATGTTCCTGGAGCGTGCAGATACATGATTCATTATTGTTGTCAAAAGTTAGTTAGCACCTTTATCTTCGATATTTGTTCATAGAAATTATTTCCGTAACTATGTAACTATTACTCTTTCGAAAATAACAATGAATTGTCTCTTATAGAAAATAAATATCTCTTGGGACTTACCACACTTCACAAGAGATGCAAACCCGAATTCAACAGGGAAAGTGGTTTTCCCTTATTGCTCGTGAAATAAGTGCTTGAAAAAGCTTTACAGAGAATTCACATTGTGAACGAAATACCCAGTGTTAGTTTGTGGAAATAGCAATCCAATTTAAATACAATTTTTACAAGATTTGCGGAGAGGAGCCACCCGAGTCGAAGACGGCCAGGCTCTATTTTACGCAGCTATTGTTAGCAAGACCTTGAGCGGTATTCGGCAGGGCTCTGAGAGACACCACACTTCAAGGACGCAGACCTTCCTTCATTTCTATTATTAATACATTCTCAGATATTCACGGACCGTGTCCATGTAGGTAATAATATTTATAGGTGCCCTATTTTAACCAATTTATTTTAACCAATTTATTTATAGCCTCCCTTCCCCTAGTCCCCCTCCATTTGATCTAGGGGTTGCAAACATAATATGTCCTGGCTCTCATTTCTGAGTAGTTTAAAATAGTAAACATTCATTAAAAAAATAATTCTTCAGGCCATAGTTGCGATCTATTTACCATTTTTTTATTATAGCCATTAATACCATGGTAAAAATTAAACTGAGTATGTACTTAGGCACCTACGTATTTATTTCACTATGTATTTAATTTATTCCACTTTTTCTATTGAAGAAATTGATTAAAGTTCCACAAATAGCTCTCTAACATTGGATCAAATTTGTTCAGTTATTTCTAGTAAAAGTTCAAGCCTCGTTTAACGACGCTACATCGCGTGACAACAGGAGCAGTGAATGTATCTACCATCATCGTAATAATAATTAGGAGAATTGTCCGTTCATCCACTGGGAATGGAACAGATACTCATGCACACGGTACGCACACGTATACCGACGAGACTGTCTCACGTAGGTATTAATTAATTTAATAAAGACCCTAGACTAGTATCTGCCAATTAAATTATCGATTGTTTGCGCATTTGTTAACGCGTAGGCACAATAAGGTCTGGTGTGTATACTGTACCTAAGCATATTAATAGTTAGGTATGCCCGCGATTGCACACTGTATAGGCGACAACGACGAATTTTTGTCCTAAAGTCCACGCAGCCAGAGTCGCGGTAATTTTTTTGCTAAGTTCTTGCTGTTTCGCAAGTTATATAGGTATTATAAATTTGCATTGCTAATTTATAATAGGTAAACTTGAAAACAGCAGGAAAATTATTTAAAAAAAAATACATTATTAAGGGCCAATTGCTCAACAGCTATAGCTTTCCAGTTTCAGACGTACATGATTAACAAGTTTCCAACAGGTATTTCATGCTGGTGAAATATGTACATGAGTAGTGGTAATTTTTCTTGTTTAATACGAAGTCCATTCCTCACCGGATAACTTTTACATATTTGTATATCCCATTTTGAAAGTTTCAAATTACTTGTAACAGACACAATTGCAGTGTTTCTTCAACACAAAATCATATTTCATTATATATTTCCACGTTTTATCTTCTACTCTCCAGCGACGCCCTCGCCTGGAGGTAATAAAATCAACAGAATTGCCTTTTTCTGCCTCCTTGAATTTATTTTTAAAACTTCTTTTATCTGGTTATTAGATTTAACTTTATTTAGATAGTCAAAGTAACATTTTAACTATATTAAAATAGATTCATAAGATACTGTGTATTACAATTAAAATGTACCCTCCGAAAATGCTTATTGTTAATAATACGTGTTTATTTCGAAGATTAAAGTAGCCAGTTATGATATTGCAGGTTATAAACTACTTAGTAACCGAATTTAATTCATATCCGTTTAAGCGTTCTCGCGTGATGCTGAGTCCAACGTACAAACAAACCAACCCACTTTCAAATGTATTATGATTCCGGATATCGGCCTTGACGTTTTCTTAAGAATAGGTAGGTTACAGTTGCGCACGACAATAGTACATTGTTATCCAAGGGGGATAGTAACTTATTCTTGGTCCCGAGACGGGGTTTGGCGCCCGAGCGTAGCAAGGGCGCTAATAGTTCGAGGGACCATGAATAAGTTACTTGAACCCGAGGTAAACACTGTGCTTTTCATTAAGAATACAAGGAAAGTAAAAATAAAAACATTAATATACAGCTTAAGAAAAATGAGTGAACACCTATTCACATACACATACATATATACTGACGAAGATTGTGTATTTTGCTTTTAGATATTTTGACACTGTCACTTTGTTTTTTTAAAGGCCAGTACTTTTTCAAACATTATGAAAGGTTTTAGTCTGTGATTATAGATTCGGAGGATGAACGATTTATGATTGATTTAGGGAAGAGGTTTTAAATAAAAAATAGTCTTTGACAATAGAATCCGTTCAAACTGAACATTTTAATGTATTTTGGTCGAATTTCGACCACGGGCGACCACTCGTTTTACATAAATCAACAACTTTGGTGAGATATTTATTTAAAGTTAATGGTAATTTTTTTTTCTGTGGCTGGCCGTCATTATTTTTCATTTTCATCATTGGAAAAATGGTAAACCCAAATCTATGTTATTTTAAAGAAATACCTAGTTGAAAGTAAATTATAATAAAGTCATTTAAAAAAATATATTCTTTAATTAATACTTAACTTTATTAAACCGACTTCAAAAAGGAGGAGGTTTCTCAATTCGACCGTATATATATATATTTTTTTATGTGTGTTCGTGGATAACTTCGTCGTTTATGCACCGATTCCAATTATTTTTTTTTTGTTGGAAAGGAGATATTCCAGCGGTGGTACCATGATAAGGAAACCAGGATCGGATGATGGCATCCCAGAGAAATCGAGGGGAACCTTCGAAAATCGTAGGAGCGACTAGTGCGTTTGTAATTTTTTTCATTAAGTATTTTAAAGCACTACTATTTTATGAAGGTCTGGAGTCGATCTGATGATGGAGCCGAAAGACAGTCGAGGGAACTCCTCAACGATAAACAATAATTAACTGGTGTTTGGGCTTGATTAATTTGTATTGATGAGAACTTTACACCTAGATGGGTTGTGACTGTCATTAGGGGTCTGATGATGAAGACGAAGGACAGTCAAGGGAACTCCTCAACGTTTTACAGTAGCTGCCTTGTGTTAGGGCTGGATTAATTTGTATTGATGAGCCCTTTACACCTAGATGGGTTGTGACTGTCATTAGGGGTCTGATGATGAAGACGAAGGACAGTCAAGGGAACTCCTCAACGTTTTACTGTAGCTACCTTGTGTTTGGGCTTGATTAATTTGTATTGATGAGAACTTTACACCTAGATGGGTTGTGACTGTCATTAGGGGTCTGATGATGGAGCCAAAAGACATTCGAGAGCACTCCTCAACGATTTACAGCAATTACCTGGTGTTTGGGCTTGATTAATTTGTTTTGATGAGAACTTTACACCTAGATGGGTTGTGACTGTCATTAGGGGTCTGATGATGAAGACGAAGGACAGTCAAGGGAACTCCTCAACGTTTTACTGTAGCTACCTTGTGTTTGGGCTTGATTAATTTGAATTGATGAGAACTTTACACCTAGATGGGTTGTGACTGTCATTAGGGGACTGATGATGAAGACGGGGGACAGTCAAGGGAACTCCTCAACGTTTTACAGTAGCTACCTTGTGTTTGGGCTTGATTAATTTGTATTGGAGAGAACTTTACACCTAGATGGGTTGTGACTGTCATTAGGGGTCTGATGATGGAGCCAAAAGACGGTCGAGGGAATTCCTCAAAGATTTACAGCAGCTACCTTTTGTTGGGCTTACTTCATACGGTTCAATATGCCAAAATGTTCATTGGTATGGCGCCACTAAAAATCGTGAAATAAAATTATTTTTATTAAAAAAAAAACCGACTTCAAAAAACCTGGATCACTAAAAAGCCTGAAATAATATTTCTATTACCACCTCTGCCTAACCCTTCAGGAAAACCAGACGTAATGGTGTGTTATCGAGTATTTGGAGTCGGTGCCAATCTTGGTATGCCCAGTATGCCCATACTATAAAAGTAAGAAGATAGATTGGTACCGACTCCAAATACTCGATAACACACCATTACGTCTGGTTTTCCTGAAGGGTTAGGCAGAGGTGGTAATAGAAATATTATTTCAGGCTTTTTAGTGATCCAGGTTTTTTGAAGTCGGTTTTTTTTTTAATAAAAATAATTTTTGTTACCTATTTCGATTTTACATCGCGCTGTAATTGAGTGGCTGTAAGAAGGTTGGAACTATTACTTTCTCTTTGGTTGGAACATGGTTCAATAGAAATGTGAAAATAGAACTCGTATCTTTTTATAATTTGACAGCCGACAGAAGAAAACGATTTTGCCAGGCCTGGAAAGTATAACTTTCTCCCCGCTCCTCAGGCAATTTCAGACCTACTTTCCGAGTATGAGCAATGAAAAGTATGTTATTGTTTCATTTCCGAAGCAATAACATGTGTAGGTATCAAGGGATAGGATTTCTTTGAGATAGATTGCAAGGATTGTCTTCGTTCCAAAACTACATTTTTTTTTATTAATACCTAGCCCGACTAAAATAAAGCCTCCCCGCGTGATGATAAAATAATCCACCCAAATAAATATCAAGGGTATCTAACACTAGTACAAACAATTAATATACATGATGTAATTGCATTCATTGGCCAAACTTCGATGAGTGATCCTTCGTGTACCGACGAAGATTTAGAACACATCACTCACTAACTGAGAAGTGGGACTTACTTTACTTAGTGAAAACATTTGAGTAGTCTTTGAATACCCGGCCGTGAGTAATATAAATTAAGCCCTGAGATGTTTCTATAACAATCAAACAAAATAAAGCAGTACGAATAAATAAATTACCTATGTTGCAGATACTAAAACTCTTATATCAGTTTGGCCATTGAATTCTATTTCACCCTGCATACTATGTTGGCATCTGAGAAATCTTAATATTTTTGCCTGTGTTCATGTGTGTTTGGCAATAGATGAATATTAAAAACACTAGAAGCGCAAACAATGTGGCATGAGATTTCGCGGGGCACGTACAATTGAACGCCGCTCGCACAATGCATTTGAGTGCCAACATTGTGCCACTTAATACTTAAATTGCCACTGAATACGCAGCGCGGCTTACTTTAAACTTGAATCGAGTCTACATCTGCCTCGCCTATTTTTTGATCGCCTAGTTTTTGAGAGCAGCAGAATTCAGTGCCATTAGCAATGATATTAGAAACTAGCTGTCGGTCGCCGCGAACTTCGTACCGCCTAAAGTCATCATCATTTCAGCCAAAAGACGTCCACTGTTGGACATAGGCCTCCCCCAAGGTTTTTCACAACGACCGGTCCTGTGCCACTTGCATCCAGCGGTTTCCCGCGACCTTCACTAGGTCGTAAGTCCATCTTGTGGGGGCCTACCCACGCTGCGTCTTCCGGTACGTGGTCGCCACTCAAGAACTTTTCTGCCTCATCGGCCATCAGTAGGTAGGTCATCACCGCCTAAAGTAGGTAGTACCTAACTAAAATCTTTTAATAACATTATTTTATTCTGAAAATAGGCAATTTTAGGATGAGAGATGAATAAAATATATCGAAACATTATTTTCCCTGTTGTCGTTTCTCATGTGGTCTGATTAGTGTAGTGGTTGCACAGCAATTGTTTATACGTAGGTAACTACTTAATATGCTTGGTAGATAATAATACTACTTATACCTATACACTACTTGGCTTACAACGGCGGCAAAGTTATATCCAATATAATATATAATATAGTTAATCAATAATATAATATAGTTAGTCAATATAATATAGTTGGCGGGCCCGTTAGCGTGGTTGGCGCGGAGGCGCCTTTCACGCTGCAGGTCGTAGGTTCGATTCCTACCCAGGACATGCATTTGTGTGCATGAACATGTCTGTATGTCCGGAGTCTGGGTGTATATGTATATTAAGTATTTACAAATAAAAAAGTAGTATATGTAGTAATATCAGTTATCTGGTTTCCATAGTACAAGCTCTGCTTAGTTTGGGATCAGGTAACCGTGTGTACAAAAATGTCCCAGGATATTATTATTATTATAATATTTACTAACATTCATTATGCAAAATTAAATGTACCTATAGATATATTGCACATGAAAAAATACTGTGTTGAAGGTCGACCGAACGTGTGGTACTCGCTATAGGGTTGTTGTTTTGTAAAACATTTTATTTTGCCAAAATATTGGATACTTTAACTGGTTTCGCCGTTAGACGATAAAAATGCCGTGTATATGTCGCAGGCAAATTGTATGATTCCGCATTTTACATATGGCGTCGTGCGTTTACTAACGCTCGCTGTTTTGTTATATGCCGAAGGCAAAATGTAAAATACCTTGTCATTATATAAATTGCCGAAACATTTGATGGACAATTCATACGCCGTTTACAAATTGCCGCGGCAAATTGAAGAATTTAGTTCTATTTTTTACCACGCGCGTCGCTGCTGGTCAAAATAAGCAAAATGGCGTCGAATAGTGAATGAACGCTAAGGTGTCCATGGAATCTGGTACTCGGAGGACTATTAAAATTATAAATTCGCAATTTGAGTTACCAGCATGATCCTATATCCTATATCTGAATAAGGATAGACGATGGCACGCGTGAGCGAGCGAAGCGAGCTCGGGAATTCTGGGCACTCGGTTTGGCTGGGTTAGGTTCGAAGGGAATGACGGGGTTTACCTCGCTCGCTAACCCCCGTCATTCCCTTCGTGTTAGGTTACTGGTGACCTTGAACGCAGAAATAGGAGCCCCGCGAAGCGGGGCTCCGTTGACTTTGTCATGGACTGTTTTTTATGATGGTCAACCTACAATTACAATCAATGTCGAAAATATAACGATTGAACGAGTTACCAATTTGCCTTCGGCATATTGCATAACAGCGAGCGTTAGTAAACGGACGACGCCGTATGTAAAATGCGGAATTATACGATTTGCCTGCGACATATAGATGATTAAAGTCACCATTGTATACCTGCAACCCACCATCCTTGATCATCAGGTTTTAACTCTACCATTCAGGACATGTGGGCGTTGATTAATTAATACGCACGGAGAATAAATGCCGAATCTAAATTTACAACCAAGTAATAAAACTCATTCATGGTTACCACGTTATTATTCTGAAACGCAGCCAAGCATTTAATTCCATTCTACCTATTACTATTAATAATTTACTTTCAGGTTTGTGATAGTGAACTTTAACTTGGACCTTTTTCCTTTATTGGGCATGGTTCACTGAGCACTATACCAGTGAATATGTACTAAGTTTTTTAATAGTGCTTCACAGAGCGGAGCTACTAGAAAAATAATTTCTTTATAAAAAGAAATCCCAGTTGATTTTGGATAAAATAACTTAATGTACCTAACGGTACATACGAGTACATGTTATTCATACGTACGTATTATATTATTATTAAAAGGGCAAATCTGGATAGCTAAAACAAGTCTCCTATGGCCTTTTGACGAAGCCTTAAATGGTCACCCGCACGTGTACTGCGGCGATTTGTGACTAAGAACAACCCGTTTCTATTGTTACTCTGAAAATTAACTATAACATATTATTATTTAGTTAACGTTTGAAATCCTTTGATGGGGAAAGTTACATAGTAGATACCTAACTTACCTATGGTTAACAATGAGTTAAACAGCAATATTTTGTTTACCTTATGTCTACGAAGTCAGACGTCAAAACTGATTGCTCGGAGGCGCCGCGGCGCCGCTCGCCTCAAGACGCACCCACTTGACGAACGGAGGAGGCCCGCACGGCCCATACAAAATAGATTAGGTTACACACACCCTACTCCACAGGCGATTATGCAAAGACAAAATCTACCATACCTAGATAGTAGGATTTTGTTTCTATCATGACATCTACCAAGCATCATTACGTTCTACTGGAAATGGCTGCAGAGCAGACATGGTACAATAATACCACGGCTGCAGCTAACTTAGGCAAATTTTGAGTCCAACATGGCACCTATTTACATTTTTTTTTTTTAACGAATAAGTTTTATTTAATAAGCATAATACATTTTAATACAATCCTCGAACGGTCTAAGATACAATTACATTTAAATCATACGCTCGAATGTTTTGCCAATAGGTATTTTGTCCTGTGCAGGCTTTGCAGTATCGATACAGTCCGACGCAATACGTAAAAGTTCTAGTTTCTATAGCTATACTCAAAGGCAACACACGTCACTGTTCTGATGACGTATGTTAACAACACATGAAGACTTTACGGCGCTACAGCTTTACTTTCAGACCGCAAATGAAACAACAGAGCCGCGAAGTAGGACGTTACGACAACATCATGGAAACCATCCGAGTTGTTTGTGGATGAACAATGAGGAACATGATCCTCATAAAATTTGCATTTTTCCAAGAATCCCCGCCAATTAGGTTAGCGGTACAATGTGTAAGGGTGACTGCGCCCGCTTGAGACGGCCACGTCTTCCATATTTACATATTATTCACACATCAGTCCAATATGCAGGCTTTTAACAAGACTTTTACAGTGTTATAAAATCTTTAAATTCTTGTTAGCAATTCCTACCATCGTTTGGAACCAGAGTAATAGAGCGGTACAAATATCGACACTCAATGCATCGTATAAAAATTATGGATTATTTAATCTGCTGTTGACTACCTTCACGTAGAGAGTGGGCTATTTAGCATATATACCAAGAGTACATATGCTACGCCCATCCGAACATGAGATTGAGTTCCATTCATGGACTTTATAACCGGTAGACATACGGAAGGCAGATCTTATATAAATCCACGCCCACTAATGTTTGTCCAGTAAAGATCGATCTGTATCTGTGTTGTGTATGACTTTGTCCGGACAAATAAGCATCACGTACAAATAACATCAGTACCACGCGCCCGCGCACCTGAGTTTGTTGACTGGAAAGTTTGCATTGCGAATTAATAGGTATTAGGTGTCTTCAGGTTATATAGTCGATGGTTCGATGTTACGTCGATTTTTACCCGACTACGGCGGAGGGTTATGATTTTGACCGGTATGTATGTATGTATGTATGTATGTATGTATGTATGTATGTATGTGCGTCTGTTCCCACCTAACTTCCAAACTACTTGTCGTAATTTGACAAATGAGGTATCGTTAGAAGCGGCTTAATGGCGCGCTGGTTATAGGCTATGTGACGTCACATAAAATTGCATATGGCGCCCTCTAGAGGACATAATGTCATGAACTAAAAAAAAAACATTTTTTAATAAAACCGTGTGGGGTATCAAATGAAAGAGCTTGATAAGCACATTTCAAAAATATATATATTGTTACCTATAACTCCAAAATAATTAAATAAAAAGTAAGTTTAAAAACTAAAACCCGACTACTGAAAAATCGCGCTCTAAAAAGTATGAAACAAGAAAATATTCTCATCTAGAGGATAGCCGTGGTCCGTGTTCATATGCCATTTGGCCCTAAAGGACCTACACGGACCACGGCTATCCTCTAGATGAGAATATTTTCTTGTTTCATACTTTTTAGAGCGCGATTTTTCAGTAGTCGGGTTTTAGTTTTTAAACTTACTTTTTATTTAATTATTTTTTGTTTGAAAAAATCTCAGTTAATTACTTACTTAACTGATATTTTTACTGTTACTTAACAGTCATGAGAAACGAGTCCGATAAATAGAAATAAGCCCCTTTGATTGTATTATTGGGACCATCGGCAACGTATGAGACGTACCCCACCCCGTCTGGAAATATAGACATGATGGCAACAGCATTTACGGGAAATGTCAAAGATTTACAACACCGCTAATTAATTACCTTCTCATTTGTAACATCATTCATCATTTGGATGCTGCAAAATATTACTAATACCTGTTGTGATGGGTTATTATATTATATCGCCAGACTAACACCAACTGTATGGTCACAAACTAAGCAACGCTTCGATTCAGATATTATCACTTAAATGTTTAAGTAGGTAATGCCACTTTCATAAAGCTCAACATGAAGCAAGTTTGCCAAGTAGGTCTGTTGAGTAATGAAGGCAGTAGCTGGCGAGGCTTGCTTTATCATTTACATCCACATCGTTTCAGATTACGGCACATCCCAAGCTGACGGCGAGAAGAATGTATTAATAACATATTTTATAACATGATGACTGGTGATATTTTTTTAATTATTGACATAAACTTTAATTTAAGACGATACAAGAAAAAAATGAATTTTAGTTTCGAGGTGTGGCTAGCGTCGCGTGAGCTGCCGAAGGATATATCCCTCTCGCTTAGCTAGGACAGAACAGCTATGGAGTAGACTATGTATAGTTATTTTTTGAAGGAACAATATTGTTTAATTCGTACAATTAAAATAATATGTCCCAGTGCACCTTTTAAAATAGATGAAATGGATGAAAATATTCAAATATATTTTTTTCGTTTTATATGGGATTTTTAAGTCGAGTGTATTTGAAAAAAAAAATTAATTTCTATGTTGTTTTTATTGCTGAAGACAAAGTAAGTCAAAAGAAGACAAACGATACCTACAATATGCTGATAGATACGTATAACAATATTTCGATCGTATAATAGCCTATAACCAGCGGACGATCCAGACGCGTCCAACGATATCTCATTAGTCAAATTATTATGATAAAAATAGTTTGGACGTTATACGGGAGCAGATGAACATACATACATATCGGTCAAAATCATAACCCTCCGCCCACCGTAGTCGGGTAAAAATGTACATACTCTGTGTCAGTGACTGACTGCCGGATATGAGTATCTTTTTCATGTTTCGTAGGCAAAGGAATACTTTGGTACTTAACTTCGATGCCGATCATGAAGTCATCAGCGGTGTCATAATATTTTTTTTACCATATTTAATTTATTTTTTAATTTAATTTTCAGTTTTTATTAATTTTATTGATTTAACCATGCATTTATTTTTTGTTTATCTTTTTATCTTTATTTTTTTATCTATCAAAATCACCCTTAGACTGGTTACCGCCACAAGTGACAAGAGGGCTGGCTCTTTCCTTGCTCAAAAAATTCGCTTGACAACAGGAACAGCTTGAATACAGGGAGGACATGCAGCCAGTATCCCATGCGGACGGTATTTGTTTAATTAGGGGTAGGTTTTTATTTTATTGTATTTTATTTTAATTTATGTTATATTATATTTATTGTTTTATATTTATTGTGAAATTATAATAATTTTAATAATCAATATTGGACTATGTCTGAAACAAATACATTGAATTGAATAATTTAAATACAAAAATTATCACATTAACTCGTTAAATCACGGTTTACACCCGCTAGAACGAAAAAGATCCTAACATGGTAGGTAGGACCTGAGGGTTGGCCAGTTAATTACTTAAAATACACTATATTTATTTCAAGAAAACATTCATATGATCTGAAGGCGTCGGACTCGCACATAAAGGGTTCCGTATCACCGTAGAATAAACACATCAAAAATATCAAGTTTGAGACTTGATATTTATTTTTAAATGTTATTATATTTTTAGTATTTGTTCTGCACCGGCAACAGAAATACACATTCAGTGAAAATTTCAACTCTCTACCTGTTACGGTTCGTGAGATACAGCCCGCGCTGACAGACCGACAGACAGACAGACGGACAGCGTAGGCCTAGTAATAGGGTCCCGTTAGCACCCTTTGGAACCCTAAAAAGTAGCCTATGTTCTCCGCCAAGACCCAGTCTATCTCCATACCAAAATTCATCAACATTGGTTCAGCGGTTTAGCCGTGAAAAGGTAACAGACAGAGTTACTTTCGTTTATAATATAATAGATTGAATAGGACGGACAAAAATTTTCCTATCCATATCTGTAATGTTATTTTTTACGATCATTTATTGATGTATGATATATTTATTACTTGCCCATCCATACCTACAACAAACGCAATAAAGCGACTCCATTGTTTTGACAAGCAATGTATTCCCACTGTCGGCCCAAGACCATGCTGCAAGTATATAACAGTAAGCGAAATAGGGAGTTTTTACAGAAATGACACGAATAACTATGAAATGACAAGAGATGACACAAAATGACAAGAGATGACACAAAATGACAAGAGATGAAAAGAAATTACACAAGACAAGGAAAAGCAAACGAAAATCACGCTGCAGTGCAGGTCGTAGGTTCGATTCCTGCCCAGGACATGCATTTGTGTGCATGAACATGTCCGCATGTCCCGAGTCTAGGTGTAATTAAGTGTATATTTAATTTGTATTTACAAACAAAAGTAGTATATGTAGTAATATCAGTTATCTGGTTTCCATAGGACAAGCTCTGCTTAGTTTGGGATCAGGTAGTCATGTGTAAAAGAATTTCCAAGGATATTTATTTATTTATCATAGGCGTCGGCGGACTGTAAATACTGTACTGTACCTGTAATGTGGCACGACCGTAATATTTTTTCGTAATATTTTTTAAAAAATCCTTCACAGGTCCGACGTCGAACAAGTCCCTTTGGACACTGACAATACAAAGTTAGAGAGAGACATGGTTAGTTCAAGTACTTAAAATGTGAGATGGCGATATTGTGCGCGCGCTCGGAAATAAACAACGTAAGCGCCAAACCACATTTTCTAAAATTAAAAAAAAACTACTTCATGAATTAAAAATATGGTTGAAGGGTAGTTTAGATATCATTATTTGCTATGTTTTAGAAATAATTTCGTGATCTAAATCGTAAAAACATCGTGGTAGCAAGGAAAATTGTAAATAATTAGAGCTCATTTCATATTTTTTTTTTATCGAGAAAATTTTATCAAATCGTGATTTGGATTTAAGGATACTCAAGATAATATAGTCAAAAATCATACATCTAAATATAAGATTCCTAGTCCACATACTTACTTAAAGAAAAAGTAGAATAGAAAATCAACCAAATTTCGAACCCTCGTCTTAAAATACGTAAATACGGTAAGTAAACACACAACATTTAAGGTAAACGCAGGTATTAACGACCCATCGAAAATCTGCAGGTTTTACCGACCCATTTATTAAATCGCATTTCTTACGCTTCTGAAACTATTTCTGCTAAAGATATTAATGATAATACGCGTGTTTATTCATTGGGTATCGTATAAATTTACATTAGTATACGTGGCAGTCCGGAAAAGACATAAAATACGCAATTTCTGTGACAGCAGCGGTATCTAGTACTGGCCCTTGTTCTTTTAGGTAAGTACGTCAATTTTTTTCTTAAGACATTTTATAAGTATTAACAAATCTTATATGTATTCTGTATTGTTAAATGTATTCATTGAAGTGTAAATTATTTATTTCGTGTCACATTTCATTTAAAAAATGCTTATTTATAGGATAAAACCTTAAATATAAATAAAACGGTAATAGATTCACTGATTTTATTAGTTGCAGCTATTAACGATCCGTGGGTCGGTAATAGCTGTATGGTTATGTTTTGTATTTCTCAAATTTTTCCTTGAACTGTTCAATTAAATAGATATTTTAGTAAATCATTATAATCACCAACAATCAACCTTTTTAGAAATCTATTAGCGACCTACTCTTTTTTGTCTACTTCACCCTATTTACCGTTATGTGTTTATCCTGTAATATGAGATTATTCAAAGTTTGTTGTTGAAGTAAACATTTTTAAATTACCTTTATTAGTGTAAATATGCATTCATTTATAATTACTAATTGATATATCAATCAGTTATAGTCTGTGTTAGGGTTAGGAAAGCCAATTTAATCAATATTACGTACTTTTTAAGAGTCGGTAAAACATTTTTATATGTTGTACACACAACCTATTACCGACCCATATTACTTCCATACAAATTATTTTATTTTCCTTATGAGTCGGTAATGGCAACACATCGAACCTATCACCGACTCTAATAAATTATTTGATTTTACTATAGACGGTAATAGCTTCATAAAAATCGTTAATAGCTTCATAGCCGTTGCTATGGGGTCGGTAATAGAAACATTCGACTTGTTCACTTTATTAATTATTTTTTATAAGATATTCTTCCATATTAAATGATTTAAGGTAATTAATATAAACTATATATTCTATATTTACAAATAAAAAATTAATATTGAGTCTAAAGGCAACCACTACTCTTAATATTTGACATCGAATTCAAAAATCTCTTAAGGGGGTCGTTAATACCTGCGTTTACCTTATACTAATTATATATCTATGATTTTAAACAAACATTTTTTATTATTTTATTTAAGGCAACGAAACATCAAGTATCTACCTATACGTTTACTAACTACTAACTATACGGTGACTTACGGCCCATATAATAAAATCCTTAGGTACAATATAAATGATAAATGTAAGTAAACCATAAGTAAACTTATTATATATTCTATTTTCAATCTACACTATGACATTTAATGCTCACAAAATATAGATAGATAGATAGATAGATAGATAACACTTTATTGTACACCAATCGAACAAATACAAAAACAACAATGACAAACAAAACAAGAAACAAAAACAGTGTACAGTGGGCGGTCTTATCGCAAGCTGCGATCTCTTCCAGACAACCTTTGGATGGAGAGGATTCCATGTTTCAAACAGGGTAGTAGCTAGCGGTGTACCTACTAAGTATAATAAAATAAAAAGGGATACATATAACATATACCTAAAAACTAAATAAAAATACTTAAATAAGAACATACATAACAATAAAGATAATAAATAAAGAAAAATAAATATAAAGATAATAAATTTATAGGATATTTAATGAATAAATGAAAAGATAATAAAAAATAATAATAATAAGATAAACTAAAATAACAATAATATAAAAATGCCTATCAAAAAGAATATTAGGAAGCCAAATAGTGATGCCTGAGAAGTTTTTTAAAAATGGGCAAGGACTCTGCACGTCTGATAGGAGGGGGTAAGCTATTCCACAGTCTGACAGCCTGGACTGAGAAAGACTTGCCGTAGAACGTGGAAGTGTGAGCTGGCATATTAAGGGTTAAGTTCTCTGACGATCTTAAGGAACGAGAATGCGATTCATAGAGAAACTCAAACCGAAGTTTTAGATAAGAAGGAGCACGGGAATTAAAAAGAATAGTATAGAGGAGAGTCAGGATATGAGTATTACGGCGGAGGCGAATAGGGAGCCATTGAGTTTCGAACGAAATTCCGAAACATGGTCATATTTGCGAAGACAAAATATGAACCTACTGCAAACATTTTGAAGTCACTCAAGTTTGTTCAGCTGGTCTTCAGTCAAGTCTAAATAACTGACATCAGCATAGTCGAGGATAGGAAGCAAAAGTGACTGGGCAAGCGCAATTTTAGTGGAGACTGGTAGAAAGTTGCGTAATCTACGTAGGGATCCAGCTGAGGCGAATAACTTACGACTAACTTCTTTTAATTGAGGTTTCCAAGAACAATTTTGGTCAATAAAAATACCTAGGTCTTTAACCTTATCACTAAAAGGTAAGCTAGTGCCATCAAAAATAACATTGGGAAGTGGTAACCAGTTGATTCTGGACACTAACCTAGGGCTGCCAACAACAATAACTTGTGTCTTTGATGGATTAATGCTAAGGCCGTAGGACCTGCTCCATCCACAAATCCGGTCCAAATCAATATTTACTGAATTAACAGCCTCCGATAAACGATCCAAAGGTGCTTGTGAATAAATTTGGAGATCATCGGCATAAAGGTGATAGGAAGAATGAAGTTCGTTAGAGATAGAATTAATAAAAACAACGAAAAGAAGCGGAGACAACACACCACCCTGAGGGACACCAGCAGACGTACTACACCAAGAAGACAAAGTGTCCTCTATACGAATACGCTGCCGACGACCAAACAGGTAACTGTGAAACCAGTTCAATGCTGCTGGAGAACTGTTAAGAGAGCTGAGTATGCCGAGCAGGATGTCGAAATCTTCTGTATTAAAAGCATTACTAAAGTCAAGCAAGGAGAGAAGAGTAAGATTTCCACTATCCATACCCTATCTAATATCATCAGTGATTCTGACGAGGGCGGTAACCGTACTATGTCCAGGACGAAAACCAGACTGCAGAGGATTGAGAAGACTGTGTTTGGAAAGAAAAGAGCTAAGTTGATTGTTAACTACTCTAGTTACAGCATACTAAGTAACAAGCAACTTTTCTAAAATGTAATCAATTCCGCAACTTCGAGTTCATGGAAGGCATCAATCCACACCCGCCTATTGTGTAAACCTTTCTTTTGGTATAACGTTATCCCCAAAGCACAGTCACACCCGACGGGACGCGTTTCTCACAATAAATGAAATTGAACATTGGTATACGAAGAATTTTTGTGATGTGACTGACATCTACAAGAAATGTTGACATAGGTAGTAGTGTCGGTTAGGATCGTAAAGGAAGAAAAAAAATAGGATCAAAGGTGTCGTTATGACTTGATTTCATTTTTGTATGTTTATGTACCTAAGCTATGTTCAAACTTTAGTAACTCCTACGCAGATCAAATTAATATTCTCAAGCTACTTATAATATTCGCGTTTATTCGTCTGAGGTTCGCTACCTAAACTTGTGCACCAAGTTTGATCTTTCGATCTCATTATAATAATGCCAGGCTTTGTTTTCTGACTTCGGATCGCTCGCAAGGAAACTTGTTAATTTTATTTGCTTTAATACTGGTCCAACGATTTCATTCTTTCACTGTTTTTTGCATTTACCATTTAAAATGAAATAAGATTTTCTAAGACCAAGTGGAAGTATATTAGGTACGGTTTCTTTTATAAGTGCAATGACTTTGAAAATCGTGTCTATTTTATACTTTGTTAACTTTTTTATTACTATTCACGTTGAGAAGTGCTCCTGAGAAGACAATTGAATAAAAACATTTTGAGATTCTTGTTCTGAAAATACTTCCGTGGGATGTCGAGAGTGGACTCTTTGAGCTTATTATACCAACAAATTTTATTATTTCAATAACCCGACTGCCGGTTGTGACAAGACAAAATGTCATATACAATATGTTAAGAAAAACCCTGTCCGACCCGAAAACGTATTGTTGGGTATCGAGATTAGATTCTATTTTTGTTTTGTAAAAAAATCTTTCTTTTTAATTATTTTTTTTATTTTTTGAAAAAAAATATGTATATTTTTTAGAATAGTAAGTGTCCCACTGCTGGGCAAAGGCCTCCCATATTTTTATTGAAAACAAATACCCCGTTTAAATAAAAAAAAAAAACATAAAATGACGTCATCACATACTTTGTGGTCAAAGGTGCCGCTACACGATCTAACATAATTACTTCCGGTAACGGTGTTGTAATATTTTTAAAATTTGCTACATTTTGAGGGGAAAAGGCAAAAAAAAATTTCATTTTAAATTGTCATTAATATTTTTACTATCATGTTTTTTTTTTTTTTAATTTGGTCATGTGATTGGGATACCTAAATACCGGTTTCGGCTTGGACAGGGTTTTTTTAACATATTGTAGGTACCTATTTTGATTTTGTCTCATTCTCCTTTATTCAGAGAAAAAGCGCTATCTTTATCTAGGCTAAGATAACAAGATATGGCCGCGGTGTAAAAGGTCCGTAAGTCTTGTCGCTTAGGCCTACTATTAATAAGTACACTAACATGCAAATTCAAGCATAACAAGGTACGTTCCGTTGTTATATCTACTACTGACTTACTCAATTCTTGGTTTTGATAAATTTAGACGTGGCCCAAATACACGTTTTATGATATTTTTTATTAACATTGAAACTTTTGTATTTACTTGCCTAAGTACTTTCTTATCCGCCATAAATCAGCGAGTTGCGTGATACGTATAATTGAATTGAGACCCACATCAAGTAGAATTATTCTGGGGACACGGAACAGGCCAATTTAACAGAACGCACGCACGGGCACGGTGCGCGCCCGCGCAAACCGCACGACACGACGACGGACGCACCGGTCGGGCGGGCGGCCAGACGCCATCCAAGTAAAACGGATGAAATTTGCCCCCTTACCATGACCTGTATTACGACTCAGATGCGGAAAATGACAATAGATAATGTCTATGGCAGCGATTAATTTTGGGTCTGCAATTGAATGGCTGGCATGGCTGCGTCTACATCAGGCGCAGCCCCACCCGAGCACTCAGTTTAGACGTCGGAACGCATAGACATAATGTCATTACATGAATGCTCAGGCGACGCACGCGAGGTATCTGGACGCACCATTTCGCAGTAAAAGGCAAGGGAATCTATGGGTGGTGTTTTTGTAATTTTCAATACGATATTACGGTAGTGATAATTTCTCTGTTCATGTAGGTAATTTATATGTTGCATTATTAATGTATTTTTTCACTGATATGAATGTTATCCACTAATTCCGATTTTCACTTACCTCCTATGTCAATGCCGTATCTGATTTGTATCTTTGTATCTCCTTGGTTCGAAATTAAAATTACATTGTCTGACGATGGCATTTTAAGGTTGACAGAGATTAGATTATTATTTTAATTAACCGCCGTACTGTCACGACTCGGTGTAATTACACACTAGCGAAATCCGGATCTACGGAGGTTTTGAATGCTAGCTGTGCCCGCGACTCTATTCGCATAAATTTTCATATATACCTACTGGCCAACACTTATATTTCCCGATAGTATTTATATATCCCATAGTCCGTCTATATAGTGAATTTTGAGATGAGGTTTTACTGTATTTTCGCGGAAAACACTGAGAAAAAGTTTACGACAACAAAATGGTGTTTGTAATTTCTAGTAGTGTTTTCAATATTTTTTACTAAACGTTTTGTATTTACAGCAAATGTTTTATGTAATGTCTCACATTTATAAAACATTTGCTGTAAATACAAAACGTTTAGCAAAACATACTAAAAAGACTACTAGGAACTACAAAAACCATTTTGCTGTCGTAGTTATTTTTATCAGTTATTTACCAATACCCGTATTCGGATTACATTATTTAGGTATAAAAAGGAAATAAAATCCGACATTTGTGCATTTTGAAAAAATATTGACTGCTTATTTAAACTTATTTACTTACTTACTTATTTAAACCTACCCAATAAAATGTTCTTTGACATTTAATAAGTAAATATATATGAAAGTAGACGCGTACCTAATGACTGACATCGGAGTATGTATTTAAGATAATAAATAGCTAATTTAATCATGAAAATGAAGATCAGCTTACTTGTAATGTCACCATTTAAGGTAATTAATTATAGGTACTCTGTATGTAACAATAACATTTTAGAACTGGTTAAACAATATAAAGTATAAATACCGGTTTATTTTTGGCAACGATGTTTTGATCCCTATTAAAGATAATTGTTTGCAACCTTACTTTACGTAGGTACTATCGGATTTACCCCCACACATAGTTATCTATGAAGGTATAATCTTCTTCCTAGCCTTTCCCCAATTTGTATTGGGGTCGGTTACCAGTCTCTCCTGATTTGGCTCATTACCGATATTTACACGGAGTGACCGCGCGCCGTCCGCCTCGGAGACCGAACTGAGCTTTTCAGACGAGAGAAGCTGAGATTCCTAAACGAATTGTAATTTAATAATGATCCCGAACAAAAACTAACCTCATAACAAATCGTCAAAAATCATATTTCATACTTCGAAACAATGTGTTATGTAATGTTTGATTGAACAATGTCCTGCAAAGTCAAATCGTTTATTTTGTTTAGGCCTACGGGAGCACCTACAAATTGTCATTTTTATTTTATTTTTCTTAATACCGATATCGAATCGAAAACGCGACCTTGACTGACACGATCCGGTAGCAAAAGAAGCTTGTCTTTTTTACATTGGGTAGGTAATAATTTTTTAAATTGGCAATGGCTGCTATTTTTAATACAGAGTGTATGGTGAATTAAATAGCTCCAGTAAGCTGCCTTTACCTTACCTAGGCAAATACCCAATCGGCAGTTAGATAATAAAAAGGTTTAAGGATAACATGAAACCATATAGCAGAACACGGATTTACGTATTAAAAGGTCATTTCGCGTTCAAGTCAGATCCGCGCCAATTCAGCCCGCTACAAGGATAATTTAATTTCTCCATTCATGGAGGTGCGAATTTGCAAGTGCGTATCGGAGGGCGCGCCGCCGCCGCCGCCGCCTCCCGCGCCCGCCCTGGCCCTCGCCGCCCGCGACCCTCGCGATGACGTCAACGGCCCCACGCACACCACCCGATTATAAATATAGCCACGCCGATACCGCGCCACAGGTTTCGGCACACTATACACAATTCTAAAATATTACAAATACCCATAGATGTATTATTTTAGCAGATATGGTACTTCCTTACATTGCAATCATTTAGATTTGCGCTCAGCGTACAACATGCAGCAAAATTTACATTTCTTGGTCATCTTTGACAAATACCAGATTACGCAATTTACTAAATTGTTTCGAATTCACTTTTTTAGCTTAGTGTACCTATCGTAACGTAACGTACCTAACCGGCTAATTTCGATATCATCTCTTGTCTTCTCCAAATCCCAAAAGTCGCTATCCGCGTCTGTTTGTCCGCTTATTAGTTCTTCTAACTGAACTATTCATGCGGTGCGGCATTCAGTTTTTATTTTTCTGGTAGGATGCATAATATGTAGGTACATTCTTCACCATACAGTTGGTGTGTTAGTCTGGCGATATTTATTTTATAAATTTATTTATTCTAATCTTCATAAAAAGTACAGAAAAAACCGGCCAAGTGCGTGTCGGACTCGCACATAGAGGGTTTCGTACCAAACACCGTATAAATGTTATTAATTTTTATTGAAATTCATTCTGTGAAAATGTTAGTTTAAACATATGTGACTAGATGGCGCCACTGTCGCTTAAAAGTTAAATAATTGGTAAAATAATGTAGTTTTACGATATTGTTTTGCAACAATTTATGTAAAAGCTATTATAATGATCACTAATGGTTAAAATATTAGTTTTCCCTTTATATATAGTTTAATTTATGAGTTATAAACAAAAACGTCAAAAATATCGAGTTTATTGTATGGGGACTCCCTTTATTTTTATACTTTTTTTGAATTTTTAGTATTTTGTTGTTGTAGCTGCAACAGAAATACACATTCTGTGAAAATTTCAAGCATCTAGCTATTACGGTTCGTGAGATACAGCCCGCTGACAGACAGACGGACGGACAGACAGACAGACAGACAGACAGACGGACAGCGTAGGCTTAGTAATAGGGTCCCGTTGGCACCCTTTGGGTACGGAACCCTAAAAAGTACCTTTGCGGCGTTGTAAAATGTCTATAACTATCAGGGCTGTAAATGTTTGAAAAGAGTAAATTAACCAATGTACCTTGCCTAATTTGATTTACCTTCCTCAAACCTTTTGCAAGTCTTCCTTTAAAAAGCATATCTATTTTTTTCCTTTGACCCTTTTTAGGCGAGCTTTCAGAATATCTTACGGTAAGGTATTATTAAATTACTCTCTGACTATTCGAGCGAAACTACATCAAATACGACTGGAACAAACAACAACTATAGCGTATTTGTATAACCACGAACTGTGTACGTCGAAACATAGGATGATTTAATCAGTTCATTAGTCAGTTCATATACGGAGCCATGTTTATAAAACCAACACCCATACCGATCCCTTTCCGAGATCCCTTTGTTTTTCGAATTAAAAATTACCTGTAGAAAACTTCGATCAAAGAGATGTAAATGTAACGCCACGACTTTTATCCCCATTCGGGGGTAGTCAGAGGCTTGAGTGGCCATACACCACCACATTGTGAAGGTATAAACCAACTCAAAGCCTACGTTTCACCCGATAGTCAGAACCCAACGTGACAGGTGGTGAACCTTGTCGCCGTGTATACAGGAACTGACTATTACCTGATCCCGAGGGATAGATAGGATCAAAGAGATCGTTGGTAGAAAACTATCATCCGCAGTACAGTACATTTTCCACGTGCGGCTAGCAGATTTCATTGCAAAAGCTTGTTGTCCAGGACAAATTCAATAGGAATAGATCTAGAACACGTAGCCCCATGCGCTAGACTGACCAAATAAAAAATAATTGCCCATACTTACAAGCACCAATGGTTGAATTTTCATCTATGTGCATAATTTACAGTTCGCTGACGGTGAGGGAAAACATCGTGTGGAAACCTACCTATCCCTCGGGATTAGGTAATAGTCAGTTCCTGTATACACGGCGACAAGGTTCACCACCTGTCACGTTGGGTTCTGTCTATCAGGTGAAACGTGGGCTTTGAGTCGGTTAATACCTCCACAATGTGGTGGTGTATGGCCACTCAAGCCTCTGACTACCCCCGAATGGGGATAAAAGTCGTGATGTTACATTTATTTTATTTTTCATTTTTTGCAGCCCGTCAAATGTTGTACGAGAAAGAGTACAATCCACTGATATTAAACATGACCGTGACTTCTCTGTGAGCCTGAGAAGTCTAATTCAAGCACTTCCACGCGTTACATTCCATTAGCCGTTATGTTTAGTTAGGACTCAAAGAATTAGGAGTAAAGATTTGGAATGGAGTTAGAACACAATATGAGACAATAAGTACCTACCGATGAAATGAAATTTTATTTTTATTGCGTATTTTATTTACAAATGGTTAAATGATGGTATCAAAAAATATGAGTAGTCAACATTTTTAGCAACGATGTTTATGACAAGAAATGGTATGAGTAATAAAATATGAGAAAAAATATTATTTTTGTTGAACCTTCTCGACAACAAATCAAATTTTATCTTCAATTCATCTTACTACGTGTAAAATCCTATTACCTACAGTAGGCCCTCGCAAAAAAAACCGGCGAAGTGCGTGCCGGCCTCGCACATAAAGGGTTCCGTACCACCGTAGAATAAAAACGTCAAAAATATCAAGTTCCTTGTATTGGGACCCCTTTATGTTTAAATTTTCTTTTATTTTAGTATTTGTTGTTGTAGCGGCAACAGAACTACACATTCTGTGATAATTTCAACGCTCGACCTATTACGATTCGAGAGATACAGCCCGCTGACAGACGGACAGACTGACAGCGTAGGCTTAGTAATAGGGTCCCGTTGGCACCCTTTAGGTACGGAACCCTAAAAACAACTTACTACTAAGCAAATGTAAATTTATTACATTGTTTTGAAGCAAATCGTCATTGTTTTATATAACGGCTTACATTTTCGTCGGCTGTGAGAGGCTAAATGGATATAGCCGGATCCTCGGATCATCCATCGTCAGTCGCCGCCCAAGAAATTGTTACGCAACAATTAGCGCTGATGGATAGGATGTTTCACACAAATGAATCGTATTTGTGCGGTAACCCAAAATTCATTTCGTATTCATCGTTGTAGTTACTGAGAGAAACTCGTAAATAGGTAATTATTACTCAGATCATCTTCTAACTACTTAGAAGGTAGTTAAGTTAAAGTTATAGAAGGTACGCTACACTTCATTTGCAAACCTTTTATGAAATATTATAAAGTTACGCACAAAGCGTCTTTAAACAAATAAAGATCGATACATAGATTGATAATAGTTCCACGCGCGCGCCCTTGGTTGGTTGTAATTTTGGTCTCCGAAATTACTCAATGAATGGATAGTTGAATTTTAAATTAGAGAGAAGATTATAAATAAAATATTGTGAAATAAAGACTGCATCAAAAGCAAATTTCTGTCGTAAAATAAATTAAATGTTACTTAGAATAAAATATTTAATTAAGATAGCTGTCAAGCTTTAACCTTTTTAAGTAGCAATCTTTAGAGACATAGTGAAGTAAAAATTCCTCTGTTACACTCTTTCTCTTATGAAGTTCTTTCTATGTAAGTAGGTATGTTACCGTATCAGCCAACGCAAAAGAAACATTGTTTTCCCTTACCCGATATGTATCCAAGCAAACGTAAAAACAATACTTACCTACGTACTTACATATAAAGTAAATATAATCACGAAAATTCCAGTAAAAATCTGAAGAAAGTAATTGAATAATATTGCCTTTATAAAATGATTTGGTTTATTTAAGAACGCGTCGAATAAGCGACGGTTAACCTAACGATCAGTGAGGTTGTTTTTGTAATTCATTATGAGTTATTTAGCATCATTCCGCGGGTTTCTTCAGTCAATCTTATAAATCAGGTTATAGAAAAGTTTAATACTGAAAGTCACCGTAGAACCGACGCGAACGCCGACACTTAGACCACAGTTAATTTGTTTTTATTGTAAAACTTTCCACATTTTCAGTATCCTCAATGGTAATGTCGGCGGTATTTTGCGTGGGGTCTACGTCAGTGCCATCTACTATTACTTCAGTCTAGTCTAGCTATAAATGTACATGCGAGTTTATAGCTTTATATGCATCGTAAAATATTTATGCAACCTAAAGATGGAGTGGAGATATGGAACCGCTAATAATAGTATGCCCTGCTATTCGCATTTAAAATACCACAAGAAAACACTTACAAAAATAGCAATTCCGTACATACTTCTATGAGTACGTTTGATTCAGGAAGTTACTATGTTCTTACTGTTGTTACAGACTCCTCGACACCCTCCAAAATCCAAAATACCGAATAAGACACCTGGCCTGAAGCGGAAAAGGAAAAAGTCCGTCTGAAAAGCGGTGAAGTTCGAATAATGTGGTCGGGCACGCGCCCGTCGGGTGCTCTCGTCGTGTTGTGTACTTAGTAGCGGGTGATGCCCGTGTGGTGGGTGGCGCGGGGGATCAGCATGCGCGTGTGCTGTGTGACGACGGTTCTCGCGGCGCTGGCGCTGCGCTCCGCGGCTGAGCCGGCGCCGAGGCGGTACCCCGCCGAGTGGGGCGGGCGGAGCGGCCGCGAGCTGGCGCATTCCCGCCCGCTCCACGAGCTGTTCGACCCCGAGCCGGCGGACGCGGAGCGAGCGTACGCGCCGCGCCAACCGCCGCCCCTACCCTCCGCCGCGCTGCACAAGGAGCGCCGGCGCGCGCGTAACAACAAGCGCACACCACACCAGCTGCCCTCCGAGATAGCGAGCCAGATGATGCTGCGAGCTTCGCGCTCCAACCGACCATACGACGTGCCCCAAATAGGTGAGTGCTTATGAATGTGCATTACTCATGTTACAACAAAAAATAGGTACCTATGTCTCTCTCTCGATATTTTTTATTTGAGACATTAGCCGTAATTATAAATATTAGAGACTTGATTGTAAAGCCGGAAACCCACAGCGGCGCACGGAGGGGCCACGCACGTGGGTCAAGCTTCGCTTTGCAAGAAAATGTTTAAGTTCGTGTAAGAGATGTTAGTGTCACAATTACTAATAGGTATAATAATTTGTAGGTAGGTAACCTACCTATTGTGTTATTTATTTGCCAATAAAAATCAACAAACGTCTTCGCGGTTGATCTTATAACCTAACCAACATAACGTAATAATACGCACAGCTGTTCGCTTAAAAGTCACTATTCGCCCGATAACTATATCTTTCACAGAGCTATGTTCACACTAAGATAAATGGCATGCATCCTAATAAGCTTAACCCAACTCGATCTATGACCACTGAGTACAGTAATTTGGACGAGATGGCATGAACGGCAGCGGCAAATGCGGTTTAAATTCCCAATCCATTGTCCGATTCGTATTACGTGCGACAAGCGGCAGTATTGTATCGTCGTCGGCAGTCACGCTAATGTGTCGCCTTAGCATGTCGCTATTTGTACCGGGTGCTTTAAAATGATATATATAATAATATATAATATGGCATAATGTATAATGGTGGCTAGTTTCGAAAACCCAAAAGCTGTATATAGATATAAATTTGGCGGTAGTTCTTCTTTTCAGACCGTCCGCGTCATCGCGTTATGTATACTCAGTTGTAATTACACTTTCACAGAACAAATTAAATTCCCATATTTCAAAAAAACTTAGTTTCACATTGTTATTATTTGCATGTCTACAAACAATTATGGTAACTACAAGCCATGCTTTATTTGAAATGAAAACGTTAAAATGATTAAATACATAGCTACGAACTCTTTAAGCAATGCGACACTTTTCAGCTTTGCATAATTATAACTATGTGGTAGCGACCCTGTACGTTAAAAATAAAATTTGTAAAGTACAATTTGTTATAATAAACAGCTAGTTAGCTCGAAGCTGGTTGAAATTAGAAAATATAATGAGTGTACTCACCCCACATTATGGTCTTGGAGTATTTCATGTTACGTGTTCTTTGAAATGGGAATGTATGTATGGAAAGCGGAGAAAGAGGCGTGGGCCCGAACAGATCAGGCGGACACGTAGCAACTCTTCGATTGAGGAGCGAGGCACCACGTAGCGCCTAGAACGTGCCGTCCTTACCAATCCCCACGGCAATATTTATTTTTTTCTCTCCGACCAACTTTTCTTCTAAATATAGAACGCGTAACTGTCTCAATGACCACGTTGTCGTCTCAATTTCATCGTTGTGATAGTCTTGGATTTTATTTAATAGGCACATTGGATTTGTGAACAAAATATAAAATGTACTTTCGGAATTCCTAAAATTTACAAACATGTGTAGTGGCTAGATGACCGCATGTGTAACCCCTTCAATTTCAAATAATGACCTGAGTACAAGCATTTAGCTTATTTGGAAAAGCTAACGGTACTACTAATAATAATAATAACCTCAAACTGCTAGTGTTTTTATTGTAAATTAATAGAAAAATTACAATAGAACATTCATGTCTATTAGTAGGGCGTGTCAACATCATTATTATCACCTAAATAATTATGTAACTACCTACTCACCTATGTTTAGATACGTTGAGGTTAAACTTCGAACTTGGATCTGCAAGCAACCCTTCACATTCTACTCGCACTTCAACATGATACTGCTGCAAAAAGTTAGTTTTAGGTACATAGTTAATAGTTTGGTGAAACACGATCAGACCGAGACGATCAGAAACTGTTGACTGTCACTAAATACTCAAAGTACCTATCTACTGAACAGTAAATAATTAAATATCACCAAACACATCTACATCAACAGTAGGGATAGCTACCGTACAATTTGTCTGGGGGATCCCTTACACCCAGGCCAGGGAAGTTACAAGAAGACCATTTCCGAAGTTTTCTTTGACGGCAATCTAACCCTCAATCATCCTGGTAGGTACTGTGAGTACTATGGAATCACTACCTAGGTAAAGCAATAAAATATACTAGGTACCTATTACTTATACAAAGCGGAATTCACTAAGATAATAGAATATCGTTGAATATTAATGATCAGTTGTTTTCAATTCATTAAAAATAAGCAGGTGCCTGAGTTTTTATTATTGTTTTTAAACCCGTGTTTTTGGAATAATAAAAATATTAAATTGTATGCCAGTATGTTTAACACACAATACCACAAATTAAATAAGTAAACACTTTACGTAAACAACTCCATTGCTACACAGAAGCAGCTTTGATCAATAAACTCGCTGTATACTACGCCAGGGTGATTATTTTATTACCGTCCTCAAACGCCAAAATTTAAACAGCCCCTTTTAGACTGTCAAGGTCTATTAGCTTATAAAACACTAATTGAATTGAGTAATTTGTTATATTAGGTAGGCACCTACATTTGTCGGGATATGAGTTTGCTAATTAGATTTTCTAAAAGATTTTCTTTCAGCCGACTGTCGGGAATAAATGGACTCTGATTTCGTTGGTTCGTGTTATATTTTATCTTTTTGAACTTTGTACGATCGTTTCCAGGAAAAGTTTAAGCAGAAATCATCTGATATTAATATAAGGTCTTGCCTTATTCTTATTAGATAACTAAGTACCTACCTTGTTTAAACATAATCAAATAAATAATATAAATAAAAAACCAGGCACCCATACCAATTAAATAAAAATCGTTTCGCGATAACATTTTCGTTAATTATATTTTCCTATGAAATTAAATAAATTATTTTATAAGTGAGTACCTGAATACCTATTTACTTCGTACCTAAGAGCTGAGTGCCTGATGGGATTTCCCATCGGGGCGTAAATGGCGATCTTCCATACAAACCGTCACCCTATTGCACCCCCGTAAGGGATGAATTTTCAAAAATCCTTTCTTAGTGCTAACCTGCGTCATAAAAGGAACTCCTGTGCAAAATATCATGCTTCTAGACCCAGCAGTTTAGGATGCGATGCGTTGTCTGTCAGTCAGTGAAGGTACCTATCATAATCACAATGTACACAATTGAATAAATATTATATTTTGGCCTCAAAAGTCCTTGCAAATTTAGAATAGGACTCGAGATAGCCACAACAAAAGAATCCACGAATTTGATCAGTTTCTTGCTATTTAGTTAAGTTAGTCGCCCTATAAGTTTTAAGTAGCCTAGAGTAAGTACCTAAGTATTATTTCGGAGTTCTGAAAAAACCCTGCACTCTTAAAACCTTCGTAACTAACAAGGGAGCACATTAAACAATCGTCAAAGATTTCATGTGAAATTTTAATCGAATAGGAAGTATTATCGATAAACGATTAATGTGTTCTCGGTTCTAATTCTGGCGAAATTTCAGTAATAAACTGTTACAAGAAGCTTCTGCTTCACTTCTCAGCAACAGATAACAAGAGAGATTCCGAGAAAATGCCGCGCCGAATGAATATATAAAATTAAATGTTATTATCCTTGGTGTCGTAGCATTTTATTAGCTTACGATTGACTTTTACCGAATACGCTTTAATAGTTATTTTAGAATCATTTATAACCTTTACTCTTTTCGTAGGATAAATCTGAATATATATTCACGTAAAAGTTTAATTGAAACACAATACAATCGGCGAAAACGCCCTTTCACGTCGCGAGATTAACATCAACATAAAATTATGTATGCAAATATTACATTCGCAACCAGGAGGTTGTTACAATTGTATATTGTACAAATCAGCAGCTCTACCATGGGCTTACGCTCACTAGTCACTAGCGTCTGCGTTATATACAATATGTTAAAAAAACCCTGTCCGACTCGAAAACGTATTGTTGGGTATCGAGATTAGATTCCATTTTTGTAAAAAAAAACTTTTTTTTAATTTATTTTTTTTAATTTTTCAAAAATTTTTTTTTTCATTTTTTTGGCATAGTATGTGTCCCACTGCTGGGCAAAGGCCTCCCATATTTTTTTGTAATACAAATACCCCGTTTACATAAAAAAAAAAATCATAAAATGACGTCATCACATACTTTGTGGTCTGAGGTGACGCCACATGATCTAACATAATTACTTCCGGTAACGGTGTTGTCATATTTTTACATTATGTGGGAAAAAGGCAAAAAAAATTGGCACTTTAAATGTTCATTAATATGTTTACTATCATGTTTTTTTTATTTTTATTATTTTATTTGGTCATGTGATTGGGGAACCTAATTACCGGTTTCGGCTCGGACAGGGTTTTCTTAACATGTTGTATTTGGAATATGCATATTTCAAATATTTCGTTCTACATTTTCCATGGAAAATGTAGAACGCCCTTCTCAGCCATCTAAGAAACTTAATTATTTTTTCAATATGCATTAACCCTCTGCTGGGCAAAGGTCTGCCTTTACTTCCTCCACTCTTCCCCGTTTATTCCTAGAGTCTATAGTGGACCAATCCATCATGTAGAAGTCTAAATCATCCCGCCCACCTCTTCTGGTTCTACGGCTATGCCGTTTGGCTAGTTGTAGAAACCAGTCGGTCAGAATTGTATTTATATTTAATTCTTACTATTTACCGTACAAATATTAAACGCAGTTGCTATCGAGCAGCGAACGTTAAACACGTGTGAAACTCATGGTACAGCTACTGAATCAATACACTCACTTGTTAATTTATGTGAGTAGGTAAAATCATTGAAAATCGATAACCAAACAAAATAGTAACTCATCAATTTAATAAAAATTACCTGATGGTTGTATATCTATAATATCATTTTCATCACACCCATTCGAAAAACGTCAATTGCCTTTCAAGGCTAGCGGGAGCAAAATTCTATTTTGCTCCCACGGGAGTTTTTGTTTCTCCTTCCTGATTGGTCAGCGTTCATGATTCTGAATTGAATGTGAAAAAAAAATCGAACGCTTAATGTATGAAGAAGTTACTGGCCGGTTAGGATTACGCGGCATCCAAAGAGAATGTAATGGCAACGCGCGCTGAAAAAAAATTGTCATGTACATTTTTCTTTTAATTTCTTTTGTCTCGGCTTAGTAAGTTTAAGTTATTGCAAATAATAATTAAAAATGAGTTCGAGTAATGATGATGATATATTATTTGTTTGGATACTACATAATATTATGAGAGTTTCGAGAAGGTAGTGATGAAAAATAGTATGTATCATTCGGGGTCAAAATATTTTGTCCTCGGGCGGCGTATATTGAATTCCTCGCAAAGCTCAGGATTCTACTTTAGAATCCCTCGCTACGCTCGGGATTCTACTGTAGAATCCTTCGCTTTCCTCTGAATTCAAATAACGCCCTCGCGGAACAAAATAAATCACTTTGGCCCCATATAACACAAATAACTATTAATTACGTAGTCACACATGCGTAATCTTATTTTTAAACCTTCATTAACCCAATTAAAATGTTATTGAAGAGTGGTATTTTATGGTGTCTATAATAACAATTGAAAATACGAAGGAGATATATGATTAACTGTAGGAACGTTAACTAAATATTCTAGTGGGTCCTTATAAAAGGACCAAGGTGGATATACCTACGCACTCTCTGAAAGGAATTCCTCTATAGTACAATCTACGTCTATCATTAAATGAACAATGGGCATAATGAATGCTCTCAGACGAATACCACGGGACGTAGACTAGACGAAAATATACATAGCTTAGCCATTCTGAAGATGATTGTATTATCGCATATGGTTAATTTATGTTCAAAGCAGCTCAGGTAATCGTGAATAAAAAATATCGAGACACCGCGATCCTGAATTATTAAATTTATTTATTTTAAACTCGCTGTTTCTCTTTGCTTTCACGTAAAGAATCACTGAAGAAGGTTTGCCTTAAATCACACGATATGACAAATAAGATCCCAAAATTCCTTTCACTTTCTTTGCGACGAGGCTGTGGGTAAAGGATGATAAAATAAACTACTTATCCAAGAGAGCCATGACATGACACATGTTCAAGATTCAACGCAGTTCTAGAATAACAATCATTTTGATACAGAACTAGGAAGTGCTCTACGAATGAAACATTAGGATATTGAATCTAATATTGATTTTATGTGTACAATACGTACCCTATGTAGATACTCTATGGAAATAAGTACTTTATTTTGGACGAATGCACATCAAAAGGGCTAGTGCAAAGGTTCACTTAGTAATAAATTTGAAATTCACTAAGTAATAAACGTTTAGTTTAAATTTGTAAAAACTATTAATACCTATAACATTTTTTTCAACTGTCTATGATCAATATCATCCTCCGAAGAGAGGTCAAATTATTAAATATTGGAAATAGAACCTCCTTTATTTCCATTAAATCGAATGCACTGTGTGTTAATTAATTACTAACAACAACAACTCCCAAACCAGCATAGAAAAGAAACCTATGTATTTTCCATCCTCTGAAATACTACAATGTGAACTGTATTTAATTATACCTACGCAGGAATTAATTTAAGTAATTTGTCTACCCAGTATTTTCTTTAACTAACCAACTGCTATTACCTGCCTAGGTTTACGTGAGATAACATGTGAAAATAATTATTTATTTCGCATTCGTTGTCAAATACAATCAAATACGTAAGTGCTTTACCCTATTTTATTATGTCTTTGTGGCGCATGACTTTGCTGTTTATCATTAAAGGTTCAGTCGACGATCTTAAACAGACACAAAACCCTTGAGACACAGTGTCTAATTTTAGAATACCCACTTACCCACATACTCGGTTCCCAGCGAAGGGTTTATAGCGAGATAAAGGAAAAATAAAATATTTATGTGGGAGAGTAACAACGGGGAACCGTTAACATCTCCGCAAAGTTCAAACGTGCCTCAATGTTTATACGTTAGATACTTATTTACCTTCCTATATATTATTATTACACCATCCATCCATCTATCAGCTGGAAGACGTGCACTGCTGGACAAAAGCCTCCACTCGCCTCCACTCGCCTCCACCAGTTTCTTATACCCTTCTGCCCTAAAATTCTATAACCTTCCGCACTAAAGGCCTGATGGCAGAATCGATGTTCTACAGGCTATATATGTGCTGCCCACTGCCACTACAGATTTGCAATTGATGACATACTGCACAGAAAAGTCATCGCTTACTGTCCGTATGACTAGAATATTTGTAAATTATACATAGAACGGTGAAGATTGTAAATATTAATAGAACCTGTATCCGATAATAGGTACCTTCTACACTTTAGTCGAAAATGTACACGAAGAAACTGTAAATTAATTTAATTTCATTAGCGTTTATCTTGAGTTTACATAAATAATATAATGTACGATACGTATAAGTAATTACAGAAAGTACTTAATTTGCTTTATGGTAATCTAGCGCTGAAATAAAACGAAATCCACTTTTTCTCGGAATAGAGCGATACGCGCACCGCCCTGCTGCCGAGTCCCCTCGCGATCAGAGAAGCAGCTGTAAACGCCCACATTGCGGCCCCGCCGCGCCGCCCCAGCAATATTATGTGAAGGTATAAACCGCAGAGGTGTATAAACATTAAACAACACCTAATTACAATGTACAAATGATATAATACCAAGCGCGCAGGCCGCTGACGTGGACGAACGGACGGTTGCAGTACTGTTATTCGAATAATCCTCACGATTGTTGAGGATTGCTTGAGTTAGAGTTTCTAAGCAAACCTTTGCGGTCTGTTAGAGTGAGGACGTGATGCAAATGGGTGCTGCACATAACTTACAGTAAGTATAATTTATACCTATACTGAGACATCATCTGTACCATTTCCATTTTTTACGATCAATCCAATTAACCATAACGAGATACGAGTGTCTTTATTTAATGTCCATCTCGCTTGGGGGACGAAACCTCTCTAAACTGTCTCGTGTAAAGTATCGTTCCATTCCATAAAGTACAATTTGAGTAAGATGAATGTTCACATCAGTCGAACCGTAAAACACCAGGCTCGGTCCATTACGTAGGCGATCCATATTCATTCGAAGAAAAACTAACAGGATCTTTCCATAACACTAAATAATATATTACCACTCACTCTACTTATTTCAGCGCGCGTTCACTTGAACCGTGACATTTATTACGTGTAGGTATGCCATGAAAAACAAGTTCCATCAATGCTAGTGATGTAGGTACCCATACTAAACAATGCACAGTAATATATAATGAACATGTTATATTTATCAGTGTTCGAGAGTCAATTAGTGCGTATACATCAGGCGCCTGAGCACTCAGTTTTGACGTCCGAACGCACGGACATACCTAATGTCATGAAATGAGTGCTCGGGTGAGGCATGCGAGGCATCTGGACGCACCAAATGTCAAATCTCTTATTTTGTTTAGGCCTAAAAGGGCATTATAAATTGTATTCTTTTTATTTATTCAGTAACCCAACTAGAAACCAACATAACAACTTATACCTACCGTCATCAAACATCCTATTCTGAAGATATCAATTCGATTAATATATTTTTTTAAAGCACCGTGTTCTACCTATGTACGGTTTGTAGGCACGCCTGTTACACCTAGTCTGTGACATTATACCTCTGAACTCTGAACTAACGGTAAGGTCAATTACTAAGGCGTTACGTACAGGTGCTGCTTATGCCGTAGGTATCTCAAGCTAATTGACTTAAAGTTACTTCACACACCCCTACGGGCTACGGCTACGCGTGGTAGTCGTATGTTTTAAGGAAAGAGGTTTAACGTGAATTGCAATAAATACAGACGCTACATGGTAGTTATGTAGGTAGTACTGGTTATAGGTATACAGAATACAATTATACTATTTCAAATTAATTTCTTCCTTTCTCCGTTAATATCCGACGCCGCATGACGATCACGAACAATCTGCAGATCATATCCTTTGGGAGTGCAGTCTCTGGCCCAATGAACGGAACAAGTGAAATCTGGAGCAAAAAGGCCTGTGTAATATATTGTATTACACAGGCCTTGTGAAAGGAAAGGACGGGATATAAATACCTAACAAATGTTGTGTAAATGCTCGACGTGGAAAATAATACCTACGCTTTTTCTACTACTCCAAGAATCAACAATCACATAAATGTTTTTTCTTTAGTAGGTGTAAGGAATACTTACTTACCTATATAATTAGATATTAATGAATCACAATAAACTTTACTTTAGTTAAACACATTCACGGTAGACTACTTTCGCCAGATACATAGTAACTGGTAAATAGGTACTACCTAACTGAAATTTAAACTGAAAATAATTCTACGCTTTCCCTGGGTTTGAAACTTTGCTTTTATTTCGGTATCAGGTGTCACATTAATTTAAAAGAGTATCTTTCCATGGCCTCACGGCAACAGGTGAGTGGTTCGGCGCAGGCGCGGCGCGCGCGTCGATACCGCACCCCCCGCCGCGTCACGGACACCCCCGGCGCCCTGCTGCCTGATACCTTCGTCCATTCACACACGCACACAAACGTAAACCCACCCTCACAACGATCATAAAGTATCATTACTATAAACATACACACACACACATACTGCAACATCACTTCTGAAAAATGCTAAGGTAATCCCCACCTCCGCACGACCGCGAGCCGGATAGTTCACCGGCCCCACTAAACTCGCTAATAAAGCTGTTTAGAGTTTAGATATCATGTGTCAGAGGCTTGCAAATTTAACGCCTTATTGCGTTGCCGCTGTCGTATTTGGTCGTAACAATAATAGCGAGGCGCGAGCGGGCGGCGGCGGCGTGCTGGAGGCTCGTGGGCGTTTATTGACAGCCGGAGAGATTAGGCGTGAGCAATCATGGCAAGGGAGTGCCAACGTCGAGTCACGTTTTGGTTGTCCATCACAATCCGGGAAACGTGGCTAGCAAGCACCGTCGGATATGCGCGTAAAGCCCGTGCTCTATGAAGTATCCCAATCCATGACTGCTAATCCCCCCGGCCATTAATGACGTCAGCTTTTGGCGTCAGCGTTGCAGTCTATGCGGGTGTCTAAAACGATAGTAAATGTCCAGAAATATTTTCTAATTAAAGACAAGGAATACCTTTAGAAAGATACAATAACGACAATATTTTACTGTATTTCGTGGGAAAACAGATATTAAAGGTTTATTGGGAAATGGAAATGTCCTTCACACATTATATTCAGGTGAAAATCTCGGGAAATATGTGATTCGATTCAGCTAGTTTCACGCTTACCAATCTTCTTGCGCAAAATCGAACTGACATGTTGATAATTGGAACACCCAGTAGTTTGGTTCAGTAAAAATACGTGCGCGGCATATTATACAATCTATATAAAAAATATGTGTTTGTGATCATAGTTATATTCCATTTAATTATTTACCGGATACTCATTAAATATCGGATATCCGGTAAATAATTCCCTGTATATTATTTCTGTTCACGCGCAATCGACCTCAGTTGATTGCATGCAACCTGCACATAACTAGTGCACGCAGCTTTTTGGCGGCTGTCAACCGTGGGCCAGCCGCCATTACCCAATTAGACACGAACGGAGAAGGTGCTAAATTATTTACGATTTTACTAAATAAATGTGTAATACGCCAAGTATTCCACAATTTCGGAGTTTTAAAACATTCTGTATAAGTATGTACGATAAACATCGAATCAATAGAGCCTACCCCGCAGATAAGCACTGACTTTTATAGGGGCCCATTAACCCAATAAAGTTCGACGAAAACCCAAACTCGTACATGACTGTCGAAAGTATGTTGAAAGTACTCCTCATTATCGAGAAGAAAGCAAGCGGAAACACAAGAATGAACAAAGCTATAATTGAGGCACCTACCACAATCTTCATTTAGCATGTCCCTAAACTAAATAAGCGGAAGACGATAACGATTTTTCTATACATTTTGTCAGATTTTAACCGTATTCTAATGGAGAAGAATGAAGTTTAAATGATTTACTCAACGAGGGAATCAAGGAATCCTTAACTCACGGAATGCGTTTCCTCAAAAGTGCCACATTGAGCGTTAACAATCGCCGTTGCAAGTGGAGTGGCGAGTGGTTAATCCCCGGCGCTACACGCGACCACTTGTTACGGTCTCCCGCCGCAGACATCCAACCAGGGCTATCAACGAACCTATTAACACCCGATATTTCCTTCCTTTTATCCGGCAAGAACATTATGAAACACAAGCTTTGTTAAAATTAAAATTGGACAAACTATTGAACTAGTTTTGCTATTGAAAAATACTTTAAAGTGTACAAGTGACGGAATAAGTTAAAAAGTTTTTAATATTAACTTAATATCGGTACTTATGTAAAAAAACAAAACATACGTCGATAGAGAACTGTTTTTTTTTTCATAATTATACTGTGAGCGTTGGTAACCCTGGTATTAACGTGAGCTCTCCGGATAAAACCTGACAGTAAATTACAGCATTTAAACTCCACACTTATTTCTCACTAACCGTACCCGCGATTGCGTACGCGTGCAATTTAACAAAAAAATATTGATAATGTATGCTGTTCCGTCAAAATCGTCAAAATCAAAAAACAGACAGATCTGACAAAAAATGTTTTTTTATTATAATTATCGTACCCATATACTTTCATATGCATTTAGTAAAAAGCAGTTATTTTGACATTACAAACAGTCATTTCAATTTTATTTATTTGTTGTAAAACGGAGCTACCACGTCAAGCACAGATTTTTTTTGTCACACTAAAATAACTTGTTTCTTTTAATTTGTTTTTATATTGTCACATCAGAGTTAATAATATAGTTTTACTACGATGGCAATAACAAGCAAAAATGAAATAACTAGGTATTAACCTTTTCTAAGATTGATTTTAGAGTCAGTACCTATTTTTGTATTTTTATTGATAATTGGTTCTTGGCTGTGTTTTTGACAATGGCTAATCGCGGCGGTACCTTGTTCTACCAGGCTTTTATTTTGATGGGATTGCAGCGGGTTAGTAGCGAAAACAATTTCTAAATCCCTATAGTTTCTTTCACAGAAAATTGGCTATTTCAGATTAAGTACCTATGTGGGTAGTGGGCACGTAGGTAATTTATCTAGAGTATAGTAAGCGAGTGTAGTAAGAAGCGACTGTAGCCTAGGGGTGTATAGGTTGGGCTTGCAATCGGAAGGTCCCAGGTTCGATCCCCGGCGGGGCATGCACCAATGGATGAATTTTCATCTATGTGCATAATTTACAGTTCGCTGACGGTGAGGGAAAACATCGTGAGGAAACCTACCTATCCCTCGGGATCAGGTCAATAGTCAGTTCCTGTATATGTCGCCGCCAACTGGTTTAATAATTCATTCAATTGGGCAGCTAGGCTGTTCATTAAACGGCGGCACTCAATACAATGGCTAAAGGACGCCTAGGAAAATTGTCGAATGCAACGTTTAATAAGGGGGCTGAACGTTGCTTAGCCGCTTGGTTGAATGACATTTGTGAATATTATTAGGGTGACCATGACTTCTATGACATGGTCGACGGAGCCCCGCTTTGCGGGGCTCCTATTTCTGCGTTCGGGGTCACCAGTAACCTAACACGAAGGAAATGACGGGGGTTAAGCTCGCTCGCTCCGCTCGCTCGCTAACCCCCATCATTTCCTTCGAACCTAACCCAGCCAAGTCGAGTGCCCCAAAGTCCCGAGCTCGCTTCGCTCGCTCACGCGTGCAATATGCAAGACATTTTAATTCTAAACATTGTTTTACTAAGGTATCCAGATGACGAAATGACATCCAGTAATCCTGCATAGGCGTCCGTATGCTTTTAGAATAATTCATGGTCACCTTAGCCTTTCGAACATTGTTGATAACCTCAATTGGTTTAAAATTCGGTTCCGTCTCATTATTCGTAAATAAATCCATGTTATGGTCTTGTTTAATATTAATAATTATCAATAGAACTTTTTAACACATTATAAAATCACTAAACACGGTAATTCGCAAAAAAAAACAATACACATTTAATCAGCTGATGACAAATAGGGACGCCATATTTGTTAGATGACTGCTGGCGCTGCAGTGGCGGCCTTCTCCAAAAGGCTAGCTTTCAACCAGCCAACTCGTTGGACGTTTAGCAATATGTGTCAATTCAACGAAAGGCCTAGGCGTCTAATTGAGTGTCGACGTTTAATGAACGGGCTAGCCGCCCAATTGAATAGCGTATTAAACCAGTTGGCGGCGACATATACACGGCGACAAGGTTCACCACCTGTCACGTTGGTTTCTGTTCTGACTATCCGGTGAAACGTGGGCTTTGAGTTGGTTAATACCTCCACAATGTGGTGGTGTATGGCCACTCAAGCCTCTGACTACCCCCGAACGGGAATAAAAGTCGTGACGTTACATTTTTTTTTGTATAGTAGGTACCATTTATATAGAGTATTGTACAAAAGTGTTACTTTTCATTAGACCATTGTATAGTTAGATACTATCTGTGAGAATAGTTGCATGGCTTAGATTAAAAGAAGATGGCTTTGAATAAGCTTGGATAAGCACTGAACTGATAGAAATCGCTGCGCGCCGGTCGGCCGGGTCTGTGGAACTTTTAATCCATATCTATTATTAAACACCATTATTGTCGTCCGCCGTGCATGAAACTACTGTTGCTCGGGAACAAGTATTATACGTAGGTCGGTAGGTACATATGAAAAAAATACAACTGTATACTTAATATTTATATTTTTGCACCTCTGATTCCGCAACTCGTCCCATCGCCGCCGGCCTCTATAGACACCAAATTTTATGAATAATGTAAAGGACGTGAACGCGGCATTTTAACTATGTAAAATATATTTTCTGGTACATCTCTGTTCACAAAGTTTGTTTCGTTCCTCAACATTTCAAACCATATTATGGTATTAAATAATATTTTCAAGATTTTCATCTATCGGTATTACCAGTCACTTTTAATTTAAAACTTGGCTTACTTACACAATAGAATGTCTTGTTTCCGTATACTTTCGTAACTTACAAAGTACCTACCTCCATTTATTATATACATCCTCCCTTTTGTTTATGTGATGATGGAACAGTTTCGTTCCTGTTATAATTACTTGGCAAGTTTCTAAGTAAACCCGACTGCCAAGCGATTTCTTTAATTAAATATCGCTACTTTTCCGTTACGCTACTTTACCGTTAATTGTTGTTGTTGTCGCTATACCATACCTTATTAGGTATAAGGTATAGCAGCAATGATAAAGGCTGTAGGCAAATCATTTAGATACCCGTCGAAAAATAAAATTTAAAGTTTCCCTTGACAAAGTTCAAAATTTAAAGTTAAATACCTACGTCTGGAGCATGCCTCCATAAGTCCATATTATAATCTATAGAGATATAATACAGACTATGGAGGAATGCTCCAGACGCGTATAAATATTCGTTTAGCGATTGAATTTCATGATAAAAGTATTAGACAACGTGAACATACTGAGATCTATATAGTAATAGTACATGGTAGACCATCTACCCGTGATATATACAAATATATAATATACGCGCACCTTTTCATAACTGCCATGAAAATAAGTATAATACTTACTTACCCGAGGTTTTTATTGTTTCCCCAGTCGTTATATTCACTCGCGTACTCATACGTCTATACTCCCCATATTGCACAATGTTTTTTTTTACAAAACTCTCTATCGGTACTGGGCCACTAAATGGTGCTTTTTACCCGACTACGGCGGAGGGTTATGATTTTGACCGATATGTATGTATGTTCATCTGTTCGCGCCTAACTTCCAAACTACTTGTCGTACTATGACAAATTAGGTATCGTTAGAAGCGGCTTAAACGTCCGCTGGTTATAGGCTATGTGTCGCTACATAAAATTGCATATGGCGCCCTCTAGAGGATATAATGTCAAGAACTAAAAAACTAATATTTTTTAACGAAGCCGTTTGAGGTATCAAATGAAAGAACTTAATTAGCACATTTCAAAAATATATATATTGCTTATTATAACTCCAAAATATTTAAATAAAAAGTAAGTTTAAAAACGAAAACCCGACTACTGAAAAATCGCGCTCTAAAAAGTATGGAACAAGAAAATATTCTCATCTAGAGGATAGCCGTGGTCCGTGTAGGTCCTTTAGGGCAAAATGGCATATGACCACGGACCACGGCTATCCTCTAGATGAGAATATTTTATTGTTTCATACTTTTTAGAGCGCGATTTTTCAGTAGTCGGGTTTTAGTTTTTAAACTTATTTAATCTTCTATGTTGCTCTTTTTCTTCTTCTTCTACTAATTACGAGCGTCAGAGCGGCGCGAACAAAATGATAAGTGCTTTATATTCATAATTTTAATACGAGAGCTTCAAGGTACCAAATCTCTAAACTCACCCAGATTGTTTCATAATAACTGAAAGCGAAAGATTCAATAAGATCAAGACGGTAATTATACAACGGGGATCAGATAATAGCGTTATGAACATGGATTTTTATAGGAGAATTTATTCTTCGTCATGTGCCTCGAGTATAGTCTTTTCCTAAAAATAATCGTTTACATGTCCTACTCTACATACCATTGGTTTTACGCTCTTTATTTTTATGAAGTACACAGCGCCCTTTCCAGTCATCCGAGTATATAAATACCTATTTTATATCGACGCACTAGCGTAGCGCCTAGCGTCAGTATAGTACCTATACTATTTGGCATATCTATAGACTCATAGTAGAGCCACTGAAAGTTCAGTAGTATTCAAGTATTCACTTATATGGATCAAGAAGATTGAAACTTTGGAATATAAGCTACTGGAGAAGGATGTTTAGAAGTATGTACTGCTTTATTACCTTTTTAACGCGAGAAATCTTGTTTTTACCTACGCCATCTCTCTCCATGAATAGTACCTAATTCTTGTTCCCAAGGACCCGTATCCTGTAGATTTCTCCGTGCTTTTTCTTCGTCTATAAACCTCTATAATAAGTTTATCGGGTTTCTTACTGCTTTTCAAAGCTTAACTTAAAGCTGTACTTCTTTTCAAAGTTACTTCAATCTTACCTACCTACTTCAAACTTACTGCTTTTCAAACCAATCGCACGAAATAGGTATTAAAAGATTAGATATCTCAACCTAAGTCTAAGGATCAAAGCAGATTGAGCGTAGAGTACGCGCGAGTAGTTTTCTGACACAATAAAGCATGATCACATTGAACGTAGCTCAGCACACAATGCGGTAAAGGAAATTTAAGTGTCTTTACAAAAATTTAAGTTCATATTAAATATATGAAGCTTATGCTTCTTTGAAGACGGGAAACCAGGCAACTGATATATATACATATACTACTTTTTTGTTTGTAAATACATACTTAATATACATAATAACACCCAGAATACAGTTAGTTTAGTCAAGTTCAGTTGTATACCAACACAATATAAACACATAACGATCCATTATGTATTCTTTAAGTGGATAAAGAGCGTGTACGTAGCAACATAAAACATTAATTCGAATTTGCGGTAAAAGGAAGGCATTGGATGGACATTCCGTTTAATTGGCCGCTGGCTCTCGCAAGCAATCACAGGTAAAGGTTACATCTGCGAGTAGGCAAAGGTAAGCGATGTGGGAGCCTGTGCATGTTTGACATTTGCATAGCTCAGTGGCTTATCATGCTACACCTACCGACACAACTAATCTATCTATGAATAACTGATGTTACAAATAACAATTTTCCTCACTTATTTATGAATGTTATTGGCGGCGTCTTCATCAGGCGCATGCCTCGCGCGAGCACTCAGTTTTGACGTCGGAACGCATAGACGTAATGTCATAATATGAGTGCTCGGGTGAGGCATGCGCGCCATATGGACACATCTATTCAAGTGTTTCCGCGACCCTATAAAATAGTTTAGCAAAACTCAAGTGATTAGAACAGTCTTCGTTTATATTAATTATTCTCGTGTAGGTACTTATTTGAGTGGAGATCAGGGTAAACTAAACTAATCTTAATTTTAACAATGTGTTTATCTATTATTATTCTATTAATAGAATTTAATCTTATGCTGCTGACTGTACTTTGCATACTTTGGTTCTTCCTTGAAATTTAGCTTGCGACGATAAAGGACCACGACAAATTTATTAAGGGCCTTTGTTTTAGAATCGTCGGATAACTTTCCATCAAATGAATATGGCGTTTTGACAGATATTCCATGGAAAGACGCCATATTTATTTGGTGCATAAAAGTTATTTGACGATTCTGAAATAAGCGCTTAATGTACCTGTGACGAAACTAGACCGTTTTTGGGTATGTGGGGTCTGTGTGCATGTGACGAAACTACACAAATCGCATGAATTTTATCCTATGTTTCGTTTTATGATAATGCAGGAAATATAGGTCAATGAGATTTGTTGGGAATAAGAAAATATATAATTTATTTTTCCGCTCACGTTGTAGGAGTCAACTGTAGAAAATGTTTACTATGATGCTCATAAACGATGAGGCCACATAATTTCCTTCATGTGTAATATTAACTTCGTTAAACACACTGTTGCTCTATGAGACTGCTTTCTTAATACGATAAGTTATATTTAACCACAAAAAGTTACTTGAGTTTGGTGGTTATTAGAGATGTTAACGTACGTACCTATACTAGCCAGCGTTCATAAGTACCTACAGTAGTAGGTATACTAGAGATTGTATTGCTGTGAACGCTTATTATGACACACTGATAACACTTATGAACGCGACTGTACATTAAATGTGTTGCTAATTTTAATATTCCCTACAAATAGATTAATGCCAGTGCTAGTTTTAGAAATATAATATAAGTCAACTTTTTTAAACAAATTCACTTGCACAACAGTAATGCGTAAACTATGTGTAAAGATTTTCAGCAGAGGGTAAACAAATATAATAATGTGTATGTAAAAACTATAAGCTATTATTGGCCAAACTGTCTAAAGTAAAATGCGAAGTTAATTTTAGACTATTCCAATTAAATATTAACTAAAATAGACGAGAAAAACACCTGAAGGTACCTGCATATCATATAGCCAACCTTCTTATAGTATTTGTACTACATACAATCCAGGAAAAATGTGTAAATGCGAAAATAAACACGATTATTATCTACTACTAAATGATCTATTAGTAGTTTCATTTCACTTTTTATGTAACCGATCCATGATTTATGGCTCCTAACAAACAGAACATAAAATTCAGCAGTATAGGTACCTACTCGTGTTTTGAACTTCTATTCAGAGTTTGATATGGTAGGGGTTACGACGTGTAATCTCCCCACAGCCCCCGTTTCAGGTAGATAATGTTCGAATATAATTAAACTAAGACGAGTATGTGTCACCTAATACGGATAAGACCAACAGATTAGTAAGCTAATCAACCCGAACTTACATAATTACTTAGTTAGTAGATACCAACGTGTATTTATTCGTGTAGATTTACCTGAGATATGTATGAATGGAACAAATGGAGCGTCTCATTTATACTGAATATTATGTTAAGAGTTTAATATCGTTTATTGTTGACTGTTGTAATTCTCGGCGATATTACCCATTTGAGGGTTAAGTTATGGTAGAAAATAAGAGGTTTTCATGAACAAGTACTTTACTAATAATCTTAAAACACTACTTCTATCTCCATATTCATTTTCTTATTACCTAAAAATTAAATAACCAAATTACTGGTCGGAAATCATAATGTTGTAGATAACGAAGCAAATTAGTTATAAGATAACAAAACAATCCTCAGAAAACAAACCGTCAATCAAAATGTTACATTAAAACTATGAAACCAGTTAGAAACCAGTTATGCTAGATTCTCCCGTTTGTGCAAAGATACAAGAGGCAATATTACTTCATTGAATCAAACACAATGATTTAATAGTAACAGAAACACAATTACAGCGATTGGCTACCTTTATCGTTGAGTGAAACCTAGTTGTGTTTTCGAAACGTTGTACGGAATCCAATAACAAATTATCAATCAAAGTTGAAAACAAACGCGGGCGTGGGAGTCTCGAGGTGGCGGCGAGGGTGCGGGGCGCGGAGATGGGCGCCAGACTGGCTGGCGCGGAGGCTGCACGCGGGTGCATCCTGCGCAGGTGCTCACACGGCTTGCGCCACCCGCTGCACCCTACACCCCCGGAGCCTGTCGAACTTTGCCATGAGATCGTGACACGTTATAGCAACTGCCGTTACTGCTCAAATCGTAAACTGGGCAAAGTTAACAGTCTTGGGTATAAATAGAAGAAAGTTACCATCATTATCGATGTTAATCGTGTGTATGATTCGGAAAAGTTAAAGTAGGTTCCTATTCTTATAACTTAAGAATTTTCCACATGCCTACGAAAAATGATTTTATCTCAGCAGAGGTATATGAATAATAATAATAATAATAATATCCTGGGACATTTTTGTACACACGGTTACCTGATCCCAAACTAAGTAGAGCTTGTACTATGGAAACCAGATAACTGATATTACTACATATACTACTTTTTTATTTGTAAATACATACTTAATATACATATACACCCAGACTCCGGACATACAGACATGTTCATACACACAAATGCATGTCTCGGGTAGGAATCGAACCTACGACCTGCAGCGTGAAAGGCGCCTGCGCGCCAACCACGCTAACGGGCCCGTCAAAAAAAAATTAATGAATGAATATGAAAAAGTAACAAACTATTTCAGAGTGTATTGCTTTGTTTAATAAATGTTATTTTTAACCGACTTCAAAAAAGGAGGAGGTTCTATGTTCGGCTGTATGTATGTTTTTTTTATGTATGTTCACCGATATCTCCGGCATTTATGAACCGATTTGAAAAATTATTTTGTTGTTCGGTAGATCTTAGTCCACCTACTACAAAACTAAAACCCGACTACTGAAAAATCGCGCTGTAAAAAGTATGAAACAAGAGAATATTCTCATCTAGAGGATGGCCGTGGTCCGTGGTCATATGCCACTTTGACCTAAAGGCCCTAAACGGACCACGGCTATCCTCTAGATGAGAATATTCTCTTGTTTCATACTTTTTAGAGCGCGATTTTTCAGTATTCGGGTTTTAGTTTTTAAACTTACTTTTTATTTCATTACTGGCTTTTGCCCGCGGTTCGTCCGCGCAGGATATCGATTTAAAAAAATCCGTTTCCGTTTGCTGGAACCCAAATCCCGTTTCCTGGATATCCCGGATCCCGTATCTCATATCCATGATTCTGTATCCCGCATCCCGTATCCCATATCCCGTATCCCGTATCCCGTATCCCGTATCCCGTATCCCGTATCCCGTATACCGTATCCCGTATCCCATACCCCGTATAATTTTCAAAAACGCTATTTTTTTAAAATACCTATTCAGCAATTTTCATAATTCTAGCTACAAAAATGACGAACTTCCATACAAACTTTCAGCCCCTATTTTACCCCCTTCGGGGATGAATTTTCAAAAAATTTAATATTGTTTATCTTTTAAAAGTCACCTAATCACCAATTTTTATAATTCCAACTGAAAAAAGTGACGAACATCCATACAAACTTTTAACCCCTTAAGGTTTAAATTTTCAAAAAAGCTGAATTTTTTTTTTAATACGTAAAAAGAAACCTAACCACAAATTTTCATTATGCTAACCTCAGAAATGACGAACTTCCAAACAAACTTTCGTCTCCTATTTTACCCCCTTAGGGGTTGAATGTTCAATAACGCAGCAATTCAAGTTTTTTATTTTTAAAAAGGAACCTAAGCGCCAATTTTCATAATTCTAACTTCAAAAATGATGAACATCTATACAAACTTCCTAACTAACTTTCATCCCCTATTTTACCACCTTAGGGGTTGAATATTCAAAAACGCCAAAAACCATAATTTTTGTTTTTAAAAAGACACCCCAACACAATTTTTCATAATTCTAACTTGAAAAATGACGAACTTGCATACAAACTTTCATCCCCTATTTAACCCCCTTAGGGGTAGAATTTTCCAAAATCGCTTCTTATTGCTTGTCTACGTCACAAAATATATCTACTATCCAAATTTCATGTCTCTAACTACAATAGTTTCGGCTCGGCGTTGATGAGTCAGTCAGTCAGTCAGTCAGTCGGTCAGTCAATCAGTCAGCATTTCCCTCTTTATATATTAGTATAGATATAGATATAGAAGTATAGATATAGATATAGATAGCTGTTCCCCGCGACTTCGTATGCGTAGATTTTAAATTAAAAAAAGCGGATCTCTGATCCCGGATCCCGGACCCCGTATCTCGGATCCCGTTTCCCGTTTTTACCGGGTCAAAATGACGAACTTCCATATAAACTTTCATCCCCTATTTAACGCCCTTTTATAAATTCGTAATATCTTTTGAATGGAATGTCCGATTTAAATAATTCAAAAAATAATCTACAGGTATTAAAATACTCTCAAATATGAAATGATTTATTTGGATAAGGATTAATACTAAGGTATGGCTAACATGGTCTGGTTTTGGTCGGCATTTCTATCAACTTTTAAAATGTAAAAAAGTCGTTATAGTAAAGTAACTACAATAATTGGACATATGGTATCGCGAAGTTTTTTGTAGATATGTTCGTTAATATTCTAGAACATTTTATTGTATTATCATCAATAGTTTTCGCAGCGCACGCCATGTAAAGAATATTTTAGGTATTTTTTTTACACCTTGGGTTACCTTGGGTTATTGGAGATTTAGTAAGGATCCCAAAATTTTTTGAAAATATAATATAGCCTATATCACCCGCAGATAGATATAGCTATAGCTTCTCAACAGTGAAATAATTTTTCTAATCGGTTCATTAGTTTCGGAGCCTATTCAATTCAAACAAACAAACAAACAATCAAATCTTTCCTCTTTATAATATTAGTTTAGATTTATAATATTAGTTTAGATTTTGGAGTTATAGGTAACAATATATATATTTAGTTGACGAAGCGAAACAAGTATGTAAGGATCGTAGCAATTGGAAAGAAGTGGTCTCTGCCTACCCCTACGGGAAAGAGTCGTGATTATATGTATGTATGTGTGTATACATATATTTTTGAAATGTGCTCATTAAAAATGATTTTTGTTAGTTCATGACATGTCCTCTAGAGCAGGGATTCCCAAACTTGGGAAACCAACCCAAAACTCATTCAGAGATACAGATTCAAATGTTTGTTTTAATGTGGATGAACTTTGAAGATCTATGAATGCTTCATAATCCAGGACGGTCAGCACCGCTGGTTTTGGCGGAACCCTGATGACTATTCCACGGAACCCCTAGGTTCCGCGGAACCCAGTTTGGGAATCCCTGCTCTAGAGGGCGCCATATGCAATTTTATGTGAAGTCACATAGCCTATAACCAGCACGCCACTAAGTCGCTTCTAACGATACCGCATTTGCCAAATTACGACAAGTAGTTTGGAAGTTAGGCGGGAACAGATGCACATACATACATACAAACATACATACCGGTCAAAATCATAACGCCTCCGTAGTCGGGTAATAAAAGTAAGAAGATAGATTGGCACCGACTCCAAATACTCGATAACACACCATCACGCCTGATTTTCCCGTAGGGTTAGGCAGACAGAGGTGGTAATAGAAATATTATTTCAGGCATTTTAGTGCTCCAGGTTTTTTGTCGGTTTTCATTTTTTTTACGATTGAGTTCTTCAAGACTTCAATTAAAAATTATAATCGTCACAGAAAAATGCTGTATTATGAAAAATTTCAGATTAGATCCCAAGACTTTTTAATGCTTCAATATTTTCAGATCAAGATAAACCAAGCTGTAACTTTTCAGGTTAAAAACCATAAAACTAAGGAAGCAGTTTATTTTGTAAAGTTCGCTTAACTGGACCAACATTGTAAAGTCCGGGATCAAGTAAACAACACTATATAGTACGTTTTTTTATACTTGTCCTATTTGGTAAGCAAAGATGGCCATCTTTGCTTACCAAATAGGACAAGTATAAAAAAACGTACTATACACTGGTTGCTTCAAAAATAAGCTAGAGTTAAAAATAAGGTAAGATCCTCTAATCATCACAATATTTGCACCGCAATCTCCTTACCACCACTGTATTCAAAATTGCTGGGACCAATGGCAACAATTCAATATTATTATTACACAACTCACATCTGGGGGCACTACCGTGCCCCCGCTAAGACGAGACAAGCGAAGCGCAAGGGCACTACTATCTTTTTCTCGAAGTGTTTCGTCGTTTTTTGAACCCTTATAACTTGGGTTTAAACAAAATTCTGAAATTGAAATTCCTAGAAATTTGGTATGTAAGCTAGTATTAGTACACAAACAACAAAAAAAATCGAATAATTTGAACTTTTACCCTCCAACCCCTTAAAAAGGTTAGGTCTTGTAGAGTTAGGGCGTGTAGAGTTACGAGCTTGGCTCGACATGAGATCTGATGACTTTTTAATAGTGCCGTCTGGTCTCGTTTTGGCAACATTTTTTTACATGAAAATGTTTTTGGTGGGATATACAGTATGTTAGGAAAACCCTGTCCGAGCCCAAACCGGTATTTAGGTTTCCCAATCACATGACCAAAGAAAATAAAATAAATTAAATATTCATGATAGTAAACATATTAATGAAAATTTAAAATGCCTTTTTTTTGCCTTTTTCACCCAAAATGTAGCAAATATTAAAAATATGACAACACCGTTACCGGCAGTAATTATATTAGATCGTGTGGCGGCACCTCTGACCACAAAGTACGTAATGACGTCATTTTATGAAAAAAAAAAAATGTAAACGGGGTAATTGTTTTCCAAAAAAAGGGGAGGCCTTTGCCCAGCAGTGGGACACTTACTATGCTGAAAAAATATATTTTAACTGAAAAAAAATGTTTTTTTTTTTACAAAAAAATAGAATCTAATCTCGATACCCAACAATACGTTTTCGGGTCGGACAGGATTTTCTTAACACACTGTATTTTTCCTGATAGGATGTCATCATCACGGACTAACGGTCCAAGCACATTAAATATTTTGTGAACATAATTTGAAAATGTAATAAGAACCAAGCTGAATGACAACGTGGCCGCTTGTAGGTACTTACTGAAACTACAGTAGAATGAAGTCCTTTCAGTGCTGAAACAATGTCACACCCAACCTCTGTAAAATCTATTTATAGGTACTTGTTTACAAAGCTTTATAACCTAGTTGAGGTAAAAATAAAATTCAACAAGAATAGCAGAGAAAGGAAAACGACCTCATTTTGTTCCGTTTTAGGTATTCGAAATCTCACGCACGTATAGAGTTTATTTTTAGTGCGGCTCGACGTATCTGACGATCGTCGATTACACCTGAAACGCCAATTAAGGCCTGGCCTTAGGCCTAAAATCACCGCGATCTGGCCAATTAACCTGGTAATTTAAAGGCCGTGGCGCAGCACTACCACTTTACAAATTGGAAGCGTACTGCGATCGTCAATCTATACAAACATTTAAATTTATTGTTCTAGGAAAAGTGATAAATTTTCAAAGTTGGATATAATACACGGCTTTGCACGCACAACGTTTTTTCCATACATCTCGGCGTCGTGTTTAGCGTGTGATTGAACCCGCCTGAATTCGATGTGATTCTGTTTTATTATTAACATTTTTGAAGTAAAAATAGATAAAATATTTAGCAACCCAGTGATAAAATAACGCTTGAGTTCTCGGTACTGTCGTATTAAAAGGCCGATGCCGAGAGGTTACCCAACAATATTAATAAAATAAATTAAAAACTTATTTTCCTCAACGTACTTGTACTTATTTAATGAGCAGGCGCAGGTTTAGAAGTGTAGTTTATTAATCTGTTTAAAAATTGTATAGTGTTTTTTCTAGAGTCGTTTATCTTGATATCGGCTCAGAGTGTCATGCAATGAAGCCAAGCCGGAGGACTGACGAGGGTCAACAAGATTTATACCGCAGTACTATTTACGTTTCACTTACTTAATTGGCCTTAATTATTCATACTAAGTAGCTATATTTTGACCCCTCTAAACTGAGTCGTTTTACCTTAATTAAAAATTTAGTCAACTACTGAGTCCACTACTCAGTCGTCTCGACTTTTAAATGAATATAAGGTTTCATTAAGCGCCGCCATACACGCGACTGCAACCGACAGCTCGCGACAGCCCGCCGACTGCTTGACGCCTTGCAGTCGCGAGCTGTCGACAGCAACCAACAGCTCTAGAGCTGTCGTGTGCATTCGCGTGTATGGCCGCGCTAACATAACATCGTTACACTGAAAGTCAAATTATTACACTATCTCATTACGTAGCCAGACGAATCTTCACTGCAGTTGTATCGTAGCAACTTTGCTACGAGCATGCTACGAATTAATATTATTGTCGTCCTCAAAATTTATAGAGGAATTTATTATAAAACATTCAATTCAAACTTAATGCCAATAGCACATTACAACAGAATCACGATATGCGTACATATTTAACATTAGAATTTCCCACAAATGTAAACAGCGAAGTGACCTGTATCCGTGTTCCAGTTGCTACGAAATATAAACAAGTAGATTAAATAGTCTGTGAAAGACGACAAAACTATTAGATCGTGGGCTGCTTCAGAAGCTAACGAGTGTGTCGGCGGGCGTCTGGCGTGGAGCCAGCCGTAGCCCGAGCATAAATTGTGGTTGGACGCTCGCCGCTTGACGCTAGCCGGCCTCCACTCGCTACGGGGCAGCGTTTGTGCTACGACACGTAGCGTAGAGCGTAGCGTGATTTGGAATACATACCTATTACTAGTACTTTCTATGTAAGTAGGCCTGATTTGGTTACTTACTTAACTAATTATTATTTATTGGCATGGCACATAGGTATGTTACTCATCAATATTCGTTCTATAAAATTTCCTGCCATTCGTGTGTACTACAACCATTGCACAAAAGTTACTGAAATTCATCATGTAAGGATGCTTTATAACTATAAAAAACTAAAAGACATATTCAGTGAGGTCGCTCACTTGTCTTCCCAAATGGCCGTTTGTAAATAGTAACTAGCGAGTATGTACACACCCGTTTCATACTCTACACTTCACTGTAAAAAGGGCCAGCAAGTGCCGACAGTGCTATTAACTTTGAACACTCTTGTACGAAAAATTTAAGACTGTTCACTCTTTAATTACAGATGATAATAATTTACGCCACAATTAACTTGAAACCCGGTGCAATTTACCCTTTAGTAAATGCTAGGTATTTAGATGCATAGTCGGTTTTTTTTCGTATTTTATCTCATTCATTTAAAACATATCTAATAAATAAAAGAAACCACCATAAATTACTCAGATGTTACGTAATTTATTAATTCTTCAGCGTAGCAAATAAATATGGGTTGTATTGCTTTAGTTGTCTCAGCTATTCACGGTGAAATTTTAGTGCCCTAGAGACTACGCCTACGTGCATTTTACACACTACCATCGTGGAGTTCGTAGGTATACGCGAATGTGCGATTTTCACAGCATCGTTTTTATTGCCCTTTTAACGATTACATTTTCAGAGTGTTCTGGAATGCAAACCTAATAGAATCTTCACCGTATTAATGACTATCTGAGCATACGGTCTGCTAATAAATGTGAAATTGGTGAGTCGTAAAAGCACGAAGAGAATATTGATGCGCACGGCACCCGGCCCCAGCCTCATGCAGGCCCAACGACTTCCGGCGCGGGAGTTGCAGGCAGCAATAGTCGACGGAGCCGCAGCCGCACATACACACATATCGCCTATTGTTTGGCATCTTCAACTCTTGGCATCGAACTTCAACTCGCGCCGACCGACTGCATTGTCAGCTTAAGTACTTTACCCCTGTAATGTATGAATATTAACACATAAGTTCCCCGAATAGAACCATTCGACTGTCTTCGTATGATAAATAGCATCGAATTTGATTGCGTACATTCCAATCAGATACTTTTGACAATACTCGATGGTAACATTCGTCTGATTTATAGACTTTATTAAGAGCTTCGCGAATCGTATTTTGGACAATATTGCCTAGGGACTAAAGTTAAATGTAATAGAAACAGGCTTGGCTTGGAATAATGTGTAGATGAAGCTGATATGTACTTACTACATATATAATATTTTATTTTACCTACAAGAATTATTTCTGCCAAATATACGTGGTAGTCTATAGAATTACAGATTCGGCGTATGGGGCATTAGTTTATCTAAAAAGGATATTATTAATAAGAATCTGCATTACGTACTTCTTTATATGGGTGGTCTAAATTTGTTTAAAGTATTTATAGTATTATGAATTGCTGCAATATTAGAAACTATTTTCATTCCTTAATTAAAAATAAACCATTTGGAAAGCGTGTTATAAGTACAAAACTTTTTTCATGTAGAACGAATATTTCTTTATAAGTATAAAATAAAATATTGTTATTACGTCGTTAATAATGTTTTAGTTGTGAATAGGCCTGTAATTGATGAAAAATCCGAGTGCTTTTTAAAATAGATAACTGGAGTTCATACAACAGGCAGTTCATTAAAATAAGTCTGACCTTTCTGTTTTTAACTTGACCCTTCAACCCGTTATCGATGTTGGTACCTATAGGTATAAATATACCTACCCTCAAGCGATTGTAAGGGACTTACATAATTTAGTACACCCTAGTCGATCGATGTTGAATTGAAAACATTCCTTTTTATTTTAAAACTCGGATTTAACTCAGTATGAAGCATGATTTAAGTCTAACTTAGAGAATTGGGTTTTGTAATACGTCAATTTCCTTGTTTCTTTGGTTAAAAACACATTAAATTTACAAGAAGGCATTTTGTTGCGTCTTCATCTTAAATGATTTGGGGCAATTTTCGGAAAGGGCCTTTTCGTAAGTTTGGGACCATACAGTTGGTATGTAAGTCTGGCGATATTAATTTATTTTATTATTTTACGTTTACATTACAATATTTATATATGAGTTACATTAACATTTTGAACAATATGAGTAAGACACACCACGAGCTATCTATGAACTTTAAATATGGTCGCATTACCTTTTCAAACCGTGTTCATATTAAGGTGTTGAAGTGTAGCGAGCTCCAGGCGGTAAACCCACGCTGCTCGTCTTATTTCGCTCCAGACTCATGTTCAACTCCAAAATACATATTCCCTTTTAGTTCAAATGATAACCGAGGTCTGCGACGCCCCTAGTGAACGATGAGTTAGTGTTTCATTTAATATGTAAATTGAGATTCAATTTTATATATTTGCATAAACTTCGTAGGAACGAGGAACCTGTGAACTTATCGATATTAACTCTAACGACTACGATCTAATCATGAATCATAATTGAAAATAAATACACTAAATAACGTACCGCCAAATTTATAGAGATTTTAGCAAGTTTACAATGGTTTTCAAAAGCATTTCTAGGACCGAAAGTGATTTGTAATGCCAGTGCAAGTACGTACATAACTTTCTATAAATTTACAGGTTACACTTAATATCGCTACTCCATAGCAGTTTACATACTTCTGTAATCTTAAAAGTCCTTACAATAGAAGCGAATTGTATTAGGTAGGTACTTATATTCTCCACATTTTTTCTCCTTGACATTATTAAGGCCATTTATATCAACACAAAACAAAGTCATAACGGACATAAAAAATTACCATTGAAGCTGAGCTGACCTGTTTAGCACAATGCGTAACAGACAACAGAGTGGAAAGGGCGGGAGGCATCGTCTCGCTCCCCATTCAGCCACATTGAGCGTCTATATCGGCGCCCCATTGAAGCAATAAAGTACCGAAGTGTATGATTAATGGGCTTACAACCTCCACCCGACGCCCACTCATTCCAGTAGTAAGTCTCAACTACACGTTATTATTGACTCATAGTGGCAACATAAAATAAAAGTCACACTTAACAAATAAATAAAATTTTAGCGTTGGCGTATCTCTCTGAGTGCTTTGATGTCAATCGCAATCCGCAAACCACTAGCGGGATCCAGAACACACGCATGCCGCGCGAGGCTGCTCAACCACATGCTGCGCGAGACACGCGCGACAGCCTCAGTCGCATGCCGCGCGAAGCAAAGGGCGAGCCAACCTACAATCTAGACAGAAAAGAGTATAGCCGATCAATCAGTTACATAATTACATTATCATACTTTCTCATGGCTAGGCCAAACAGCCGAAGCAAATGAAAGCGCTCAGGTGATGCAGGGCAAGCATTTGCCTCGCGCGCGCCATGTCAAACTTAGTGCGGTAAAGCTGCCTCGCCTGGCATGCGTGTGTTGTAGACACGCCTATATGGAGTACGTAAACTATAGTCTCGAAGGTGCGCATTAGGGCCAGTCGCAATAGCCACATGTTGTCAATGTCGAATTCGCCGTGTAGACAACACATGAATTTCACTTATTAAAAAATAAATCTAATGACGCCGTTGTTCGAAGCATTGTTATTTTTTATCCGAAATATCTCCTATGTTACTACTTATTACAAATATAGGTATCAACTTATAAACAAATTTATTTCGAACAATATGTTTGGTTATAAAATAATTGCAAAAGAAAATAGGTTACGTTTCGGTGGATCACCATAAAATATGCAAAGCATAATTGAGATCGCTCTAAGCTCTTAAGCTTTGAAAAGCAAAAAAGAACTCCTAAATTATATCCGAGCACCTTTACTTTTTTATGAATTGTTTATGTCTGCACTTCTCCAGTATAAATTATTTAAGAACAATAACTTTACCGGATTGTTGCACATTATTGGACATGAGGATTAAATTTATTTTCTGTACAGTATTTCAGTCACCGTCACGTTGCACTACACGGCCTTTTGTCGCCGTTTTTGTTTTCTTCTCACCATAGATTTTCCGTTCGGTTTATTAATACTGCACCGAATAATCGAGATTCGTATACATAATTTATGGGAACGAATGGTGTCTCATGATACAGTATATCGGATATGCGATAAAGTAAGATAGATAGAGGGGTATATTGTAGTCTTCAGTTACGGAGCCACCCACGTAGCATTTCTGCTACGAACACAGTGCCGCCTACGCTGCTCCGTGCTACGCTGCTACGCGCTACGCTGCTACACAAAAAGTATCTTCTGAAAAACAACAATTTTATCCTTCCTCGTATTAAACTTGCTGACATAAAACGAAAAAATACCCAGTCCGTTATCCGAGACAGTGGAAATTTGAACAGAACTCATTTTCTAAAAGAAGATATGCTACATAGTTTGGAATATATTTGTGGAGAAAGTTCAATCAAAGATGATACTTAATCTACTAATAGAACAATTACAGCCAAATTTACATGCCTACCTACCACTCCACCAAGCCAACTAGGTGCCTGTCAAATGTGACGTCACCCGCACAAAAAGGCGGTAGCGGTGTGCGGGCGGGAAGCCGCAGGCGGTAGTAGGTGTGCGGGCGGGGAAGCTGCATTCCACCCGGGCGCCTAGTTGGCACGGTGGATTAGTATATGATTTGGTATTTATAAAGTTCCGTATCTTAACAAACTATTCAACATTATAGTTTTGCCATGTCTGTCTGCCCGTGTCTATTTCTCACAGTCATTTAAAAGTTACTTATAGTCCAGTCGTATAAGGCTAGGCCAAGTTAATGCAATGTTGATATTTTTTGCTTTTATAATGCTTACAATTTATGCTCGCGTGAATATACGTATCTGTGCTTAGCATAAATAGGAATCATTGTTACAACGCCCAGAAATCATAGTCTCGCCTAACACACCTACCTACTTGCTATTAAATTCTCGTGGACCATGCATTAAAAGCCGTTAATCTACATTATTTACCGACTTAAAACTTGAGTGTAGCGATATAAAGTGATGGAGTTAGCTCCTTAAGAACAGAAGCACGTAGAACGATGCCTTGTAAATATTTATTAGCTTGAAACAATGTTCGTGCGCCCGCAAGTACTAGGAAAGGACCGGAAAAAACATCGCCGGTGCACTCTGTCCTCTCTGGTTTAAACTAACTACAAATCAATTGGATCAGTATATACCTGCCTTTGTAAACTATGTTTATAGCCTATTTATGTAAGTAATTTTACTCTCCTTGAAAATAATATCTTATGCAGATCAAACGTCTAGGTATGTGTTATGTGTTAAAACACATAAATACTTAAAAATAATAAGCAAAGCCGGGAACTGTAATAAATATTTATTTCTAAAATAAATTAGTGTCATATAGTGCCGACTGATCGTTTTCTGTGCCAAATAGTATCAATACCCGCAAATAAACCAATTATCTGCGGAAATCGGGACAGAAAATGTCAGCGTAGCCTTAACGTTACGAGATAGAATTACCTAATCCGAGAACTGAATGGGCCTCCGGATAAATGGTTAATATTTAATGTACTTTTTAAAGATCGACTTCTCTACCAATCTCTGTAGACAAACTATTATTATTCGCTATCGATAATCAAAGTCAATAAAAATATATTTTTGCTCTTAAAACTGAAAACAGATATTAATTTTATGAAGTGCCAACTTTTACTTTAGTACTTGGTGTAGGTACCGAAAACAAATAAAAGTGGATACTACGGCTAAGTTTAAGTAAAATCCAACTAAGGTATAAGACTAAAACTTTAAATCCGAGCATTCGAGGATTCCGTGCGCTAACTTGTGTAGAATACTGAAAAATGGTCGATACCGTAATAAAAACCAGTGGATTTTAGTATTATCGTACTTCTATAAGTAACCACCTAATACATTTAAGGATTATATTATGAAGACCCTTTTTATTGTGATAGGAAACTTCATGAGTTCGGGATTGACGTCGCGTGGTAGTCGGTCAACATCATTATAAACATTAGTGCCAACTTCCACCTCATCTAAATATATAAGAATCAAAGTCCTGATTGACTGACTGACTGACTGACTGACTGACTGACAGACAACGCACAGCTTAAACCGCTGATCGTAGAGACTTGAAAATTGGAGGGTGGGTTTGTCTTGATGTGTAGAGGTGTACTAAGAAAGGGTTTTTTGAAATTCAACCCCTAAGGGGGTAAAATAGGGGATGAAAGTTTGTATGGAAGTTCGTCATTTTTGAAGTTAGAATTATGAAAATTGCTAATTAGGTGTCTTTTAAGAAATAAAAAAATATGGGTTTCAGGGTTTTTGAAAATTCAACCCCTAAGGGGGTAAAATAGGGGATAAAAGTTTGTATCGAAGTTCCGTCATTTTTGAAGTTAGAATTATATAAATTGGTGATTAGGTGTCTTTTCTAAAATAAATAAGAGTAATTTCAGGGTTTTTGAAAATTCAACCACTAAGGGGGTAAAATAGGGGAATGAAAGTTTGTATGGAAGTTCGTCATTTTTGAAGTTAGAATTATGAAAATTGCTGACTTGGTGTGTTTTAATAATGAAAAAGATTAATTTTATGGTCTTTGAAAATTCAACCCCTAAGGGTGTTAAATAGGGATGAAAAAAGTTTGTATGGAAGTTCCGCCATTTTTGAAGTTAGAATTATAAAGAATTGGTGATTAGGTAGGTGTCTTTTAAAAAATAAAAAAGATTGATTTCAGAGTTTTTGAAAATTCAACCCCTAAGGGGGTAAAATAGGGGAATGAAAGTTTGTGTTTAGATTTCTTTCGTGTTTTTGGAAATTCAACCCCTAAGGGGTGAAATGTGGAGTGAAAGTTTGTATAGGGGTGGTCGAGTTTTGTTGTTTTGACGGGAAAGGGGAAAACGGGGTCAAGGGATGTTTTAATAAGTCATCCATATCTCGATATTGGTTATGATTGCTTATTTGAATTGATCAGACTGGGGTTTCCGCATTTTTAATTATTTTGACGAGAAAGGGGAGAGCGGGGTCAGCGCATGTTTAGTCTACCATATCTCAAAATTGGTTATGATTGTTCATTTTAAATAATCAGACTGGGGTTTCAGCGTTTTTAATATTTTGAAGGAAAAGGGGAGAGCGGGGTCAGTGAATGTTTAGTCATCCATATCTCTAAATTGGTTATGATTGTTCATTTTACATAATCAGACTGGGGTTTCAGCGTTTTTAATATTTTGAAGGAAAAGGGGAGAGCGGGGTCAGCGAATGTTTAGTCATCCATATCTCGAAATTGGTTATGATTTTTCATTTTAAATAATCAGACTGGGGTTTCAGCGTTTTTAATATTTTGGAGGAAAAGGGGAAAGCGGGGTCAGCGAATTTTTAGTCATCCATATCTCGAAATTGGTAATGATTGTTCATTTTAAATAATCAGACTGGGGTTTCAGCGTTTTTAATATTTTGAAGGAAAAGGGGAGAGCGGGGTCAGCGAATGTTTAGTCATCCATATCTCGAAATTGGTTATGATTGTTCATTTTAAATAATCAGACTGGGGTTTCAGCGTTTTTAATATTTTGAAGGAAAAGGGGAGAGCGGGGTCAGCGAATGTTTAGTCATCCATATCTCGAAATTGGTTATGATTTTTCATTTTAAATAATCAGACTGGGGTTTCAGCGTTTTTAATATTTTGGAGGAAAAGGGGAAAGCGGGGTCAGCGAATTTTTAGTCATCCATATCTCGAAATTGGTAATGATTGTTCATTTTAAATAATCAGACTGGGGTTTCAGCGTTTTTAATATTTTGAAGGAAAAGGGGAGAGCGGGGTCAGCGAATGTTTAGTCATCCATATCTCGAAATTGGTTATGATTGTTCATTTTAAATAATCAGACTGGGGTTTCAGCGTTTTTAATATTTTGATGGAAAAGGGGAGAGCGGGGTCAGCGAATTTTTAGTCATCCATATCTCGAAATTGGTTATGATTGTTCATTTTAAATAATCAGACTGGGGTTTCAGCGTTTTTAATATTTTGAAGGAAAAGGGGAGAGCGGGGTCAGAGAATGTTTAGTCATCCATATCTCGAGATTGGTTATGATTGTTCATTTTAAATAATCAGACTGGGGTTTCAGCGTTTTTAATATTTTGAAGGAAAAGGGGAGAGCGGGGTCAGCGAATGTTTAGTCATCCATATCTCGAAATTGGTTATGATTGTTCATTTTAAATAATCAGACTAGGGTTTCAGCGTTTTTAATATTTTGAAGGAAAAGGGGAGAGCGGGGTCAGCGAATTTTTAGTCATCCATATCTCGAAATTGGTTATGATTGTTAATTTTAAATAATCAGACTGGGGTTTCAGCGTTTTTAATATTTTGGAGGAAAAGGGGAAAGCGGGGTCAGCGAATTTTTTGTCATCCATATCTCGAAATTGGTAATGATTGTTCATTTTAAAAAATCAGACTGGGGTTTCAGCGTTTTTAATATTTTGATGGAAAAGGGGAGAGCGGGGTCAGCGAATTTTTAGTCATCCATATCTCGAAATTGGTTATGATTGTTCATTTTAAATAATCAGACTGGGGTTTCAGCGTTTTTAATATTTTGAAGGAAAAGGGGAGAGCGGGGTCAGCGAATTTTTAGTCATCCATATCTCGAAATTGGTAATGATTGTTCATTTTAAAAAATCAGACTGGGGTTTCAGCGTTTTTAATATTTTGATGGAAAAGGGGAGAGCGGGGTCAGCGAATTTTTAGTCATCCATATCTCGAAATTGGTTATGATTGTTCATTTTAAATAATCAGACTAGGGTTTCAGCGTTTTTAATATTTTGAAGGAAAAGGGGAGAGCGGGGTCAGCGAATGTTTAGTCATCCATATCTCGAGATTGGTTATGATTGTTCATTTTAAATAATCAGACTGGGGTTTCAGCGTTTTTAATATTTCGAAGGAAAAGGGGAGAGCGGGGTCAGCGAATGTTTAGTCATCCATATCTCGAAATTGGTTATGATTGTTCATTTTAAACAATCAGACTAGGGTTTCAGCGTTTTTAATATTTTGAAGGAAAAGGGGAGAGCGGGGTCAGCGAATTTTTAGTCATCCATATCTCGAAATTGGTTATGATTATTCATTTTAAATAATTGGGGTATAAGCTGAGCTGAATATGGTAGTTACTACTTCAGTTTGATCCCATAAAAAATCATTTCGGAAATCAACACCCAAAAGGGGGAAACTAAAGGTAGAAAAGTACGGCAGAAAAATATGTTTGTACCCGATTGAGATTGGTTACAATTGTTCATTTTTAATGATCCTACTGAGGTTTTAGCATTTTTAATTTTTTGACGGGAAAGAGGAGAGCGGGGTCAGCGCATGTTTAGTCGTCCATATCTCGAGATTGGTTATGATTATTCATTTTAAATAATTGGGGTACAAGCTGAGCTGAATATGGTAGTTACTACTTCAGTTTGATCCCATAAAAAATCATTTCGGAAATCAACATCCAAAAGGGGGAAACTAAAGGTAGAAAAGTACGACAGAAAAATATGTTTGTACCCGATTGACTTGAAACTTAGTGTGCATAGGGTAGGTGAGGGAGGAAGGGGAAGACGTAAGGTAGGGGGAAGTGGAAGGGGGAGGGGAAAGGGAAAGGGAAATTGAGGGGGAGGGGGATTTGGGATTTTGGCTCTATATCTATCTATTTACCTACCAAAACACGCATTCACCGAATTAGGTACCGTGATAAAGTTTGTATGGCTCCAATAAAAATCGTGAAATAAAATTATTTTTATAAAAAAGCAAATACTGACTTAAAAAACCCTGGCGCACTAAAAGGTACTAAAAAGTCTTAAGTCATTTGCCCGGTTTTTTTTTATTTTGAAGTCTACGCGGACGAAGTCGCGGGCAAAAGCTAGTCTATTATACACGAAATAGTATGTGTACATTATTAAAAGAGTTACTACATAGTTATGCAAGAAAAATATGGAGAGATCTTAAAATATCTAAATGGCTTAAAAATCAATAATGACAAATACTATTCTTGGCTAAACTAGGCCTTATAGCCCGTCTCGTCCGAGCTCGGAATGAAAGTCGCAGTCTGGTGGGAACGACCGGTGGGTGACGCGTCCACCGCCGCCGCCGCCGCCGCCGCCGCCGCCGAGGTGTCTGCCACGCACTTGACGCACTCCATCTCGTGATCCCTATCATGAGTCATACCTACTGGATAATGCCCACGTCATTGATGTATAGTTTAGGTACCTATATTGAATGTAACGTCAAGACTTTTATCCCCATTCGGGGTTAGTCAGAAGCACCTATATTATTTAAGTAATTGCCTATTTATTGAGTTTAACGCCTGTATCACGTGTCACGTAGTGAAGTAATTTTGTAGATTTTTTTGCCCGCGTAAGTTTTTTATGCGACTTCAAAAAAGGAGGAGATGCTTAATTCGACCAGCAGGTTTTCTTTACTGCATATCTCGGGCATTTATACGACATTTTACTAATTATTTTTTGTTCGACGAGGTGGGTATAGCTAACTTTGAGTCAAACTGCTGCTACATGAGATCACGTTCATTGCCCAGTCCCATAGCAATGAAATCGCAGCCTTATTGCTAATACATTGAAGCCGGAACAATAGAGGTGATTGAATTATAATTATCTTCTTGTGCATTTCGCTTAGGAATAAGTACTAACCGCCCGGCGTCTGTCTGTCCAAATAATATCTATGTAAGATGCGTCAGCATATTTTTCCCATACCTAGTAATAATTTACCCAAATGTGTCTTCAAACCAAAACAATTTCTCATTCTAGATTATTACTGGTATAAAACTATGCTGACATAAGTTATACTCGTATTTATATCTGCGTAAATCTTCAATCGGGGATATTCTCTGATCGAAGGCGTAAATAAATATGTTATTCTAGAAATCTATTCATAAACTTGCTTACGCAGAACATCACGATAAAACTGCTATAGACCCTATGCCCACGGTCCTTGATAAGTGGATACCTAAGGTAGTCAGGATTTTATTGTCCCCAAGCGATCGTTCTGCCGGCATGCATGGACGCAAATAGCTTAGGAAACAGCTGTGATACTATTTCCAGATGAATGACGTACTTAAAGTAGTAACATATAAAAATAGTCATCCGGCTGTGCTAAATCGCCAAATATAAGGGCCTCCGCAGACTAGCTACTTTTAGCATCGGCGATCGGCGATTTTGATTCTGCGTCTCGCTCGTTCGCGCTCGAAGAAACGCGACGCAGCATCGATACGTCACAAAATCGCCGGTCGCCGATGCTAAAAGTAGTTAGTCTGCGGAGGCCCTAATCGATTAACGAAAGATTACCCCTGCGTAAAACAAGCCCTTTTGGTTGTTTGTAACTTAAACGTTTATTTTGGATGAAAACAAAAAGTACCGAGATTGATCACATCCAATATTGAGAGTGTTACCAAATGCATAGCAGATTTTTTTCTTCATCTCTACGTGTAAAATTAATATGTGACAATTTAACGTGGATACATCAATTTGAACAAGCTTGTGCAAATTTTATTCTGTAACACGGACCAGATGCGGCTGGCTAACTTCTTCGGAAGGTGTGAATTGCTAAACGTTAAATCGCGTGACAAAGAATTTTATAAACGTGGGAGGCCTTACGCAGATTAAGACTCGGGAGGCGTCTTGTCTCTTGTGTCTGCCATCGCCCTGAATACTTGATGTCGACTTTACTCGTGCACGTAACTCCACTTTTACAGCCCCGTACAGTCTAACTTTACGCAACTACCGTCTCCTATATTATGGAACAAGTACTTTCTAAGATTTCTCAGCAACCCCGTGACTGAGATTAAAATATTAGGTTGGGATGTTATGTGAATAAGGCGGGTGAATAGTTTTGAATATTTTATCCCGTCCATTTAGTTTGATGCTTCGACCGTCGTCAGTTCAATCATGTAAATTCCTTGTTATACAAAATATCCCTAAGTGCGATTACTACAGAAAGATCTTTGTGAAGACCCACTCATTTGTAATCATTCATCAATGTTGCCAATTACTTACATACTAACTGCTCTAGTATAGTACCTATTGAACCTATCGTTTCTAACTTATCCAATTAGGCTTAGATCTTTTGCATTGTAAGTGAGAAATAAAAGAAAGGATCGGTACCTATGTACCCACATAGGTACCAGCAATATTTTAAATGATAGATAATAGTTTAATATACCTGCATAGGTACCTATATGACAGTTTCAACTCCAAGGTCATTTAAAACAGAGTTCATAATAATATCCTACCATGGAAAAATACGATTATCAATCAATGATAATTTGTAGATATGAGCAAAAACAATTTAATACCTACTACGTAGTAACAGTAGTAAGTCATTATTTGTGGGATCTAGGGCCATAGTATCCTTTATATTTAAAAATGCAATAAAACCATAAGGAGGATTGAGTTCACCTGAACTCTACCAATATCTGCTTACGAATGCACAAGACGTCGCGGCCTCCCCGTAAAGTGAATAGATAGAAGTGTAGATATAGAGGGCGCGCGCAATCGAGCCACCGCGGGCCTCACTTTCCCCGGCGGCGCGCGGTGTGGCTAAAAATAGACGCTCGCGATAGAGTCGCCTGCCCTCTCTCTGGGTAAGCAACCGGTCAGTCAGTGGATTGCAGAATAACTTACGCGTAACCGGCCGAAACTTATAGTTCCCCGGCTCAGCAGAGCGAGTTTTGTTCACAAAATACAATTCCTTATACCATGCATGATGAGCTATAAATACTTTTATCCGCTTTAGTACAGTAGAGGATACTCACAGTGTCCGTTTATTAACCTACTATACCTGTGTAGTACCTACAATAATAAATCTATTTACATTTTATTAGATTAATTTGGTAGTTGTTACTCCTGATGCAAACAGGTAAAATTTAAATGTGTAACGGCTGAAAATTCCTAGAACGACACCGATATAAAATGATGTTAATGTGCGTATATGTGTTCTCACCACAAATATAATTTCGGTCCTGTCTACACATTAACACAGCTCATTAACTGCTGTGACCCCTCACAAGCGCTACCTTAAACCAGAACGAAGCACCGAAGTCAAAAGTGAGTAGGTTTACAGTAGAGGTCACAGTTCATTCAACTTCAAGCCGCCATAAACAAAAAATGTTAACAGCTATTAAACCCGTAACTAATTTCATGAAACGGAAACATAACAAAAAGTAAACTATTGTTAAATTAACATCATTGGGCAGCCGGAACGTGATCGAATAAAACAAAAAATATTTAAATTGTACAACATTCTTAAATATCTTTTGGAGGACTTCCAATACATAAACCATAATAGACTAATACCGTAGCAATTACATAGGTACGTAACTCGATTTTCGCAAAACCAGATAAGAAAGCAGGTTTGCAAATAAATAAATAAATCTTTCAGTTAGGTAATTAGTTGCCTGGTTTGTTATAAAACAGCTGGTAACTTGGTTACTTCGATCTCTATATTGATGCGTAGTTAACATTTTTATTAGATAATACGTTACAATTGAAAGCTGTTAACATAAAAGCTTTAACTAACCCGTAGAATTCTCGAGATAAAAAGGATCATACCTACCTATTTACTATCTTTTATTTATTACTATACCTACATATTATTATATTATATCAATTATCGGCATGCCTAGATCGATTTATTCATTCAGATGAAATGGTTATTATCACGATGAATATACGATGTATATTTTCGCAGAATGTCCACCGGCGGCGGACGGCATGGAGCGATTCGCGTGCCCAACGCCTGACCGGCAAGGGCGCTATCGCTGCATCGACGACCACGTGCTGTGCGACGGCTTCATCGACTGCCCCAGCGGCGAGGATGAAGACCGCCAGGCCTGCATGTTCTATAAAACGGTAATGAAAACGAAACAATTCCAACTTAACGGTACGGCCTTCCGCTATCGTTGGTCAATGCGGCGACCGTTATAAACACTAAGTACCTACTGCAGAAGTAATTGGCTGCATTTTTAAGTACCTTAGTATTTCTCTTACTATATCAAATGGCACCCCCCGGCTAGCACGGCTTTTTTATAAATTTAATTAGAGTGTACGTAGACCACAGAGTAAAGACTAAAGAAAGAGGTGCCCTTATTAGATATATGTATAAAAAAACGTGGTCGTTGTTTTTTCATTTTCATTGTTATATCTACCGGTAAATAGTTGAACTACTTGTTTCGGTTTATGTCGATGTTAGTACTAGGCCGACCACTCGGCCGAGTTGCTTAGGGCCAGTCCCCTTAGTAATTGGTCCATGACGTAGACCATCCGAAATATTTTTTTAACTGGGTAGTGAAAACCGAATCAGAGTCTGTACCTAGTTACAGACATTTGCTCATTATTACAGACATTTTTTAAGATAATGGGTTCGTGATTTGTTTTAAGCAAAGAAATGGTTTTATGGCTTTTCATCGGATTATTTTCACCCGCTCCAAATCTATTGTTCGCTAAAACGGATTTTCCCATACACTTATTACCGGGGGCTCCAAGGCATTTTAGGATAAAATAATAAATAAAAAGCCTACCAACTTCGTATCTGGCGGCTCCGAAGATTTTAAAGAAACGTTGACAAAACAATCTCACTTAATCGTCGTGCGAACGAAAACCTGTTCTTTTTTTAAGTTCTCGGAAATGTAATAGTGGCTATTTTTAAAATAAAATCTTTGAATCCCTCGGGAACGAAATCTTGGACCGGGCGGGAATTACCCTTTTCATCATATACATGACATTGTGTGTTTTGCTTGTCCACAGACGAAGGCCCACTTGGACGTCTTGGCCGACGCGCTGTTGCGGTGGGCGCGCGGCCGCTAAGAGCGCACATCCCGGACCCGGCCCCTGGTTCCAAACCCGCCAGTGCTACACGGACCTCATGTAAACTCATACTCGATCGATCGCCCCGTGCTTATTATGCGATCAGTGAAAGCTGCGAACTCCCACAGATAACATTCGGGCGCAACCAGTCATAACGCGTTGAACGTAATGAAACATATCAAGTAGTGGTGCAGCCTATGCCAAAACATGACCACTTAAAGTGTAGTGTAAGGTTCCCGACTGCGAACAAACGAGACGTTAGGATTCGATGCGGTCGGCGCCACCGACACAGCGAAGGAACGGAGTGATACGACCTGGTTTCGTCCCAATTCAACTTCTCCGCAGCTGATTTATTTTCCAAGTATTTCGTACCTTCTAGCACTTATTAAACTAAAATGTGAGACTGGTAGTCGACATTATTAGAGAGTAGAACGTCATATACATTAACATTTTAGTATAGTTCTTCATTTGACGAAACGTAAATATGTGTCGATTTGTTAAAATATTTATTCACTTTATTTAGACATTTACTCTATGTTAAGTTACTACTTACATTCCTTATTATAATGAGGGTTGTAAAGTAAATAAGACAAATTTAAAAATACGTTGTACATAGGTAGATACCTAATAAATTATTTTTATTAATTTATTAAGTCGGCCTACAGCATGCAAATGGCCATTGCTTACTAGAATTGTCAGCGTACACTCTGTAAGCGGTCGCCGTTCGCTTAATACTTACGAGTAATTGTTATTCTCGGTTTTTCGATAGGTAATATTATTCTAAAATTATTTAGTAAATTTATTTCAAAAGATATCTTTGAAGACTATGTATTTTCAATAAATTAATTGTGTCGAGCTCTACTATAGGCAGCTATTGTGAATTTTTACGTATAAAATAATCCATCATTTTAATTATATTCGTTCAGATTAAAATTTGATAGTTATACTAATAAGTTATTCATTCCTTGGAGCAACCATGGAGCATCCGAGTTCATTCCCAAGATTAGTAGGTATAAAGTTAGTATTTGACTGAATTAAATGTTATATTGTCCTTTGCCGAGGAAGTCTGAGTACTTGCATACCTACGTCGCTTTCTAGTCATAAAATGGTTCCTATCATTTAATATGCAGTAATATTTGATTTTATTAATAAGATTATTTTATGATGTTTAGAGTACCTATATACTAAATATTGAAGGATTTATTTATTTAACAACATCATCTAACATCAGAATTCATTGGTATACCTAATTTTGTATAGTTGGAGACATAATGTTTCATACTGAAACTAGTGTTCACGCGGCTGATAAATCGATAAGACATCCGTTACACGCTCTTTACTAATACTCAAAGAGAACATGTAGCTGCTGCCTATTTCAAGTGTATTATTTACCCCTCCGTAGTTTACCTGATGTCAGAAAGAAGATAGGTACTGTAGGTAAATATAAGTAAACGATATGGTGGAAGAAAAAAATAAATACCTACTCGCCTACTTCATAGGACATCTGAACACCTAGCGCTACTGTTCACATCCACTAATATATAAATAGATATAAGAATATAGGTACACCTAAAATATAGAGGAGAAACATAATAAACCACATCGCGTGGTATCATCTTGATTTATTCAAACTCCTTAGGTACTAAAATCATAATTTTATAATAGATATATATGTATATAATTAAATAAAAATATATATCTTTAGAGATAAGTATATGTTATCTGTATAAGAGAGTAGAATAGTGATTCCGTCTATGTTATAATACCTATTAGGTTAAATAAGTAGTGCTGCACTAAATTTTATATATTATTATTATGTATATGAAATAATGATGGTACATTTATTTATGGCACCTATATTCTGTGTGTGAGTAGTTGTTAGATTAACAGAGTTATCGTTCAATTATTATTAGATGTTATTATATATTATATTTCTAGAAGTAAATAAATTATTAGGATATTAAGTTTATAATAATAAAACGGATGTGAACACTAGTTCAATAAGATAAGACATTTATGAGACTCTGGAGGCACATCAAAGCAATGTAATTTTTATTTTTCTAAGTTACTTTAATATATAAAAATTGAATAAAATTGGAATAAATACCGCTATAGTCTGTTAGAACATTAAGTTCTTGAGCCAGCAGACTCAGCGGTATTTACAAATATTCTGAAGAAATACAAAATTAATAAAATATAGGTAAACCTTCGACCGATTATATCTCATGATCGAAGAGGTTATTATGTGTTAATTACGTCCTTGCTCTGATGACAGTCTCATTTAAGACTTATCTTTCGTCATATCGTATCGTAACTTCAAAGTCTTTTGGTCAGTTGACCTTCCACGTTGGCATATCGAAATCCACTGAGCAGACCAAAAAAGTAATATTTAATTATTTTATAATAACTATTCACTTCCTTTATAACTCACAAGAATTGATTCCGACTTTTATTATTCTTATATTTATCTAAGAAGTACCTATCTCTTCATTTGTGAACGCATAAATCAGGAAACATCAATATTAGGTTGGAAACCAATTCTGGAATATACCCTTGCCTACATTAGCGATCACAGACCATAATGTGGTCTCCAATAAAGAATTAAACTTATTTTTAAGTAGGTAGGTACCGTAGGTTCCTTAAGTACCTGTTTGTGGGAGCTAATCTCTTGAATTAAGTAGGTACATGATGAAATTTTCACTCGCCGCGAGGCGCAGCAGCTAGTAATTCGATCAAACGTAATAATTCCGTAATAATACGACAAAAGAACAAAAATAAAAACATATTTTATTATGTATTTCCAACTAGGTAGGTACATAAAGATACATATATGCCAATGAATTGGATGAAGGTTATTGATGATACCTATGTAGGTGAACCATTGAATTGCTCACCGTATACCTAACATAAGTTCGCCTTACCGCATTCAGGTATTCATTGTGTATCCCATGACTATTCGGCAAATACTTGGTTGTATGTATGTCATTATGTGAATCGATTTACGGTATGCCACTTATTATATGATTAATAGTATTTAACAGAAACCAAGTAAAAAAAATAACTTTAAACATTAATGTAATTGCACTCAAAATTTGCCTGTTTCGTATGTGCACTGCAATTTATTGTGATATTTTAAATACTTATAGGTTAAGACGCAAATCATGATCTCGTAAATATGCTAAGTATGTACATACCTATCGATGTGATTAACATACATTTAAAATATGTATGTACCTACTTATAACTATGTGTGTATACTACGCCAGATACGTCGATCTGTATTAAATACGGATACTTGTTAAGATACACCACAAAGGAAGCTTACAGCTACTTATAATTTATTGTATGTCTATTATGCAGAGTTGCCTCGTCGCTAAGTCGAGTAACTTTCGGAAAGGTTCCCATTTGTGTTCCTATTCCTCTATTGTTTTAGAAACGTTTAGCAATTTTGGTCAATTTTTCGAATATATTATACCTGTATGTGTACGTAGGGTAATAAAGATACTAATTGTTGTCCAGTCCAGTGTCTCTATAGTGAAGTCGCGCCGCGGCCGCGGTCGCAGCCGGCTCGCTCGCTTGCAGCTGACATCGCGACCGCTCGTGTATCCTCGCCAACTTCGACGCACCACTCACCCACCTATTTATTATACTTATTTATATGTAGTCATTGTTCCAATATATGTAAGCACATATTCTGAGCACGACTTGTCGAGTTAATGTTACGAACGCCTATCTGTAATATCTAACATTTATAAAACGTTTCTAGACACTTTTATACGATTTGCATTATCGTGTGACTGAACCGTTAACTACGTTTTTGAACAAGCGAAAGGATGCTCATTAAAACTTCCGAACTCAGTTCAAATTAGATATTACTGTAATATCTATATCTCATAACTTATACCTACTTAACTACCTAAAATACAATTACGACTCAAATAAAAAGAACTAGGTACTTCGGCGATAATATTTAGGAACTGTTGAAAAAATAATATTTTTAGATGTCACACTTGTAGTAGGTAATTGTTACACAAAGTAAACTTTTTTTGAACAATTAAAATATATACATATTATAAAATGTTCATAGGAATTTTGCTGCGTCAACTGAATACCATTCAAAAGCACAAATTCATCAGCTGTTTTTCATGAGGAATTATTTAAAAATGCAACTATTTTTGTAGATTACATATTTCATTGATTACCTACCATTAGATAGAGATTATTATGTACCTACTTACATTTTATATTTTTTCATAATGTTATGTTTACCAAAGAGACAAAAGTGTAACTTTCTCTAACCGCACAAACTGAATCGTAGGAACTTTTAAACAATACCTAGATCGAGTCATAATGTTGGCCACAGTACTAGCGGCCAACAGGCTGCGAACCGTTCGTGCTCGCTCGGCTGGCTCGTCTCGTCAATGCAAAGCTTGTATGAAAAACGGAATAATCTCCGAGAGAATACACTAACACCACGTTAGGCATCTAGTTATCATGCGCTTACAATGCTCGGATGGTCGCTCCCCACGATATGCCGATACCATCGCGGCTTCAGGCGAAACCCACTCGCATACCTATTCCAGTAACGCCATGCTAGTAGTACATTAATTACTCTCCGAGAATATTCCCACTTTTTCAACCGTGTCATCACCCCCGTCATGGAGTTGCCTCGACATCTCGCAGGACATGTAAGCAACTTGTATGGCGATAATCTTATAACGACTACGCTATTTTGTAGGCGTAATATACTTTTGGACTATTTATTATGTATTGTTAATTACTATGTATGTTGTATTAAGATAAAAAATTGAAAGACAAAAATAAATGTTAATAAATGCCTCAGCCAGATACCAAAGTGGTTTACTTTTTGACCTTGACTAAAAGCCTACCTAAGTACCTACCACCTACCTACCTTCCTTATGCCGGCCACACACCTAAGGATATACCTACTTGAGAAAGTCTATAGACTTGAGTATGTTTGAGGCTTTATAATGTGCAAGTAACCATTGAGTTTCTTGCCGGCTCTTCTCAATGGAAGCAACATTACGAACCGGTGGTAACGCTAAAATATTGTTTATATTGACTATTTATAAATGCTCTAATGAGCTTACATGAATAAAAACCTTTTGACTTTGACTTTGACAAGTTGGTACAAGTCAGTTGTACCCATAAACGGTTATACCCAAGTTGTACCTTAGTAAGTATCAAAGAAAATGTAAAAAATATAATTTATTAAAAGGGATCCGTACCACCGCAGAATATAAACAAACATCCCCAAAATGGTGATATTTAGAGTCACACGTTTTTTGTATGGAGACCCCTTTATTTTTAAGTTTTATTTTATTTTTAGTATTTGTTGTAGCGGCAACAGAAATAAACATTATGTGAACATTTCAGGTCTCTACCTATTACGGTTCGTGAGATGCAGCCCGCTGACAGACAGACAGACAGACGGACGGACAGCGTAGGCTTAGTAATAGGGTCCCGTTGGCACCCTTTGGGTACGGAACCCTAAAAACCCCCGACACAAAAACCCTCTAAAAATAATATTTAGATGCCTACTTATTATTTATTTCAGAGGGTTTTTGTGATTTTAGCGCATTTTTAGGGTTCCGTACCCAAAGGATGCCAACGGGACCCTATTACTAAGCCTACGCTGTCCGTCTGTCCGTCCGTCTTTCCGTCTGTCAGCGGGCTGTATCTCACGAACCATAATAGGTATAGAGTTGAAATTTTCACAGAATGTGTATCAAGTTTTTTTATGGGGTGATACAAAAAACTTGTTATTTTTTACCTAGTGTCTTATGATCGTTTTCCATACAAAAGACTTTAACGTGTGGTTCTAAATATCAAAATTTTTGGGAATTTCTTTATATTCTACGGTGGTACGGAACCCTTTATGTGCGAGTCCGATCCGCACTTGCCCGGTTTTTTAGTATTTGTTGTTGTAGCGGAAACAGAAATACACATTTTCTGTGAAAATTTCAACTCTCTAGGTACCTATTACGGTTTGTGAGATACAGCGTGCTGACAGACCGACAGACGGACAGCGTAGCTTAGTAATAGGGTTCCGTTGGCACCCTTTGGGTACGGAACCCTACAAATTAAATAAATTTTAAAAATAAAGGGGTCCCCAATCCCCATACAAAAAACTTGATATTTTTAACGTTTTTATTTGTTCCTCAGCACGTTTTAGTAGGTATTCATAAATTAACGCAAGTGTGGTTTCATATAAGCAGCTCCAGGCCTCCACATTGATCTCGACCTTTATTTTAGCTTGTCCATCAAGGGTTGCATATTATGCTGACCGCGCTGGCCATCAATAACGCGGTCAGCAACAAATTTTCGTTTCGTTTCTTTGCATTTTCTGAGAATATTTACTATAGTAATGTATATATTTTTTAATATCATCAGAAAGAAGAGATTTCAACGAACAAAAAGCCCACCGACTTTCTTTAAAAAGCTGATATTTTGACGTGAGATTTTTCGATCGAAAATGAGTGTGCTTTTTCGATTATTAAGTCAAAATAAGATGAAAAAATAAATATTTCAAATCAAAAAAATTACAGTGTGTTTGGGACATAAAAAGGCAAGTTTCCACCAAATTTCGTGACAAAAAAATAAATTCAATTTGTAAAAGATTAAAATTATAAACCAATAACTTGGTTATTTGAATTTTTCACATAGATTTAGAGATTATGTGATAAAAGTGTGAATACAAAAGTTGTAGATTTTTCTATCACCTACAACTATGCCATATAACTTTTTTCCATAGGACTTGTAGTTTTGCCGGAGATCGAGATAAACCGTTTTTTACCCTTAAACGCGCACCCCCATCCACTTCCCGACCTCAGATCGCCCGTAAATTATTTTTTCTCTAACTTTTGTTCTATTCTCTTGCTTTTCCAATGGGTTTCATGAGTTCATCCTACCATTCGATTTTTTCACTTTTGAGCTAAAAGCACAGGGGCCCGATTCACGTAACCAAAACCGTAACGACATTTCAGCGACATAGTCGTTGATAGCCTTTTCTTGTTACGAAAAAGTTATCAACGACTATATCGCTGAGATGTCGTTACGGTTTTGGTTACGTGAATCGGGCTACTGGTCTAGGTAGGTACTATCCGAGCCGGTCTGTGTAAACGGACACTTGGAAGTTGGGGTAATGCAACAGAACAGATTAGGAGTTGCCAGTACTGCATTTACAGTGTTGCCAACAACGCTCCAAAGGGCTTGTACCCAGGCTAGGCACGTAAAACAAACTAAAAAAAAGTGTTGCAAACTTAGCGCTTTCAGTGCTAAATCTTGCGTTTTTTGGCATTGTTAGGGACCATAAAAAACTCGACGCCTAGCGCCCAATCTAGTGCTGTTTTAAAATATGAGCTCTTCTGCGTTTAATCAATACTTCGCCAGCGTCAAGTAGCCAATAGCATCAACAAACACAACTATTAATAACAAAAACGGGACCGTCGCTTTGGAAAACCAAAATGGAGGAAAAATTGAAAACAAAAATTAACGTGTTAATTCAATTTTATTTACATTTAAATTCATGACACATTTTATTAGTAAGTACATGCCAAATATATCTCATCTCTCTTCATGCCGATTAAAATGCCAAATTAAAAAGTAGATTTATATAAAAAGAGCATGCAATATAAATCGACTTTTTAATTTTTTTACCGTAAATATTGATTCTCCAAATTTTTATACAAATAGATTTGTTTTTTATATATGTATTACTACGATTGCAAACAAGCACGCGGCCCGATTGATGTTAAGCAGTTACCGTAGCCTACAGATGCTTGCAATACCAAAGGCATCGCTCGGACGTCGCCGACCTTAAGGGGAGTAGGACAAAGGCAGGAGGGTTTGGGCTTCCGGCTGTCTCACTCATCGTACGAAACGCTGAACGCAGCTGTAATAGCTACTTTACGCCGATCTTCTATGAGAGGGTGGTATTACCCCGGTCGAGATAGCTAGCTTGGTTATACCACCAAAATACACTTCTCATCAAAAAAATCTAAACTGCAAGTACTATTCAGGCACTTAAATAAAATATAAAAAGATTGATAATATCATTAAAAAATACGCCAATAAATAGCTGGCAGTTTAGTCTACACAATGGTGTACCACAATTCCAAATTTAAATTTAAATTTTAGAATTTTCATCCAATAAATGAATGTTGGTGTTTCGATTTTTTTGATGAGAAGTGTATATAAAGAGCTTATTACACCTTCCTAAATTTAGTCACTAAATTTAGAACCTAATTTGGAAAGCTTCTGAATATTTAGGATTCTAACTTGCTAAATGCGATCACAATTTCCTAAATTCAGTCACGACTAAATTAAGTAGCCTAAATTTAGGAAGGTGTAATAACCCTATTAGATAGTGCTTTTTTAAAACCTAATTTAGCGCACTATCGTCAGAAAGAGTTGGGAACACTGCGTTCATACGCAAATGTCTGAGGCTTTTTGGCGGGAAGTGGAAAAGTCATGTTGTCATTTTTGTTTTAATTTCTAAAACTTGTGTATTCGTGTATTATAGTGTGTAATATTGGCGGAATATTAACCATTATATGGTCATAAATGTGCGTGAGAGTGGGCAATTGGAACAAAAGTGATGAAACATGATTTTCGGCTTCTCCCAAGAAGTCTAGTAATTTGTCAGTAAAGTATCCGCCACTTTACTGATAGGGTTTGGGGGGGGGTAGAAATAAGGTAGTTATAAGGTAGATTTAAGGTAGTTATAAGGTAGAATTAAAAAAAAATGTAATAAAAGTATACTGATGTTAGGCTCCAAAGGGCTAGTTCCCAGGGGCCGTAAAACTAATCTTATAAAAAAAAAAAAAAAAAACGCAAATGTCTTTGTTTTGGTTTGTTACTTTGTTTGTTGTGAGTTCACAAACATTTTCAATTTTATAGGCATTATAATATTGCAGTATTAAAGTAAAAATGTCGACTTGTGATTCTCCAAAAGCAGAAGCTTCAAAGGACAATATATCAAACAATTCAATCGACGAGGGACTACCTCGGGAGCTGAGTCAGCTGAGTCTTTCCAGTGCTTCAAGCCAAGATGAATTCTTTTGTGATAAAGGACATTCGGAAACGGCTCTTAAAAATATTTATGGCTACTACCAGTCGCAGAAATTATGCGACGTGACGCTTATAGTAGGAGGCTGCAGGTTAGTTTGTTCACTTCTGTATAATATAAACAAAGGATGGTCATGAGGTCAAGAACCTGGGATCCTCTCACTTCCAAAGTATCGCGTCAGTGCAAGTATACTATATTTATGTAAGAGTTTTTAACCTTTCTGAACTTTCATGTCCCTACCTAATGCATGGGATCGCAGTCTTTTGAGAAAAAATGATACCCTCGATACAAAAAATGAGACCCGAAAACCAAATCTGTCAAGATTGAAGTAATCTTGACTTCAAAAGAGTATTAAATACTGGGACAATCTTTAGTCCTATTATTTTTATTAATAACAATAAATTGTCACACCAATCTACAAATAATCACAGAATCACAATAGAAAGTTTAGAACAAAGATCCCAGTATTTGCAACAATGGAAATAGTTTGATCCACCTGGTGTCATACTCTTTGGATTCAAGGTTATTTTTATACTCCAATCTAAAAGGGTTTGGTCATTGTGACTGAATGTGTCACTGGGATTGCCCCCAATTCATTGGTATCCATTGTACCAGTGTAGCTTAGATTGGGATATTACAGTTGGTGTGTTAGTCTGGCGATAATTATTTATTATTAAGCTAATTATAGAGTTGAGGAATCTTTTTCGACCAAACACACTTCAAGCTTCGTTTGGAATATAATAAAGTATAAACATTTTTTTTAACTTCAGTGTGCTTTTATAAATAAATGTAGGATTGAAAGAGACTATTTTGTTTGTCTATTAGGATCCCAGCACATAAAATTCTATTAGCATCTTGCAGCGAGTACTTTGCAGCTATGTTCACTGGCTCACTGCGAGAGGCCCAAGAGCCTGAAATAACACTAGAGCGAGTGGACCCACAAGCACTGCAGGCTCTTGTGCACTACTGCTACACCGGCACTATAGGCTAGTATTGTTTTACATCTTATGATCACGCTTTAGGCATGTGTGTGGTAACCGGCACAGGCGAAAATGTACGTAAAACACGTTCTATTGCTATGTGTTTCGCGCGTCGCACTACTGTAAGCGTCTTTATTAAATCAGCCTTATTCATTGTACGGCCTGCAGACAAAGGATATGACAAAAGTTTCCCACAAATTCAGAGCAAGTCTGTTGGAGTCTGATTTGCTTTGACAATATATTGACAGTGGGTATTTGAAAAGAAGAATAGAATAAATAAATACACTAGTGATCATGCTAAAATGCATGCCAGACAGACATGACCCTCAGTTGGCAGCATGGGTTGTGTGAAAGTTTGAATGGTGCCTGGTAATACAGTAAAATTTCACAACAGCTGTACCTATCCAACAAAAATGGGTAGTACAAATTCATTGACCACCTTATATCTGTTGTCTGTTAAGGTCATATAGGCCAGGCCAGAATAAAAATATTATTATGGTTACTGAATATTATGTCACTTTTGGTACTGATTCTTATTTGATTTGCAGAACTGAGAGAGGAAACAGTTGAGGTGCTCCTTTCGACAGCGAGCTTGTTACAGCTTCATTCTGTTACAAATGCATGTTGCGCTTTCTTAAAGAAGCAGTTGGATCCTTGCAACTGTCTGGGGATAGCTTTGTTTGCTGAACAACAGTCGTGTTTGGATTTACATAAAAGCGCTTTAAAATACACATACCAACATTTTATGCAGGTGCATATTATTTTTGTTTGAATTTGTTTGCATAATTTACAGTATTCAAGGCTGTAACCGACACTTACGGAAAATTCGTGCGAATAATCCGCACTGAAAACAATTAGATAGGTACTCAAAGAAAACATATTCTGTGAAAATAATAATAATAATAATATCCTGGGACATTTTTTACACACGGCTACCTGATCCCAAACTAAGCAGAGCTTGTACTATGGAAACCAGATAACTGATATTACTACATATACTGCTTTTTTATTTGTAAATACATACTTAATATACATATACACCCAGACTCCGGACATACAGACATGTTCATGCACACAAATGCATGTCACGGGTAGGAATCGAACCTACGACCTGCAGCGTGAAAGTCGCCTCCGCGCCAACCACGCTAACGGGCCCGTAATGTAAATAAAGATTAATTTTATCTAGAAAACAACTGCGAATTTTCTGTAGCAGTGTATAGGACATTTTGCGGTTTTTTTTCTCTGTAAATATGCTCAGTGCACAAAGTTAGGTTTTAATTTGGTAAACAGACCATTGCAGATAAATCGCGCGAATTTTCCGTATGTATCAGCTCAAGACTTTAAATACATAATCTAATCACAAAGCCTGTACCCAAACTGACGTGAGAGAACAGTCAGCTCAAGCCCGGAATGCTCTGACTAACGCAGAACAATTTCCTGAGCGCAAACTAACTTGCCGCGTCGACCGCGCCAAATATAGAACTTTTCCCTGTACTGTTGCATTAAATTTCTTTAAAAAAATCATGAATGATTTGCAGATACCAAACTTGGAACACAATATATTTGCTTTTATTGAACAGGTAGTGAAACACCAAGAGTTCCTAGCCTTGCAGGTGGACCAGCTGGCGAACTTGCTGAAATCCGATGATCTCAATGTAGTAACTGAGGAAAATGTGTTCGAAAGCCTCATGACGTGGGTGCAGCATGACAGTGCCAATAGAGAGCCACACTTGCCCACATTACTTAAGCTCATAAAATTGCCACTTCTCTCTTCGGAGGTAAGTATACCTACCATTATTTTTATGTTTATTTAAGTACCAAATTACACTGAGCGTAAGCCGACGTAACGACTCACGCAAATTATTTGTGTTTAGAAAGGTTCATGGGTCATAATGACCTCCAGTTATTTTTATAGTACACATAGTCATTTTATAGTCATTTTTGTAGTATATGTAGTAATATCAGTTATCTGGTTTCCATAGTACAAGCTCTGCTTAGTTTGGGATCAGGTAACCGTGTGTACAAAAATGTCCCCGGATATTATTATTATTATTATTATTATAGTACAGTGGGGCCACACAAAATATATTCACAAGATGCGCAAAGGCACAAGCTTTAATTCTGTTGGCACACAAACTAACCAACCTAAATTTATTGCCCTCCTCATGATTGTAGGGTATAAGCAAGACTGAAATATTTTTAGTGGTTTCAAAATTGATACCGAAATAAGTTGAGGATACCATATCAACATAAAAACCCAATTATTACTTTATTTCAACTACGAACAAAGACTTACATTACAAAATAATAACCTATCTCTTTTTCATGTTACAGTACTTAATCGACACAGTGGAACTGGCATGTGGTAATGTACCAGAATGCCAACCTTTAATAATGGAGGCTGTGAAATGGCATCTACTTCCAGAACGGCGCTCCCTCTTATTCTCACATAGAACCAGGCCTCGGACCTCGACTATAGGGCGGCTGTTGGCTATCGGAGGCATGGATGGATATAAGGTTTACAGGAACTTCATCAATTTGTTTCTTACAGGATATCTGCTTGGTGTCATAGCTGTACACAACACTTTCTTAGACAATGAGTCTTTATTATGTAATGAGTCGCCCTGTCCACTGTATGGTTAAAATTACCAGATTCACTTAGAAAATAGCTGCACCAATTCTCCAAAAACAAACTTCTATGGTGTATATTTTTTAAATTGATTGCAGTTGTCTTTGACTTTGCTGTCTATTTATGTCTACTTAGCGTCCTATTAAAGTGTGTAAGCCCAAATAAAACTCCAAGTTTCAGTTTGTTGGACGCAACTCAACCGTGCATAACTCACCAAGCACTTCACTAAGATATCAATCACTTCCCAAAGTTGTGAGTTTCAATCAATTATCGCAGTTTAAAAACTGTATGTACTTTATCGTTCTTTAAATAACTTTGAGTGATCTTAAATATTAACTCACATGTATCCTAAACATTACAAAACGTAAAAACCTTGCTTGCAACTTCAACTGAGTTCCTACTGGAAGGGACTAAACTTAACAAAAAAAACCCTGTTGGTTAGGCCACAGAATAACTTGACTAAATAAATTTATTATTCTCCTCATAATTAATAATAAAGTCGTATAAAATCTTGTGTAATTTAATTGTTGACTTGTTTGATTGTTGTCTTTGTTGTTGTTTGTTTGTTGTTGACTTAATACCTCCACAATGTGGTGGTGTATGGCCACTCAAGCCTCTGACTACCCCCGAATGGGGATAAAAGTCGTGACGTTATATTTAATTTTTTATTTTATTTTTGTAATTTAATTATTAAAATAATTGCCATATTGACAATTCTACCCGAAAATGTTGCTGTCAGATACTACCATTCCGACAATACATTCAGGGCTCCAACCGTCTGCCGCGGAAAAATCGCGCGAATTATCCGCAGTGTTCTCTTTGCCAACGTAAAAACAAACCGTAACTGTATTAACTTCAGCACTGAGTATATTTTCTAAATCATTCGCTAAAATGTCCATCGCACTGGTGCGGAAAAACTAGTTTTTTGCCAGAGAAACTCAATCTTTATTATTATGGTACAGCATACATTTTTATTAATTGTGTTTTGAATGCGGATATTTCGCGCGTTTTTCAGCTGCAGTCTTGAAGCCTCTAATTTAGTCAAGTTTCGTTTCTGTACCTACCAAAAGAATTAGGCTATTATGTCTCTGTTGTTTTCAGTTCGAAGCAACGAAGGTTCGAAGTGGGATGTGGGAAGTGGGAATGTGGGATGTTTAATTAACACCAAAAATCTTCTAAATAACACTGTAAATAACCAACAACTGTTTATCAGGGTGCCTGCAATATGGAAATGTATGATCCCCGAACCAATACTTGGACACCTTTTATGAGAATGGGCGCAAGGAGATTGCAGTTTGGTGTTGCGGTAATGCAAAACAAACTTATAGTGGTGGGAGGGAGAGACGGACTGAAAACTTTGAACACGGTATGACTTCTTAAAATATTTTTTATTGAACTTAAACACTTTTCAAGGCTACAATATATTCGTGTTATTTTAGACGTGTGATGTGAAATTAGGCAATCTGCGTTGGGCCAGGGTGGTGGACTCAGATTCGAATCCCCCTCGCATTGGAGTATGTGCGGGTATAATAGTTAAAGGGCTCACCTCCTATTATATTGGGGCCAAAAATACAATCAGCCAAATCTGGGACGGCGTGCTAGTGTATTAATTAGAGGCTATACACACGGAGCAACTTTTGTTGCCGAAACTAGCAACTTAGTTGCCGAAACTATCAACTTTTTAATAGTTTTTTGGCAGTTCAAGCAAACAATTGTCAGTTGCAGCAACAGTTGCCGCGATTGCCGCAACTGTTTCGCAATTGTTTTTTAGGAAAACAGCTAGTTGCGAGTCGCCAGTCGCCGCAAAAGTGGACCATGTGCATAGCGCCCTACCTATCTATTATTCTTTTTATAATGTTATGATTCTGGTTTGTTTCTCGAAACACTGAGTAACATAATTTTTGAACACCTTAATTTTTGTTAGCTTTATAATAAGTAAATGTTAGATAATACCATTTTAGGTGGAATGTTTTGATCTTACGTCTCTGAGTTGGAGCACGTTAGCGCCGATGAATACGCACCGACACGGGCTGGGAGTGGCCGTGCTGGGCGACGGGCCTAATTCACCCGTCTACGCCGTCGGCGGACACGATGGGTGGATCTACTTGAATTCCGTAGAAAGGTACCGTTTTGTTATTATACACACAAGCACTTTTATTCAATAGGAGGTATATTCTATTATTTTGTTTCGTTCTCTAAAGTACAAGTGCTTCTTCTAATGTTTCATCTTATATGTATGTGTGATGTAGGTAGTTCCGCCGCGGAGCTACCTATGCTCGAATATAAAGTTTGCAGTCCAAATCCCGCGGAACTATATTGTAGCTACGTCAGGTAAAAATAAAAAGAGTATTCGAGTTCCGAGTGATCGGAGCAAAAATATTCCAGCAACCCACAAAAATGTAACCCATATCATCGTAAAGGAAACCCGCCATTTATCTGCATATACCTACTGCCCTAATTCGATTCTGTCTTCATGTTTTCCATACAGCTTGCCCATTGACTTTTATTTATCAAAAATCGAGTGATGCTAGTTTTAGTTTCATCATAATCGGCCCCGAAACTGGTTTGATCATATTTGTGTATTGTGTGTGTGGTGTAGATGGGACGCGTGCTCGCGCACGTGGACGATAGTGGCGCCGATGTCGGGCGCGCGCAGCACGTGCGGCGTGGCGGCGCTGCGCGGGCGGCTGTACGCCGTGGGCGGCCGCGACGGCGGCGCCTGCCTGCGCTCCGTCGAGAGCTACGACCCCGCCACCAACCACTGGACCAACGTCGCGCCCATGACGCGCCGCCGCGGCGGCGTCAGCGTGAGTCACTTGTAGCCAATTGACTGCAGCTCATATACGGGCTGGCTCAACCGGGGTAGCACCACCCTCTCACAGAAGATCGACGTAAAGCAGCTATTACAGCTGCGTTTCGTACTACGAGTGAGAGAGCCGGAAGCCAATCGCCTCCCCCTTTTCATCCCACCGTCCCACTCCCCTTCATGTCGGCAACGTGTGAGCAATGCCTTTGGTATTTCATAGAACCGAAAATATTTAATTTACCACTCTTCAATTTGATATGAAATAAACGCTAAGTTCCGATACGTGCTGTCGTATTAAACGACAGCACGTATCGGAACTTAGCGTTTATTTTCATATCCCGTGAATTTCATCAGGTGGGGTTTCCTCCCCTGACATTTTGATAGGTCCCAAGCTTGACCTTGAAAATGCAAACCGTCTATATAAAGCGTTTATTGTCAGGTTTGCGCCGCCGGTAATTACCTGTACGCGTTGGGCGGGCACGAGGCGCCGGCCAACACGGTGGGCGGGCGGCTCGCCTGCGTCGAGCGGTACGACCCCGCGGCCGACACGTGGCTGCTGCTGGCGCGCCTCTCCTACGGGAGGGATGCCATTGGATCCTGCCTACTCGGCGATCGGATAGTTGCCGTTGGTACGAACGAGTTCTTCTACACTAATATTATAAAGAGAAAAGATTTGTATTTTTGTATGTTTGTAACGATTAAACTCAAAAACTACTGGACCGATTCCAAAAAATTATTTCATCATTAGAATGCTACATTCCGCCTCCCTGACTAACATAGGCTATATTTTTTGGGATCCGGGATATCCGGGATCCAACATACAGGATCCGGTAAAAACGGGAAACGAGATCCGAGCTCACCCAATATTACGTGGGGGAGAGGGGGTCTTGGCAAATATCATTTTTTCCGCAAGAAATTATGTAAAATTGCGAGAAAACTGGGGTTAAATTAAGTAAAACATATTTCTCCACTAAAATATGGTGGATGAATGAACAATGAATCTCACGTGAGATTAGGGGGAGGGAAGGGAGGAAGCCGAGCCAAATCTCACGATATCTCACCAAGCGGGAGGGGATCATCCCCCTCCCGCTTGGTGAGATATCGTGAGGCGATTTTGGTCATTTTTCCACGTCATTAGCCCCCTTTAGGTGGTCGGTTGTGCTTCCGGTTGTTGTCAAGGATAGAACGTTGTCATATCCCTCCTCACTATAATTACAAAAAGTGGTAAAATAGTTAACAGTTTCTGTAGAAAATTGCGTAAAAACACTGCCGCGCGCTGTGAGTACATACACACAGGAGTACACCACAAAAGAAACCGCAGAAATTGGAGAAAAGTGAGAAAACAAGCAGAAATTTTCCATACAAACAACTATAACTACGTACAACACATAACCTCAACAGCCAGGGTAAATGACAGATCACTCAACTTCCGACATACGACAGTAGAAACCCAGTGTTGTCATTGAAGAAAAATACAAACAAAGAGTTAACAGTGTTACCAACTTATAGAAAACATACCAAATAGTAGAAATCAACTGAAATAAAGCAACTAAATATAATGGACCGACAAATGCAAATATTATTAGAAAAGATGAACGAAATGAAATCAGAGTTCCAAAAACAAACAAAGACCCTTACCGAAAACTTTAATAAAACCATATCAACTACAATGGATGAAAAACTGAAACCTTTAGTGGAAGAAAATCTAAAACTTAAACAAGAAGTAGTTGTATTAAATAATAAAGTATATAACCTCGAACGAGAGGTAAGAAAAAATAATATTATCCTACACGGAATAGAAGAAAAAGAGAACAATAATACCGAGTTAATGGAACTAATTCTAAATATTCTCAATAATGTTAGCAAAGACACAGGGCTTGAAAACTGGGACAAATGGGAAATAAGCAAAGTCCAGCGGCTGGGGAAAAAAGAAGAAAGAAAGAACAGACCTATTCTAATTACGCTTACCTTGGCATGGCGAAAATTGGAACTACTACGTAATGGTAAAAAGTTCCCACAAAAAACATACATTACTGAAGACTACCCCAGAGACGTCCTAAATACTAGAAAAGAACTAAAAATTAGACAACAAGAAGAAATAAAGAGAGGAAAGATAGCGTTCATCAGATACGATAAACTTATAGTGAAAGAGAGAACAAACAATGAAAACAAGGGAAACGAAAAGAGGAAACGAGTACCAACTAAATCACCCACCCAGTCGAAGAATAATGAAGAAACAGGAACAGCAACCCCAACCCCATCAAAAATAAACAAAACAAACCCCTTGGGGTTCCTGCGCAGTGCTAATCCCAACCACACTACGGGAGCAACTACGCAATGACAACCAATACCGGAGATCAAAACTTATCAACAACAACAACAGCAACAACAAAACCAACAAAAAATACAACAAAAAAACTTATCAACAACAACAACAGCAACAACAAAACCAACAACAAAACCAACAAAAAAAATACAACAAAAAACTTATCAACAACAACAACAAAACCAACAAAAAAAAAATACAACAAAATCTACAACAACAACCAAAAACAAAACATTCCCCAATCCGGCTGGTCCCCGTGGGAAATTAGACCAAAACCCCCCACCCAATCAAAAAAAACAAAACACAGAAAAACAAAACACAGATAAACTATACATACTCACACACAATGTGAGGTCACTAATAGACAGTACAAGGGTAATACAGTTAGAGCACAGTTTAGAAAAAATAAACTGGGACATAATTGGATTATCAGAAACTAAAATAGCGGGCCAAGCAATAAAAGAAAATGATAAATATATATTTCTTTACAATGGGCAAAAGAGTGGTAGAAACGGTGTCGGCTTTATGGTCAAAAGAGAGCTTAAACAATACATTCATAACTTTACTTCCTATACAGATAGAATAGTGCGATTAGACATGAAATTTAATAAACATAACATGACAATAATCCAAACTTATGCCCCAACTGAGGCGGCAGATATACGAGAACTAGATGACTTCTACAGTGTCCTGCAAACCGCTCTAGAAAGTTGTTCCAAGAATACCTTAGTCATAGGTGATTTCAATGCCAAAATTGGTAAACCACAGACAGGAGAAAATCTATGCCTAGGCAGTTACGGTTACGGAAAGAGAAACGACAGAGGACAAACACTAATTGATTTCTGCTTCGAAAACAAACTTATTATAACAAACACAAAATTCAAAAAACCTGAAAAAAATAAATGGACCTGGAAATCACCAAATGGAAAAACTAGAAACGAGATAGATTTTATTTTAACATCAAATATGAGGATGGTTACAGATGTCAATGTCTTAAATACAACTTACCCTTCAGACCATCGCCCTGTACGGTGCGAAATCCAGTTGACAGGAATGCCCAAAAGAAGCCGTAGGAACCTAACAAAAACTAAAACTAGACTATTTACGACTTTAGAAAAAGAATGTCTCACAAATACATTAGCCAAAAGAGAAATAACGATGGAAAAGGCAATTGGCGATACGTACAAAAACATAATAAATACAATAAACGATTGTATAAAAAACATACAGCCAACAAGAATATCTAATAAAGTAGATGCTTCTTACTTTATTACTAAAGATGTAATAATTTTGATTAGAGAGAGAGAATACCTGAAAGGACTAAGCAATAGAAACTTCGAACAAAGAAAACGTTTAAGAACCCTGTATAGGAAAATCAGAAATAAAATAAAAGATAAGCAGAAAAAATATAGACTACAGACAATACAAGAAGAACTTGAGGAAACAGGATCAACAAGGAAAGCATTTAAGAAAAATAATACTTCAAATAAATGGATCATGGAACTACACAAGAACAACAACAAAGTAGTGACATCAAGGCAAGGGCTTCTAACTGTGGCTACAGAATTCTATAGAGATCTATATAAAAATTATGACACACAAATACAAAAAGATCCACTAGGACACACATCAACCTCACAAGAAGATATACCACTCTTTATTGAAACTGAAATTAGCACAGCTATCAACAAAGCAAAGAACAACAAATGCCCGGGTGATGATGGTATAACAAACGAAATGATAAAAGCATTTGATGGATCTATATACCCAGTACTTACCACATTCTTTAACCAAATATTGAAACACGAATACATACCAGATGAATGGAAAACATGTACTATATCACTACTGTATAAGAAAGGGAATCCCAAAAATATAAATAACTACAGGCCTATAAGCCTATTATCAACCCTATATAAAATATTTACCTCGATACTCCTAAATAGAATTTCCAAACAAATTGACGAAAACCAGACCAGGGAACAAGCCGGATTCAGGAAAAGTTTTTCGACTATCGACCACATATTTACCCTGACCCAAATAATAGAAAGATACACTGAATACAGAAAAACAATATTCCTAACATTTATAGACTACAAAAAAGCTTTTGACTCTATTAAACATGAAACACTTTGGATAGCTCTAGCTGAAATGGAAATCAATATGAAATACATAAATCTTATAAAAAGTATCTATAATAAATGCAATGCAAAGGTTAAACTAGAAAAAATAGGACCCACATTTAACATAGAAAAAGGAGTCAGACAGGGAGATACTATCTCACCCAAAATATTCATAGCTGTCCTCGAACACATATTCAGAAAATTTGAATGGGATAAATATGGAATAAAAATAAATGGAGAATATTTAACACATCTACGCTTCGCGGATGATATAATATTAATCACTGAAAAACAATCTGAACTTCAGAAAATGATAACAGACCTGAACAGAGAGAGTAAAAAATGTGGATTGGAAATGAATATGGAAAAAACCAAATTAATGACGAATGGAGTACATGTACCACTTTACATTGAAGGAAACGAAATAGAATATGTAGATAACTATATCTATCTTGGTCAAAACATATGCTTCACGGACAGAATAAATAAAGAACTAGAACGTAGAATAGCCCTAACATGGAAGAAATATTGGTCACTAAAAGAAATATTTAAAGGAAAATTTCCAAATTATATTAAAAAGAAAATATTCGATACCAATGTACTACCAACACTACTCTATGGATGCCAAACTTGGGCACTAACTAAAAAACTAAAAAGGAAACTAAGATCCTTTCAAAGAGCAGCAGAAAGAAGTATGCTGGGTCTAAAGAAAGCTGATCGTATTAAAAGCGACCACATAAGATGTAAAACAAAGCTTATAGATGTTCTCCAAATGGCCGCCAAACTGAAGTGGAAATGGGCGGGACATGCAGCCAGACTAAAAGATAACCGCTGGAGTGAGAGGATTCTGCACTGGTACCCCCGGGAGGATAAGAGGAAAAGAGGAAGGCCGCAACAAGGATGGAAAGATGACATTGAACAAGTAATAGGAAGAGTTTGGACCCGAGTGGCACAAGACAGGGACAAGTGGCAAGGGATGGAGGAGGCCTACATCCAGAAATGGATGACCTTAACTTAACTTTAATTTATATATTGCTTTTCTATAAGTGTAACATTTTTTTTAAGGAAATAAAGGCTTTTTTATTTTATTTTATTTTATTAGGTGGTCGGTAAGTACTTGTTATTTTGTATTGTCGTGTGTTGTTATATTTAGTTGTTAACTTATAGGTGGATACGACGGTGTCCAGTACCTGTGCGTGGTGGAGGTGTACGACTCGGAGTCGAACTGCTGGCGGGCGCTGGCGCCGCTCAGCACCGGCCGCGCTGGCGCCGCCGTGGTCGCAGTGCCGCCGCCGCGCGCGCTGCTCTGATGCACCCTCCTACATACACTTACTTGTACACTGCACTATACTGTACTACTACTACTGTACTACTCTACTGTTGCCAGGTATAGTGTGCCAAGCTTTGGACTTGAAAAGCTCAGATCAAATAAAAACGACAAGATAGAACTTTGCGAACGACGACGTGAGGCCGGTTTTATTAACTTATGGTGTGAGTACGCATAACCTCAATTTTGTTTTGATTTATTGAAAATATTGGTTTCCAAGTTTACTTCGGTTTAAAGAATTTATTTTCTCAAAAGAACATACATAGTTCACTTAAATAGAGAAACTTAAATAATGTTAACTTAAAAGTAAGCAATAATACATCTGTCGGAATTAAGCAGGTGACATAAGATTATAAAAAAAAAACCATTTTATGAGTTTGTTTTATCCACAAACTCATAAATCCATTTTAGAAATCCTGTTTATCTAATAAATACAACTTTAATCTCGTAATCGAAATATGTTGATTGTAGCAGATTCTTTTATATTTCTAATTGATGGAATCAGGCGTAACTTTGCGGAAATCCATTGTTAAATAACAAATAGATATATTTCTAGGTAAAATAATGTAATTGTTATCAAAAAGTTGTACACGTCTGTTTGCCCCGACAGCCGTAGCGACCTCTACTTTACGTGTGAAATGTAATTCCATCCTGCTTATTATCTCTTTTAGTTTGGTTTTACATGCTTTCACAACACAATTCGGCATTTTTACATATTGGCAAGGCAAGGCGTAGTTTCGTTGTACATGTTTTTTTTTTGTTGTTTTTTTTTTTTTTTAATTGACAATACGTTGTTGGCCAGAGTGACCTCTACAACTTCACCCGGACTTTGGTGAGTGCAAAGTGCGCTCCAACCAGAAGGGTAGGGGACAGCACGCTCAAGGGCGCCACATAGGGCTCGGCCTCGGCTTGGCTGCTGTCTCTAGAGAGAGAACGGAGGTAAAAACTACCACCGGATCGTAACGCGACCTCACTGAGAAGATCCGGCAAGAAACTCAGCGGGCTTGTCGAATGCCTAGGTGCGTCTAGGTCCTGCTGGCGCAGGCGCATAGAGGCACCTATTGGCGGAAGAGGGAATACGTCGACCTCGCCGGCGAGGTCGGTGTATAATGGGTAGTGTGCGTGTGTCGGTCTCCTCGACATCTGAGTCGAGGAGCACGGTGAGTGGGTCGGGTGGGTCGAGTAGTACATGCCGCGGTCGGCGGCGGTAGGTACTACTGAGTGTGTCTAAGTGCGCGGGCTCGTAATCGACGGCGGCGACGATTAGAGCATTCGAATGATCGGAAGCCTTTTTAAAGTAGCGTTCGGACGCTTCTTTGAAGTACTTCCGTATGGAGACTAGGCCTAGATCTGAGTGAAGGTCTACGTTCCTCAAAAACCACGGGGCTCCCACGGCTTTACGAAGGAAGCGATTCTGTATGACTTGGAGACTGTTGATGTGAGTGTTGGCCGCGTGAGCGAACACAACACTCGCATAGGACATGATGGGACGAATGCAAGTTTTGTAAAGTGTCACCTTATTTCTAAGGGACATTTTACTCCGCTTGCATATAAGATAGTGAAGGCGACCGAGCACAAAGGCGGCTCGGTTGCGGACTCTTTTAATATGAGGACCGAAGGTCATGGGGCCATCGAGTGTGACACCCAGATATTTGACTGTCGTTGTACATGTGTGCGTGTGCCGTGTGTATGAACACGGTAAGGGGTAGTTTTAACCGTCCTCACTTCGTTGTTCGCAATTTTTTTTATTTGATCTGAGCTGTAAAGACTATATAAAATCGCTACTTTACGCCAATATTCTGTGAGAGGGTGGCAGCCAATACATGAGCTGCAGTTAATTGGTTACAGCTTGGCTCTGCCACTAATATACAAGTATAACTTTACTTTCTGTGTGCAATGTTACTTAATTTAGAAAATATATATACGGAGTAGACCACGGTTAGAAGGTAAAGGGTAGCTTGCTGTTAGAATCTATAGGAAATATTGTCATAATTTACAATAGGTAAGAGGCTATGCACACGGAGCAACTTTAGTTGAAGAAACTATCAACTTAGTTGCCGCAACTATCAACTTTTTAATGGTTTTTTGTAAAGGTTGCCAGTTGCAGCAACAGTTGCCGCGATTGTTTTATATGAAAACAGCCAGTTGCGAGTTGCCAGTTGCCGCAAAAGTTGCCCGTGTGCATAGCCCCTAATGTTGCACCGTTTCTTTATGAAATTACGTAAGTATCTCAATTTATTGGTAAAGACTGTTTTAATACGTTTGAATTCCATTTTCGAATTTATGATCTAAAAGTTAGAAGTATAAATTATAGGTAATTTTAATATTTTATTTTCGAAGTCTCGAATAACATCCGATATAATGGTCTAAAACCTATTAAATTAAACAATGTACTTACGAATAATTGGTAACTGATCTCAATAATTGCTGCAAGAATAACTAGGACTCGTTAGATTTATTTTATGTAGGAGACTGCTAGTATTATTCTCATAGACGTGTACTTAGAGACGACTATTAGTCAATGTAAGTTGTCTACTGTGTTAATTATATACAGTATGTTATTACACAAAAGTGAAACTCGTTTATTCAACGGAAATCTGATTAGAGTCTGATTAATAATTCAGTGGAGTAAAATGACAGCTTTTTATGTCAAATGTAAAATTAATTTGATCCGTTCATCATGAATAATGTTGTTTTTATGATTCTGGTTCAAATTAATTGAATTTTATTTACTAAAGAATAACCAAAACGTGATCACTCATAAAAATAGATTCAATTAAAATATAAATTCACATTTATAGCTGTCATTTTACTCCACTGAATTAATAATCTGACTTTAGACACGAGTTCAAAACGTGTTTAACTTATTTGTAATAACACCGACCGCGCTTAAAAAATGTGAAATAAATATGTATAAGTATCGGGTAAAGAATGAAATACCTAAGTAGTTCAAAATACAATCAAAATTCGCATTTTTATTTTCATAAAACTTACGGATTTCAATTTTATTATTTCGTACTACTGTCTACTTTAATAAGTCTATACTTAATAAAAATAAGTGTTTATAGCCGATAAAATATTAGTGAAGAATGTAGAAAATGTACCAGTTATTAGAGATTTATTTCTATGTTTTATTCAATATAACATATTTCGGTCCCCTTAAATGAGAGGTTTTACCTATACGAATTTCTATTTATATTATCTTATGTAGCTTTGTGAGCTTTATTGTACTTTGCCTTATTATTATGTACTCTTCTATATCAACCAGTATTACTTTATCTACATTTTTTTATCTTGAAATCAATATTAGGGGACCATTCTGTGATGTTAGTGATAGTGAGCGCTAGAATTAATACGGATTTAGCTCGGAATGTGTATAAAACATTAGGGTATTGTGAAATTGGACATGTTCCTTAGTAAAAAGCGTAGGGAAAAATATATGACTTTTATATAAAAATAATCAGGTAAACTCTTGACCTTCATTACCTACCAGACTCATAGCCCTAATTTCTTTTGGTACACATACTAAACTAAATGTATTTCCGTCCTTCTTATAGTCGTAATGTAAGATATTGAGCAAGACAGCAAATATTTTTGGTGTCATAATTCAGTTTACTCGTGATTGGCAGGATTGGTACAATTGTAGAATAGTGGAGGAATAATACTAAAGCCATTTCACGTTTCCAGTATTTTTCGTAGCATAAAACCACCCATTGTGGATTCAACCCTGAACAGTTTATTGATAAACAATCCATAATCGAGTTTGCATTTAGTATAGGTAGTTGTATTATTTATAACATACTTATTAAAATACCAATCCTTACAAACCCCAGTGTCAGATAGTGTCGCCAAATTGGACCCCTGAACACAAATTTTATTATCTAGACTTTCCCAGTGGTGTACCTACTTATTTTTAATGAATAAAAGCTGTGTATATGCTGATTTATATATTTTTTACCCTGGAACACCCCCTCAATCCAATAATCTCCATGGTATTTAAATTAATACGGAGAAGACTGGTTCAAAAGTATACATAGTGTATGGGTTCACTGTATGGCTTTCGACACGCTGGCCGAGCAGCGTGCTTTTAGGCGAGCAAAAGCCAACCACTGAGCGAGTCACACCGCTTGCGCCCTCAAGCTGACTGGTCGGACTAAAGTCTGACTAACGTGTACGGCCTATAATATGAAAATATAAGAAAACAAAAAAATGTTGTTTATATTTATTAGTGAAATAGTTCGTTACAAAAAGCTAGTTTTAGCTTCATAAAGCATTTGTTTTCAGAATAAAACGACAGCGTAAATTAATTTAAAAATAATTAAATATTTTGGACACTTGACCATCATGTTATAAACTAAAACGTGTTATTAACAAAATTAAATGCAACCATGCAAGGCACTTTATCCTGAGAAACTAACTAAAATACTTTGTGAAAGTTTTTATTATAATTATTTTATTATGTTGATAAGCGCCTAAGATTCGTCATCACTTCCTGCCGCGGCTTTCGGTTTAGGCCCGCCCGCGCGCTTGGCCATGATGATTTGATCTACTTTGAGGATTGTGGTGGCTGCTCCGACGGCATATTTCAGACCCCAGTATTTCAAAAAATATAAATCCCATATTTTCTTCTCTTTTACGTCACAGACTCCGTTGTTTTCAGATTCAATGTCGTATCCTGCATTTTTATTGCCATCCTGAAATAAATAAGGGATCAGTAACTCCTTGCGCGTCCGTCTGTCTATCGTTCTCGAACGATTATTTTAGTTGTCACAATGTGCTGTTTATTTTATGTCCGTTTTACCTGGTGTAAGCTGGACAGGTCTCCAGTTAATCATAAATGATGTCTTACTAAGTTAATGTCAGAAGGAATGATGTGGAATGTATTTACCTTATGCGCCTTATAAATATTGTTTACGACTTCTGTGGCGTTGGCCCCGGAGTTGTCTGCGAGTGCCCGCGGAATGCTCTCGAGGGCGACGGCGAATTTCCTGACTGCGTATTGCTCGAGACCTGGCAGCGTGTCGGCGTATTGCAGTAGTTGTTGCGCCAACTCGATTTCTGTTGCACCGGCGCCGGGAACAAATCTGTGGAGTACCAAAACACATACATAATGTCCCATATTATCTACATTAGCCGACTTTAATTACATTGGTAGTGTAATAATATAGCAATAATCATAAAATATGAATTACCTTCCATCCTTAGCGATGCCTTTGAAGGTATTAACACCATCATCAATAGCCCTCTCAATGTCGTCCATATAGTTGTCAGTGGAACCTCTGATGACGACAGTAGAAATGCGGGACTCTGTGCTCTCCATACGGAAATAAACGACGCGCGTGTCGCCAAGTTCCTCCACGCCGATCACGTCACAGTAGCCCAATTCCTCAGCAGTAGGCGTTATAAGTCTTGGCAGTACCTTTAAGGGATTTAAGGTTAGATCTTATGACCCAAACAATTGTTTGAACACATCTATTCTAGCTTATAGTTCTACTTACAGTTGCATTAACAGTTCTGGCGAGACGACGAAGATCAAATTTGGAGTTGAGACGAACAGCCATCACACCATATTTGTTCAAGAAATGCAATGCCATATCCCCAAACTTAGCACCGGCAACAATAACTTTCACTCCAGCGTCGGCAATGTCTTTAATTTGCTTCTCAAGAAGAGATTCCTCTCCCCTACTGAAGTTGAGAAGTTCATCAGCTGATTTGATGAGCACTGTGCCCTTAGTCTCAGTCTGTGTGATGTCCACAGGGCAGGAGTACACGGCGACCTTTGCTTTAGCAGCTGATGTAACATCACCTTCAACTTCTCTCTTGAATACCATGCCAGACATGACTTCCGATTGTAGGAGACCAGATCCAAGAATCTAGAATGGAGAAATATGAAATATCTGATATAACATCACATATTATGCAAGCAATACATGTTTGAATTGTTTGAGTTAGGTTGAAAAAGAAACATAAAATCAATGTTTTTTAATCATGTTTTTTTTTTACTTTGTGTGGAAAAAAGTAATTAAAATTGAATGTTCCAAACGGAAAATGAGTACCCCAGGGCAGAAAAAATGGATTATGATTTAAATCAGTTATTTTAAAAAACGAAATCATATTTCATAAATAAATCACTCAATCCTGGTTTGAGTACCTAATTTATGAAATTTAAAAACATTAACAGCTTCAGTTCAACAAGTTTCACAGTTTAACTGCCTGGTAGATAAAACATATCATTACAAAAATTACCAACCTTGCATATCCTGACATTGTCAACATTAAATGTGGTTTTTTCAGGAAGAATGGCAACACATGCCTTAGCAACAATCTCAGCTATGAAATCTTCATAACCATATTGCTTAGACATTATAGATGGTGTGATTCCCTGAATCACTGCTTCCACATTCTTGCAATCTTTGATTTCATGGCAGACTAGACCCGGCAGGATTTCCATACACTTCTCAAGTGCCTTTTCATACCCATCAGCTATTTCACTTGGTGTAACACCTAATCTCAGTAGTTCATCAGCAGCTTCTAAGAGAGCTCCAGATAAGACGATTACAAAGTTGGTACCGTCTCCAACTTCAGCATCTTGCATCTGACTTGCCAAAACCATCAGCTTGGCTGCAGGATGCTCAATATCAAGCTCTCTGATTATGGTGCCAGCATCACTAGTCACAAATTGTTTGTCAATGTGGTTTATGATCATTTTGTTCATCCCATTTGGACCATAGGCTGAACGAACACTTTGTGCAAATTGTTTGCAAGCATTTATATTACGGTACACAGCTTCTTCCAATCCAGAGAATATCTATAAAATAAATTGTTCTTCATTCAGATAAGTATTTAAATGGGTATTAAATGGATGTAGTTTGGCAGACTCAACAGGACAGGATCGACAGGACGACAGGACTCGACCCACACAGTCACTTTAAGTTATGGATTTTAAGTTCAGATTGGTATTCTTTGGTGAGGCTGTATTTAGATGTTTTGATGTCTTTACATAATGTGTGTAAAATAAATATTTTATATTTATAAGTTATATGACAGTTATATTACGTATTTCTTTACTTATTTACGAAAATCTGGGTTCAAGTAGTTTCCGCTAACAGATGGTTTGAATCGTTTTATCCTTATTTATTGGAACTTTCATCTTTGCAATTGAATATATTGAAAACAATTCACGCATGTTGGGTCATTATAGCAAATAAATAGAAAATGCCTGCCTAACATGTGGATTGGTTTCCTGGCACAAAAAAGAATACCTACTTTCTTTGATCCTTTTATTACTTGGATCCATTTTGGTAAATGAAAGCCCATACCAAATAAATATACTACTTTGGTATCAATATACAATTTTTGACAATTTTGTGGATTGAGTTCTACCTGCTAAAGTACATCCAAATCTATTTCAACTCATTATGACATGTTTTATATATACTGTATGTTCATTATGACATGTTTTATACTGTAACCAAATTAATACATATTTTGGTTATCTTAGTAAGAAGCATCTATCTAGAAGCTATAGAAGCCCCAGTAATGCATTCCATACAAAGGCATGTGTAGGAAGTAGTACATGCTCAAATCCTTTAAAATTAACAGAATATCTAATTTTCGACTATTAAATGGATTGTAAGAACAAATCAATACTATGAGAATCATATTTGAAAAGATATTTCATATAATATAAACATGATGTGTGATCGATCAGTCAGTGGTTAGGCGGTATATGTTGGTTATGAATAAAATTGTCAGACTTACCCGTGCCCCTTCTTTCATCATTTGGGGTACGCCCGGAGCTTTTGGTACATGTAAAGCCATTTTGTAAAAGTAATATCCAACACTTTTATGGAAATTTCTATATTTTCTTCTTCCTCGTGATCGGCGATATTCAACAAAAGACAGATCAATCCAACCACAGACAGCTAATGAATGAACCAAAGAGAAAGAAAAAATACTAAAATTTCAGTGCTGCCAACCCGAGCCAAATATTTCCTCAAAATCTATATCTACCATTGACCATAAGAAAATCTATATTGTCTGTCATAGGGATGAGCAAATGAAAAAATATATCGATGTATATATTGTATCGTTATTTTGTTAGACATCGAAAATTTACGATATATGTAGAGTAAAAAATATCGATATTTTTAACCCAAGGCGCGAATATATACGCGATATTTATTTTTTTGCGTGTGTGAAAATTATAAAAGTGAAAACCAATTCAGGAATTTGTACCCAGCGCGCATCAAATGGTTAAAAATATATCTGATTTGATACTTGGAAATAATGATCGAATATAGATAGATAATTAGAGATTATCCATCACTAATAGAAAAAAAGTAAGTAAAGTACTGAAAAATCGCGCTCTAAAAATTATAAACAAGAAAATATTTAGCTTTAGGGCAAAATGGCATATGACCACGGAGAATATTTTCTTGTTTCATACTTTTTAGAGCGCGATTTTTCAGTAGTCAAGTTTTAGTTTTTAATAATAATATTTTGGAGTTATAACAAACAATATATATATATATATTTGAAATATGCTAATTTAGGTCTTTCATTTACATACATCACACGGCTTCATTAAAAAATATTAGTTTTTTAGTTCATGACATTATATCCTCTAGAGGGCGCCATATGCAATTTTTCGTAACTACATATAGCCTTTAACCAGCGGACGATTAAGCCGCTTCTAACTTCGTTAGGCGGGAACAGATGAACATACATACATACATAACGGTCAAAATCATAACCCTCCGCCGTAGACGGGTAAAAATCACAAAGAGATTTGTAATATCGACAATCCTTTTTATTACTTTTTTTTTAATATCGATATTTCAATATTTTTTGCCCAAGCCTAGTCCAAAGATGTCCAAAGTAGGAGTGGGTGCTTAAACGAAAAGCCGTTTGAAAAGTTTGTTTTTTTACGTAAGCACACAAGCGCGCTTACAAAGAAAAGCGTGTAGCTTTTAAGCAATGACGGCCAGAAAGAGAAAAAAAATCCAGAAATTTACAAAAAGTAACCTTATTGTTATGAAAATACAGCTCAAATCAATATTTAATTAAATTGAACCTTATTTCTTTACCCATAAAAAGCAATACATTGATACTAAATTATACTAGATTGACAACCATATTTCTATGCGCATAAGGCTCACTATCAATTTTTCAGCACATAAATTTTTGCTATCTAAAAGTTCAATGCACAAAAGCACTAAAAAAAGTAGAAAGCAGAAAAGTAAGTAAAAAAGTAAAAAGCAGAAAAGCTTCCGCGCTTTTTACAGCGACTTTTAAAAACAAGCACAAGCGTTACAGCGTGCTTTTAATATAAAGCCGTTTATCACATCTTTAGTCCAAAGTGTCAGTAGTACTGACACTGTGACGGACGGACTAAGTACTGTCAGTTCAGTCAGTCAATCAGTCAGTCGTGCGTGCTTTGGTTTTATTGCAGGTTGCAGGCGACCGAATTGTAAAATTGCCCCAACCAAAATAAATAACTAGAGTCAACTAAGAAGAAATACTTAAAATATTATATCCGCATTACTTGGAAAGTAGATTTTCTTTTGAGAAATATCCAATATGTCTTCATATAAGGTAAGTAAATTCTACACAAATTAATAACATCGCGGTACTGAAGCCTCTAAATTTCATTGATAAAAATTAAATCAAAGCCAGCCATACTAGATTGTACAAAGTAAATAGGTAACTTAGATATTTGCGTTACAGTAATGACCTTTTATTTATGATGTAAAAACTATTTAATTTTGAATTTCAGCCCATTGATTCCAAAAGAGAAGAATTTAGAAGATATTTGGAGCGTGCTGGGGTTATGGATGCTCTGACTAAAGTCCTCGTTAGTTTATATGAAGAACCAGATAAACCAGAGGATGCATTGGAGTATGTCCGCAAGCATTTGGGCACAGATGGTGGTGATGATGAGTTGGAGGCTGCCAGGGCTCGCATTGCTGAGCTTGAAGCAGAAAATGCACTTCTGAAAGGTGAAGCTGCACCCACGGAAGGATAAAAATTGGCTCATTAATTATTATTACAATCTATATCTCAATAATGATCTCAGATAAAGTACCTATTCTTGTTAATTCTAGAGAAAATATAACTTTAGTGTTATGTTTACTGTGAGAGTATTATTTTTGTTATAAGAATATTTTAATTTGACAGTGCGGGTAGCACAATTAAATTTTTTGTTCCCATTTATATACCTATTTAATCTTGTTTTATTTCATAAGGTAACTACTTCCTCACATCCTCTTCAAATAAAAATTATATAAAAATGAAGGTGATTACTCAATAATAATACTTGAGTTGGGTCGTCACTGGACTCTTATGGCCGAATACTCTTACACAACTTAAATTTGAGAGCTGCTTAACTTTGACGCTCCATACAAAAAATGACAGATAATGACGTCTCAAACTGCTAAGTGGGACTTAAATATTTAAGTAGGCTTTGAGTATTCGGCCGTTAATTTACCAGGTTCCCTTTTCATACATTTTGGTGCACCCACCCAGTTAACAGTGTTTTAATCTCTGTTTCTTCTGTGGATGAGATGACTCATTTTTGTCACCACTGTATAAGGGAAACTATACTATTCACAGATTCAACCATGTTTAGCTACCCAGACTTATGTGACAATTAGCCATTTTTCAGCTTTGTTAAGCTGAGAAGTTATTTTTTGCAAAACTGCTACAATAAATTAATGCCAATTTGGTAAATTCCAGAAGTTATTCTGTGTGAGTCTGTCAATGTTTTGATATAAATTACTCAACTCATGATCTTAAGAGGACAGAATTTGTCTCATTGAACCAGTTTCAAATAAAACAAGTCATTCTAAAGTGTAACTGATTTAAATATTAATGTTATTCTTCACTAGCTTCGTACAGAACCTTGATTATTTTACATTTAAACAGCAGCGCTGATGAGTTCAGTGTACTTCTTCACTTTGCTGGCGACACTCATGTCTACATACTTGTCACCAATTGAGACAACCATTCCACCAATCAGGGAAGGATCCACTTTGGCTGTAAGCTGAATAGTTTCATTGCCTTTCAGGAATTTCTGAAATAAAATATAAAAAATAATGTAAATATAACCAAGTAAAATAATTTGTAAAGAGTGTTCAGTTTTGTGCCCATGAATGCACACCTTAGAATAATAAGTATCACTACATTAACCATGTCTCAGTATGTCACCCTCTTTACAGGCTAGCCAAAGAAATCACCTGCATTGGTAGATTAATATGTAACATATTTATCTATAGCTGAACAAGATCAACCATGGACTAATATTTTGATCTTCATAGAAATCTTACTTAAGATCATTATAGAATAACACTTTGTTCAATGCAAAGCAAATGCCAGTAATACCTATGGCCAGGGGGGCAACGAAGCGCTCAGCTTAGACATGTGGACACTTATTTAACACCATAATTAATTGCTCAGGCCTTGTGGACACCTATTCATAATAATTTACCTTGAGTGCAGCTTCCAATTTCTGTCTCTGGGCATCGTCAAGAGGTTTGGCAGTAATCACTTCACACGTAACCTCACCACGGTGAGCAGCCATCATGATTTTAAATGCATTAATGACATTCTCCAATTTTCCCAAACGGCCATTCTCAGCTAGAAGTCCAAGTAAGTTGCCTGTGGTAGCGGACATATTAGTCTAGAACAAAAAACATCATCTGTTAGCCCAAAGGTCATGGTTTTCTTGTATTTTATTTTCAACAAGGAGCAATTTAGTTGCTTAACTTTATTCATGGAAAATCAAGGGGTAACTATGTTGATAGTAGGTAAGAGTACTTTATTGGTAGCATCAATCAATAGCTTAAATGGGTTCAAAACCAGACTAAAGAAACAGGTTCAAATAGAAACAAAACCAGACCTAATAATCGTCAGTTCCATTCGTTATCAATATATTATGAGGTTATGTAGCTCCTAAATTAAATAAATCTTGACTTTCGTGTAAAACTACCCAATAATTTATCCGAAACGTAAGAACTCACTTTAGTCGTGAGATGTTTCAAGGCATCCACCTTCAATTTCCTCTTGAGAGTTGGATTGATGATGAACTCTTTCAGCTTAGCATCGGTCTTGATCGATTGTTGGAACTGAGTCAGTTCTTTCTCAACCACATCCAAGGCCTTGCTTTTCGAGGCAGCAGAATAGAGAGCTGATGCATATCTACCTTCCAAGCCAAAAACTTGCACGGGAGCCTTTATCAGCTGACCATTGGTCGCCGATGTGCTCAAGGATCGCACCTGCAAATATTACGTAATGTTATTTTAAAAGTTTTTACGGCAGGATTACACAGCGTTATGGTAATTATAACTTCACCAGCATGGTTCCCTTCATGGCGGACATGGTAGTGATTACGTAGAAAGATTATAAACTCGAAGGACACTAAACTTGTAAAAAGGAATTCAAGATCGAAATTATTTTCGTTCGATATCAAAATCAGGGCTGCCAGCAGAGCCACCTTATTTTATACACGCGGGTATTATACACCCTGATATTGTACAAAATTAAACCTTAATAGGTCATTGTAAATGTTTGTTTTTTTGGTTACAGACAATTTTTCCACACCTTTTTTTGGTGAGTTACAACCGACCAACAAAACGTATGTATAATGTTTGATTTGGTATAATTTGACCCGGAGACCCGGGTGTATAAAATGAGATGGCTCAGCTGTGCTGGCAGCCCTGCAAATAATAGCATTGTACAGAATAAAAATACCCCTGACGTAAACCTACCTACGTTTTAAAAATTGAGAAATTAGGGATCAGAAGTGTCAAAAAATATCGATATATATATCGTATCGTTTTATTTTTAAAATATCGATATATCGGTACGATTTCATTTAGCGCTCTTTATATGAAGGTAGTTTGTTTAGCCTAATCGAGCTCGATTACCTTACATTAAAAAAAAATGTCAATCAATAGACATTATTTACTAATATACCTATCAGATCTGAATCTAACCATAATTTAAAAAAAAACTTTAAAATTCTTGTTTGGTAGTATGATAAAAAAATTATCAATACAGTTCGCGACAGGTCGAGATGACATTCGGGTTATGAGCTTTTTGCAGAATAACATCCGAATCAAAATTAGCAGGACCCGATAAACAATTAAAATCGCCCACAAAATTATTAAATTAAATTATTCAGTTGCGTTGCGGGTCCTGGTAATTTTGATTCGGAGTTTATTCTGCAAAAGGCTCATAACCCGAATGTCATCTAGACATGTCGCAAACTATACCTACCCTTCCGATACTTGGAATTTTAAATCGATATACCCAAATATAAAAATCGCACAAAAATATCGATGTATCGGATTAAAACTATCATTTTATATCGATAATTTTACATCAAGCACTATTCAAAACATTTTTCAATTATTTTTCTGTGCTCAAAAGTCAAAAAGTATTTTGTGTCATTTGTGTACTTTGGTTGTGTAGTGGTGTACTCCAATAATAATTATAAAATTTATGAATAAAATTACGTCACCCAGCGTAAATTACTTACGTTACGATACGAATGGACTGAATATATAATGTAAATGGTTTAGTTTTATTGAAGAATCAGTAATCAGTGCTACTAGAAACGGCTTTTGTTAAAAATTACGACCTAAATTTATTCCGCTATTGAGAACGCAAGAAAAATTATGTCGCGACAAGTAGATTCAAATATTGCTAAATTGCTAGATGGCCTGGGTTTGGATGGAGAAGACAATAGCATAGTTGATTTTACGATAGCTGATCAAAACTCTGTTGCTGAATCTCAAGGTATTACGCCTACAACACCATCGAATTTTAAACCGGTACTTGGCAGCAACGTCACATACGTCGTTGCTTGTGTGATTTTAAATGAATCTAACGAAGTGTTAATGATGCAAGAAGCTAAAGAGAGTTGTGCAGGGAAATGGTATTTGCCTGCAGGGCGCATGGAGAAAGGTGAAACGATAGTGCAGGCTGCGTCTAGAGAAGTGCTCGAAGAAACTGGCCTAGAATGCAGACCAACCACTCTCTTAGTCGTAGAAACAGCAGGCGGTATGTGGTACAGGTTTGTTTTGATCGCAGAAGTGCTTAGAGGTGAATTAAAAACCCCTGCTAAAGCAGATAAGGAGTCTTTGCAAGCAAAATGGATAGCTAATTTGCAAGAAATCTCATTAAGATCAAATGATATTTTACATTTAATTGAAAAAGCTCAGTTGTACAAACAAAGTAAATCAGGAGGTTTGTGGCACAATGATACCCTACCAGCTCCTACACCTCATATAAAAGACTTATTGAGGTTGATAGTTGTAATAAAGAAAAGAAGTACAAATAAATTGCATGTCCTGTTGAGTGAAAAAACAGCGATACACTTTCCAACTTGTGAAGTAAATCCTGCTAAAAGTATACATTCAACCCTGAGAAGATTTATGGTGGAGATGTTTGGGGCTGATGTGGGTCAGCATAGGCCTTTGGGACTGCTCAATGTGGAACATGATCCATCTCTCGATGGCTGCTGTCTCAGCTTGCTTGTAGCATTTCGGGCACCTCTCGAAGAAGTACCACTCATTGGGAAGTGTGTGTGGCAAGAGGTCTCATCTGATGTTGAAAACCAACTGCTTTCTATCATAACCACAAAACATTCATCAATAGAGCTCCATGTTGTTCGTTAGTATTGCCAACAAAATGATTTAACCATGACATTGTTGAAATCTAAGAATACTCTATAGGTACTTTAGTTTTATTATTACTAAAATTTATGAGTATGTTAACCCGTCCATATTTTAAAATGATTAATTTCTAGAATTATTGCCTCTTAATAGATCTGTCTTTAACAGTATTAATTTTATTTAAATTCTAAATGAGTAGGTTTACTAAGTAAGGTACCTATTATACATTTATTTTGTGTCATGTTAATATTTTATAAAAAAATCTTTAAGTTTGTTCAATTGGAATTTATGAGAAGAAACATGCTCGTTTCACTCTTAAAATACTAAGATAAATATAGATACATAGGTGTTATGGTGCTATATAATATAATTTAATATGGTTATTCAAAAGGAATATCTAATATTATTATGAGGAAAGAACTTTGACTGATTGAACATTCCAGTTTAATTTCATTAGTAAGTATAATATGTGCCTGTAATTTTATAAAATGTATAGAATCAAAGACATTATTATGTATATTTCACAATGGTGTGTGACTGATGTTGCCACAATGTTCTGTAGTCTGTCTGAAGTACTGACTACCGGTTTCACCAATCTCCAAAATTAAGATAATAATAATACATTGACCATAATAAAAGGCCACTTACTTTAATTTTATTTTATCATAGACTTTGTTAGTAGTTATTATTTTTTGTATGTCAATAATCGTACTAATATTTTTTGTCTTACAAATTGTTTATTACTTATTTAATAAAAGTTATAAAAATAAATAGATTTTTTATATTCCTTTTAATTTTTTGCCTCTCTTCTTCAAATCTTAATAATAATAATAATAACACATTTTTTATTTAATGATTTATTAAAGCGATACAAAAAACATTGCACTGACTAGAAAAATCGAATATGTATGTAACCTAATTACAATAATAAAGACAAAAATCTGGAAATGTAAATAACACATGAACTGCAAACTTTATTTATGTGCTAATTGGGCTTGCTAAGTTGCCATGCAGTATTTAACACTAGTAAACCCTGACCATATTACTCCATTTGGTTGTTAAACATTTTTTTTTGTTTTGTTATAATTTTCTCTTTATGGAATTCTGACAGGTTTACTAACCATAAAAAACAACACAATTTTTTGCATTATTAATACCTATATATGTACATGTTTGATAATATGAGAGGAACGTGTAGGTATCCTACAATAAAGTTACTCTAATGTAATACTACCCAAGCATTAGTATCATTTCGAAACATAAAAAGAATATTCTGAAGTTGTTCACTTGAATCACTTTTACAGTTACCATACCTACAGGTATATTATTGCATTTTTGTGCTAGAAAGAACCTAAATGTTCCCACCTTATTATTTATTTTATGTCTTTATAAGCTAATACACTTGTGGGATCATTTCATAACAAAATTTACTTCAAAAGTACGACCTAAGTACCTATGGTACAGGTATTGATACAAGCAGGATTCTATCATGTAGATTTAAATTATAGATAATTTACACCATAGTTAAAAATTATAATATTGACATTAATAGCAGGGCTTTAAAATATTTATTTGAGAGCCATTTAATCCCATTGCGTTGTATTCTTTGTATATATTTACATAATGCCAATACCATATATTGATTTAAATTTAGGCTAAAATATGGTGTTGTAAATGCATACTACATAATATGAATTCAAATTCATATCTGAATACTACAAAAGAACAATAAAATAATTTGATACTTCTTAATCATTTAAAATAAATAATTTTGTCTATTCACTAATGTAAAATATAACAGCAGAAGAAATCTATCACTACCTACATCTCATATTAAACAAAAATCACAATGAATTCTTACAAATATGATGGGCAAAGCCTCTTGTCATGTATTAATGGGTAAATACAATGATACTATTAAATTATACCTAGGCACATAAGCATATCAAATCAACACAACAGTCACCATTCAGACTTAACCTTCCAATTGTATTCCTTGGATCCATGAGCTTAGATCAGCTGATCCTGGACACTCTAGGAAGTTTTCTGTTGGATCCTCTGGGGTCAAAAGGCGCCGCGCCGCTGTTTGGCCTGATAGATAAGCACCGTGAGCCGTGGAGTAGAAGCTGCTGTGTGTATGCTCTCCAGCAAAGAGCAGAACAGGCTAAAATCGAAGACAGATTTTTAATACTTAGACATGATAGCAATTTTATTTGATTAAAATATAATATGGTATCAGCATCAAATGCCCCATCTCCAGCATGCTATTAATGCCCAATTCTAAGATCCAAATGATGGTTTATAAGATGTGATTCAATAAGGCTAGTACCCATTATTTCGTTGGGAAACTGGACTGGCCTGGCAGAACAAGATAGCAATGCTTTAAACACAATAAATAGTTTGCCTTATTTTAAAGGAGGATTTGACTTACCTTTTTGTCATGAACATTCCTGAATAATGGTTGGGCCACACTTTCAATGTCACTCTGACTGGCTCCCACAGCAATGGCAGTGTATGATCCTCTTGTGTATTGTTGTTTCCTCCAGCTTGTGCTGCAAAATAAATATTTTAATATAATATTCATGAACTAAGTGATTATCTGATAGATTATCTTAGACTTATGTGGCTTAATGTCCAACAAGATAAATCAAGAACTAACTGATATAGTACACATACCAAACACAGCTCTGGGGCTCTGGGATAAATGGATCATTCAAAAATTTACGAAGTATTTTAGTACATGTTGTTGCTACTTCATCACTGGACAATGTTTCCATATATTCTGCCTCCTTGCCCGATAGCCATCCTAGCAGCAACGTCTCTGACACTTTACTAAATGAGTAGATTTTTTTATACCATGATTCAGAAATATCTTCAGGAGTGGAGGAATTTTCCCATAACAACATGATTTCTGTAATTTCTGGATTTAAGAATGGCCTGTCGTATTCTAAGAAAATTTTATCTACTGTACTAAACAATAATCTCTCAATAGATTCCATTTTGTATTGTGGTAGAGCTGGTTCAAATAAACTAGAGGCATTCTCTTTTAGAACACCCAGTGGAATTGTACATATCACATGGTTGGCATGAAACAACTGTCCGTTTTCACACACTACTTCAATATAGTTTGGGAACTTCTTCTTTGGTTTCCGTATAACATCTGTTAGTGAAGTGCCCTCCCCGGGGTCCACTGTTTTCTCAGAAGAGGATGATTTCGAAATATCTTCTATCACAGTTTGATCAGAGTCCTCTGATTCTTCACCCAAGTCTTCCAGGGGCCTTAGTGAGCTATGCTCATCTGAATCCCAGATTATTTTCTTTACAGGGTGGTTGTTGAATATTTTGTCAGGTGCTATATTTTTTGTCAAAGGTTGTAATATTGAACTATAACCAGTCGGTATCATAATATTTCCACCCTGTAGTTCCGTATAACTGCCTAATTCTAACAGGTCAATTTCATCCATGGAATTGCAACCAGATATACATGTTTCCCTTTTCAGCAGGCAGTCAAATATTAATCTGCGTAGTTTCTTTTCCTCTGAAGATGGCAATCGTTCTAAATAAATCGTAGCTTCTAAATTGATGTGCTCTCCAACACTGTGTATGTCAGGTGGAGGTAAATACTGACATAGAAAATATTCCTCACAACGTCTCAGGAAGCAAACATAGGCTTCATGTATTTCGTGCAACACCCCAAAGGGGACCTGTTTTCCATCTTCTGTGGCGGCTATAACTTTATGTGGTTTCGGTATGTTTATAATATTTACGAGACCGTTGGCCATAGCTATTTCAAAAATGGGGTTACTCAAAACTCCATGAATCCAATTGGCTCCTAACTCCACATTCTGGTTTTTCATTGGTATGGATATAATACGGCCACCGATACGTTTTCTAGCTTCTAAAATTATATAGTCTGCCATGCCATTTTTATGAAAATAATTAGCGGCGGACAGTCCCGCCATACCAGCGCCAATAATGAGTACATTACACTTAATGGGACCATCACATTTTTTACTAGAATTTAAATTTTCGTCACCCATAATATTAAAAATTGAATAATTAGCACTTGTATTATTTTGTCAGTATTGTCACTACACTTTTGACGTTTTCAGCTGGTTACGAAATTTTTCTTGTCTTTTCCAGGGCTGCCAGCCGAGTCAGCTTATTTTATACACCCAAATACCTGAAATTATAATAATAATAATAGTTTATTGACGGAAAAGAATTTACATGTACAGTTACAATTACAAAACTTTCTGCACTAGGCTTGGCCTGTATCGCAGAAAGTTTATCTAACCTTATTATACACACCAAACTATTGTTGGTTACATAGGTACTACCACCAATTACATTGAGAAATTGTCTGTATGGTTACAGGTTAATTGTTGTCTCTATTTTTTGGTGTAATAACATAGAGACAAATATGTGTTTGTTCAAATTTTTCGTCCAGTGCGTAACAATATCAAATGAGGTAAAAATCTGCCTTTTACTCACTTCAGCGGTCTTAGCACAGCGGTGCACGACAAGAGTTTTTGACACCTCCCCGCGGGCTTTAGGCGTGACATAACCGTGTTGTCTTATGGGCTAGCATGGCGCGCCGTGAAAAAACCAAGAGATGTCAGAAAACTCGTTTGACGTATAGATAAAACTATGTTCTCTTAAGTGCTAGCACGACTTGCACAAAAATTCCACAATGATACTGATTTGACAACTCACCAAAGAATATTGTTTCACAGTCGAAGAGAGGTAGTGACAAAATTTGTGAGACATACTTTATATAAAGAAAGACTATTTTATATTCGAAGTTAGAAATATGCAAGCCTACAGTAATATTATTTTGGTCAAAAACTTCTGAGGCGGCATATAGGGACGCCAATAATACCTTTGAGCTACCAAACACTAAATTTATTAAGCTATAGTTGTTCCCCGCGGATTCGCCCGCGTGGAATTGGATTAGCCTATGAGTTATTTCAGAGCTTACACTATCTACGTTTCAAATTTCATCAAAATCGGTTTAGTAGTTATGGAGATACGTGCTAACAAACATTCACATACACTTTCGCATTTATAATATTAGAAGGATTTAACATAAGCAAGGATATGGCTACCTATTTGTGTAGTGCATTACAATCGGCGCTCCAATTCGACTCGCTGTGACTCTGCTCGTAGGTGATGAGTTTTAAATAAAAAAAGGAACAAGTTTTATCAATATATTTTATTTCATAAAGCGAATATTCCTAGTTTTTCGAAAACAAATCACTTAGATCACTATGCCAGTCCACAAATTTGAAAATTGTATCAACCATGTACAAAACAATATACTTTGATTTCATAAGATAAACCACATCTTAATCATCACCTAACACAACAGGCAGTGTTCAACATCTAGTTAATGTGGTATCAGACACAATGAAAACATCTACTGTGTTACCCATCTTGGCCCGGCTTGTATTGGCGTCGGCATTCTCTTTCCTCGCCTTCCGCTTTATGTCCCGCCATGTCTGTAATAATAGACAGTTCAATATCCAATATAACATTTAGATTTTTCATAAATATATAGAAAAATAGGTACCCATGCAACTTTTGTACGCACGTTTGTATTTAGAGGCTGTATGTATGTACTTGCCTGCTTCTACTGTTCCACCGGTTTGCCTGGACCGTGTTACCGTAGTAGCCCGCAAAGCTTCCCAATTCGTTTGCAATTCTTCAGTATACTCGCCATTGGCGAAAGTTTTATTGGAGGACATTAATCAACTAAGATTTTGATTTGTGCACTGAAAAAATAGATTAACATAATAAAGCATGCGTACGGATTCAACGGCCCCTAGCCAGCGTAAATCTATGAACGAATAGGTACTTACTTACAGTTTTTTGGGCTCCCTATCGGTTAGATAGTTATAATAACAATAAAAATCTAACAATAATATTTATCTTATTTATATTTACTATCACGGTTGTCTTTAATGACAACTTCTCTGTCAGGCTATTACTTCATTATTTTCTTTTAATAGCAATAAAAATCAAAGATTGTATTCGGCCAGTGAGCTAACTAAATACAACCTCCTTATTATATGGAGCAAAGAGCGACAATGAATGAACAAAATGAACCAAGGAGCGATAGATAATATGTTATCTGTAGTCGTTGTCTTGAAACAATCTTGGACTGTGTCACGACGTGAAATGAGTCTCTCGTGGCAACCATGCTAGCACTTAAGACTAAAGTGACGGGTCAACAAATTCTGTCGACTCCCGCGTGAAAAAAGTCTTGGTAAGCGGTGCTAGCCCCGCAGATTTTGCTACTGTTTAGTCCCATAAATATGTCTATTAGATGTCATCCGCGCCCGAGCACTCACTTTTGACATCGGAACACACAGGCATACTGTTATAACATGAGTGTTCGGGCGAGGCATGCGAGGCATCTGGACGCACCAAATCAGTCATTTGTTTTTCATTTTGAAATGGAAGTATTTGACATCGTTGCACGACTTTTTATTAACTATCAAACCAACAAGTGTGGAGGCCGAAAGAGCCTTTTCGGCAGCTGCGGGGCTAGCACCGCTTACCAAGACTTTTTTCACGCGGGAGTCGACAGAATTTGTTGACCCGTCACTTTAGTCTTAAGTGCTAGCATGGTTGCCACGAGAGACTCATTTCACGTCGTGACACAGTCCAAGATTGTTTCAAGACAACGACTACAGATAACATATTATCTATCGCTCCTTGGTTCATTTTGTTCATTCATTGTCGCTCTTTGCTCCATATAATAAGGAGGTTGTATTTAGTTAGCTCACTGGCCGAAAACAATCTTTGATTTTTATTGCTTAAAAGAAAATAATGAAGTAATAGCCTGACAGAGAAGTTGTCATTAAAGACAACCGTGATAGTAAATATAAATAAGATAAATATTATTGTTAGATTTTTATTGTTATTATAACTATCTAACCGATAGGGAGCCCAAAAAACTGTAAGTAAGTACCTATTCGTTCATAGATTTACGCTGGCTAGGGGCCGTTGAATCCGTACGCATGCTTTATTATGTTAATCTATTTTTTCAGTGCACAAATCAAAATCTTAGTTGATTAATGTCCTCCAATAAAACTTTCGCCAATGGCGAGTATACTGAAGAATTGCAAACGAATTGGGAAGCTTTGCGGGCTACTACGGTAACACGGTCCAGGCAAACCGGTGGAACAGTAGAAGCAGGCAAGTACATACATACAGCCTCTAAATACAAACGTGCGTACAAAAGTTGCATGGGTACCTATTTTTCTATATATTTATGAAAAATCTAAATGTTATATTGGATATTGAACTGTCTATTATTACAGACATGGCGGGACATAAAGCGGAAGGCGAGGAAAGAGAATGCCGACGCCAATTCAAGCCGGGCCAAGATGGGCAACACAGTAGATGTTTTCATTGTGTCTGATACCACATTAACTAGATGTTGAACACTGCCTGCTGTGTTAGGTGATGATTAAGATGTGGTTTATCTTATGAAATCAAAGTATATTGTTTTGTACATGGTTGATACAATTTTCAAATTTGTGGACTGGCATAGTGATCTAAGTGATTTGTTTTCGAAAAACTAGGAATATTCGCTTTATGAAATAAAATATATTGATAAAACTTGTTCCTTTTTTTATTTAAAACTCATCACCTACGAGCAGAGTCACAGCGAGTCGAATTGGAGCGCCGATTGTAATGCACTACACAAATAGGTAGCCATATCCTTGCTTATGTTAAATCCTTCTAATATTATAAATTCGAAAGTGTATGTGAATGTTTGTTAGCACGTATCTCCATAACTACTAAACCGATTTTGATGAAATTTGAAACGTAGATAGTGGAAGCTCTGAAATAACACATAGGCTAATCCAATTCCACGCGGGCGAATCCGCGGGGAACAACTATAGCTTAATAAATTTAGTGTTTGGTAGCTCAAAGGTATTATTGGCGTCCCTATATGCCGCCTCAGAAGTTTTTGACCAAAATAATATTACTGTAGGCTTGCATATTTCTAACTTCGAATATAAAATAGTCTTTCTTTATATAAAGTATGTCTCACAAATTTTGTCACTACCTCTCTTCGACTGTGAAACAATATTCTTTGGTGAGTTGTCAAATCAGTATCATTGTGGAATTTTTGTGCAAGTCGTGCTAGCACTTAAGAGAACATAGTTTTATCTATACGTCAAACGAGTTTTCTGACATCTCTTGGTTTTTTCACGGCGCACCATGCTAGCCCATAAGACAACACGGTTATGTCACGCCTAGAGCCCGCGGGGAGGTGTCAAAAACTCTTGTCGTGCACCGCTGTGCTAAGACCGCTGGCTATATAGGTAGTTATATAAGAATTAGATTGGGAGATAACACTTGTTGTTATTTGCTATATTTTTTAAATTTTTATTAATAAATAAGTAGTCAAAAAGTGCAGTGACATATTGTTGATATTTGTAATTTTAGGTAATATACATACGATCCAGCTGGATCCCGCTGGATCCAGCAAAATCTAGCAAAAATCCAGATGGATTGAAAACAGTGCTGGATTGCAATCCCTAGTCATTCTCCATAGTATTTTTGTAAACCAACTTGTTTATTCAGTATTATTTTATCATATAACCCATTGTGAAGCCGTGATTTGCGCAAATATAATAAACCATTATTTCATTAAAGAACCTAAAAGCAAAAAACAGTGGGAAAATTCCCGTCGAAGGAAAAATTGTAAGGCTAGTAATTCGTAAATTTTATTGAATTAACGTATTATATTTCAATGCTTGCGACGATTTAATGCGATGCTCCAAACTCTCAGATGATCTTTTCCCGATTGGAATAAAGTTAAATTTAAGGAAATCTCCTGTTTTTTTATTTACGTCATCCATTAACAATACATCAAGTGTCAATACACGATGTAAAAAAATAAATAATTTAAAAAATTAAAAACACGACTGCCCTGCCAAAAAACGAACTAAAAAGTATAAAACAAGTGCAGTGTCATTGCAGTCGGGGGACCGTTCTGTGGAACATATTTAATCTAAGAGGGCCCCCGACTGCAATGACACTGCACTTGTTTTATACTTTTTAGTTCGTTTTTTGGCAGGGCAGTCGTGTTTTTAATTTTTTAAATTATTTATTTTTATTTTATGCATTTTAGTGACAGCAGCCAAAAATGATATATTTGTTTTGCATGTACACCCTACCTATGTTAAATTATGCCTATAAATTCTACAGTTTTGGACTGTGCTCATCAAGGCCTTCAATTTGATACCCATATTGTAATAATGGAAGAAAAACATTTTTTTTTCACATATTAAAGTTGAGCCATAATGCCGCCATATTGATTTTTTTCAAAAATAATATACCCAGTGTTACCCGGAATGATGTAAGGATTCTAACGATACCCCATACATCGAAATCCGTTCAGGCATTTATAAGTTATGGTGGAATAAAGAATCTCACATACAAACATACAAACATACAAACATACAAACATACAAACATACAAACATACAAACATACAAACATACAAACATACAAACATACATACATGAACCCTAAACACATATACACTCCTTTTTTTTGGGCAGTCGTGTAAAAATATAACGTGCGCTCGGAAATGTGCCTACGATTCAAGTTTATTGTAGATTTTAGGAAAGTAGTTACGGAGTAGGGAATGCTATATAAAGGTGGGAACTGACCGACCGGTATTACGGGGCGTAATGTGACATGTAATGTTACGCCGCCGTGTCCTAAAATCGTTCTAGTTGCTTGCGTGTTCGTACTCGGTTCCACTACTGACTGCATGAATGCTCCCTTTGTAACATGTTACATTACGCCCCGTAACGCCGGTCAGTTCCCACCTATATATTATTTGTGTATTATACACATAGGATACACAACACAACCAAATTATACACTTTGTGTATCCAATTATTTGGTCTGGCAACCCTGGACTCTTTGCTTGTGTCTCTGGTCTAGAGTCACTGAGCCAGAGAATGGTGGTACTCTATGGCATATAGGTAGGTACCTACTCTAGTAGTTTCCTCTTCCGTCATCAAAACATTAGTAGGTACATACCTAGGTACCTAATAGTATCAACTACCTATCTATATACACATCTCTTTTTCTCTAGTGTGCCTTACATCAAGCCTTCTCACTTTAATGACCTTTGAATTTGCTGCTGAATAAAATCTTTGTTTACTTCATGCGGATTGCGGATTGATTGAAGTGAGCCAGTCTAGTGTTTTTGTTATTGTGTCCCAAGTGTCCATTTTTCGCCAATTGAATTTATTTAACTATTTCAAAAGTATACTTTGATCATACCTGGATATCACATTCAATTCACTTATTTGTGTACTCTCAAGTTGTTGGTGTACGATCTACAGTTTGTCTAATTTTGTTATCGAAAGTCATTGTGAATAACAAGTGGATTTTTGTTTAGTTAGATTGTGTTTTGTTACAGTTATGTAATATGTAGAAGGGTGAGATGTCAATCATAAAAATATGTATGCGTCTACTATTGATACTCTCCTACGTTGCTTCGGAAACTAAATAAACGTTTAGCTTTCAATAACAGTATCTCATAGGTACAACACGTGGGTTTCGTTGTGAATAAATCGATAGAGGCGTGAGACGCGTGCGCCAATCTCTATCAACAAGACTATTACGCTTCAAGGTCAGTGTGCACAAACACGTGCGATGTCGGATTCTATTTACACACATGACTTTCTTCTCGAGCCAGGTGTAGAGATAAAACAAGAGTCGCCGTTGGAATTGGGCACAACTATGTCTGCTTCCGTGCCGATTCCACAGCGGCGCGTCGACCTCGGCGACTTCAATACAGATTTAGATTTGTGTTTCCAAGACAATTTGGGAAATTTGGGCTCCTACCACAACAATATGCCAGTGCAATACGGCAAGCTGGCATTCGAAGCTGACAGCACATCCAAAGGCGAGAGTTTCAAGATGGACGATGATGACATATTCCAAGTGGACAAAGCTGACTTAATACTGGGACCCACACTTGCCGAGTTAAATGCGAATCCAGACACACTGTTGGATGATTTGAATTTTGATGATTTACTGTTGCCGGAGGAGAGTGGATACTGTGTACAGATCGGTGGGGCGATGAGTGGCTCCCGTCGTAGCCCTAGTTTGCAGCCGAGTGGCATACTGCCCGCAGATAGCCCGTGCAGCCCATATAGTCGGGCTCAGCTGGCTTTCTCTCCAGCAAGTCAGCACAGTTCTGCATCATCAAGTTTTGCCCAACCGATGAACCAGTTGCCTGAGCTGCTCCTTAGAATGGATGGGTACAGTGGTGAAATTGCCCTGGGTCAGTCTGTGCCAGCTTCTACTGTGTTGCCACCTTATCCAACAAGTGTGAAGCCACAACAGACTCAGCTGTCATCATCAGCTCCTACTCACCTCACTATGGAACAGGTAGTTTGATTATTTTAGATTAAAATTGTAAGGAATGAAAGGCATGTTGAGCTCTATCGAATATAAACAATTTATCTCTAATATCATCTCTATATACATTGGAAAGCCCAGTAGTTAAGACTGGCATGACTGTTTGGTAAGATACATACCTACCTAATGAAAGATAATGGTTAATTTTTATTGTGGTTACATGTCTCTAAAATTCTAGATAATAGGATTATCCATCTAAAAACATCAAAAATGTATCCATCTACAAAGCATTTTAGAACAAAAATGTTGCAATACCATTATAATTATTACTATCTATGAAGAGGGTAACTAATGCATTTTGTTCTCCTAAAACAGATTTGGCAACGTCGAGAGCCTCGCAAGCATTTACTCTCTACAAGCTCTTTGGCCGAGGCAGGTTCTGTGTCTTCACTATCTGGAGGTCTCCTGAGCCCTGGTACCGGAGATTTCTCACAGGATGAAGATGACCGTGACATAGAATCAGACGAGGATAGTGATAGATATGAAGACCTCTCTTCTGATGGTATGCATTTTCTTTTATTTTGTCACTTTAGCAAATTAGCAATGTGAGAATATCACATTACCTACTAGGCATCCTATTTCAACATGGGACCTGTCGCAGTAGGAGAATCTTTGAATGCTGAGGAACTGACACATTGTATAAAGAAAATACTAAATAAGATATCTTGTGTATTCTTTACTGTACCCCAGAGTAATGATTTGTAAGCGAATCCATCAATCAAATTATTCTGAGGTCAATACCTGGTGTAATGGTTGTTAAACATACAAAATTTGTGTATCCACAGCCTCTACAACAATAATCACAAACTAACATCACTTGCTGTATATTCTACTTTGAAATGTTACAGACTCAAACGATGAATCTGAGAGCAAACAAGCACGACAGGCGAAAAGAGAAAGATATTTCTGGCAGTACAATGTACAAGCGAAGGGGCCAAAAGGTCAAAGACTTGTCCTAAAAAATAAATCAGAGGATCCACATATTTTAAACTTGGTCACTGATCCAGTTTTCAGCCCCAGTTGCAGTGTGAGGGGAATTAAACACAGGTATGAAGTTCTAGAAATAAATATGAACATTATAACTCAAGGACATAATTTTTGGATTTAAAAAATTACACCCTTAGGTGTTCTAATTATAATGTATTGTTTTGAAAACAGGCAAAGTCGTCGTGACTCGATTCTCAGAATGACTACTTAGGGAACGTATAACCATACTACGTGACCATTTTTTTACCCTCCTCCCCCTCCTCGGGGACTGCGTAGTATATGCCAAGACCCCCCCTCCCCCTCTAGTTTTCACGTAGTAATTCATAAATATGGTTTCAAATATATTTTTGCAAACAATGTTAAAAAAAGAATAATTTGGCGTCAGTGTTGCCATCTGTGAGTTTAATAAGCGCTAAACGCTGTGATTTATTTGGATATAGCTCGAAAAACCGCGAGATTTCCCTAGAAGATATTGACTACGAGACTAAAACTTAAGCTTTAATTAAGTGGTATTTTGAAGAACCCCCTCCCCCCCTTAACGGGTCTCGTAGTATGGGAATTTATACGGAACCCTCAGGGCGCGAGTCCTACTCGCACTTGTCCGGTTTTCTCTTTATTCGGCCCACATCATCCCACGGCTCTGCGCAAAGGATCGCAAAGATTTCCCCCAAAACTCCATGTTTCCCTGAGACTATTATGTCTTATGTCGTTACAAATATATACATTTATTTTATAGCGGCAAAGCGCGGAAAGGAGATGGTAATGATTTGACGCCGAACCCAAGAAAACTGTACGTCATTGGAAAAGAGTTGGACAATTTGGGCAAAGTAATAAACGACATGATCCCAGTTAGCGAGTTGCCATTCAACATTCGACCTAAAACGAGGAAAGAGAAAAACAAGCTAGCGTCGCGAGCCTGCCGGTTGAAGAAGAAGGCTCAACATGAGGCAAATAAACTAAAATTGCATGGTCTTGAGCAAGAACACAGTAAGTACATACATATTTTTGTTTTAATCCTATGACAAAATAATAAGCATCAAAACAAATTCTTCAATGCATCCAATACCATTTATTGTTTAGTAGTATATTAGCAGCCTTTATATTATAGGATTGGTTGGTCATACAGTTTTATTGTACAACTTTAATTATTTTTTTCAGGAAGGCTAATTAATGGCATTCAACAGATGAGACAAGTTCTCGGCAGCAGGGTAACAAATTCACAGAACAGTGTCGATTGGGGCTCACATATCAAGAATATTGTCAATACAGCCACAGGTATTTATAATGATGCATTTTATGTTAGTAAATTCCAGTCTGGAAGAGTGCCAGATAAGTGGTAATAAAATCCCCTTTGAAACTTACTACCAGCAGGAAAATATGGGTGACATCCAGTGTACCCCATTCATTCACCTAAAAATAATTATATTGACGACCGGTTGGTGCAGAGGTTTGAGCGTTGGGTGCTCGATGGCTGCGAAAGGCAAATTTCGGATATGGCGTTTGGGTAATTTGCTCTAGTCTGGGTGTTACTGGGATCGCCTCCAGTCCATTGTTTACTGTACGGTACCATAGTACAAGCTTTGCTTAGTTTGGGGCAATACAGTTGTTGTGTTTGTCCGGCGATATTTATTTATTTCTTAGGTACGGACAATGGCATAATAAGTACCATGGACCAATTACTAAGGGGACTGGCCCTAAGCAACTCGGCCGAGTGGTCGGCCTAGTACTAACATCGACATAAAACGAAGCGAGTAGCTCAACTACTTACCGGTAGATAGAACAATGAAAATGAAAAAACAATGACCACGTTTTTTTTGATACATATATCTAACTAGCTTTTCCCCGCGACTTCGTCCGCGTAAAATTTAAATTTAAAAAAATCGAATCTCTGATGCCGGATCCCGGACCCCGTATCTCGGATCCCGTTTCCCGTTTTTACCGGATCCTGGATCCCGTATCCCGTTTGCTGGATCCCGTATCCCATTTGCCGGATCCCGTATCCCGGATATCCTGGATCTCGTATCCCGGATCCCGTATTCTGTATCCCGCATAAAAAGAAACCTCCACACGAATTTTCATCATCTTAACTTCAAAAATGACGAACTTCCATACAAAATTTCATCCCCTAATTTTTAAATTCGTAATATCTTTTGAATGGAATGTCCGATTTAAATAATTCAAAAAGTAATCTATAGCTTTTAAAATAGTCTCAAATACGAAATGTATTATTTGGATAAGGATTAATACTAAGGTATGGATAACATGGTCTGATTTTGGTCGGCATTTCTATCAACTATTAAAATGTAAAAAAGTAGTTATAGTAACGTAACTATAATAGTTGGATATATGGTATCGCGGACTTTTTTGTAGATATTGATATGTTCTTTAATATTTTAGAACATTGTTTTATTCTATCACAATAGTTTCCGTAGGGCATGCTATGAAAGAAATCCTATGGCAATTTTTTTTGCACCTTGGGTTACATTATTGAAGTTTTAGTAGGGATCCTTAATTTTTTCTAGTAATAAATATAGCCTATGTTACTCAGGGATAATGTAGCATTCTAATGGTGAAAGAATTTTTTAAATCGGTCCAGTAGTTTTTGAGTTTACTCATTACAAACATCCATACAAACATACAAAAATACCAATCTTCTCTCTTTATAATATTAGTGTAGATGTAGATAAGGGCACCTCTGTCTTTAGTCATTACTCTGTGATAAGTACCGATTTATTTTAAAACATTGAAGTACTATTTATAATGCATATGTCATTCTAATAAAATAAAAAAATAAATGAAATATACGTCACGACTTTTATCCCCATTCGGGGGTCAGAGGCTTGAGTGGCATACACCACCACATTATGGAGGTATTAAGCCAACTCAAAGCCCACGTTCCACCAGATAGTCAGAACCCAACGTGACAGGTGGTGAACCTTGTCGCCGTGTATACAGGAACTGACTATTACCTAATCCCGAGAGATAGGTAGGTTTCCTCACGATGTTTCCCTCACCGTCTAATAATATAAAAATCAGCGAATTTTAAAATCGTTATGATATCTAAATAATTATCTTTCAGAGGTGAAAATAGCCGGAAAGACATCAGAATTCGTCAACAAAGTATTGGACAAAGTTAAATCAGGACAAAACAATGGTGGATTAAATGATATATAAGAATCAAATTCAGATGTGAGTAAAAACGAAAGGCTGTTCTATGTACCTCCAAAGTTATTTAGAGAGTTTATGTCTATCATATAAAAGCTGAATTGTCAAAGACAATTTTATTTTTGTATGGTAACAAGATTAGGTTTTAGTTACTAGAAGCTTTATAAGGCAACTAGGGGTAATGTTAATGTAATCCTCGTCTATTAATATGCCATAAGCTATGTATCAGTGTCATATAATTAGTAAAAGCTTAATATAAGACATATAAAGTACCTAATCGCCAATCTTAATGGCCGCTCGGAAGTTGGTTCCAAGGGCGTCGCAATACATGAGTTAGGTACAAAACGTGTTTTGCGACGTCGCAAGCCAACTTCAGAGAGGCCTTTAAGGGCGCTTTTACACTGCCACGGAGCTGGCGGAGTGAAGTGGAGCGGACCGTGAATCGAAATCGAAATCTACACTCCGCTTTTGGCCCATCACAGTTCGCCAATCACCGTGCTTTTCTCCGCTCAGCTCCACGTCAGTGGAAACGCACCCTAAGATTGGCGAGTGCTGCAGGTACACACAATACTATAAGAATACCTTTATTAATGTTTATTGATTGTGTACTAAAAGGTTTGAAAGATACTGAGACGCCCAATTCTGTTGTGCATAATTACGGCCAAAACTAATTTTAACGCAACTAAATATATTACCGTTCGTTCAGATATTACGTGCAATCATGAGAAGTATACGTTTCGTCACATTAAGTTTGTGTATCTAATATTTGGATACCATAGAAAACCTGTGACGAATATTGTGTGTAGTATTTCAATTACATTCTTTTAACTTTTGAGTATTTTATGAAATATTATTGACAGCGGAATTAACTCACAACCCCAAATGATCCCTATGAAGGCCCATAACCATGCCGATCGGTAGACCCGCTTGGCAAAGCCGACCAAATGGAGACGCCGAAGTAGCATAATGGCCGGCGCACACGGTTTTTCGATTGGATAAGTATTAAATTCGAATGATAAAAATTAAAATGCTCTTCCCTGCCGTCCCCAGTGTGCGCCGGCCATAAGGCATAGATACGCGACAAATGTACGTATTTTACGTATAACACACTAATGAAATCTCTCTTGAATGCCTCTTCAAAAACCCTTTTTTGAAGAGGCATACGAACGTAGTGAGACGGAAGTAGCTCTGGAGTTGTACGAGGCCGACAACTCTGCATTCATATTACTATAATTAATTATTATCATTGATTATATTATTATAGATTAGGCTAACCGCATGGCGTGCCGAGTCGATTCGGTGCAGCAACAAACAATGTCTGTCGGCTGGTACAATTTGCTAGCTTTGTACGTAAAAACTCTTCTAACTCTCAAGGTAAAAATTCAACACTTAATTCGGAACGGCTTGGCGGTTTAGCCGATTGGCATATGGGAATGGGCTTTTACGCCATGTCACAGTGGTTCAACAGTATATCTGAAAAAGGCCATCCAATCCCATGGGCATCCCATTATAGTTAAAATAGCTCTGTTAGGTATAAAATAGATTACTAATTAAATAGGACCTTAAGTTATGGCATAATATAATAATGTCCTCGATATATTTTATAAAATAAAAGTATAAATAGATCATCGTTTCTATTACAATATTTTATATATTACTTATTATACTCAAAATAATGATAAATTGATGTATTGGCGCATATAATTCTGTTTCAGATTCGCTAATTCATATTTTTTGGGCATAAGTATTATTATTATTATAAAAGTAAAAAAAAAAAACTTATTGATTTTAGAAATCACTATCGTTATGTTTAAAATTTGATTGGAACAGATGGATTTATGTATAATATTTTTGTTAACTGTTTTATCGTCAAATCAGTCTGATCATCACCAAGCTCAAAAAAATCTTTCTTTATTTCTTTGAAGTAGCTCATTGATGATCATACGATTTGCATACGAATTAGAATATTTTTGTGATATAGTAATAAGAGATAAATTCAAACTTATCAATCATTTTTATTTAAGAGTCACTGATCTGCTACTACTATTACTACACAGATTGATGAAAAAAGTCATAGACTTAATAGGAAGTAAGTAAAAAATCTTGATGTATTACTTCACTTCAAACACGTAAAAGTTCTTGAAGTAGGTGGGTACACATTGTCCCTATAATAATCGATAATGAAACAGAATATCATTGGCTTCGGATTTAATCATAGACATTAGTATTACTGGCTTGATAAAGATTACTGGATTTAACTATTTCTCAGGGCTAAACTCTTTTCTTTTATTGGAAGGTACAAACCTAATGATTAAAATATTATTATTGTGATGCTTCTACTATATTGTAGGTTGTTACTATCCACAAGTAATTAACAGGGTTGATGAAGATACATTTTTTTCTGTAGAGGAAGTTCCCATTTACTAGAGGAAAAAAAATGTCTTTATTTATGAACAATATTCAGGAGCTCGCTATCCCTCTTTTTTCAGCAGCTCATTTCACATTCACTTCAACTTTTACCGACTTCTTTGCTTAATTTCCTTATAAGTCATCCTTATCTTCATCAGTGCTAGTAATTAGTCATAAAAAACAGCTTTGTTTTGTATGTGAGTAGGTAGGTATATTGGTCTGTTTAATTACGTTATTAATTTTTATATTAGACAAGTAGCTTTCTGCTTAGTTAACTGACAAGTTTTCAATGATCAGTTGTTTTTAATATACAATGTTTTTTTTAAGAAAAGACAGTTTTTTACTTATAGCTCTATTATTTATTTATACCTATTACATTTACGCCTTTTCACACACATTTCCGTATAAACTGTTCACTGACAATGTGGTACTGGTCGTAATTGTAATGCACCTACCTATCTATCGATGGGATGGGGTAGGTTGAGGTGGGGTACCTTGTCTGCCGTATTGGCCACGTAGTTTTATAGTACCTATTCTATACTATACAAACGTAGTTATTGCACGGACCTAAAACAAATATTTTTGCATGTATCGGTTTGGTTCTGGTCATGGTATGGTATGGTCTAGTGGGCAAAGTCCTTTAGGTAATTTTATACGGCGGCAGCGTGGTAGGCACTCTGTGTGTGAGGAGGATTTGAATATCGAGGCATTTTAAAATGATATTTCATCACAGACTTAGTTATGACTACCTATATTACCTACTTGATTGTATTGGATTTTATTATTATCTAGTACCTACTTCTCCAGAACACCCGATGTACCTAATAAGTATACCTATTAAGAGGGACTGTTAATTCGTGACACTATGGTTATTACTTTTATGCCACTACTGAGTAACCTTGGTGCCCCTGGGTGTCCTACTGGAGGAGGTAGGTACCACTTAGTGTTTGATAAATTCGTATCATCTACTTATATTCACTATAGGAACATTACCTATCAATCAGTAAGTACCAATATGTATTTTTGTTACATAAACCAAACTCAAAACTGGTCTGCGATCCAATAGGCTGTGGTTATTTGTTTAATTTATAAGTTTTCTTATAATACTTACATACTTTTGTTTTACTGAATATTTTTAAATGATTGTAGATTTATGTTTTGTGTATTCATGTTGAATAAACTTTGATATAACAGCAGTTTTCGACTTTTCCTATATTCATCGAATCTCATCTGTCTTCATAATTAATACTTATGTCCGTGTAATAATAACATTTTTATAATGAACTACTTTTGTACCCTGCCATCTTGATACTGACAACTAAGGGTCTGTTCATACAGACCAGCTCGGAGAGAGCACATTTTTTATCGCGTTTAAATAAAGTTTAGGGTCAGAAATAAGGTTGATTTATTCATTCACTGAGCGCGTTAAGTCGGCTCCTAAGCATTCTGATTTCGAAAAGAAGTGAAATGTAAACCTTATTTTCAATGAACCAAAACTCTTTTTTAAACGCCGGTCTGTGCGAACGAACGCTAACGCTGCCGCTCTTTAATTAGGTATGCATATTATAAAGATGCAACTGGGTGCAAATCAAGTAATTATGATCTTATTTCCAACTTATGTCTTGCACAATTCGTTATTTTAGTAGGTATAACTATGATTTATACACAATAAAGCCTGAACATTATTTTTATTAAAATATCATCATATGTATAGATTTGAATTCAACAAATTACTCCGTTCGGTGTCAACATTGTGCACAACTTTAAATTTTGCTAACAGCTTGTCTAGCTCTTTAATTTTCTGCTCCACTGGATGTTCGAAATAACACACTATTGCTGCTGCAGGCAGTTCAAGTACTTCTCTTAAGCAAATCACTGAAAATAGAAATTGGTATTTATTGAAAGAACAAACAGGAATTAAACATTTTTTTTAAAGAGAATTAATCAAAATTACCTCCAGCTGATACACCAGATATAATGTTTGGCTGTTCCAGTTTTGGGAAATGAATTCCTAAGGATCTTGAAGTGAATTTGCTTGTGTATAAACCTCTAATTACATAATCTTGTGTAGCCAATTCTGTAACTTGATATTCAACTATTGGCTTTGTTAATATTGCTATAACATCATTACTAATTGCAACATATGGTCTCAACAACTCCACTATTTCACTGCTTAAAACCAAATCATAGTCCCTAATAACACAAACATAATTGTTCATATTCTTGGTCCTATAGAGCTTTAAATTAACTTCAGGGATAGAATTTATTTGTTCCAAGTCATGTTGAGCTTTAACATAGTCTGATAAATATTTGCCTTCCAATATTAATAGAGTATCAATTACATCAGGCTGTGTGATTTCTCTTTCCAGCTGCAATCTGGAAATAATAAAAGACATCAGATCAGGTAAATTACCATAAATTATCTGTCGGACAAGCAGGAAATCTTTCTACTACACTTAAGAGGTATGCTAGATCTTGGAGCAGTTACTAAATCCGTGCATCAGATAATTTGACGAGTTACCCTCATTCACACGCATGGGCTTCGCTTATACAGCTAGTTACGCCATATAAACCGTATCAGCTAAAACCGGTCTTCTAAAATTTGTGTGAAGTTACAGGTATTATTTATATATTCTTAGTCCAGGTAGTTGTATTCCGGCTCCAATAAGTAATATGTAAAAGAGTAGGCATGAAAAATAAAAATCTCCATACTGCGAAAAATTCGCGCTCTGGATCACATCATCCCAGTCTTCCCAAGCAGTGCGAGTTGAAGGTTCAACTATTTCTCCAAAAGTGGTCATTTTCTGTAACGTAGTAACGAACGAAAAATCTAAAATTCAATCGATTCAAAGGTAAAAACTATGTGGATACCAAAATTTATAATGAAAACAAATTCACCATGACAAGCTATTTATTTTATTTGACTTTTTTTTTTTTATAAGATTAGTTTTACGGCCCCTGGGAACTAGCCCTTTGGAGCCTAACATTAGTATACTTTTATTACATTTTTTTCTTAATTCTACCTTATAACTACCTTAAATCTACCTTATAACTACCTTATTTCTACCCCCCCAAACCCTATCAGTAAAGTGGCGGATACTTTACTGACAAATTACTAGACTTCTTGTGAGAAACCGAAAATCATGTTTCATCACTTTTGTTCCAATTGCCCACACTCACGCACATTTATGACCATATAATGGTTAATATTCCACCAATATTACACACTATAATACACGAAAACACAAGTTTTGGAAATTAAAACAAAAATGACAACATGACTTTTCCACTTCCCGCCAAAAAGCCTTTATTTTATTTGACTTTTTTTTTTTTTTTTAAGATTAGTTTAACGGCCCCTGGGAACTAGCCCTTTAGAGCCTAACATCAGTATACTTTTATTACATTTTTTTTTCTTAATTCTACCTTATAACTACCTTATTTCTACCCCCCCAAACCCTATCAATAAAGTGGCGGATACTTTACTGACAAATTACTAGACTTCTTGTGAGAAGCCGAAAATCATGTTTCATCACTTTTGTTCCAATTGCCCACACTCACGCACATTTATGATCATATAATGGTTAATATTCCACCAATATTACACACTATAATACACGAAAACACAAGTTTTGGAAATTAAAACAAAAATGACAACATGACTTTTCCACTTCCCGCCAAAAAGCCTTTATTTTATTTGACATTTGACAAGTGTTGCCAGCACATAATTCAAAAAAGGGCCGAAAGCTTTGTCGTAAAAGGCCGACTTTTGGCAGGAAAGGCCGAAATTGAAATGAAAAACGTTATTTTACTAAAACTTTCCTATATAGTGTGTCTCAAGAGTATGGACTTGGTTGGGATGAGTACCGAAACACAAAAGTTATCACAAATATTCAAAGGCCCATAACTCAGAAACTATTGTAGTTACGTATAGTCGGTCTTCACTAATGATCTACATATCAGCAACCGTATACGTAGTTTAATTATTATTTCATACTTTTGAGACCCTTGGTATAGTTTTGAGACCCTTAGTAAGTTTCAGAGAAATGAAAAACAGGGACATATTATCCATAAAAGACAAAAGAAACGCTAAACTGTCCTTAAAAATATTTCCACGCGGACAAAGTCGCGGCAAAGGCTAGTCTTTACGTATAAGTAAATAATATTTTTTTGATGGCGGGGAATGGCCCAAAAAGGCCGATGGCTGCCAAGGGCCGACATAAAATCTCAAGGGCTGATATTCGGCCCCCCAGGGGCCGATCTGGCAACCCCGCATTTGACTTAACAGCACCTATGCCAAGTATGTTCTACCCAAAGAGGATTGAGCAATATACGAAATAAACGTGACGACAAAGATAGCCGACTGAGAAATGCATTGGAATTGAATTGGTCGTTTTCCGACTGCACGGCACGGCACCGGCACCGGCATGGCGGCAGCTTTTTCATTGGTCAGTGACCAGTTGTCATTGGTTACTGACCAATGAAAACCCCGCAAATAGCTGTCACTGTGCCGGTGCCGGTGCCGTGCCGTGCAGTCGGAAAACGGCCAATCTCTAAGTACGGTAACCAAACCTCGGTGTTCCTAGGGATTTCATGAATAGTAGTGTGGTAGATAATGATTCGGAATAGTTAAGTTAGGTGGCTAAAAGCTATAAAAAATAACATACATTTTATTTCACATCTGACCGCAGCTACCCAGTTCGTCCATACATATTGCACGCAAGCGTTCGTTCAAAACTAAAAAGGGAAAATATCATAAATAAGAGCGTATTTAAACTAAGCACAGTCCTGGATGCAAGTTGTCAACATCAAAGAAATTAAATTTTCTTGCATGCAATGCGTACGAGTATTTCCTTCAGCATTATTTTTAGATCGCTCAATCCCTAACTAGGTACCTATACATCCATGGTTTGACCATATATTTATCTAATCTGAGGTCTGTTGCCTTTGGTTTGTCTCTGCCTCAATGTTGCCAGACCATACGATAATTATGGAGGCGTACGATAAATTGGCTATTGGTACGATGTCCGATAGCGGAATTCTAAATTATTTGAAATTATATTAAACATACGATAGTTTTGAAAAAAATAACAATTCCCTTTATATTACATTAGTACACAAAAAGCGTGGTAGTAAAACGCATTTTGTCATCAGATAAATTAAATGCCAATAACACCAACAGACAAATATCTGTCTACCACACTCGTATACGAGTTTGAGCTTGTAAAAACGAGGATTTTTAATTCAATGTTCTTTTGTTGATCCTTCAATGCTATCAACTAGGTATTCAATATCATTATGGTGAAGTCAGAAGAAGTGAGAAAACTGCAACATAGTACTGGGCCGACTTAGTCACAGAGTCCTTTTTTATATTGCTTTGGTAGCAAAAAACTACTTTATTTTAATTTGCATCTAATCTAACTGAAAATAGTCGCTGAATGACGCTGTGCTGTGTTAATTTCTTGAAAAAAAGTTAAGTGCGATCATTTCAACTTTCGGATCTGGTAACACTATTGTCGTATTTTTTAGGGATGGGCTAAATAAAAATAACACTGCTAAATGCTAATGCTAAAAATAATTAACACTTAAAATTAACAGCTATTTTTAGCAACTGTTAAATTTAAAGACATGCAGATTCTTAACATAATTCATTCATTCGAATATTTTTTTACGGTATCGCTATCGTAAAAATGCTCCATATTTCACTTTTTTTTGCCGTTGAACATCCATTTTAGAGTACATTTATGATGCGTTCCATTCACTGTTAATTTTGTAATTTTCGTTATTTTCGTTCATAAATGTCGTTCCACTCGAACCAACTTGTACTGAAGGTGATCATTATTAGCGTTTATAACAGTTTTTGTGGACGAAAATAACAAAATTAACAGTGAATGGAACGCACCATTAGAGATTTTCAATTTTTTTTTTTTTAATGTAAACAACACTACACAAACAATTGAAATTTTACTCACTGCACTCATTACCTAGTTAGCGTAACACGTAAATAAGGTACTTGTGACTGGTATATTTAACACCTTTCGTAGAAATTATTTAACAGGTGCTGACAATAAATAAATTTAGCACTGCTAATTTAACAGCTTATTCAAATTGGACATCCCTAGTATTTTTATTCTGTGCTATTTTCTGACGTCTACTATCTAGTGGTGCGTTCCATTTACTGTTAATTTCGTTATTTTCGATCACAAATCTCGTTCTACTCGCATCAACTTGTACTGAAAGTGATCATTATTATAGTTTTTAACAGTTTTTGTGGATGAAAATAGCAAAAAATACGGTGAATGGAACGCAGCATAGGTAGCTAATCCATTCTACTGATCGCCGATCAAAGAAAGGCGAAGATTCCATAATATTATCTGAATTCCTTGCTTTACTGGTTCGATAAATACCTATCCATATGTTATGTTCTTTTGTGTGAAGAGTATTCGTATATTTTAACAACAGAAAGATGTTAAAGGTAAGCATAGTATAAAACATTTCAATTACTGTTCTAGATATAAGCGAAATGCTCGCCTTATTATTTCCGATATAATTTACACTCCTGCTCGATAATGAGTGTGTGCCGAATTTGCTTTCTTTGCAGGAAAAAGGACAGGTAATCTTTGAGGACAAATGGCTCTCCATGCGCCCTGTAGTTCTGAAACTTCTCGAGCAAGAGCCAGTGACTCCTGGCGAATGGCAAGGTCTTTTTGTTTCGGTCCACAATGTATGCTTGTGGGATGAGAGAGGTGCTTACAAGCTGCGGGATGCTCTTCAGCAAGACATTATGATGTATATCAAGCAGGCCCAGGCAAGAGTCCTAGCCCAGCGAGAGGATCAAGCACTTCTTAAAGCATACATTGCAGAGTGGGGAAAATTCTTTACACAATGCAATTACTTACCTACTCCATTCCGTCAGTTAGAAACATCCATCAATAATATAAGTAAAGTGGCTAGTTCTAACACATCTAGTGCTCAGAAAAAGAATAACAACAATAATATAGAAGACAGCTTGGTGCGGAAGTTAATGTTAGATTCATGGAATCAGAGCATTTTCATGGATATCAAACAGAGATTACAGGATTCAGCTATGAAGCTAGTACAGGCTGAACGCAATGGTGAATCATTTGATTCACAACTTGTTATTGGTGTAAGAGAGTCTTATGGTATGTATCTTGTTGGTATAGTTGGTTGGTTACTGTTTATGAAATGAAAATCAAATGTAACGTCACGACTTTTATCCCCATTCGGGACCCATCCCATTACTGTTTATATTAGATCAAAAATGTACAATTATATGTATTTAATATTTCTTTCAGTGAACTTGTGCTCAAACTCTGTTGACAAGCTTCAAATTTATAGAGAAAACTTTGAGGCTGCTTATATGCAAGCTACAGAGGATTTCTACAAATTACAAGCAAATGAACATTTGATGGCTAATGGAGTGCAATCGTATATGAAGTATGCAGATCAACGGTTGAAGGAGGAGGAAGCCAGAGCTCATAGATATCTTGAGCCAGGTAGTGGTAGTGTGGCTGCCCTTACACAATGTTGTGAGAAAGTGCTCATCGGAGAACATCTACCAACATTGCTGGCTGAGAGTGCACCCCTTATCAAGGCTGGAGTGACAGATAAGCTACAACTTATGTTCCGTCTTCTTGACCGAGTACCTGATGGGGTCATACCAATACTTCGAGATTTAGAGGCACACATAGTATCAGCTGGACTAGCAGACATGGTTGCTTCAGCAGACATTATCACTTTAGATTCAGAGAAATATGTTGAGCGGCTATTAGAATTGTTCAAATGTTTTAGCACTTTAGTTAAGGATGCTTTCATGGATGATCCTCGATTTTTGACAGCTAGGGATAAGGCGTACAAGTGCGTTGTGAATGATACAACGGTATTTAAGTTGGAACTGCCATCATCAGCATTGATTAGAGGCAGTAAAGGCACAGCACCTGAGAGCAAGTGTCCTGAACTTCTTGCTAATTACTGTGATATGTTATTAAGAAAGACACCATTGAGTAAACGTTTAACCAGTGAACAAATCGAGGCCAGGTTAAAAGATGTACTGCTAGTACTGAAATATATTGAAAATAAAGATGTCTTTATGAGATATCATAAAGCACATTTGACTCGAAGGTTAATATTGGATTCAAGTGCCGATTCTGAGAAAGAGGAAGACATGGTGGAGTGGCTTAGAGAAGTAGGGATGCCTGCTGATTATGTGAATAAACTTGCACGCATGTTCCAAGATATAAAAGTCAGTGAAGATCTTAATACTCAGTTTAGAACTGACACAACACGTCATGATGCTATTAACATTAAGATACTTAATGCTGGAGCTTGGGCCCGCGGATCAGAAAGAGTAACTGTTAGTCTTCCATTAGAGTTAGAAGACTATATACCAGAAGTTGAAGATTTTTACAAGAAAAAACATTCAGGCAGGAAACTCCAGTGGTATCATCATATGAGCAATGGCACTATAACATTTGCAAATGCTGTTGGCAGGTTTGATTTGGATGTCACCACTTTTCAAATGGCAGTCTTGTTTGCATGGAATCAAAGACCTATGGAGAAAATAAGCTATGAGAATCTGAGGCTCGCAACTGAACTTCCAGATCCAGAATTACGACGAACTTTATGGTCTCTCGTCGCTTTTCCGAAACTTAAGCGACAATTATTGTCCTATGAACCCTGTGTACAGAACCCGAAAGATTTTACAGAGAACACCACATTTTGGGTCAATCAAGAGTTTGCTCTTGTCAAAAACGCCAAACCGCAGCGCAGGGGCAAGATCAATTTGATTGGTAGACTTCAACTGAGTACTGAACGATCTCAAATAGAAGACAATCATTCCATTGTTCAGTTGCGGATATTGCGAACTCAAGAAGCAATCATCAAAATTTTGAAGATGAGGAAGCGTATAACTAACACTGCACTTCAGGTAAAGCTAAAATTATTTTACATCAACCATACTAACAGTATAAGAATAGTATTGGATGTTTCGTGGTTTTATTTGTATAGATATTCTGGCATGACCGGTAAGATAGGTTTAGAAAATTCCAAGGATTTTGTAGTGCAAACAAGCATGTCTTTATTTATCGATGTTCATTTTATTCATGTATGTTTTTGTTACAGAGTGAATTGGTTGAAATATTGAAGAATATGTTTTTACCTTCCAAGAAGATGATTAAGGAGCAGTTAGAATGGCTCATTGAGCATAAATATATGAAGCGGGATGATGAAGATATCAATACTTTTATATACATGGCCTAATCACAAGCGTAAATACAAATCAATATGAAATAAATTCTTGATTGATCTGATTTTTGCAGGTAGTTGTGTTAAATGAAATAAAATAATAATTTTATTTACATCCATATTTGCTTTTATTAAATACATGTAAATAGTTCAATAATGTATAAAAGTAAAATACATAACATTAATTCTTTGCCGGCTCGATAGTTTCACCACCTTGAATTTGACCCCATCCAATTAATCTGTAAACAATGTTCTATGTAAGTAATGCAATCAATAAAATATCGCGTGTTCCAACATAGTATTACTGGTGCCATAACTATAATTATTGTCTTGGAATAGTCAAAATTCTGAATGACTCACCTCCAGTGATTTTCCACCCTTCTGCTGAGAGCCACTTTTTCTCCGATTTCCGTGCACACGGGGTTGGTTAAAGCGATTTTCGCCAAGTCAGCTTTAGTTGCAATCACCCTTCCACCGGTACTGAGAGAGCCGATGTTCACTAATAAAACCTAAAAAATAATCCGTTATATTAGCATCACAATTAAAAAAATACATTTGAAAAATGTATGCATATAGCATTTTATGTTATAAAAAGACAAACCTCGTTTTTAGTTAGCTTTTGTACTTTGGCGGCCTTTTTATCGCCTTCCGTACGGACGCCGAGCAGACGCTTCAGTAGGTAGTACGAAACTTCAAGTTTCACAAATATACCGGGCAAAGCGCCAACTGCACCTAATACCTGTCGTAATAAAAATAAAAACATGTAAAATACCACTTACTACAAGATGGAATTTTCATAATAATGCAAGGTTTGGAAGGTATTATACATACCTGACCGACAAGTCTGTCGGCACGGCAGAGTGTCGGCTCGATTTTCGTGCCGACACCGATGAGACCACCGGGTACGGCGTACTGAAGCTCGTTCTGCTCGGCGAACAGGGACACGATGCGAGAGAAAATCGGCTTGCAAGTCAGTTTTCCGTCCGCGTCCTTGCTCACTAAGCCCGGTCGAACCTAAAAGATTGAGAGGCAATGTAGCATAACCGCTTTCTTTTTCTAGCCATCGTTCACTGTCACATGATACATAGGACAGTACGTTCAGACACATTTCAGGTACCTATTTAAGTACATACTTGGTCTCAATAATAGTCAATGGAGCAGGGGGTAAGTCTATTACCTACCAAACTTCCAAGTTTGTGAGGTTTTGAAATGTATTACGATTTGCCTAAGGACAATCGCATTTAAAAATATAGTAGTCCCTATTACTTCACGTTAACTAAAACACATTTTGGAAAGCTTTATGACCGCGATGCTATAATTTGATTAAAATATAAGCGACTGTAGCCTAGGGGTGAACAGGTTGGGCTAGCAATCAGAAGGTCCCAGGTTCGATCCCCGGTAGGGCATGCACCAATAGATGAATTTTCATCTATGTGCATAATTTACAGTTCGCTGACGGTGAGGGAAAACATCGTGAGGAAACCTACTTATCCCTCGGGATTAGGTAATAGTCAGTTCCTGTATACACGGCGACAAGGTTCACCACCTGTCACGTTGGGTTCTGACTATCTGGTGAAACGTGGGCTTTGAGTTGGTTAATACCTCCACAATGTGGTCGTGTATGGCTCAACTCAAGCCTCTGACTACCCCCGAATGGGGATAAAAGTCGTGACGTTACATTATAAGAAGCAGAAGAACATTCAAAATTCCTGTCAGGAAAATGCGAGAATATGGTTAGAATAAGCAAATTGTTCACCTAGCATGCAATATCGAAATATCACATTGTAACTTCTTTGCCCTTTAATGGCCTTTTACTGAGCCGCCCTCAATGTGAGGAGGATTCAGGCCCAAAGCTTGTGTAAATTAAAGAAACATACCTCAATCTCCATTCCAACGGTAAGCACGCCTTGGAGGATGGAACCGCCGGCGACCCCGCCCCTCAGGTCGTCCACTTCGCATCCAGGTTTGTTTACGTCGAATGAACGAATCACGATCATGCGCGGCGGAGACGTGAAGTCTCTCAGCGGCACAGGGATCTTCTTCGTAATGTATTCGCACAAAACCTGGAAATTAGAGATAACTACACTATTATAATGAAATAAATATCCTTGAAACACAACAATCATACGATTTCAAACTATTCAACACTTCCACTATAATAGTTTTCATACAATAATAGCACCTAGATTAGAGCAAGGCCAGCAAGTTCGTAAGTTGTGAAAATACAATTTCCGAATTGAGTCCAGCACGGCGATTGAATGACCATACTGGACAGCGCGATCTCGAACCCCGGTCTAGTACGAGAAACTAGATTTCATTCTAAACTAGCTGTACCCCGCGGCTTCGCCCGTGTGGAAATTGGAGTAGCCTATGTCTTATTCCAGAGCCTACACTATCTATATACGTTTCAAAATTAATTAATATCGGTTTATTAGTTATGGAGATACGTGGTAACAAACATTCACACACACACACACACAGTTACTTTCGCATTTATAATATTAGTAGGATACTAGGAAGGATTTGTAAGCATGAAAACCATATTTTTTTCTGTTAAAATGACCAACTTGCGCAGTTTCCATGGCGCTAAAAGTCGTACGAGCAAAACCCCAGATCATGTGTTATCCATTAAAATATTAATTACCTCAATGTTATATTTCAGTTGAGCCGAAATGGGTATAATAGGCGCACCCTCGGCTACCGTTCCCTGCACGAATTTCGCGATTTGTTCATGCTGCTCTTTCGCTTGGCCTTCCTTCACCAAGTCTATCTTGTTTTGTAATATGAGTATGTGTTTGAGCTTCATAATCTCGATGGCAGCTAAATGTTCACTCGTCTGTGGCTGGGGGCAAGACTCGTTACCTGAAGAGTTTTATATACTATCAACTTTTACAGTTTAAACGTTTAGTTGAAGTATCTTTACGTAAAAACGGCGACTCATTATTTCCTTACCCATAAGTGTCACGAATTCGAATTATGGGAGTACAAAATTTGACAGTCTATCAGTAAAGCATGCTATGACATGACCATGTGTTTATTTTGAAATGTGACTCACCAGCAATGAGCAGCAAGGCGGCGTCCATGACGGCGGCTCCGTTAAGCATGGTGGCCATGAGGATGTCGTGCCCGGGGCAGTCCACGAAGCTCACGTGGCGCACCAGCTGGAAGCGACCCGTGCACGCGGGCCGCAGGCACGGGAAACTGTCGTCCTTCGACGACCCACCCGATATGAAGCTCGTGGGCCGCGGACATTTCGGATTATCGCACTTATAGATTTTTGCGTTTGCGTAACCTTTAAAGAATATCATCAATCAATCGTAATGCATGGAAGAAGATGGGAAGATACCTTTGCCCAGCAGTTGGACTCAATAGGTTAATAAATAAATCAATAATTTCTCAATTAAGTCAATGAATAGCTAAAAAAGTAAAGTTTTGGCCTAATAGGTACAGTTAATTTAAGACAATAATACTGGCTGCTGTAAGAATGTATGCAGATTCAGTACATAGTTTTAAATGTGAATGTAGGTCGCTTCTTGGACTATGTCATGTTTTTTGTTATATAAAGTACAAGTAGAAGATAGCAGCACCTTCTGCCGTAATACAGTAAATAATATAAAAAGGTATGTATGCCGTTATACAGCTAGCATTAGAGTAAATTAGTGCAGATATGTTTACAGTTTTTTTTAATACTTGAGATATTATACTTTCAGCCTTCCAAATGGAAGGAAATACAATACTAAAATAAAAAATCTTGTATAGGTATTTTTATTAATCTAATAAATATGTACATTATAATATGTAGGTAATTATAGCAAATGTTGTAAAATCTTATCAAAATAAGTGCTTATATCCTAAGATTCACTATGGAGGTCCTGACCAAAAATTATAAGACTTGTATTTTGTCCAGCACTGCCTGCACCCACACAACTATATTTTACTCAAAAATGCTTATAATGTAGTCATTATTTTGCAAACCTTCCTATAGCAAAGTCGATGTTGCTGTGCCTGTGCTGCAAAAAAGCCTCCAGCAAAGTAATATGAGATTTCATTACTGTCGTGGTTAGCGGTCAGCAAACCATAACTGTCGTTGTTTCTCGTGTTTTAAAATTAAGATGAGATGACATCCTGATCATGTCATGTCATGTATAGTCATTTTTGAGTAAAGGACTATACAAGCCTTGGTCCACAATGACTGTACTGCTGGCCACGCTATGATGGCCTCTAGCTAAGCTTAGCTACGCTCTCGGCCTTCAAGCTTGGTCATAATTGCAGCAATTGCTGGCCGCGCTATAAAGACCTCCGACCTTCGGTCTCGGCCTTTATTTCAGCTTGTCCATCAAGGGTTGCAATGCTGACCGTGCTGTGGTATTTGTGCATCAAAACCACAGCCAGCAATACACTCATTACAGATCGCGGCAGTAATGTACTATTAAAAACAAGCGCGAGCAAGCCTTATAATTATAACATAACATATACACTTAAAGCCAGGTGTAACCACGGAGTTGTGAAACAGTAAGCCTAAATTGTGAGGCACTTATCACAAACACTGCCTTCAATGAGTGAAAAATAGCAAGTTGAGAAGGCAATATTTTAAAAAGGCACTAGAACCATGCATAGTCAAGCGTTTTATTAATAATCTAACTATGCTTGCACATAATACTTCACTTTATTCTATTCTCATATCTAATTATTATAACATCAAGTACATGTAACTTTAAAATTGTGCACAAACAATGTAACATGATTATTGCAGTGCATCCTTGCACAATAGGTATTTTATATAATATTAAGGCATGTCAAACATTATTAAGGCAAAATTATTATGACTATGTCCAATACTTTTAAATTATTTTGTAAATAAATTACAATCATTCCATTGCCATTTTCATAAATTCATACACTGCTTTGATGCTAGCCAAAGTATTAACATACAGTGGGAGGATATTACATATGGGTTTGCAATCTGACATTCAGCAACAAATATGGAGATTCGGAAAGTTATTCAATCTGATGACATTTTCAACAAAAATTTTGGTTAGTTTCTGTCATTATCAAATGAAGACTTTAAAATAAATACTTTCTACATTTCAGTGCACCACATTTACATTCTGTAAGATTCCTAAGCATTGCTCTGTTTTGTTGCTGAATTTCAAATCTTGACTTTATGGGAGACACCGGCGATATAGCCGTGGTGGCTTCAGATGCACTGGGGATGTCATCATCGCCAGAACTGTCTTTAACCAAACTTGGACTACTTGTTTCAATTTCATCATTGTCTGCAGATTTTTGTAGATAGTCAAAACATAATTCTTCTCCTATTTCAATGTCACGTGTTGCAAACAAAGCTAACATTGGCAGGTTGGGATCGAGACAATCAGCCCAGACGGCCCAAACGCCGAGATTTGGATCGCAAGAATGATTGATGAAATGTGAAACATTGCCCAGATGTGCAGCATCCACAACATATGGATTTTCAACAGAATTAAAATCAAGATCAAACAGATATGTGAGACCATTGGCATCATATTCTCTTCCTCGTTTCTCAGCCTCCTCAAAAGTGATGACTTCTCCAACATACTGACAAAGAAATTGACCTTGCTTTATTTTTTGTTCAGTTCTCACTCCCCATCCACACCCATTAGATGTTCGGAATATAGTCAGTTTTGTGTTACGACCACTTTGCACCACCCGATTGCAGCAGTCTGATGAACATTTACAGGCTTTGTTACATTCATATATGGGTGTACCTGATGCGACACGAAGTCTTTTATTGGCAGTGTAAGCAAATAAACCACCTTGCATACCACAGCATGCTTTGGCACGGCAATTGCAAGCTGAACATTCACAACCAATAGGAGGCTCATTGGGAATAGTAACTCCGGCACCAGGTATACACTGGTTGATGTATGTAAAATGCTCTGGAGGACCAGCCAGATCAAAGTTGTTCTCCACATTGAGCTTTTTTGATTTATCTACTTGATTCAAATGTTCTTCCCAACTTTTCAACTTCATCAGTTGTCGACATCTGTGTCTAATTAAAACATATAATTGTAAAACATCTCTTGCATCTTGGACAAGTTCTGGTGCAAAGCTTTCATATTCCTCTGGTAAGATAATCATTGCCAGCAATTTTAGTGTTAGGCTATGCTTCAATTTAGATAAGTCATTGTTCTCTATCTCATCAAATCTTTTTAAAAGATTTTCTTCACTGAGTAAGTTTCCAAATGAGATTTCCTCTTTGAGCTTTTCAAGTTTTTTGCAATATTTAAGCTCTTTGTGAACTAGAAATTCATTGATTATTGCAGGGCAGTTATCAAGATGTTCTATAGGCTCCCATGTGTTTTCACTGTCAGGCCAGCCTTTCCATTTTATAAAGAAATATTCTTTACCAGTTTCATATTTAAAATCAAGAATTTTTTCAATAATGTATTCTTCAGGATCTTGTTTCTTTTTTTGTTTCTTGGGGGCAGGTAGCCCTATATCCTCATCATCAGAATTAAAAGACAAGTTTCTCTTTTTTGATCTTATTGATTTCTCAAAGAATATGTTTTCATCTCGTTCATCTGCCCTTTCTCGATACATTTTAACAACCGAGTCGGAGAGGCGCTCTGCAACATACCATGTGTTTGATTAATTTAGATCAAGCAACTAATATTTAAATTTAACTTACTATAAAATCATTTTAAATTCTAAGGACAACTTGTATACTTTTCACATGGTATATTGCTTAGCAGCTATAAATTTATTTACTTTCATTGAATTTACTCATGTATCTATATTTGAGAGTATTTTATGTTAATAGTATATAATTTATCCAAAACATATTTCAAAGACTTTCTGCTTTAAAAAGTGTGCCTATTGTAATTTGATGTCTATGCAGCAGTCACTAACTAAGTTTTCAGGATAAAATTAACTATTATTGACATATTTTTGTTACCTATACAAAGTTTTGTATTATTTTCATTATCTACATGAAAACAACGCAAAACTTTGTGTATTAACACAATCTATTGCATTATAAACTAGTTATGTAAATAAATACCTCTACATATAATAATGAACTACATACATACCCAGTTTGATGGTAATATTCCTTTCCAATTCATTCTTGAACCTGACAGTCTGCACTCCTGAAATAGCTTTCACCACAGTTGATTTGCCATGAGCTACATGGCCAATAGTACCAATGTTAATGGTTGCCTGCCTCGATATTACTTCAGGAGACAGGGCCGATAGTTTGGTAACATCCTAAAATTACAAACAATAATAACATCAGATATTTTTCATAACAGTAACATAACTAAATATATAGCACTGTATCAGTCAAGACATCCATATAAATATATTATGTTTCTCTAACATATAATAGTGAAATTAACGCTGCTACATGTGTCTGATGAAATTGAATCTCAATTTCGTTTTTGAGGTTATAGCTTAGGCAGATTAGAAAGCAGTTATAAAAATAATTGTCCAAACAATTATAGGAGATGTACTAGCAGAGACAAAGCCTTTCTGAACCTTTCTGAAAGAACCTTTTCTTGGATAAATTGAGTCTAAAAATATGCAATTTTACTTACTAATTTGGTTAGGTCTTGCTGATGCAAGTTTGATTGAGCACTTCGCCCTTCACTTGAAGCCATGATTGCAGTACACGATAAACTTCTTGTAATATTATTTTAGTAGGTATAACTATTTGCCACTATTTTCTACCTCATGAGGTTTTTTGCTTGGCTAAAATAGTAAAATCCGCTAACGTAGGCAACGAACTTCAATTTTACAAGACGAACGAAACGATGGCGTGCCAGCTTTTTTTTTTTTTTTTTTTTTATAAGATTAGTTTTACGGCCCCTGGGAACTAGCCCTTTGGAGCCTAACATCAGTATACTTTTATTACATTTTTTTCTTAATTCTACCTTATAACTACCTTATAACTACCTTATTTCTACCCCCCCAAACCCTATCAGTAAAGTGGCGGATACTTTACTGACAAATTACTAGACTTCTTGTGAGAAGCCGAAAATCATGTTTCATCACTTTTGTTCCAATTGCCCACACTCACGCACATTTATGACCATATAATGGTTAATATTCCACCCTATAATACACCAAAACACAAGTTTTGGAAATTAAAACAAAAATGACAACATGACTTTTCCACTTCCCGCCAAAAAGCCGGCGTGCCAGCATTTTTTTTTTTTTTATAAGATTAGTTTTACGGCCCCTGGGAACTAGCCCTTAGGAGCCTAACATCAGTATACTTTTATTACATTTTTTTCTTAATTCTACCTTATAACTACCTTAAATCTACCTTATAACTACCTTATTTCTACCCCCCCAAACCCTATCAGTAAAGTGGCGGATACTTTACTGACAAATTACTAGACTTCTTGTGAGAAGCCGAAAATCATGTTTCATCACTTTTGTTCCAATTGCCCACACTCACGCACATTTATGACCATATAATGGTTAATATTCCACCAATATTACACACTATAATACACGAAAACACAAGTTTTGGAAATTAAAACAAAAATGACAACATGACTTTTCCACTTCCCGCCAAAAAGCCCCGGCGTGCCAGCAGTCAGACCAGTGTTGCCAGTGCCCGATAGTCAAAAGTAACGCAAGGCTGCTGAAAAAGTATCGCATTGAGCACAAGAGCACAGATTAAAAAGGGACAGATACATCACTTCTATACAAAAGCTAAAATCCTACGATATTATGTTATTATTATTATTACGCTACACCTACAAAAGATGCTGCAAGAAGAAAAGTACTCCACCAGGGCACGCCGAGAATCGAGATTCCCGCGTACACCGCGTGATTGCCTCATCGAGCTAAAACGTTAAGGTTGTACAAAGAACACAAAAATTAAACAAAATCGCCGAAGAAAAACTTGAATTGTATTATTTTTTACCTATACATACAATATAATTAAGTGAATGAGAGGAAAGCCGCTGAATTGAATATGCTTTATAATTTTATATAAATGATCAATGTTTTTTGTTCATCTTTAAACTCATGGTTAATAATTTTTTTATTAAATAATCTTTTGGAAAACAGGTGCAAGGTGGAATAAAATATTTTTTGTATTATATTCATTAAAAAGTCTCCCGGTCCGCGGTCGGTTCATTACGTATTGCTGCGCGTTTTGCGCGGGAAACGTGGAGCGCGTGCGCTCAGTCTCGCGTGTGGCGGCCCATTGCCGGTCGGCTCTTCGGGGAGCTTCTACCTACCGATAGGCATTTAAAACGCTTTTTTGCGCGAGTGATGGTGGCCTGACAAAAGTAACGCAATCCCGTAAAAAAATAAAAAACGTAATTTCATCATTATTTATGTGTCACGGCTCTGAATAATCAATTGGTAAGGCAGAAAGACATAAATTATAATAAGCATTGTAACGGATGCACGGCTAAATTTAAAATGCAGTACCCATTGACACCTCCACATACCGTTTCAAACCCCGCGCCATGCGCGAGAATCTCTCGACTACCCCCGCGCGGTGCAGAGAGTGAGTAAGAGAGGTCTTCCCGTGCAGGCTGCGTCTTGTTGCTACGTCGGTTTTATTGTGTAAATTTAATAATATCGTTTGATTCTGTGCACCCACGTTATTGGATTGTTGTTATTTTATGTGGTGGAAGATAAAATACTGTGTACAACGAACTCCAGTGTATTTTTTACCTAAAGTCAAAGTCAATTTGTTTCGTGAAATACAATATTTTAGCGTTACCACCGGTTCGTAATGTTGCTTCCAATTTAAATAAATCACTGAAACAATAAGATCTGATTGATTAAAGAGTGAATTTTGGGGAGTCTAAACTATAGTGGGTAAACAACGGGTACAGTGGGGAGGCGGAGGGTCGGCGATGCATCAAGCGAAGCGACGACGACACGCATTTGAATTTTATTCTGGCGTCCGTAATTAATATCGCGATTACTCCTAAAATATTCGTTGAAATTATATGGTGTAAAAGAGTAAAATATTGTGCATGAAATGCTTAAAGCCTCTAACTTATTTAAAATGATATGGATTAATACCGTATTTGTGTAAATATCTTTCCAATTACCGCTTTCTAATTGCCCATTTTTTGAAGTATTAAAATGGATATAGTATACTATGCTTAAGAGATAGACATATGCCATCGCGGACTTTTCTGTAGAACCATATAAGATACACAATTCCACGTTCCACCATACATTATTTTTTTATATCTCAAAGTGTTTAGGCAGCGTTTTCGTTGAAAGCTCCCAGACGGCTTATTTTTTTCCGACACCTCCAACAAATATCATTATATTTCAGCCAATGTATACAAAAACTTGACAAATTATATACTAAAACCTTCCTCGAGAACCACTCTATCCATTGGTGAAAACAGCATGAAAATCAGTGCAGTAGTTTTGAGTTAATCGTGAACAGACAGACAAACAGACGCGGCGGAGGACTTTGTTTTATAATATGTAGTGATTTCGAAAAGTCACGCAAAAGTAACGCAATGAGTCATGTAACGCGGGGGTAACGCAACAGGGCCAAAAGTAACGCAATGCGTTACTTTTCTAACGCACTGGCAACGCTGAGTCAGACAGTTTAGTGATGTATACATACGTATCTGTATTTTTCATCGACGTAATACCATTGAACATGACTGTGGACTACAAACTTTATTTTCCATTCATTTAATCAAAAATAATCCTTATGTGACGGACTTAACGCCCACGATGCACGCATTATAAAAACCGGTCCGAGCCAGATACCTATAACTGCGCCTTCTTTCCCTTTCTAACAGTACAACCTTTCATCCCTTGTGTTGCCAGTTAATATTTATTCGATCACCTTAAACTTGGTACATTTTCATGTTAAGAATAATAAACAATAAAGTCGATTAATGAAATACCTATGGTAAAGTATAAGAATATCCTAAGATTAAAATTTCAAATATAAATAAATATCTGGAAATAAGTACTTACCTTCTTTAATAATTCGCTTGTAATTGTCAGTTCCGTGATGTCTATAGGAATCGTAGCAGAAATAAAATTAAAAACTTGAAACACAGAACGTCAATTTGCGTGACACACGACATTTTCAGCTAATTTTAAATCTAGAGGATTGTGCTGAATTTTCTCATAAAAATGGGTAGAATATGCGTAATGGAAGGGTGTAAAAGCGAATATTATCCGAATTAAGGATTATCTTAACATAGGTAAGTGGGTAACTATGTTTTCCACGTTAAGTACATTTTAGATGTTCGGGTGACACAAATTTCTCTAGTAAAAAGGACTATAATATAAATCTTATTATGTGTCTGTGTTAACTGAGGAATATCGTCCACGGGAACTGTTTGCAGCGATAAAGTCGCGCTTTTCGTTGCCGCACGACTACATCGCTACTTTTTGAAGTCGGTCGCATTTGCAGCGCGCGACAGACCACACGCTGGTAAAACGCGACGCTCACGCCGCGTTGTCACGGCTCGCCGGGCTCGCACATGGCGTTCGCGTCGTTCACACGCTCGAGGAACGCGCACGTCTAGGGCCAGATTAACCATTTCAGGCAATGTAATTCTCGGGGCCCCTTTCCTTTACCCTTTTGTTACTTTTTAATAGTACATTACTGCCACGGTCTGTAATGAGTGTGTTGCTGGGCGCGTTGTTGATGGCCGAAAGCGCGGCGCAGCGCAGCTCCAGGGCTCCACAGCGCGGTCAGCATTGCAACCCTTGATGGACAATATAAAATAAAGGCCGAGACCGATGGTTTGTCGATTGAAATTGTTTGCAATTGGGACGACTTTTGACTTTACACTTCCCGATTACTCCTAAGCAATAAAAAACAAAAAAACTATTTTATCTTTTACAGATCCCAGGCGTGTAAATTGGTTACAACAAATACCTATTGGCTACAGAAAAATTACCCAAAATTCCGTCATATACAGCAAGCATTTTAAGCCGACAGATTATGTCCCTAATTTAACACAACGAGTTTTAAAGGAAAATGCCCTGCCCTCACTGTTCCTTTTCGTTAGCACAAAGGACAATGGGCAAAAATGGTCAAAATGTCCACCACTTCCGAGACCTACGTCACTCGATAGACCACTACATACTGAGTAACTTTTGCAAAGCCAGTTCAACAAAATAGGCTGTCAGTAAAAAAAAAATTGTAGTTTAAAAAAATATTTTAATTTTTTTATTTCACACTTATGCTGCGTTCCATTCACCGTAATTTTTGTTATTTTCGTCCACAAAAAGTGTTAAAAACGATAATAATGATAACTTTCAGTACAAGTTGGTGCGAGTGGAACGTGATTTGTGGACAAAAATAACGAAAATAACAAAATTAACAGTGATTGGAACGCGCCACCAGTGTTATGTCTTATACATTTTTTTCGAAAGGCAACAATATAAATACACTTTCTAACATTAAATAAAAATAAAATAAGCTGTCAGAAAGCAAAAAATGCCGTAAAACATATTTTATTATTATTTTTGTTACCTGATGATAAGTGAAAAAGTAAGGTAACGCATAGAAGGTACCTGCTTATTTATTTTATAGAAGCGCTTGTTGTTCACTTTTCATCAGGTAACAAAAATAATAATAAAAACTTTTCACGGCATTTTTTGCTTTCTGACAGCTTATTTTATTTTTATTTAATGTTAGTAAGAGTATTTATATTGTTGCCTTTCGAAAAAAATGTATAAACATAATACTAATGAATTACCGTAACGAATTTAGTTGAAACTGCAGATTTATAGAGCTAAGGATTCTATAACATACAGCTCAATAATTTTTGGTCTACGACAAAAATTAACGAAGATACGACTAATTTCCTAACGAAGTTTCCTGACCGGGCAGCGCCGGCCGCCGCACTCGCTGTGACGTCACGCGGGCTGATACGCGCTCGGCTAGGGCTAGGGTTCGGTTGTCTTGTTCGCGCGCAGCGTGTTTTAAGCCTCAAAATGAGTTTACAGGAAAGTTTTCAACAAGCTAAGTCGGATAACCTGCCAAAAGTCGATACTTTTATGGTATTCGACTACTTAAACAATAATTTAAAATACACCAGCGCCGAGACACGTGGTTGGAAACGGAAAAGGTACACTTAGGTACCTTTTCACTTACCTTTTCTGTTGTGAATACTATTTATACAAAGAAACCTATTATTTTACCACTAGGTTAAGCATGGAAAGGTTCGGTGTACCTACCCAAAGTACTATAAGATATATGAGATACCTAGGAAGGTAGGTAGTATCCTGTCATAAGTAGGTAGATTAGGTGTTTATCCTATTGAGTACTATTTTTATTCCTGTTTATTTTTGACGACCGCTTGGCGCTATAGTTTGAGCGTTGGCCGCTTGGCTCACTGCATCGGGTGGTTGTGGGTTCGATTCCCGCCAGAGGCAAATTTCGGAAATGGCCTTTTCGTAATCTACTCTGGTCTGGTTGTCACTGAGATCGCCCCCAGTCCATTGTATGGTAGCCAAGTATTAGCGGTGCTTAGGGGGCGTCCATAAATTACGTGAGGCATTTAGAGGGGGGGGGGGGGTCGAGCCAAAACTCACCAAATCTCACGTGGGGGAGAATAGGGTGCGTTTCCATTGAAGCGGAGCTGGGCGGAGCGGACCGTGAACTGGCCAATCACAGTGCTCGAAATCTCCACTCCGCATCAGTGGAAACATTGTAAGCGGAGCGGAGCGGAGTTGAGTGGACTTTCGAATAAAACAAATGAACACGCGGCCCCGAGCCGGACAGAACGGAGTCGAGCAGGCTGTGGTGCCGAGTGGTGGGCACGAAGCGGAGCGGAGTGGAGCGGAGCGGAGCGGAGCGGAGCGGACCGGAGCTGAGTGGAGCGGAGCTGAGTGGAGCTGAGCGGATCTGACCGAAGCTGAGCGGAGCTGAGCGAAGCTGAGCGGAGCTGAGCGGAACTGAGCGGATCTAACCGAAGCTGAGCGGAGCTGAGCTGAGCGGACTTTCGAATACAGTATATGAAGACGCGGCGGATAGCTTCCGAATTTTCATCTTCTAGTAGAGAAAGATGTAAAAGCGCTGTTCTTTTCTTAACCGATAACATGACGTATGATCACTCCATGAGATTCAATTTGACTCAAATTTGACTGATCGGAACACGGCTCAATGCAGCTCAGCTTGACTCTGCCCCGCTCCGCTCCGCTCCGCTCCGAGAAAACTGGGTTAAATTAAGTAAAACATGTTTCTCCACTAGAATATGGATTTTGAAAAATCTCACCTAAGATTAGAGGGGGAGGGAGGGGGTCGAGCAAAATCTCACAACATCTTACTAAGGGGGATGGGGGAGGCAAAAATTCACAAAAATCACCTCACGTAATTTATGGACGCCCCCTTAGTTTGGGACCATACAGATGGCGTGTAAGTCTGGCGATATTTATTATTATTATTTATTATTCCTTTATAATCTATTATTAACATAATATTATATTACCCATCACCCTACCTAAGGATTCACTATCACTACATACCTAGTATAAAACAAAGTCGCTTCCCGCTTTCTGGCTGTCTGTCTCTATGTATGCTTAGATCTTTAAAACTACGCAGCGGATTTTGATGCGGTTTTTTTTAATAGATAGTGATTCAAGAGGAATGTTTATTATGTATAATACATGCTTAATATAGTAGAGAAACACTGATAATTTTAGAGGTTTCTAATGTGATGTCGTAAATAAATACATTTTTTTGCGCATACATTGCAAACGCTGGCTGAATCCTACGAGATAGATCAAAATAATGTACTACAGTATTGTACACCATAAAAAAGTATACAAAAAGTCCGCGATGGTATTTATGTCTATCTCTTAGGGATAACCCACAATAACCATTTTTTATCCTTTACTTTTTACGAGAAATAATGGCTTATTTACGAAGCGATTTTAAGCAATACAACATTAATCCTTATCCAATTAAGTACCTTAAATACATTGTGCATTTAATATAGATCAATATGGCCCTTTACAGCATGTAATTTAAATGAATAACACCTAAAATAGTGAATGGCGGCGCAAGCGGGAAACCGGGCACATCGCGAAATCAACGAGGCGAGTCCGGTGACGTCACGCGCGCTGGCCGCACTTACCGCCCGTCGATAAATTTTGGATACATAAAATGTGTTAGGAAATCGCAACCGATGGACCGATTTCGATGATTTAAAAACTATATTGATAAGAAAGCTTAGTTTTAACTGTTAGTGTTGGTTATGAGTTGATTTGTTGACCTATTACTGATCCTCATGGTGAAATCATATTTTTTTTTAAACTACCCGTATTTTTTACTTACAGCTTATTTTGTTGAACTGTCTTTGTAAAAGTTACTCAGTATTTAGTGGTCTATCGGGTTACGTAGGTCTCGTCAGTGGTGGATATTTGGACCAAGTCCCATACAGTTTTGCCCATTGTCCTTTAATTTTGTCTTATGGTCTAATTAGTTAGATATTCTTAGGGTACCGTACCTAATAAGGAAAAAAACTAAACCCTAATATGATAACTTTGTTGTCCGTCTATCTGTCTCTATGTCCGTCTGTCACAACTTGCACAGCCCAAATCAAACATAACATGTTAACAGTAGTAGGTACCTTTTATAGCATAGAAAAAGAGTAAGTATAGGAAAGATAAGTATTGGAAAAACCATAGATATGGAGAGCCTAGACAACGTCCAAGCGTGTGAAGTGTCATGTTACTTTATATTACAAAGTGGCAAAATCTACGATCTTAAATACTATTTTGTAACTTCATTTAGGTTGCCAAGATACAGACAGGCACTCGTGTGGTTTGGCCACCGCAGACTAATTTATTGTACCTACTCATGTTCTTAAGAAAATAAACATCCCTTTCCTTATTTTATTATTTTCCTATCATAACAATCTCGGAACAAAAGCACGTTTTCACTAGATGTCCATGGGGACGTTCTCAAAATTTCAAAATATTATGGTCACTCTTGTTGGCAAAGGAAACAACGTTCAGTATGGTATCTCGCTGTCGGCTTCACTTTTGCTGCCAAGTCCGCATTCCAGGTGTTAGAGACTTAAAACTTCCTTGGTATTTTTAGTTTAGGTATGTGATGTACGTAATCGATTATTGTTAATCGATTTTAATATTAGCAATTGTCAGCTGACCGAGCCGGTTCGATAAACTCTCATACAAATAACGAAGGTAAAAAATTATAATAGCTCCACGGTGTACCATACAGAACATGTTTTATTTATTTTACAATCGACTAATTGTTCGGTTAATTTATCTACATAAAAAGAACCAACGAACATTGTTAAAAAATCATCAGCAACATAGATAATACATTTTTTTATTATATAAATTTCCTAATTTCTCCTCTCTAGTAAAGTCACAAGTCGAAAATTGGAATGTCAGACATATGTCAAGTGGAACTTGGAAGGTGTCAATTTGTCAGTGCTGCCAACTAAGCGCTTGATCTAACTTAGCACTTTTATAATTCTGTTATTGCCTAAAATAAAAATTTAGAGCTTTCAGTAATAATAAGAAACGTAATATAGCGTACACCTACAAGTAACGGTACCTATAAAAAAAAATCGAATAAAAGCGAATCTGGCAATTTTTGAATGTCTTTCACAGTACAGAATCAAATATCGATGTTGTACACACTTCATTTATTGCTTGCTTATTTGCATAATAATGACCACATTTTATCCCAACAATCAAGCACACTCACTGAAACACAGCTTACACAGCTGATTCGCTCCTATTCTAGCGCTAAAAATACTCCGTCAGACTTTGAAACTTTTGGTTCCTCCCATACTGCGTCTATAGAAAATTAATTAGGTAGATGTCGCATCATCATCATCATCATTTCAGCCAAAAGACGTTCACTGTTGGACATAGGCCTCCCCCAAGATTTTCACAATGACCGGCCCTGTGCCACTTGCATCCAGCGGTTTCCCGTAACCTTCACTGGGTCGTCGGTCCATTTTGTGGGGGGCCTGAATGTCATACTGAATATCAACAGTTCATTATATCGACACGGTCCCAATTTCGAAGAACAATAGATCGACTACTCATTACTTCGACGGAACATATATTCGACGAGCATTAGTTGTTATGCTGCTATGCTTTGCTGTTGCAATGCTAATAATAATAAAATTATCACTTAAAATTAATCGCTATTTTTAGCAACTGCTAAATTTCAACACATAGAGATCTGTTTGTTTAGTATTAATCATATGATGCTTCAACAGTGGGGATGAACTTCATGTGGGATTTTAAATTTGAAACTGAGCTCTTATATGCAATTGGTTTTTTTACATAAATTACACGTTCTAATGTTTTACGGTATTGCTATCGGTAAAAATGTTCCATATTTCACTTTTTTTGCCGTTGGATATCCATTTTGGAGTATTATTTGCAATTTGAAAGTATTCATTTTAAATTCATTAGTGCTTTTGACTGCTATATTTAACAACAATTTATTTTTGACATCAAAAAAATAATATAGCACTGTTAATTTAGCAGCTTATTAAATTTAGACCCATCACCACTTTTTGTTTTTGTGAGTCCGACTAGCACATGGCGGATTTTTATTTGAGACTTGGAATGGAAAAAATAGTGGAAATAAGCACTTTTTTTAAAAGTAAAGTTGGAGCAGTTTTGCTTAAGAGAGTTGGCAACAGTTCTACTGCCTGCCTACAAATCGTTCGACTTCGACTTATAAACTTTATCTAATGCGATTCGAATTAGATACTATTACACCTTTGCACTATAAGTTATATTCTATACAAATGTGATTACATCAGTATACAGACGCTAAAAATTATATCAACATGAAAACTGAAGATGTACAGGAGAAAACCAAAAGGTTACGTTTCAAGTCTATGACCAATACACAACATTCTTCCGGCGATTTGGGATTTGATAATAAAAACACGAAGGACAAATGCAAAGGTAAAGTAAACAAAATATATATGAATGTATTTTTTAAATTCTGTGTCTTAGACCTTATGACCTTATTCTTCATGTTGCAGAAGGAGAAAAGGCGGCATCTCTATTCGCATTTCTGCATGTAGAACTAACCCGTGGGTATTTGTTGGAACATGACGAGGAAAGGTTTTCGGCAAGGCGTGAGAAAGTGTACTCGTTTATAAAGATACCCCAGGAGTTAGAGAAATTTATGGCTTATGGGTTCTTTCAATGTGCTGATTCACTATTGTTTGTTTACACGTTCCTCCCTATGCGGTTCATAATGGCATTTTGGTCTTTTCTCAACAGATTGTTTAGAAAATGCTTTGGGTAAGTAAATATTGCTGAAATAGTCCTGGACCTGAAATATTCATTAGAAGTGGCAACTAAAACAATTGTTTATTTTTGTAGGTTTTATTCAAATCCCAGTAAAAATATATTAAAACCGGCAGAGACATGTGATGTTCTCAAGGGGTTTATTCTAGTGGTATGCAGTATTTTAATGTGTTATATTGACACAAATATGATGTATCACTTAGTGAAGAGCCAGAGTGTGATGAAATTGTATATATTTTACAATATGCTGGAGGTCGGTGACCGGCTGTTCTCAGCCTTCGGACAGGACACTATTGATGCATTATTTTGGACAGCAACTGAGCCTCGGGATCGTCGAAGGGAACACTTGGGTCTGATCCCTCACTTGTTGTTTGCAATGACTTATGTCTGTATCCTTTTAAAATACGAAAATTGTTGTACCCTACTGTACTCATACTCCTATTTAGAAAGTTATAATTCACTTTACATTACATAGCATTACAAACAGAGCTGGCCAATAATTACTTGCAATTAATTAATTGCAATTGAATTTAATGCAATTGTGGAGTCTCACTAATGTGATTGTTACAATTAATTGTGGATTAGGTATGACTTCCACATGCAATTAAATTCAATTGTAATTAAATTTTGCCCAAACCTGATTACAAATCACTTTTTTGCCTATAAATGCTATGTAAAGCCACTGTAAGCTGGAAAAAAAACTAGAAATTTGGCAGATAGTGTTTGCTATGAAGGGATTTATTTTTACTTGGTTCTTTCTGATACCCTGCAATAGAAGTGCCAATATGAATATATTATTTGTGGTTAGGGTGTTGAATAAATAATTTATTTTTACAAAAGTTAAATACTTTAAAATATAACAATAATATTATTCCGCAATTCATTTTGATGAAATCCTTCACAAATAAAACAGTTCTCCACAGCTTATTGGTACTCTTTCAAGCCACAACTCTAAATGTGGCATTTAATTCCAACAATAAGAGTCTTCTCATCATAATGATGTCAAATAATGTGAGTAAAGTAAAAAGTAATAAGTAAAGTAAAAGTAATAAGTTTACAAAATAGTCCATTCTTTTCCAATAGGTGCTCTGTATTCTGCTTAGCTAACAATAGATTTTTTTTTCAGTTCGTCGAATTGAAAGGGAGTGTTTTTAAGAAGTTTGACAAGAACAATTTGTTCCAAGTGTCGTGCAGTGACGTGAGGGAACGGCTGCACCTGTCTGTCCTGCTGTTTATAGTGGTGTTGCAAACAATGAAGGAGTACATGTGGCGGGAAGAACGCTTCTGGATACTTGCGCCCGACTGCGTGCTTGTCCTCACGTTTGAAGTCATCATTGATTGGGTCAAGCATGCTTTTATCACCAGGTAATACTTCCACAGACTGTGAAACCAAGTTAATATTTTTTTATTCTTACATTACATTGGGTATCCTAGCTCAATGGTTACTGAAGGTTACTTTATTAGATCACTAAGAGCTGATGTCACCAACACTAATTGAGTGTTACAGGAGTAAACAGACTGTTACCAGTATCACACACAATTGGTTACTGGAGTAACAGTGTATTAGTGAAAATGTCGCTAAAAGCCGAGTTCACTAACAAATTAACAGACCATTAGAGCACTAACCGATTGTTTTATGTACTGGTAACAATAGTTTACTGGTCTAACAGTACCCTGGCAAAGTGTGATGACAGTCAAAAGAAATGTATTTTTCATTTTCAAATCATCTCATCGCCCTTAAATCAGGGGCGCCGTATCAGCCGTATCAATGATACGGGGCCCCCGAACCTGTGTGAAAATTCTTTATCCTTCATTTGGGCCCCCCAACAAATTTTTATACAGGTCCGATCTAAGGCAAGCTACGCCACTGCCTTAAATATGCAAATGCTAGCAAAATATAAATGGCGTTGATTACATTCCTTATACCTTAATTCCAGATTTAATGAAATACCCTATGGTGTGTATAGAGAATACACAGTGAGTTTAGCATATGACGTTGCACAAACCAGACAGAAGTACGCATTTAGCGATCATTCTGACTTGGTGGCCCGTAGGATGGGCTTCATACCTCTGCCGTTGGGTGTCGTTATTACTAGGGTGCTGGTTCATGCAGTTAAAGTTGATGGGTAAGTACTAATGTATCCTAATAAATATGGAGAATAAAAATATATTTTTTTTAAATTTCGGTCAGACTCGGAGACGTGGAGACGTGTGTTCGTTCATCCAATGTGGTGTATGGCCACTCAAGCCTCTGACTACCCCAGAATGGGGATAAAAGTCGTGACGTATATATCATATTATTATTTTTCGTTCAGACGATAGATAACCACGCTATGCTATTGCGCATTGGCGGACATCTAACGCGTTTCATCAACTGGTTGGGTTCTCCAGGCACAGGGTTTTCTCACGATGTCTGCCCTTCATGTTCAGTACCTAATGGTTAAGTGTTTTCCAGATTTGCAGCGATTTTTCTAATATTCACTGCATATTTATGTTTAATATCAGTTAGAGTACTTGTATCCATTGTTATATTGGGAAAGGCATGTGATTTGATAACCCAACATCAGATGGACAAAAATGAAAGCCACCATACCACACCTAAAAAGTAAGTAAATTGGAAATTATATAGTAGGTATTTAAAACTGTTTCTTGGTGGCTTTGTTTTACAATGTACAATATTAATCATTTGAATTTCAGGGAACATAAAGATTCATTATCAAAAGATAATCCGTATATCCACAAAACACCTGAAGCCGAGATGGGATCGCCTAAAAAACCGGCTCAATTGAAGTTTGTCGTGCCGGAAAACATCGTTCTGGTAAGTCTGAAAAAAAAAAACAATTTATGTGAATTGATAAACAATAAAAAGATGGGCAAGAAATTAATTGGGTGATGGAATCTAGGACAAGATATTAAGATGATGGATGGATGGTCTTATGTAATCAGTAAGTAGTCATAAAATCGTTCCTGAAGGTCATGAAACATTATTCCAGAGTGAGCCACTAGTAGACGCATCAGTGGGCGCAGCTGCTATATTCTCCAACAGCGCTATCGACCTCAACGGCGTCTGTTATCTCAACGATAAAATGAACGTACAAGTCAAACAGGACGGCGAATTCCTTGAAACAGAAATGGTAAGAATTAATTATTATTTTTTTGTGTGAAATCTTAATATCAATACTTACTAGAATATGTTATTTGTAGATATCTTAAATCTACCATAGCAACCATTTTTACGAGTGAAAAATCGTAAGGAATGGATTTCAAACGTCACTCATGATTGACGAATAATAAATAACGGAGATATTAACATCAGTTTTATCGCAATTGCCTTGGACTAAATTTTCTTCTTTGTTAAGCGTCCATCCCTTCTTGTGAGGCCTAAAGTAAGCATCTAGGGCCTTTACGGTACGGTATTTTTTAGGTGGACGTCAGTAGAAGCGCCCCTGATATCAAATCAGCGGCCAATGTTGGGACGCAACCTGAAGTCGACGAGCGGCCACTCTCTCCTGACGCCGAAGGGTTAAAACGACGTTCGGAATCTGAGCCAAACCTAGTGAAAGCGGAAGATGAAACGACATAGCGTACCCTGTGCTGTTTGGTAAACATTTAACTTTCTATGTGGGCCAATTCACACTGAAGTGGCAGCGGCAGACAGCGAAGTGACAGTTACCAAAGTATCTACATTGCAAAAGATATATCTTTTACGCGAAACTCATCACTTCTCTCGTTTTAAAGAATGTGTAATTCTTGCTTTGCTGTAGGCCGGCTGACCTTTGAATGAATCGAACTAAACACTCTAGTCTTCTGTGGTTGATTGGTTTCTTTACATGAAATCAAATAATTTCCTTTGGGTACTATTTCGGGAAATGAATTTACACTCTGATACGAATGGACACGCTCTCAGCTCGTTATAAGTTATTTGAAATTTAACAAATATGTGGTACACAATACATTTCGTGTTTTATTTACAACACTAGTAGGTACCACACATCTTGATCTTCGGGGAATATTATATGATGGGTGAATAATTGGTGTACAGAGTACAAAACCTCTGAACTACACTTATTTATTAAAAACATGTATTTTGATAATAAGGATAGATAACATGCTACTCTTTAAGAGACGTACAGACTCGTTAGCCACCGTACTGAGCCACTGACTCAACTTGAGCGGCTCATGTCACTCTCACAGTTCTACACTGCTGATCAAAGTCAAATATGTAATTTATTTTGTTTAGGACAAAGGGGCAAAACAAAGTTATCATAATAACATTTTTCCGTAAATCTACATCTGGATCGATCGGTTGGTATTGATTGTTCATTTGGAGTACGGTAACCATTGCAGATCTGTAAAATTCTGACAATAGCTTGTTTTCCATAAACTAATCTTCATTATTGTTACAAGTTTTAATAGAATAATTCGTTTACTTCCAAAGTTCGGCCGGAATTCGGACAAAAGTCTCAAAACATTTTAGGATTAATCTTGACGAATAGTAACCTATCTTGGAGCGACTTCGGTTGAGTAGCTTGAATGCTTGAAGTGTGTAAGCTCACGCGCCTGTACTTGTACTGTATTGTGTACGGTGTTAGGACTGTGTAGGTATGATGGTGCAGTCAACAATAAAAATATGTTTGCACTTTATGATTTTATAATCCACCACATGGTATACTATACACCAATAACATGTAATCAATTGTTAATTCTTCAATTCCTTGCTTAATTGCTAGTGCTACGTTAATCTAAAAATGGTAAATTGTATACTCCTTTTTTGACTTAGACTTTGCATCTATGTAACTACGTGTTATTTTATTCCTGTTAATTTTATCCTGTGGGTACATTAATAAGCTACAACAGATAAAAGTATCAGAGACCAGGCATAGCTTTATTTAAAGGAATATTTAAGTACTTACGGATTGTTATTAGATAAATAATTGTAGATTGTCTTCTCGGTTCCTCTTTCTGTGTGGTTGGTAGTTTTAAAAAAAAAGTGCTGGACAAAGACGCGAGGAAAAGCGACGATTTAGATAAGGTACCTTGTTTTCTATGAGTTACTAATAAGTATAGTGATTAGAATGACTGGAGACAATTTATTTATAATAGGTTTGGTTTAAAAGTATTTCGAAAAACATTTCTTTACTTTGTGTGGTTAGTAAATTAAATTGTACTTATATAAACAAAATAAAATTGTTCGCGCTGTATTGGTACTGTACAAATTGAACATATTTTTGTAATATCTAGATGTAGTCTAATTGCCTGTAAGGATCGTTATCGCGATTGTCAGTGGACAGACGCTGTAGCTTAAGGTCTAAGACTGATATCAATTAGGTGCTTAAAATATTGTTTTCTAAATGGCTACTACAAATTATTTTTGGTTTTTCATAATTGTCAACTTAAGAGGTACTACGTTAATTGTCGCTGTCATTTCAAAAAGTCGTATGTTTTAGTTTTTTTATAATATTAATTAGTATTTTTTAACAAAATTTTTTAATAGTAGTTTGTGTCTAACTTACTATGGCATTTTCACACATTACGTTCCAAACTAAGCATACAGCTATTAAAAAAATTACCAAAAAAAAAATGTAACATACGAATTTTTGAAATGACAGCGACGAATTGTAACAGGTCGAGTTTGTACACTCTCGATAAAGAGGCAAAACTTTATCCGTCAGTTCGTTTGTGAACACATCACACGGAACAAAAACTTGGCATTGGCATTATGACAAGTTGTATCTTAATTAAATCAATCTACCGAATACTTTTTATCCCGGAAAATGATAGAGTTCCCACCTAAAAGCGAAAATCCACGCTAACAAAGGTGCGAGTAAATAATAAAATGCATACACATTAATTTATCATTCCAAATGGCGCTAAATGAAAAAATAAAATAAAAACAGAATGAAACGATTTTGACGAGTGTTATAATTTCTTTGCAGTTTTATTGTTGATTGTTAATTAAATTATTTATTTATATATTTGATTAAGTAGATGAACCTAACTTATTTTAGTACTAATGGTCTAAGATACACTGAAGAGCGACCTTCACGCATCGACTTACCGGATCAACCCTAGATTTTATCAAATAAAATATGTGTCTGAACATATACCAATAGGGTTGCCATAAAGAATATGCTCAAGGATAAAAAAAGCAAAAAAAAAGCAATAAGCTAAAAGCATGCACGGCTTCGTCGCGCGCAGCTGTTGTACTGCGTCCTCCTCTATCGCATCAAATAGAACGCGGATGCGCAATGCTTCTCTGTCATACATTTTTGCTTGCTCCAATTTTTTAATTTCAAAGCCCCGCTACCGTTATTCTTGACTGGATTTTTGCAAGCAACACTATACACTGTATTCGCAATAAAATTACCTTCATTTTGATATCATTTTCATTTGGCAAGCAAGTCGGTGAAAATTGTAAAAAAAATGGTTTTTATAACTTTAATTAATCATAGCCATGAGCATATTTTTTACGGCAACCCTATTGGTATATGTTCAGAAACATATTTTATTTGATAAAATCTAGGGTTGATCCGGCAAGTCGATGGGTGAAGGTCGTCCTTAAGCGTATCTCGTACTATAGACATTACAGGGCAATCTTAAGATTATTCTCCTGGGAAAATCTTAATTACGGTGCAAAAATGTTTCACTTGTACATTAGTTTAGCCAATATTATAATAAGATAGAGTTATAATAGGAAAGTATGCATACCTACTTCCAATTCACCTTGATTTTTATTTTATATTTGTTTTATCCCCTAATATGAGTAATTCTGGTCAGTTAAAACCTTTTCGCGTTTTTTACCCCTATAGGTAGACATGATATTTCGCAGATCAAGTTAAACATAGTTATAACATTTGATTAAATTCAATATCGCTAGACTATTTGCTATGTTTGTTGGAAGTCGATTTAGATTTAAGATTTCGTAATTAGTTCCAGAGAGAATCACTCTTATCAGAATACAACTAATTTAAAATCCGGGGTATTTTAAATTACTGCTACTGTACTAATACTACTGGCTTACTGTACTGGGGGTAGGTACTGACTTGACAGTAGCGTATAAATTACGATATCCATGATGTTAAGACATCAATGGATAATTTCTTCGAGTTTTCTTTGTGATGATATTTATACTGTTTTATTTTTAATAGATTTTAGAGTTTACAAACGTATTTAATACACAGTAAAATACTTTTTATTATTATTTGTATTTTTATTACTTTTTTACAATATGACTCAACAAAGAACATACAGAGTTCAAATATATTAGGTAGTTAAGTACCATTGCTACACTACAATATTTAAACACATACAAATATTACTAATGACACCTTGGATCTGAAACCTTGGAGCACCTATCTGAATTTTGCCTTAGGTTATTCCCTGGTCCGGTTGCTAGTGCAAATAGAAAGGGTACCTACCAAATAGAAAGGGTACCTACCTACCTAAACAATCTTTTTTTGTAACAAAACTCGATAGTTAAGTTATAAAGATACCTATGTTACAAAATCGATGTTTCAGGGAATAGTAGAATAATAGACTTTGAAATCCATCGACGCGACGGCAGGACTTCTTGGTACCTAGTACCTAGTGTCTGTCGTTAGTCAGTATCAGTACTGTGGTCTTGTATAATATATTACTCACATTGTATAAATAACTGACTAGTAGTGCCATCTCTCGAGTTACAATAGGTATTGTGTTTATTTTCTGTGACATGACAATACTACTCAAACCCAAAGAGTAAAGTAATATACTCAAACCAGTCTACGTATACAGTTTTAGTATTGGATTTGGTTTATGTGCAACATAGATGGCGGTAGTATACTCTTGCCCAAGTCGAATCGTTTCAGATTATCAATCACGAAGTGACAATTGAAGTATCCTTGAAATGTTCAATATGCATTATTTCTGTTTATATTTCTATAAATTGGTATAAGTTATAACAAGTTGAAGGGCATGTTACAAATATTGTTGTTTGTTTCATGAAAAGATCTTACGTAACTATGTAGATGCTACTTTAGATTGCAGGATTAAGTGTGTTTCTACAGTGGTTTCGTAGAGGACTTGTTATACCTACTGGGTGTTTCAAAAGTCCGAAATAATACTTTAGGTACATATACAGTAGGTGATACGTAAACACCCAGTGGAGACAAATTATACGTAAAGAACTATGATATTTTAGTTATGTACGTAGGTACCTATAATTTGTCCCCCGAGTTGCTTTTGAATATTTGCTACATCGTTTGTGATGCGGCCAGAAAACAATGTAAACTGCTGCGTTTAGCAGTAGCCGCCATTGGATATTCAAGAAATAGTTCTAGTTTGTAAACATTTTGCATAGTTCTTGAGATTTTTTTAATAAGCGGGAAAGTGAATTAAGCGTTTCGAATTTCAATGTATTTTTTTACTCACCATTTAATTATATTCCGGATACTCATCCAAACGCCTCAAGTATTATTAGGCACTTCTTTAATATCCTGTAGGTATAGGTATGATGTAGGTAGGGTTACCAACTATTTTTGAGAAAAATAAAGTATCACGTCTTTAAGTAGGGAAAAAATAAAGTATTTGGAACAAAAAAAAAGTATTTTTCATAATTTTATTTATTTCTTATCTTGAAGATATATTTTTTGTTTTGAGAATTACTTGTTATCCAGTCGTATTGTTTTTCCAATTCGGATTTATATTTTTGATTTGATTATTTTAGCTTTATTCGGGGGAGTGATTGGTGTATCATCATTTTCAGCAATTGAAATGATTCGATTTACTTTAAAACAAATTCTTTAAATGAATACAAATAAACAAACAAGAACTAGGTAGGTATTTTCATATAATTTCGCCGATAGTAACGGTAATAGTCCACTAATTATCCATACAACTGATTCATTTTACGCACCACAGAAATGATTGGAAATAAAGTATTTTCACATACTTTATTTTTATGTATAAGTATAAAGTATATTTATCAAAAATAAAGTAGGATACTTTATTATAAAGTATGGTTGGCAACCCTAGATGTAGGTACTATATGTATTAAAGGATAGCTTCGGTATTTTTTTACAAGTAGGTAGGTAGGTACCTATTTATAAGGTGTATCCGGGATGCTGTATCATTATTTAATAGGAATAATATGAAATATAAACTACAAGGTTCAAATTTTCAACAATTTGTATTTTCGCACCTTAGGTGTTTTCATTAAATAAAATTTTCATTTCTCTTATATACACATTAAAATCCAAATTTAGTCAGAGTGTATTTACAAATATATTAATTAATTAAATAGAATTTAGTAAAAATTAGTGAGATTTAACAATACCTACTTATAACTACCTATCTATATAATTAGAACATCAACAACATCTTTCACTCAGGTGAAATACATAAGACAGCTTAAACGATATTCCTACACAGAATTCATAAAGTATTCGTACACATCCACTAGTCACGTGAACACCATAAAAGTTAGATATCGTATTTATTCGAAAGATGTTTACGAGCTAGGTATTCATTTGAAATGTTATGGCGATGCGCGGCATCGCGGCACCGCGGCACCGAAGCACGGGGATGTGTGTAACGTAGGTAGGTTCAACAATGCAAAGTCGCCACCATCCGAGCCCGCCCGCGCGGGGCAGACGCCAAACAATGACCAAGTCGTAACTCGTAACCTAATACAAACACCGTATATCAATAACGTTAACGCGTTGCAACATTATGTAAAATGTGTAAGAATTTAGTCTTTTCCGTTTCAATTTTCACTCGTTTGTATAACATGAATAATACCTATCTACTCTAGCCTTGTCTATCGAGAGACTTGGTCTCTTCTAAAACAGTAAAAACATTATAAACTCGTACACCATTCTTAGATATTATACGAGAGTGGAGGCTGCGCGCGGCCGCCGCCCGCGCTTCTGCCGCCGGGGCAGACAATCGCGAGCGCACGCGCTGCGGATACCTACAGAGGCTTTGTAAGCGACTGAACAACTGGGAACGGTGCTCATTGCCTTAATCATAACTTCCCCAATCTGTGATTTTTTCTATAGGTACTTATAATTTCTAGGCTTCGAAACTTTAAATGAAACGAATGTCAAAAGACATTGTAGTACAGATTGTATATGGGTATGATTGCAAGGCTTGGCTATTTTACTAGCTCATTTTATTGAGTTTAATAAAATGTATTCTAGGCCTAATTTAAAACAGAGTATGAAGTTCAAACAAAAGATAACGGAAATTATCCGCTCCCATTTGCAGTTAGTGAGATGCAGGCGCAAGAGTTAGTTATATTATTGTCAGATTTCTTAAATTCATAATAACCGACGTTACTGAAAGGCCCACCCTGTAGTTCTATCACTGTTTGTCCGGTTAAGTTTACAACTTTCTAATTGGATCCTGTTCGTTACGACTGCACTATTTCTTGAATTACGCTTATTCTAAGGAAATAGATGAGTGATTTCTATAAAAATGTATGACTTGACACGAATGATGGTATCTACATATTATTAGAATTCGAAGGCATTTTCATACAAAATTTTCATTGTAATTACTAAGTCTATTTGTGCTTAATTTTGTACTCATGTGTAATAAAAAAAATGTTTGATATCAGTTACCGCATGACCACTTTAAATGGATAAAAATTTAGAAGATCTTAGAATTTCTAAGATATTTACCTTCTCGTAATAAAATGTACTAACAGTTTGAATGGATGTAACTTATGAAACATATCGGTACTTACATATTTTTAACATTGCAGTAATGGTAATGCGGTAATCTATGCTGGCAAGTGACACCCGTGTCCTACCACAAAATATATAGAGCAACATCGTCACAGTAACTCAAATGAATCTTAGAATTACGGTAATTACATCTATACAGACACTTATGAGTATTATAAATAAAGGGCCCTCGCTCGCTATATTTGAAAATAATTATTAATGATTAAGAGATCATAATTTAAACCCTACATACTAAAGTTTACTAAGATTAGTCTATGTAATAAGACGCACACTATAAAAATATATGCCACTGGGGAGATGTCGTCGTAGTGAAGTGAAGGGGAACGAGTGCTTGCCGCGAGAGAGCCACACTGACGCGGCCGGTGCCATGCCGAGAGCAGCGGAGAAGGGAAGAATCAGCTCCTAGTAGTGTATAAACCAAGCAGAATTGAGCAAATTTAGTTAAATTAAATCTTTGAGCAAGAAAAGGTGACAGCAGCTGTCGAAACGTAAAATAACTAACGGCAGACAATTATTAACTTAAACACAAACATAATAGTCGACATTCTCACATTTATATTTTATATTCGACTAGAAATATAGTAGGTATAATGAAATAACCATCGTTATTATCACTTATTCTGCAGTCGTGTTATACTTATTACATAAATTGTGTAAATAAAAATTGCAGTGGCACGTTATAAAGTTAAATTAATGGCACAGTTTCACGTTAGTTTGTCAAATATAAGAATATTATAATATACCTACAATACTTTAGTAGGTAGTCCTAGGTAGAAGAGTTTTGTCACATAGTTATTAATTAGCTGTTACAGTCGGCTAGGACGAAAACAGTCAGTCAAGATAATACATAACTACCTAATTGTTCACATGTAACCTGATACGGTCACAGATGCACACATGCGCACCACGAATCGATATCAGCTATGCGAGAGATTATCCAACTACTATTTTAGTCACTGTTAAAAGCCTATCTACCGGACTGTCATCGTCGGACATAAAGATATGTGTTCATGTAACGCCGAGGACGACGGTCACTTAAATATCGCCGCGCCTCGATAGGCGTGCTTTACACAGAAACGTAACGACACTACACTGGACACTTTAGGCCACATCGCTTCGTATCTACGTTTGTTCCCAGTCGAGTACTTTCAATTAACCTATCTAATTAAATAAATACATCGAGCAGATCGACTCCTACTACAATAATTACAAATATGTATAAAAAGTATATATAAACTTCAGTGAATTTACAAATGTAGAGTTAATAAAGCTTCGTTAAAGACGATTCATTTACACCTAAGCGATGAAATTATTCGATAATTTCAACGTGAAAAATATAAAAGTTCAATTGTCCGCGTGCGCGTCACTACCGCTGCTGTCGTCGGAGTCGGTATCCGAAGAGCGCGCGGCGGGCGGCCGCTAGAGCCCCGTGTGGTGCGACTCGTGGTGCGAGGGGCCGGCGCCGCCGCCGCTGCCGCCACCGCGCTCTCGTTTCAGCCGCTGTTTCAGGTGCACTTTCGCGTGCCTTTTCTTCTCATCCGAGCGCGCGAACTTGCGGCCGCATACGTCGCATGCGAACGGTTTCTCGCCCGTGTGTGTGCGCACGTGAGTCGTCAGGTGGTCCGACCTGCTGAACGAGCGCATACAGATCCGGCATTGGAACGGCTTCTGGCCCGTGTGGATGCGTATGTGCCGCGTCAGCTCGTCCGACCGCGAAAAGCGCCGATCGCAACCCTCCACGGGACACGCGTACGGTCGTTCGTGGACAGGGGTTTTGCTCGGCCTGTTGGGGTACTTGCGAGGCTTGACCGGTACCAGCCGGAGCGGCTGTGCGCTCTGCTGATACACTTGTGAGAGGATCTCGTGGCCTTTACTCGTGGACGGGTTGTATTCGGCGAGCTGCACGGGCCTGTCGCTGGTGCCGGCGGGGCTCGGGTACGGCTCCCGCTTGGGCATGCCCGAGGGACCGGGCGTGGGTTGGGGCGCACTGGCGTACTCCTGCGTGTCCCACGTGTGTTGCTGCTGCGGCTGCGGCGGCGGCCTGTACTCGCAGTGTTGGGGTTGCGGACATGGCTGTGACTGAGGGCAATAGGGTTGGCACTCCGGCGGGAGTAACTCGACCCGCTCCTCGTACTCCTGCTGGAAGTATTTGTCGACGCTGCCGGGGCCGGGCCCGGGCGGCAGCAGCCACTGCAGTGGCGGGGAGGGCGCTCGCTTGGCGCCGGCCGGCGGCCCGTACATGGACGCGCTCGCGCTGGACGTATTGCTGGCGTCCTCGGCGCGCGCACCCGGCGATAGCGACGCTTCATGCTTGTGCCTTCGAGGCGAGCATCCCAGTGATAGTTCATCGCCTGGTAGTGTACCTGCAACAATAACAGTACCTCGTTAGTACCTTTATTTATTTAAGCAACAGGTACGTCTATATGTGCCAAGCGGCGCGCCCGAGCATTCAGTTTTGAAATCTGAACGCGCTGACATAATGTCATAACTGATTGTTCGGGTGCGGCGACTCGGGGCTTGCAGACGCGGGCATTGGAAAGCATATCAGACAGCTCCAATCTAGCCCAATGTAATCAAGATCAAAAATAGTCACTCAAATTCAAAATGGTTAAGTCTTCTAATCATTATGTACTTAGTGGGTAATTCTAATTATTGTTGTTTTAAACTCAAAATGAATTACATCTCAAATTATTTGTAGGATCAATAAACTATGTGAGACGTGGGAAAACTTCTTCTGCAGCTGGTCACAAGCCATCTCCCATACGGCCTACTGCGGACTAGTGGGACTCGGATTTCAGGTGAGTCGATTTTACACTATTATTATTAATACAATTTCTACCTACTTATGTTTAGTTTACAAAGTGATCTCTGGAGATTTCATCAAACTTAATATCTATGGTTTTTTTTTGTAAGAGAAAAAAATATTTAATATCACACTGTCACGTAAATATAGGTAGGTAGGTTCACCTTATCGTGAATAAATTATGTTTTTTCCAATGATTTTTGCGTGTAATTGTCGCGTGGAGCCTATGGTCGGAGCGGAAGGCAGCGTGCGATAACAGTCGGAAGTTGATAAGTGCATATCGGCACAGCCTATCTGAACGTCTGCCGTACAAACGCTATGTGACCGTTGATCGTCATCTATTTAACTTTAATTGTGTGTTGCGAATCGCCGAATTGTCAATTTATTTTTATAGCCTTCGTGTAAAAACAATTGATTGTTATTATTTTTTGCCATGCCTACTTATAATGAATATAATGGAACTGCCAAAAATATTCCTAAACTTTTGATTATTTAATATTTGAGATATCTAGGATTATGTTTTAGTTAAGTAATTTGGTCATGATTTTTGTCGTTGTCGTAAAAATAAAACATAATTATGATAATTTTAACCCTTGGATAGTTATCTATAAAGTTTTTCAAACGTTTGGAGATATATTAATTTTAATTTCAAAAGAATAATTGCAATAGTCACACATCTAGTATCAATCTATCAGTTAATCGGAGGGAGTCGTTTAAATATCTTCTGATAGGCGTAATGATAAATCAAATGTGTTAGTTTATTTTAAGTCTACCTTTGTACTGTTTGCTTAAATTTTATTTACCTGCAAAATGTTTTATAGTTTATTTATCTACAATGGTAGAAAAAATTCTGCTTTAATGATGAAAAAGCTTTTTAAATGTACTTACTCAGTTTTGAGAGTTTACCAAGAAAATTCCTAAGTAGATAGGTATTAATTGCCCACTTATCACTACAGATTTCAATTTTGTTAATCACTGAAAGGCACGGCGTGCGATTTATTAGCCGTAGAGCAAAGTAACGACGGTAGAGCTAGGTAGACACACAACGCAAACTTCATTCAGCTTTCCGTATCGATCCGGCCATATGATACGGGACGCTGAACTTTCCATTTCACTTCACTGAAACTAGAACTGCCCGTTCCCATCTCTATCGCGTCGCGGAAAACCGTTCAGGAAATAAGAGCACAGTGAAGGGCATCGAAGGACACGGAATCGTGGAAGATGAGCGCATTGTTTATTTACAACGTTATCGGTCGGCGGCCGGCGGGTATCCCGCCTACGAGTCCCGTCGGCGTGCGTCTCCGGGACCGCGAGGGCGGCGAGTTGCGTACTGTCGCACCTGATATCGGAGGAGGTTCGAGCAGCGTGGGGAAGAAGGCCGGCAGGTCCGACGTGGTGCACGGCGTGTTGAGGTCAGTCGGCGTGCCCGAGGGCGTCGGCGCCAGCGCAGGCTTGAGCGCGCATTCGAACCCGAGCGCGCCCACGTCAGCCAGGGAGAGCAGGTGCGGGCCGTTCGGGAGGTCCGCGTCCGTGCCCATCCCGTCCGGCACCACCTGCTCCTCGGCCCACGGGCCGAGTGGAATCACAAACAGCGCCAGCGTGAAAACGACCTCTCGCGTGGCCGGTACGAAGGGGACTGGCGCCGCGCGACCCCGCATCGCAGTTTTATTAATGGAGCCGCGGTCCCATATTCGGTAGCGGCGCGCGCAGCTCCGCCAATCGCGCGGCTCTCTGCCCCCCCGACACTGACGTCACCGCCCGACGCCGCCTACCGCCCGCGCCGCCCCCCCTAGCCGCCCGCCGCCCGTCGACTCTAGCCGCTGCCGTGAAGCCTTCGTGTCTTTGGTTCCCTGTGACTTTGCCATGCTTGTTTGTATACTTTCGTCCTTCCTTCCCCCTTCAGTAACACGCGTTCTACTTACCCTTACATATAGGGATTCAAATTAAATTGGTGTTATTGTAAACAGTAAACACATAGGTAAGTAAGTATATATTATTGTTTTTTGTCCATGATCTTATACACTTTATAAGACTACTGTGTGTGTTGTGTACTGTGTTTGCTGTTTACAAGGAATAGGGAATTTTGGGTTTAGGGAATTTAAATAATAAATAGGTGAGAATACTAATAATCTAATTTAGATTGTATAAATAGTACTGTTTGTGGGAACTCTATTTAACAAATATACCTAAAGTAGATAATAAAAATAACATTATTTTAAGTTTGCACATATTTAAATATACTTTTTGGGCGCATTGGGCGGGTTCTTCTTAATTAACCTTTCAAATATATAATATAACGACTATACTTAAAATATGTTTTTCATCACTCATACGCGGATAGTAGGTCTGAAGTTGCCTGAGGAGCTGAGAGAATGAGATACTTTTCAGGTCAGGCAAAATCGAATTTCTGACAGTTGAAATACGATTTTGCCTGTTCTGTCAACGATTCTGTCAAATTATAAAAAATACGAGTCGATCCATGTTCCAACCAAAGAGAATGTAATAGTTCCAACCTTCTTACATCCACTCAATTACAGCGCGATGTAATATTGAAATAACATAAAGTTAAGTATTAATTAAAGAATATATTTTTTAAATGACTTTATTGTAATTTACTTTCAACTATTTCTTTAAAATAACATAGATTTGGGCAAAATATTTACCATTTTTCCCTAAATCAATCACAAATCGTTCCTCCTCCGAATCTATAATCACAGACTAAAACCATTTATAATGTTTGAAAAAGTACTGACCTTAAAAAAAACAAAGTGGCAGTGTCAAAATATCAGAAAGCAAAATAGGTACACAATCTACGTCAGTATCCATGTGTGTGTATGTGAATAGGTGTTCACTTATATGTTTTTTAGCTAATCAATATTTTATTTTTACTTTCCTTGTATTCGTAATGAAAAGCCCAGTGTTTACCTCGGGTTTAAGTAACTTATTATTGGTCCTTCGAACTATTAGCGCCCTCGCTACGCTCGGGCGCCAAACCCCGTCTCGGCACCAATAATAAGTTACTTATCCCCTTGGATAACAATGTAGTATTACAGATTGCATGTAGGTCGAATTATACAATAGACCGTTAAAGCACTGGTCGCGACTTGTGGGTGCAAAGGTACCTACATTATCCCACTGTTGGGCAAAGATCTGGTCCATCCATCCCTCCAGATAACAGTCGAGAACATCTTTTCCTGGGTCGACCACGACGGCGACGTCCTTTATCTGATCCCATACGTCGTTACCCATCCTGTGCAATTTTTGCCCATGTTTTCGACAATTCTGCTCAGGTAGCCCGCCCAATCACAATTCAGCAAAGCAGTCTTCTCGCCCACTTTTGCAATGCGGGTCACGGAACACAGTAAGGTATTTCTCACACGGTCGATTCGTTAGACACCTAGGATACTGCGCTCCATGGCTCTCTGGTAAATCTTGAGCTTGAACTAGTGACCATGTCTGAGCACCGTAAGTGAGGACTTGTACTATATGTCGATGAGCCTGCGTTGGAGCGACAAATGGTGTCTGATTTGCTTCCTCTTTTGAACAGAAGTATGATGTTGGCGTGGCACATTTTGGATGGTAGTTGTCCATTTTTTATTAGGCGAGATTTATTATTTTCTATTATTTTTATTGATCTATTGTTGATTGCAATCAATCAACATTTATCTATTATTTCTATTCTATTTCTATTATTAAGATATTATTTATAATATGCCTATATTATTACTACCTATACAGTTTAAGGCAGGTGTATTCAATTATTGGTTCAATATAATTACTTAATATTTTTTTATTTTTACCAAGAAATATATATCCAATTGAACGGAACCCCGTCATGATTACGGAACCTCACAAATACTTTGAGTGGCCCGCCACGCACTTGGCCGCTTTCTTTTTATTTTTGTTTTCTTTTTCATTTGCTGTTACAGTTTGTACCCAGTAGATTGAGGCTGCATTTAAGTTTATCCGGCTAATCTTAAGTTTATGTATATACATTGCATTGCTGTTCAAATGACTGAGTCGTTACACCTGATATTACGACTGATCTGGATCTGATCTCTCGGTATAAGAGTGACACGGTAGTGTGTCAGCCCAGTTCGGCATAGAAATCATATGGCCGTTAAAACAATAGTACCTATCTAAGAAAAATATTATTCAATCGTTTTTGTATTATGTATTCACGGTTACAGACACATAATTTACGACTGAATTAACATTTGAATGCAGCAGCCAAAAGCATTTTACATCGAATATTTCAAATGCATCTCATATTTTACAATATATTTAAGGCATAAAATACTGACCTGTTTTTTGACACATAATTGTATGTTAGCTATGCAAATACATTTTTTGTCGTCATAATTTTAAACGTTATTTATGTTACAACCTAATGTTTAAAATTTCATCTTGAATAAAAATAAGATTTTATAATCAGCTGAACTACATATAGACATTAAAAAAAAAAACAAAAAAATGCCAATAGACATACCTACATATCCACTTATAAATTAGTAGTTTAGGTAACAACGATTTAAAATTAGATATAGGGTGATTTTTTAAAAGCTGTGTGGATTGTCAAATCCGATACTATAGGTAATAGCGTAAAATACTCACAGGAATTTCGTGGTATATTTTGATAAAACCAAAACATTGCCATAGCCGGGAATGGACGTGGTTGATTTTGAAAATAAATCACATCTGTATTATAGCACCAGGCGATAGTACCGTTTTCTTAGAATTATATTGCTAGGCTGATATATGTGATCAGATACTAATTGCGGGATTGTATAAACGTGTGGTTAGCAGCAATTACCAGCCGTTAGGTGTAGGTTTGGCTAGTGGGCGGCCGAGTGACCTGAACCACTCAAGATCAAGGAAATATCACGTTAGGCATTGCATTATACATATGTATCTAAATAGATAACAGGCGGGAATTGGCCTGAGTGGCCAGCGCAGAGAGCTGCTAAGTAAACAGTGACACCCATAGGCTTGAGACTAGGTGCAAATTGACCAGAAAAGCTGGTGGGTGTAGATAAGCACGTATTTTAGTATATTGGTAAGTATTCCATCCACATTGATGTTAAATGTAAATTGCAACGCGTGTTGATATGTTATTAGGTACCTATTTTATTTTCCTAAATGATAATAAATTGTGATGATGATGAATTGCTATCTATAACAAACTAATGTTGACTTTATTTTGACTGTAGGTACCATGGACCAATTACTAAGGGGACTGGCCCTAAGCAACTCGGCCGAGTGGTCGGCCTAGTACTAACATCGACATAAAACGAAGCGATTAGGTCAACTATTTACCGGTAGATAGAACAATGAAAATGAAAAAACAATGACCACGTTTTTTTTCATACATATATCTAATAAGGGCACCTCTTTCTTTAGTCTTTACTCTGTGGTAGGTACAGACAGCCAGTTTGGTTAGTCCGAAAAGTGTTAAAGGTGGTTATGTATACCTGACTGCTAAAATTAATAATAGAATCTTGCGTCTATGACACACGAGTAAAACATGAAAGTGCGGTTTCATAAACACGAAGACAGATCGGTATTCATTTATTATTTAGGGCTTACGGTCGTCACTCGCCACCTAATTAACTTTGACGTCTGCATATTTTCATTATTATTCAGACAGAACATGAGAATACGGTTTCCGTCGGATACTTGCGGGTGTATACTTTTCATCACAAAATTATTTTTATTTGCAAGTAGTTACGTAGCTATTTGTTGCTTGATAATTTAAATATATACTATGATGCTGATTCTGTTGGTGCATAAACTAAACTTGACTTAATTAACCGCATTGCCATCCTGCTCATGGCAGGATGGCATTAACCAGTGGCGTAGCTTGCCTTAGACCTGGCCCTGTATCAAAAATTGTTGGGGGGGCCCAAATTAAGGGTAAAGATTTTTCACACACGTTCGAGGCGCCTATAGCCCGGGGGCCCCGTATCATTGATACAGCTGATACGGCGGTAGCTACGCCCCTGGTCTTAACGTATGAGCAATGCAGAAACATTCTTAGATGTGTGTTAGTTTAGTCGTGATTTGACAACAGAATTGGCATCCATGTTGTAAAACATTTCCTTAAATCCATGTATGAACTTTTGTCTTCTGAGATAGGTATCGCAACGTTCGTTATGGCTAACACAGGTCTATGGCATGCAGTCGTATGCAAGCGATGCGACAGGACAATGGCCGGCATCGTGCGTGGTGGCCGACAGTGTTCGAGACACGCCGACGCCCGGTTGGGCCCACATGCAATCGTTCGCGCTAACCCAATTATCGCGTAACGGAGACGATAAAGAAAAATAACAAACCCACGATTTCACCGCCGTCTAATTATAGCGCGCTATTTGTGGGTGCGCGGGCGCAAGCGGCATAGCGTGGCCGCGATGTCAGGGCTATTCCTGGCCGTCAGCTGACGCTCCCGCGCCGGCGTCGCACCGCACGGCGCGCGCGCTCGTAAACACCACGCAACCGATTGACGTAAAATGCGAACAATCGAGTTTTCAGCAGGTGAATCACGGGATGAAAACGTCCCTGCGGGAATCGTTCTAAAATTAACTTGACTACTTTTGGTTCGGACTTCGGAGGCGGGGTTCTATTTCGGATCGTTGCTTCAATATCGTTATCTATTTTGAACTCGCTGCTATTTGTTTCTTCCAGATTATTATTCATCCTGTTGAGTTTGTTTTTGTGCTGCGATTCGGTCATATGACTTACACGAGTGTTTTTGTTTCGGGTAGTGGAACATGGGTTAAAAGTACCAATCCAGAGAAAGCTTCTTCCACCAGACATATTATTATTGTATCAAATATCAAAATAATAATAATTCTTATTCTGAAATGTATTCATCTTCAGTCTTGAAATAATGTTTTTATATTCAGCGTAGAGGTGTCATAATGTTTTACTGAGTGTTCTCTACCTACGTTCTAGGAGGCTCGTCGCCTGCTATTATTTCTAGTGACAAGATGCTGCTTAATGTAAGTCATGTGTAGTGTCATAATGTGTCACTGTGAGTACGTGTGTTTGTAATAATTATGTCCAAACAATCCGATGTCTTCCCACGGCTCTGGTGCTGGCGCCGGGCGGTGGGTGGACGCTCAGTGTAGAGTATTCTGTTTTTCACGTGGCCACGTGTTGTTGTGCTTGTTTTCGAACAATTTATATTGTCTAGAGTTTGTGTTACACCTTATTCAATAGGTGAGGGTGTTATTTTGCCAAATTAGAAGAAGGTACGATTATACGTAATTTTTTGCTCTACATCGTCAAACTTTAAAACACTTCTAAGTCAAGCTTTTTGTAAAAAAAAAAAAAGAAAACTTGTGTTCTTCTAACGTGGGTACCTATTAGTACGAGAGGACGACCTTCACCCATCGACTTACCGGAGCAACCCTAGATTTTATCAAATAAAATATGTTTCTGAACATATACCAATAGGGTTGCCGTAAAAAATATGGTCATGGCTATGATTAATTAAAATTATGAAAACCATTTTTTTTTAAACAATTTTCACCGACTTGCCAAATGAAAATTATATCAAAATGAAGGCTATTTTATTGCGAATACAGTGTATAGTGGTGCTTGCGAAAATCTAGTCAAGAATAACGGTAACCGGGCTTTGAAATAAAAAAATTGAAATTGAAAAATTGATTGACAGAGAAGAATTGCGCATCCGAGTACTATTTCATGCGATAGAGGAGGATGGAGTACAACAGCTGCGCGCGACGAAGCCATGTATGCTTTTATCTTTTTGCTTTTATTTTTTATTTTTTTATCTTTGACCATATTCTTTATGGCAACCCTATTGGTATATGTTCAGACACATATTTTATTTGATAAAATCCAGGGTTGATCCGGTAAGTCGATTGATGAAGGTCGCACTTCAGTGTATCTTAGACCATATGAGTTAATTCGGTTCTGCCTGTTGCCTGATTCCTAAAAATCTGACAACTGAACCAACCCTTATGCTAGTAGCAGTCCCCCTATAGGTAGTTGGGTCTTGAGTACCAACGCAGACGCTTTATGTAAATACCGCTAGGTAAACAGTCAGCTCAGGATAGACCCCTGCATAAATTAGTAAAAGAAAATGTAATTCTTTCATTTCATTCGATACACAATATTTAGAGTCCATTTGTAAACATTTTAAAACAAGTCAATAACAATGACGAGCAGTTGGCCACGTTTGTATGCGTGTGAGTAGGCAGCACTATCGCCCCCGTGTATAAACGTATCATTGTCACAACGACATCGAGTAAACACTATCCATGAGCTTTATTAGAAAGTGGTTCGACAAAGAGCGCTATGTCACTGCTGGCAGCTTGTGCGAACGCGGGCTAATAATACACTTATGTTGCAAATGCAATTCTAGGTGACGGTGTCACGCCGACGGCGACTATAAATATAAACGGTTACATTATCTTTCATTGGGCTTTTGATGAATCACACTGATGACCCACCTGTAAGACGTGGAAGTATGTCTCAGGCAATAGTAATAATCTCCCTCAGTTATAAAAGTTATAATCTTAAGTTTTTCTATTTACTACTAAGCATAATCCATGTTGCTAAGGATATAGGTACACTTTAATAATTAGTCATTATTTAGGTATGTTGTTATGTTGTACACATAGAGTTCCTAGAGTAAAATTTGTGAGTTAAGAATTGTAGTACTGGAACGTATACATAGAAGTTTCAAGGAATGCTAAAGAATTAACACAGACCAGTACCATATTAACCGGTCCAATGAACATGAAATAAAGCACTCTACATAGAACGCCACGTACTATATGGAATCCTCCATATAGTACGTGGCATTCTATGTAGAGTCTATTTGCCTACTATTGCTACGAACTCAGCTTGTAATTTTAATGGCTTCCTTACTTAAGTAGTTCCGAATTCCGCGCCTTGGTCCCAACCCAATACAGAATCCGTACACAATTGAATTAGTGACAATTTGGTATTTCCTTTGCTCTGGATTCACATGGAAAATCGCCCACATTGTTTCGCACCTTCCATCCGTTGACCGATAACGCGTTAAAATAGCGTGGAGTGACGCGAACGTTACGGGTGTAGGTAATGTTGGCAGTCGTCACGTCTCGATGAGTTGGTTCCCGCGGGCGTCAAGTCGAAATCATGTTTGTAATTACGGTTTTATCGATCAACACTCGAAACTGTAATCTCGTGCAGATTCATCACTCGTGCTGACGTACGCAACATACGCCGTGTAAGTAAAAATGTTTATCGCCATACATTTATAGAACGTTGTGTAATCGACGCTTTAACGTAATTCGCATTTACGTAGTCACGCCGCGTGCGATGTGCTCTATTATTATCATTTAGTAAACCCGTAGATGGGTTCGAAAACTTATTTTTAGAATGACTACAAAATAATTGTATAAGAAAGACTATACTTGTAAGGAAATATTAGGTACTCCCTAATAATACTTTAGAATGTAAATGTCGTGGATCTAAATTCATTCTGTGATTATAATGAATGTATCGTTTACTCTGGAAAAGCTTCAGCGAAAATGTAGAGCATGAACATTTAAAGCAGATAGTTTGCTGCAAAAATGTACCTACCAGTTTTAGCCATAAATATAATTTAATATTGCAAGAGAAATATTTATGAAAATTAATATTTCAACGGGAATCCCATCGAGTCTTTAATAATAATTGCAGTAGGCCTAAACTTTGGTCATAACTCTGAACTATGAAACCTGTTTAAGATGAGGGTTCGAAATTTGGTTGATTTTCTATTCTACTTTTTCTTTAAGTAAGTATGTGGACTAGGAATCTTATATTTAGATGTATGATTTTTGACTATACTATCTTGAGTATCTTTAAATCCAAATCACGATTTGATGAAATTTTCTCGATAAAAAAAAATTATGAAATGAGCTCTAATTATTTACAATTTTCCTTGCTACCACGATGTTTTTACGATTTAGATCACGAAATTATTTCTAAAACATAGCAAATAATGATATCTAAACTACCCTTCAACCATATTTTAATTCATGAAGTAGTTTTTTTTTAATTCAAGAAAATGTGGTTTGGCGCTTACGTTGTTTATTTCCGAGCGCGCGCACAATATCGCCATCTCACATTTTAAGTACTTGAACTAACCATGTCTCTCTCTAACTTTGTATTGTCAGTGTCCGCTCGGACTTGTTCGACGTCGGACCTGTGACGGATTTTTTAAAAAATATTACGAAAAAATATCACGGTCGTGCCACATTACAGGTACAGTACAGTATTTACAGTCCGCCGACGCCTATGATAAATAAATAAATATCCTTGGAAATTCTTTTACACATGACTACCTGATCCCAAACTAAGCAGAGCTTGTACTATGGAAACCAGATAACTGATATTACTACATATACTACTTTTTGTTTGTAAATACAAACTAAATATACACTTAATTACACCTAGACTCGGGACATGCGGACATGTTCATGCACACAAATGCATGTCCTGGACAGGAATCGAACCTACGACCTGCACTGCAGCGTGATTTTCGTTTGCTTTTCCTTGTCTTGTGTAATTTCTTTTCATCTCTTGTCATTTTTTGTCATCTCTTGTCATTTTGTGTCATCTCTTGTCATTTTGTGTCATCTCTTGTCATTTCATAGTTATTCGTGTCATTTCTGTAAAAACTCCCTATTTCGCTTACTGTTATATACTTGCAGCATGGTCTTGGGCCGACAGTGGGAATACATTGCTTGTCAAAACAATGGAGTCGCTTTATTGCTTTTGTTGTAGGTATGGATGGGCAAGTAATAAATATATCATACATCAATAAATTATCGTAAAAAATAACATTACAGATATGGATAGGAAAATGTTTGTCCGTCCTATTCAATCTATTATATTATAAACGAAAGTAACTCTGTCTGTTACCTTTTCACGGCTAAACCGCTGAACCAATGTTGATGAATTTTGGTATGGAGATAGACTGGGTCTTGGCGGAGAACATAGGCTACTTTTTAGGGTTCCAAAGGGTGCTAACGGGACCCTATTACTAGGCCTACGCTGTCCGTCTGTCTGTCTGTCCGTCTGTCAGCGCGGGCTGTATCTCACGAACCGTAACAGGTAGAGAGTTGAAATTTTCACTGAATGTGTATTTCTGTTGCCGGTGCAGAACAAATACTAAAAATATAATAACATTTAAAAATAAATATCAAGTCTCAAACTTGATATTTTTGATGTGTTTATTCTACGGTGGTACGGAACCCTTTATGTGCGAGTCCGACGCCTTCAGATCTTATGAATGTTTTCTTGAAATAAACATAGTGTATTTTAAGTAATTAACTGGCCAACCCTTAGGTCCTACCTACCATGTTAGGATCTTTTTCGTTCTAGCGGGTGTAAACCGTGATTTAACGAGTTAATGTGATAATTTTTGTATTTAAATTATTCAATTCAATGTATTTGTTTCAGACATAGTCCAATATTGATTATTAAAATTATTATAATTTCACAATAAATATAAAACAATAAATAAAAGTAAAATTAAATTAAAAAAAATAATAATATTTATTTTTGATTTTTCATGTTTTATCATTAAAATACAATATAATATAACATAAATTAAAATAAAATACAATAAAATAAAAACCTACCCCTAATTAAACAAATACCGTCCGCGTGGGATACTGGCTGCATGTCCTCCCTGTATTCAAGCTGTTCCTGTTGTCAAGCGAATTTTTTGAGCAAGGAAAGAGCCAGCCCTCTTGTCACCTGTGGCGGTAACCAGTCTAAGGGTGATTTTGATAGATAAAAAAATAAAGATAAAAAGATAAACAAAAAATAAATGCATGGTTAAATCAATAAAATTAATAAAAACTGAAAATTAAATTAAAAAATAAATTAAATATGGTAAAAAAAAATATTATGACACCGCTGATGACTTCATGATCGGCATCGAAGTTAAGTACGAAAGGATTCCTTTGCCTACGAAACATGAAAAAGATACTCATATCCGGCAGTCAGTCACTGACACAGAGTATGTACATTTTTAACCGACTACGGTGGGCGGAGGGTTATGATTTTGACCGATATGTATGTATGTTCATCTGCTCCCGTATAACGTCCAAACTATTTTTATCATAATAATTTGACTAATGAGATATCGTTGGACGCGTCTGGATCGTCCGCTGGTTATAGGCTATTATACGATCGAAATATTGTTATACGTATCTATCAGCATATTGTAGGTATCGTTTGTCTTCTTTTGACTTACTTTGTCTTCAGCAATAAAAACAACATAGAAATTAAATTATTTTTTTCAAATACACTCGACATAAAAATCCCAAATAAAACGAAAAAAATATATTTGAATATTTTCATCCATTTCATCTATTTTAAAAGGTGCACTGGGACATTTAATTGTACGAATTAAACAATATTGTTCCTTCAAAAATAACTATACTAAAGTCTACTCCATATCTGTTCTGTCCTAGCTAAGCGAGAGGGATATATCATTCGGCAGCTCACGCGTCGCTAGCCACACCCCGAAACTAAAATTCATTTTTTTCTTGTATCGTCTTAACATATCTTTACCTACCTACTAACATTACTAGACAGAATATTAGAGCATACAAGGAATTTTCCTCAAAAAACTCCTATTGCGCAATTAGGTAGTCACCTACCTACTCGTATGTTTCATTCAAACATGAAGGCTTTGCATTTGCACGGTCTAGGGCCTAGACCGTGAAAATATAAACGTTTCATGTTTCAGGGTCTAAAGCAATACAGAATTTAGTGAATAGAGTAGTGAGTAGCGCTGGTGTGTGTCAGGGGGGTTCTGCGGTTACTGACGTCACGACCCCCTTCACTCGCCTTGCCACCCTGCCGTAGCGGGAATTATTCGGGTGACGCACGCCACTTAGACCGCCACTTTTTCCCCATAAATATCTCGAGTGTTTAGATCAGTTATCTGATACAAACCAAAATGTCATGTACTACGTCATTCATGATATTTATGATAATGATGTTACTTACGTATGTGATATCTGAAGCAATGGAACATAATATAATATACAATATCTGTATGCTGCAAGCTAATCCATTGCCAGTCATTAATTAATAATTTCGATATGACTTCACTCCACCTGACTGCAGGGCGCCCTACACTACGTTTGCCTATCCTGATTATAAACAAAAGTCTTAGGGAGGAGGTGTGGGTAATATGTGTAGGCGAGTCTGCCCTCTGTGATGAACACAACAAGTGGTGTAGGCCGTTGTTATTGCTAAATAAATAAATAAAGTTAGCTCCTAATACAGGATTGTTATTAACGATGGAAATTAATTACACAGGATATCGCCAAATGTTTTCAACCCAATAACTGGTTAACTTATTTTACGTCTTAATAAAATTTGGCGCTGTCAGTATTAGCAGGATTTACTGAAGGCGTATTATTACAACTAAACTAGATTACTAAACTAGAAGGATGGCAATACACAGTTTCAAAATGTTGGGTTTGTGTACCCACAGAATCAGAATGTTTACCTAATATTGGTACATACAACAAATGAGTTAAATAGGTATCATTAATCATCAGTTGAAACTTCGAGGAAACGTCCTACACTACGAGTTGTTAATTATTTAGCTACTTCTTTATATTGAAATTTTGATGTTAGGTAAATCGGGAATTAACTCATTCATAAAGATTGTGTTCGCTCGGTACACCTAAGGTAGGTACTATGTTTGCGGTTATGAATGGATTGTTTACATACGTATTTTATTACAATGGCTGTGGAGATAAAACCATTGCGTCAGTTGGAAAGCTTGGGCGGTTATTTTATCAACTATGACGCCAGAGCGCATGTGACAAAAAATTGCGGAAAGCTCTTCGAGCCGGTGTGCGTCAAAAGACCACCTGTTGATCGACCGCTCAATTGCCCTTGTGGGTAACCTTAGCTGGGGCCGCGCCGAGCCGCCCCTGCCGGTCGATATCAATGACGTACGGCCTCATTCATAAATGGGGAGGCACCCAACCCACACACCCCTAGTCCCCCGTTTCCCCACTCCACGGATTCTAGTTAACGGTGGTGGTAACTTCATGAATGGCGCGCGCCGCTCCCTTATAAAAGCTGCAATTTGTGGTTGACTCATGTAGGGAAATATGGACCATATTGATCTGACATCGTCTTATATTTTCAAATTGAAGCATACAAATATTTCTTAGCTGCCTATTTAATGTAGTACTCGTATTATTTGTTACCCTAGTTTTTACATGAGCAAAGGTACACTCTTAGTCACATATATAATGTTATATAATGAGATAGTGGCTGTATATACCTATGTTGGGATGCGGTTGCGGGCGCGTGGGCGCACTGCGATTTGACACGCGCGCGCGACACTTGCATTCGCAATCAGTGCACATTTGCACACATGAAGTAGTGGAGCTGCCCATTGTTCTTCACGTATTTTATTTAGGGATATCATGAATATCTAGATTATAGTTCCTACCTACTGCAACTACAACAATATATTTAGTAAAAAGTATTTGTAAAACCATTGTAAAAATAAAACCGGACAAGTGCGAGAAGGACACTCGCCCTGAGGGATCCGTACAAACTTATAAGATTTTCATATCTCTAGATTCAGAAAAAATGGGATCTCCATTCATACCTTTAACCCCTTATTTTGCCCCCTTGGTGGTGGCGTTTAAATCCTTTCTATGCTCTTCTACGCTTTAAAAGGTAATTGCTGTTAAAATTTCATGTTCTAACACCAGCCGGACAGACGGCCAACAAAGTGATCCTTTATGGGAAAAGGTTAGGGATAAACATCATATTGAACCTTCCTGCATGCCACTTTCCGTCTCAATAGTGTCGCTGTGCATGTCCGCCAGTAATGTAATCAGCGGTGTGCACGCGCACGCGCCTCTTATTTACGGCGGATTACGCGCGCAATCAGCTTGCTCCCAAAGAATATGGAACAATGCATATCACATGTCCTCGACGCGAAGGATAATGTATCATTTATAACTTTTATTCCTTCATTTGCTTTGGTTTGATTTAATACGGACTACGCCCGGCAAATAAGTTTGGTCGTTACGTTACTAACGTACGTGTGTATAAATTCTAGCCTGATCCGAAATATCAACATTATTCTGTTCCTTTTTATTTCGAACGTAGCTATTCAAAAATGTTTAATTATGTTAATGAAAACATATTTTCTGTTATATGACTAAAGTGGCATACAAGCCTGCGGCCCGCCTGTTGTTAAACATTTACTGTGGCCTATAGGATGATGCTTGATTGTGAGCATCTAGCATCAAAACCAAAAGATCCTCGCACGTTGCCGCCCTGAATAAAAATAACTTGAAATATCTATGTAGTATGTAACAGCTGTTTCCGTATCTCTGTTAATTTGAACAGCCTCGTTCGGCCGTGGCATTGGCCATAGGATCGATTTCCTGCGTCTGTTGAAGAGCAGCGTCCGGCCGTGGCTCCATGCGGAATACCACTAAAGGCGATCGATGCGCTGTCCTTGAACCTGCTCTCCTGTACTGCGCATGCGCTATTAAATGTCGGACGTCATTCCGTGGCCATGGCCACGATACACGTGTTGGAAACCCCTAACCCGTCCCACTCGGCCCGTTTCAAACCCCAACCCTGCACCCATCTCCATTCATCCCAACTTTGGCCCACCGCTCTACAGCTGGCGGCACACTTTATTCATTTTCAACTCTGCCATTTCTTATCGATTCTGACCTTTGAGAAAACAACCTGTTGAATGGCAAGTTTATTGTTTTTGGGTGGAACGCAGATGTTATTTGTACTAGAACATGTTTCCGTCGGCTGAGACTCTGAAATTTAAGATTATCGCGGCAAAAGAAAGATCTTTCAGCCTCGGTGTTATGCCTGGCGCGGCCAGCCGATACGCCTCCAGTGGTTGTTGTCGGGATTTCACTAATTGAATCCCTCGTGAACTCTTGTTTAGTGTTTTATGGTTGTAGGTAGTATGTTTCTATGACGACTTCGTTTAATAGGATGAGTGTTTGGTATACCTATTCGGTAACATCTGTCGTCGTCGTCGTAAATGTATATTTCTAGTAGTTAGATCTTGCACATTATGAATGAGTATGTGGCACGCCGAGATTGTTAGCATAGGTTTGACTTGTATGCGGCGACGGCCATGCAAGGCGACATTGAGAACAAGTCGGTGACCACGCAGGGCTACGTATGAATGAAGTTACCGTGGGCGGCGCGGCGCGGCGAGCGTGGCCCATTCATTCATTAGCTCCGAGGCCATTCCTCATGAATAATACCATAACAAAAACTGTCAATAATACAAACTGTTATGTGCAAACTTGTTTACTCTATTAGATTGTTGCATATTGCAAAGTGAATTTCTGCTGCTTTGAATACGATACAAAGTAAGCACTAAGCACAGATGTGCTAGAATGGATGCTAGAAACTTTCGAATTGCAAAATATATGAGACACGTTTATGGGGTTGATGGTTTCAAATTATGGTCTTTCATACAGCTATATCTAGGTCTGGGTACATACTTCCTAGGTGATTCTCTGGGCACTGTTAATTGTCTGGCAATATTATAATAAATATAGGTACCTACATATTTCCTTATTAGTAATTGATTAAAAGAGGGGGAGGGAGCCCATGATGCTATGATGCTAACCGTGGATTAACTCCAGCGTCGCGGAAACCTATTCAATTTGGTAGTAGGAATATAGGAAGAATAAATGGTCCTAGATGTTTCCACTTTCACCGGTGGGGGAAGCGTCTACATATAAATTTCAAAATTGTAAAAAAACACAATGACATGGAAATACTCAAGCGTGTCAGATATTGATATTTTTCACGCTGCAACATAATACCTAAATTGAAAAAAAAAAAAAACTCGAGCGCGTCAGATTTTCAGAGGGGGTGGTTAGTGAAATTTACAGATGCTCCCATTTCTTAGACTGACGATCAAATTAGCAAAATTGACACTTTTGACACTTCTTAGCTGGTAATGAATCCCCCTTATCTTAAATCTGACGCGCTCGAGTATTTTAAGATGGTATATTTTGTTTTTGGTTCTCCTGAGCGTACCCCCCTATATTAAGGTTTCATACTGGTTGGAGGTTCTTATCACTATGTACGGTATCTCCCTTATCTTAATCTGACGCGCTTGAGTAAATCCAGAAAACCCTTCTACGGCTGCCCATCTATAACTCTTTGAACCGGATTTTTAATGAAAAACCGATTAAGTAAGAAAATCCCTGAAAGCTTGAAAGCAAATGTGACCCTGGTTGAGGTGGAAGTGGAATCTAAGCAGTTGGACAAGGTTCTGTTCAGTAAAAGGAGTTGCGGCGTAGGAGTCAAGGTAAGGTCTGCTGGTTTGAAACCAGCGCGGATTAGCAGCATTGTTCCCGCCAACACACTAACTGAGACATTGCCGTCGGCTTGCGCCGGCACATCTTGACTCATTCGACTCATATCGCTGCATTCATACTTTTTTACTAACATAGCGGATCATGAACAAAATTGACTTGTAAATATTCGATTTTGGCAATCCCGCCCACAGCCTGTATTTTGCGTGTTTTAAATTACGGTACTCGCTTAACGATCACCTTTGTTAGTTCTGAATTGTTTTTTCAATATTTTAAGGTTCACTTGATATATTTTATTATGTTGGTTGGTATCTCTAAGCTATTTTATTTGTTTAGAATACAGGGTAACGAAAATATTATCCTTTTAATTTACCTAATATGATGAGAAATTTTACACTTATGGATGGACGCTTGCAATACCGGTTCCTATCTATTTTTCATAGCGTTTGCAATATTCATTCAGTCATAATAAACTGATACCCGAGCCCGATACCATAAAAGTATAATAAATAGGTAAATAGTATAAAAAATCTGCATATATGAGGTGTTCGACGCGCACCTCAGGAGCTATTAATATGTAGGTACTTTGTTTGCTAACTTTATAATTTTGCTTGCTTAAATAATTCGCATAGATTTGTTAAAGTCTTACTCTTAATAGAATTTTGGCTCAAAAATTTCGGTTGCCTAGGCAGTTAGATTTTTTTTAAATTAATAATTTACAGCTTGAACTTCGTGAACGCGATTCGTTATTAGTGTAGGTGCATGAGTATGTATCTAGGGTACCTACTTACCTATGTGGATAAAATGAAGTGCGTACCTATTTGTAGGTATCTATTCTCTAGCCTTCTAATATTGGAAGTATTTTTTAAATTTTAATATCAAGGCGTGAGAATAGTTTCAAGACTTCAATAGCAATGCAACTCTACTAGTGTTGTAGTTATGATAGTCTGTAGATACTATTTAGTTACTTTTCCACAACATCATGAATCTATATCAAGAACATTAATATAATATACCACATAACCGCAACTACCTAAATATTATTTTATAAATACTCCGTCATTACTTACCTAGAATTGTGACTAAAGTTTGTTTGCCATTTTCTCGAGCTCAGAGCTATCAGACGGAGTAATTAAACAGATTACACTTGCTCACGACGGACTGACCGAACCTGACCTTCTGTTGCATTTGGTATTGTAATTACGTATTGAGTATTTCTTTACTGCTTGCATAGACTCAATCAATAGTGTGCCGTAATGTTTAGAACAATACACTATGAATACAGTCTTTAGCGTGCTTCTGAACTTAAAACGCTGACTATACCTTAGTAGAGGCTATCGTCTACTAAGGTATAGTCAGTGTTAACTCTCAGACTTTGTTAATAGAACCTATAAATCTATGGATAGGTATATCTCTATCCATTCTATTAGCAATCTTCGAGAAAAAAATGTGACCACATCCAACAATTAAGTAACTTATCTCATATTATTTCCGACAATGACTGCCTCGCTTGTTAGTTAAGTGGGCCTATACCAATCAAGAAGTTTTGAGTTAAATTATTAAATCGTGAAAAGCGTTATTCAGATTTTCGTTTAAAAATTCTAAGCCACAGTCTACACGTGTATCCTGTAATTTATTTATGGTTATTTCTGGCATGCTTTTGCTTTTTCAGTGTTGATAGAGCAGGAGAACTGGCTTTATGAGCTACGGCAACGGGTAGCGTGGCTAGCAAGCAGACGTGCTCACAGACTCGCGCCGGGACGCTAATTAGATAAACGAGCCGTGTGGCGGGGTCCCGACCGCAATTACCAGTTGCGCTGCAACCCGTAAATAATCAACGATATAGAACGCCACTTGTGTCTGACTCACTTATGTCGGTCACCAATTACAATTACTTACCTACTGTGGCTAGCTCAGCGCTAAACGCATCCATAAAAACGTTTTAACATGATCTTACGGCTTGTATATTTCTGTCTTCATTAATTTAGCTTATTTTTCTTCTGTATTGTTGAGATACCTACTGCAGCTTTATGGCTGTTGGCCAAGTGATGTTTATGTCATCGTTATCTACCACAATGATCTGATATTTTGTTCTAGACAGAAGCTTAAGAATTTATTTTTAAATGTATCGAGTTGAAGATACTGTGGGTAATATTAGTTATTTCACTACATTTATGCGGTTATAGTCCCTACAGTAAGTATCTAACTCTCAATTAATTTTAAACGTGTTAAAACAATTTTAAATCTCGAAATAAACTTTGTTTATGCATCTACTTCGCTTTTTACGATCGTTATTTCCAAACACCCGGAAGTCTGCAAAAACATTCTACGTTCATAATGAGTTTCTAAGAGTGATGACATGTCATTTCGCGGATGTACTTACAGCTTTACGTTACAATAATTTACTATACACAAGGTCAGCCTTAAAAGCATGGTTACAGCATTGTGCTGGTTCATTTGTCCAGTTTATTCATCGCGCTAGGGTCAGGGGCTTGCTCTTCTCCATCAATTAGAGTATCCGCATTTATTATTTCTGTTAAGACGTTTATTACATTAGTCTTCCTCGGGGAACTGGATTGATGAGTCAAATCCGAGGGCACGCGTCTGACAGTTTTTGTTTAATATAATAGTAATACATTTTAGACCTATTTCCATTATGCCTAATGTACGAAGGTATAAAAAATTGCTGCGCCTAGAGACATGAATATTGGGCCTCGAGTCTCTTAACAATTGCCCATTGCGAAACCACTGGTCTCTAATATTAACTTCGTGATGATTCATTATAAATCGAAAATTCTTGAAGATAGACATGTTGTCGTCCATCTGTTAGCAGTCATCTACATGGCGACCGCCAAGAATTTGCGATTGACATTGAAGAATAAACGAAGATAATATTAGACCAGTGGTTTCGCATTCGAAAATTGTTAAGAGACTCGAGGCCCAGACGTGATGGTGTTCATTTGTGCTATAGCTATTGTGGTCGGTCTAAAATAAAAAGGTATTAATTTTGATTTGGTCGAACTCTATACTAACATTTGGACATAGGTGCTTACCGCAATAGTTACCTACATCGATAATCCTGTTACTTTGAGTTCTAACTAGCTACATAAGTTACAAATATAACTGAAGATACCGTGATTTTATAGAAATAATATATGAAAGAAATACACGTACAGATTATACCAATAGAAGATTTAGAATTACGCTGGTGCTGAGAGTGTGTCCCGTGCAACTGTTTTAGTTCAGAAAAATAGGGCGATTGCACAAAACTAAAAACTAGTGGAACATTGGCTCACATCCAGTTTTACAACACCGATACTATTAACTAGTCGTCTTCTAGTTTCAAATAAAATACATGAAGATAAACGCGAGAGTAAATTTTTTTTTTTATTCTAATAACATTTGTAACAATACCATTTTAGTTCCATTGTCGTATTGAATCATGATCACATTAAATGTGATTCACTAGGTACTACTTCGTTCTCTGAAACATGTTTTTTTAGATGTTGAATATTTGTTTTACAATGCCAGATTTTGAAACCTTGGGAACTTAGGTATCCTTCTCTTTCATTTGGTTCATGAAGCAATCTCGACTTTTCCTCTTCTGCGATTTCTGGCAACTTTTCCTCCAAGAAGTTCGTTATGAAAGTGTCATACCCGTCTCTTTTGTGGACATAATTTCCATTTAATGTAGCTAGTTATCTGTTCATAATAACAATGTTTTTCAGTCCAGGTTTTCGTCTAGCAATAACACATAGTAGCCGTTCCGTTTATGAGCGCACGTAATCGGGACGCAGTTCTCGCGCGCTCGCAGGAATTTCATACGAGATTGTAATCAAGTAGACGGACGGCGCGTATGTTATTCTTCTCAAGGTATTCTGCAAACATTATAGGAATTCCGAATTTTTTAAAACTCGCAAATGCCAAGTTTCTTGTTAAATAACATTTTTCTTGAATTTATCAACGATTCGAAAACGGTTTTCTGAATCCCCGCCAATTATTTGCAAACTTTCTAATGATTAAATTAAATTGGGACTTGCGTGTACCTATTTTTTTTTAAATAATTCCAACCTATCGTAGATCATAGTGGATTTAATCACAAAAAATATGTGTTTATCATTGGTTATGTATGGTATCTTATGTGTACCTAAGATACAAGCAAGCATTGAATTCATTTAGATACAATAATAGATTTTAGTTATTCTTGATTTCTTAACTTCTATCTCTACAATATACAGCGTTAGATGTGGAAAATTTTGACTGTTTAAGAGATATGATTTGTTTCAGGGTAGATATAAGGTTTTTAGTAACAATTCTAGAAGTTTGTTAGAACTGGGAACATGCAGACCATCGAGTCGAAAACATTACATCCCGACCTTGTTTTGTTAGAATATAAAATATACCGCTCTACCTACACTAAGGTGTCTGACAGTAATTTGCAGAATGTAACTCTATCCAGATTTATACTGCCGACTTGAACAGAACACAACCATTGTCAACTTCCGGCCTAAGATTAGGCAGATCGCAAACTGACAAGAGCACTTTACATAGTTTGTGATTTCCAGAAGCTGTTTTGGTACACGTGACATGAATGTTTATAGACGAGTGCGTGAGTCAGTAAGTACTGTCAATTTTAAATATTAAACGTACCTACTTAACTCACTCACGTCTTAATGTACATGTTTAAGATTCACATGCAGATTGTCAACAAAAAAGGCTGATATCGTTTTATCGCAACACTAATTACGAGTACTAAAACCAATGTTTTATTGGAGCAGTCAATCGATGAAATCGATTTCGACTGAGTCAGCCGTAATCGATACAGTGCAGGTAATTGCGGAGCATGTATCGAGTGAGACAATGACGTTGGAAGACCGAGCTCAGATCGTATCGTGTGCGACTACGCAGTTACACGAGTTTAAGTAATTGAGGGAACGGGCATTGTTAACCGGTCGACGCAAATTGGGCATTAGCAATAATTTATCGACTTTAAAATAAACTCGGCATTGTCATTGCAGTGTTTGAATATTTATCGTGTGGGCTTGGCGCACTGCGATGGTCTCTAATGATGGCAATTGTTTTGCATCACTGAACACCACAGGTGCGCGTGCACAGGCCTCCGGGAGAAAATAAAGTTGAACATGCAAATAAATCTGTGAAAAGGAGTCTCTGTGACGATCGGATACATTAATATTTCTTGTGGTTAAGTCAGTTTTAAACTGATAAACTGATAAAACCTTTGAGCGTAAACCAAATAAACTAAACAAATGGGGGAACCTAAACAAACCACGATGGGGCTAAATATTGGTAGGTATTAATGTAATAAAACGATAGACAATAGGTGCAAATAAAAACGAACTGCATTGTACAACGCACTCAAAATATTACGATAGTTTTAATTATTATCATTGTTTTACGTAAACTGAATATAATACTGATTAAGTTCTTTATATTCAGGACTAGCTGACCCGACAGACGTTGTCTTGTCCGAAAAGAATTTTCTGTTTGTCCCGAATTTTACAGTTTTCCCGGCAACTTTTCCAATTTTTCATTCCCTAAAAGCGTTATTCGGATTAACGGACGTATAAAAAAAAACCAAATTGGTCTACCCGTTTTCAAGTGATGCGCATTAATTTTGATTAAGAGAAGTGTTGGTCAAAATAAAAACTCATGTAGCAACCTAATTATTTTGTAACTCTCAAATCCGCATGGAGACAATAACCAACAGGAATCATTTTTATCATGTGACCGTCGGCGTTTCGGCGATGCAAAGTTAGAGGCGCCGATAGAAGCTCTCGTCTAGTAAGAGGCTAGATTGTCAATTTATGGATGATGACGTGAGACGGCGCGGTTTGTCACAAAAGCACGCGCGTGCCCCCGTGGCACTGCGCGGTCCGCTCAAAGCGAATACGTCGGCTATCGCACATCTGGGAACGTCCAGAGAGGTGTAATGCCCTCATGTGGGCACCTCTGACGAGCCGACGCTTCCGATGTGACGCGCTGAGCGTGGGACGCGCGTTTTTGACAGTATCAGTACGGATTACAAGGAGCTCTTATGTCGAATGAGATACGATCGTTATAAGCGCCACGTTTGGGTGCATGCCGCTCACCTTCCTTTGTAGATTCTTTTGATGGTAGCCAAGTTGAATTTATTAACTCTTTTGGTGGGTACTTTTGGTTCTTATTGTATATAAATAATTATATAGTAATATAATTCATTAAATAGCAAAAGGTATTCCTAATGAATTATATCACATCATAGTAAATTTCCATATAAATGCCTTCTAAAATAGGCGGGTCCCAGAAAGATTACAGAAATCTAAAAGTAAATTCGGCACGGAGGGAAACTATATGACTCAATTACAAGTTCTATGATTGCTTAAACATGTGTAATTATAGGTAACATATTTATAATTAGGATATTGCTTAACATATCTAGATATCAAATATTTTATGAAAGTAGAGAGTTATTCCAGACGGATTCCCCATCGCCCCATTCCCCATCGCATTCCCTAGCGCATCAGTTTTATTTTATATTATTTTCTATTCCGAACGGGTTCACCGTGCAGGGTATCAAATTCGATCTTTTATATACCTACCTAGGCAAAGACTTATCCAATACCTATGGCTATTTTTAGATTCAGGATTTTGTTGGCACATTTTGGATGAGATGGCATTGGTCGTGGTTTGGTAGGTATGCCATCTAATGAAACACTACAGAAATTTGTAAATGCTACTTGTTGTGGCTCTTTGGATATAGGTAATGTTGTGTAAGGCGCGTCATAATTAAGCAGCTGTTTGCGTTCAAGTATTTCGCGTTAGTACCTACCGACCAGCTCAAATGAAATGACTTGTGAATCTCTCACACTCCGGTTGCAGCAGACTTAAAAAAATACTGGTCGCGGGAGCCTACAAAGCTATAAGTAGAGACGCATATCCGTGCTAGTTTCCATGCCATCAAAGCTACATGAGCAAATTGCATCAGTTCCTTTCCCTCTAGCTCTACCTGTTTTAAAGAACCAGAGCGTTAGCTCGGCACGAATCTTCGCCAAGTCTATCTATAGTTTGACTACTAACATTAGGTATTTGTATCTATTTTTTGACACAGGCGAAAATTTATTGAAACGCCTTTTCGCCACGCCTGTAGCCAATCACAGACGAAGGAGGTTCACCGGCAACGCCTCTTTTTAAATAGAGGGAAAGCTCTTTGGTACACAATCAGGGACGGTTATTAGGGTTGGCAACTTTTTGTACAAAAAAAATTGTATTATAAGGTTGGAGGTAGAAAATATACAGAAAAAACTGTATTTTTTATTCTCGCGGAATTTAATAGCTTAATTAATATAATGTTTGAAAGCTTCGTATGACTCGCCACTGTTTTACATTCAACAAATTGGTTTTCTTCACAGGCTTTGTAGGAGGTGAAGGTGAACATGATCTAGATTTAGGTACTTTCCATTAGTTTCCAATGATACCTAGATGATTGTCATCACTAAAAGCAAGGAATACTAATCATATTAGACAGAAAAAGTTGAGTTTACAGGAAATTGCTAAGTCCATGTTTTTATTTACTAATGGAATTAGTTTTATTCCAGTGTGTTAGGGATGATAGTCAAGAAACAGGTTTTTGGGATAAATACTAGCTGACCCCGCGAACTTCGTACCGCCTCAGAATTCATAAATGATGTAGTTATTAACTTATTAGCCAAAAAACAACTAAATCTCCCATTCCCCGTTCGTCGTCCGTTCCTCCCCCTATCCCGTCAAATATTAAAAATGCTGTCGGTAACCCCAGTCTGATAAATTTAAAATGAACAATTAGAAAAAGAAAAGTGGGTTTTTCTTCGTTTTCCCTGCAAATTTTCTTATTTTTCTCTTCATAAGAGCCTTCCTCAAACTGTAAGGAATATGAAAAAAATACAACGCAAATCAATTTCTTGTGACGAATTGCCTATGATATTTTTTTCAGGAATTTGTAGTCGCCATCTTACACTGGCGAAACATACGCCATCTATTGAAAGTAATCTGAATCATATTTTTTTAAGAAAATTGGGGTTTTTACGTTTCCGGGAATTTTTTCCAGTTTTTCTCATTATAAGAACCTTCCTTGAACTTCCCGGAATATTCTAAAAAAAATATTTGCTGAATCGGTCCAGCCGTTCTCGTGTTAAATCGTGACCAAGGAAATAGGGGTTCAGTTTTATATATGTATATGTATAGATTAAACAGTTACACCAAAAAAACAACATACCTAAAACAGTAGGTATATAATACCTAATATTGTAGTGAAAAAAACACTGGTCATTTGTGACGTAGGCTTTTTGCGATAATAATAATTTCATTTTTACTCCGTTTTAATAGGAATCTGTACAATAACATTTACTAACAAATATCTACCCAGAACTCGTTATATTTTTCTGTAGGTGGGACATGGAATTCCACTTGTTTGCTTCACTTAATTAATTACTTATATCAAAGAAAAATGCGCTATTTATACGGATATAATAAATAAAGGGAAAATCGATGTACTTACCGTATTATTTCATTCTAAAGGTCCAATTGGCAATTTGTATTGAAACAACCTACCCCGGATGGAACCGAAATAAGGCAGTACCTATGTGCAGATGAGATCATGAAATGTCTTTAAATGATGTCAAAGGAAACGAACTATTCTCTTATACTTTAAATAATATTGATTTGTATCCGTCCTAACAGTCCTGTTTCTGTGGCATTCAGCCGTATACCTACTGTTATACTTATTTGTTTCACGCTTTGCAACGGCGGGACGTTGAAAATCTTCCAACTCTTCCCTTTGCTTTAATCACTAATTATACTGAGGATGGTCCAGGTCCAGTTATAAAAACCACCAGGGTTTTGATTGACGTTCCATTGGTCAAATGGTTGCCTCACAAAAACAGATTTTACTTGTGGATGCGAAGACAATCATTTTGAGGAAATTGAACTGTTTTTGTGAATCGGTATGGATATGGATGAAATTGGAAGACATACCTACATGGGCCACATGGGTTGTTCAGGAGAAAGCAATTAAAGCATTTAGTGTAGTTTGTTAGTAACATCTGTACCTATCAACTAAACCTGTAGACTAATGGAACTTATGTTTCTTGACCAGCTATCAGGCCCCGGCTGTTTTAATCTAGACAGCAGTTGTAAAGCCATTTCAGAGGGCTTTGGGCGGCTTGAACAACTCCCGACACCAGTTTGGCCACTAACCATACCATAGGAAGAAGGATATCAGGTTCAGGCTGGTTGATAATCTTCTTATTCTTTTAGTGCTTCTCTACTACTGAAGGTTGGCAGTCAGCTCCTTTAATGTTACTTTGTTTATAGATGGAGTTTCAACAACTCTTTAACCGTTTTAATGCCTGTCGACTTCATGATGTTGCAAAACCAAGTCATCTTACGCCTTCCAACCTTTCGTTAGCCAGCACGCTGGTACCTTTCCAATCGATATCGTTTGTGTCAGCTGGTATTACCCATTTCGTTAGATATGTCTACTATAGGCGACTTTTCGTTATTTTATTGTCGGAATAAGTTACAGTTTCTTGCCTATGCGCTCTAAAAGTTGTGTGTTGGAAACTTTATTCGTCCAACTTATACGTAGCATGGTTGATAATGTCCTTGATTTATATATAATTTTCAATGTTATGAATTGTATTGTCAAATATGACCTTACTAAGCGTATGCCCATGTTTGTGGCAAGTCGGGTGAACATGATAGCGTCGGCTGTGCAGACGCAGCCGATTAGCGCCGTCCGGTCCAGATAACAGTGTACCGGAATGCTGATCCGAATTATTACGAGCTCGCCCGCAAAGCTGACACTTACGAAATAACTTCATACAATGTCCCTGAACATACAAACTACATGTTCTACTAGATTGGTTGGTGCATGATCATAGTAATTATATCTTCAGGCCGACTTCTTGGAAATAAAATAATTTTGTTAAAATCACATATATTGGTGGATATATTATTAGAGATCTGAGGGCCTAGATTGCCAATCCAATCTAGAATCACACCGGAGAGGTCTATTCGGAATTATACACAACAATCCAGTTTAAAAGTGGTTGCGACGACAAAACGACTAAAGTTGCTGGTTAGGGGCCAAAGATGGCCCTGATGGATACTTTAACCTAAAAACACCTTAGCGGGGTCGGTAGCATCTGCGTAGACTTACCTAAACGATGCAATGGGTTCTGTAGTGGCTTAGCTATGCTAAGCCAATCGGAACATTAAGATTAGGAACATTAGGATAATCACGTTCTGTATCCGTAGTCCGATATAGATTTGTTAGATCAATCGGATCAATCTGACCACGGCCACTGTTAAATGTCCATGCTTAGATTGATTTAAGTCCAGTGTCTTTAAGTAGACTGTGGTCAGATCTTTAATAGCTAAGTGGCTGCTCAGAACTGTTCAGTTGAATTATCTTAGATTTATTGTAGAATTTGCTGGTAGGTATTCCATATAAGAACGGGGTTCCCTTGCCCGGAGTTTTACGTTTCATAAATCCCATATAGCTGCTGCTGTTGTATTATCGAGTATAGTTCCTTCAAAGGAATCATTAAGGACTATTCAGAACAACCGTATCCGACTATTCTAGGCCCCTATTGAACATGAGCCTCTGCCCAATGCACTCTCCTTGGAGTGCCCCGTGAGCACTACTCCTTACGTGCTGACCCATTGGAAAGGAAGATATACTTTGACGGGCCCGTTAGCGTGGTTCGCGCGGAGGCGCCTTTCACGCTGCAGGTCGTAGGTTCGATTCCTACCCTGGACATGCATTTGTGTGCATGAACATGTCTGTATGTCCCTAGTCTGGGTGTATATGTATATTAAGAATGTATTTACAAATAAAAAAGTAGTATATGTAGTAATATCAGTTATCTGGTTTCCATAGTACAAGCTCTGCTTAGTTTGGGATCAGGTAGCCGTGTGTAAAAAAATGTCCCAGGATATTATTATTATTATTACTTAAATCGCGAATAAAATATGACGTGTATTTTTTAAATGCCTTGCATGCAACCTCTTTATATCAACATCCAACAAACAAGTTCACGAATGACGACAGTTTATTCAAATCCGAGCAGAACCGGTTTTGCATGGCTGGTTATAGTTTTTGATGTGGTATTGTAGGAAGGAAGAGCAATAAACTAATTGAAGGCTGGAGTCTCACCATGGCTGGCGGGAGTAAAGTAGAGCGCGAACAGGTCGTCGACTGACGCGGTCGTGACGGCGGGGTGCGCGGGCGGCTGCGCGTATGGCTGGGGCTGCGCGTGCGGCGGCGGCGGGCCTCCGTAGTGCAGCCCGCTCGGGCCCGCCTCCACTAGCAACTGCATCTGCGATATGTCCACAAACTCGTCGCCGTCGCCACGGCCTCCCAGCTCCTCGTCCTCCGGCCGACGCATCGCGATCACCGAGAGCATCGCACGAGCGCATTCCCGCACTTCACAAACCACACCACCTCACGAGCGGCTCTGCCGCACCTTCACTCACATTTGACCCTCCGGATCGGCGCATACGCCACTGCTCACTCCCCCTACTTAAACTAACTTATGTCCTATCAAAATTGACGCAATCACAGAACATTACGTTTAGAAAACTACGTATACGCGGCGCGTTAATCACTGAAGGGTCACGAGCCTCTACTGATAAATGAACACAGATTTCGCACGCGGCCGGTGTCGTCGCGCGGAGAACGCCACATCCTCTACTGAGCCGCGATCGGAGCGGCGACGGCGAGGGCGTGCAGCACGCCGCCCCCGTGAGAGCGCGCGGTCGTCGTCCGCCGCGCGCCCTATCAATGGACGCCAGCCACCCGGTCGAGGTCGGCGTTCATTCACGACGGTCGCGTTAATGGCGTTTGAGCTGGGCGCCCTCGCTCGGTCGGCGTCGCCCACGTGCGCGAGAAAATGGCGCGGCGTCGCGACGGCGAAGGGAGGCGCGCGAAAAGCGCGGGGCGCACAAGTGTAGTGATGGAGCGGGCGGCGTGAGCGCGCGGGCGGCTCCGGCCGCTGCGTGGGCGCGGAGGCTCGTCGCGCAGCGCGCGTGACGTCGTGCACCCTGCCGCGCGTCGCGCTCCTGACACTCACCACTTTCTCTGCGTTGAATCACGATCCGCTTTCGTACGCTACGCGCGCTGCCGCCGGGTGACGGGCTCCCGGAGACCGTTTTGGTCATGCTACAATTAGCCGCGTGGCACGCGCGCTCCTGTGACGTCGACGGACCGGTCTGAATAGTTTCGACGTTACGTAGGTTGGATAAATCATTGGCTTCGTCTAAAAATATGCACCTGGTCATAGTCGTAGCTATCTACGTAATAATACATAGAGTAAAGTGTTACTCCATCTGCTATTTTTGTGTTTTTGGAGGATACTATTGACGTATATCGTAAACGTGTAACGTTGATGATAAAAGGAAATTGTATCTCCTCATCAGTTTTTAAACTAAGTATAGATTTGCTTGACTTGATAGGTCTACTTATATTTTATTAAATTATTTATGAATCGAATACTCTATTCTTATGTCAAGTAGACTGGGCAGAGCCTTCCTGCTGTCAAAGAATTGTAACTTGACATGTTTTACACAAGTTTTTGAGGGTCTACAATTGGGTTTTTCTTACCTGACACCCCCGGCCTTCAATTTCGTATAAGATATTAATGTTATAGTCATTAATATCTTATACAAACGAGGTCTGTAATTTTGTTTCAGTCCACCCATTCCACGGCGAAAGGTTACTTGTAGGGAAAAGTATACACATTCCAGAACTTTCGCAAACTTTTTCGTTAGTCGACGCATAATAGCAGAGTATTATGAACTTAAAACCAATATAAATAAGAGTGGGTGTGGAGAACTCATTACCCTACGTCCGGGGCGGCTGGCTGGGAAGTTACGCATAAATACCGAAATAAGGAAAGGTCACGGGAGCGTTCATGTGTTGCCATGGCAACCACCTGTTGTTCTGCGATCGTTTCGAAGCGGGTATGTATGTACTCGTAAATGTCAGAGTGCACGCAGTGGGCGCCCGCGCGCCCGTGGGCCGCTGTGGGCCGCTGTCCGCACCCTCCAGTCTCTCCCGCCGCTGACGAGAACTAGAGATCGAGTCCCCGGATTGACATTTACATAATCTATTAAATACAATCAAATATGTAATTTGTGAAATTAAGCACGCTTACGCGAAGGCAGATGGAACCTTATTCTGTTAAAGATTGCTTTTTTTCAGACTTTGGTCGGCTCTATTTATTATGTCTGTTTACACGATAGGGACAATACTTCGTTAAATAACTCGAAAGCGGCTAGAGGTACAAATTTATAATATTTGGCATAATTACATAAAAACGAGCACTAATTATCTGCATCATTTAAATTTTGATAAGACACCTAGAAAAAAGCGTGGTACGCACAAGATTTTGCTTCAATGGGTGCGTCTAAAAGAGGCGAGCGGCGCGCCCGAGCAATCATTTTAGAGGCGCGTATCCATATGAGCAGCTTCATGCTGAGCAGCCTCGACTTGGGGCAAACTGAGGCTGCTCACGCTGAGGAAGAAGCTCGAGACACGTTGCGGATCACGGTAAGGCGACGCGAGCCAATTTAAAGTTAAACGCGATGGCAGCAGACGCGCGTTGAGTAGTTGTTGCTTTAATAGTCATTAAAATTATACATCGTCTCCACTACACGCATGGCTTAGACTGAGGCTCCTTTGAATACGCACCAAAAAGGGACAAAATATGACTCGGCCCGCAGCGACGAATTTGCCTCATGGTGCTGTGTGCCTCAGGTTGAGGCAGCGTCTCCACTTGCGCTGCCGCGGGTCAAGCATGATATTATGTCTATAAACGTGGTCAAACGTCAAACCTGAATGCTCGGGCGTGCTACTCGCCTGTTTTAGATGCACCCATTTGTACGTACAACGGAATCAGAGAAAACGTAAGGCCCGCGCACATCCGGCGCCCACGGCTCGCGCTACACAAAGTACTTATTTCACCACCTGCTGCACAGGCATAACAGTTTCACAATAATAAAGTCAATGACATGTCTAAATTTTTCATACTCTAACTTTAACGACCTTCCATTTCGCATTGAGGGGAGGCCCGTGCCCAGGAGTGGAAAGTTTTATTATTATAACTTGCACGTGTTTTTCAAAAGAGGGATATCCCCCAATGTCCAGAGCGATTTATATACTTATATGTATAATATAAATCGCCCTGGTAGTAAGTAATCTCTTAAATTCTAGCCAAGTATCGGTTTTATTGCACACGTCTCCTTTTTTATAGTCGCGTAAAATTGTTAGATAGGTACCTATGCATAAATATAAAACGTATCTTGTAGTTTTTCCATGTTTATGCAGGTAAATGGATGGCGGATTACTCAGCTGTACGCACACACACCATGTATCAGTATCTTCCAGAATAACTGATGCGATGCGCACGCGTTCGTTTTTAGGGTTCCGTAGTAGGGACTAGGAACCCTTATATTTGTTACATAATAAAGCTTAATAACTGCCCCATGTAAACGAGACCGGCATTATTTCAGAGGCGTGATGACGCACTTGTACCCCGTATCCGATGACGTCTCTCGTCTCATAACATTTTATTTAGATAATAAGGGCTGGAAAATAATCCGGGAATGTGAAATTTATGCATAAAGAAGCGGTCTCATTGCCAATGTGACCTGTCTGTCTAGCCGCCACAGTACCTGTAGAAACCTGACAATCAAAATATATAAAAAAACAGTCAGACGAGAAAATCTACTGAGGAAAGTGGACATGTAGCTAGTACTGGTAATTTTTTGTGCCTTGAATAGGTATAATAGGACTATAATAATAGCAATTATGTGAGAGAAATTAATTTCCTGATTTTCTAGGAAAATCTTTAGTAATTTCGCTAAATTTCCTTAAAATGGTGACTAATTGCAAAAAATGTCAATTTTACGAAAATTTTGTGAAATTACATGTAGCATTAATTTTGCATTGCAGTTACAGATAAACTAGTCAGACCTATTAATACAATTGATTATTTCTGATTCTTGACAGGTAACTTAATACAAATAAAGGTTTCTGTATAGGTACTTCTACTGTATTTGTCATCAGCTAGCATTAACAATGTTTCTCTCTGTGATATTTTTTTTCTTCATTTACATAGCGAAAAGGCAAGAGTCGGAAAATCAGGCGGCGTCATTTAGTGGTTCCGTCAGTTGTGAGGAGTGCGTGCGGGGGCGAATAGGAAGATTGACTTATATGGAGACGGCGCGCGCGCAAACTAGCGTCACCGCTCGATTAACCGCCGATCGGTCGCTTGTTGTTAGGTTTTGGACCGATGGTCTCGTTCGCATGTGCTTTTAAGGTCATATTATTGAGTTCTGTGCCGCCCACATGTACCCAGCAGTTTGGTATTGAGAATGAGAATAATACTTGCTCAACTTAACAAAGGACTGACAATGTGATGTTAGCTTAGTAGGTACCTCCAGATTGTTATCTTATTAAATTCAGCTGTATTAATCGAGTAGGTAGGTAATTCCTTAATGAAAACATTTTACTTGGGGTAGGTACATTATTATCTCTGCGGATGATAATGTTACGTTATTTCACGAGGGCGTTTTAACTTTGAAAGGTTATCAAAATGTTACGAAGGTAGGTAGGTAGGAAGTAGGTAAAGTCGCGAACTTTAACTTGGGGCCCATTTAAGGTTAAATATCTTTCAGCAAGCATATACCTTTACAATATTTTCTATGATATTTGTCAAATAATACTTACGATCGACTTAACAAATAGAGCTCGTTGCATAGAGGAAACTAAACGTACGATTGGATAAATTAAACTAGTTGGTCTAAGGTACTTACTCATAAGTGTATTAAATTATTTAAACACTCCTCAATAGCGACTGTAGCCTAGGGGCGAACACGTTGGGCTCAATCAGAAGGTCCCAGGTTTGATCCCCGGTGGGGCATGCACCAATGGATGAATTTTCATCTATGTGCATAATTTACAGTTCGCTAACGGTGAGGGAAAACATCGTGAGGAATCCTACCTATCCCTCGGGATTAGGTAATAGTCAGTTCCTGTATACACGGCGACAAGGTTCACCACCTGTCACGTTGGGTTCTGACTATCTGGTGAAACGTGGGCTTTGAGTTGGCTTAATACCTCCACAATGTGGTGGTGTATGGCCACTCAAGCCTCTGACTACCCCCCGAATGGGGATAAAAGTCGTGACGTTATTATATTATTATCCTCAATATGATCTGTTCCAATATACATTATTAATAGGAGCAGACTTATTGACCTTTGAAAGAGAAGGAAATTGTGACTGCTTCTCTATAAATTCGTACCTTCTTATTTATTTTAACAAGTGCGTTCTCAAATACATAGGTGGAATGTTCTGGCCGGTTAATTACGTCCGAGAGGCGGTGCAATTAACCACGGGTCGGTTATGATTATTCACTCGGGTTCCCGCAAATCTCACTATCAATTATTGTGACGGGTACATGTACGTTCGTACTGTAGTCTTGTGTTCACCGCGTTTGTGCTTCTTATGCTAATAAAGTGTTCGCGTTTAATTATAAATGATGCAATGTGTGAGATTTATTGTTAAGTGGCTCTGGGATATTGTTTGATAGTGCACTATCCCTCGACACAAAATCTACGTCTCATAATAATTATTCGTTCAGCTCTACCATGAATTTTATGTTCGCTAGTCGTGACTTAGTAGATTTTTTTTACAGCGCCTCTGTCGACCACCTGAGGAACAATTTTCCATACAAATATTTTATGTAGAGCCGTAGCGAACTTATAACCTCATGGTAGAGCATAGGCACCTACGTAATAAAATGATGATTTAATTAAATGTGAACTCATTATGGACTCACCATATTATAGATATTAAATAAAAATCAGCCAAGTGCGTGTCGGACTCGCACATAAAGGGTTCCGTACCACCGTATAAAATTTATTTTATTTTTAGTATTTGTTGTTGTAGCGCGGCAACAGAAATACACAGTCTGTGAAAATTTCAACTCTACCTATTACGATACCTATTACCTCTACCTATTACCTATATTACGGTTCGTGAGATACAGCCCGCTGACAGACGGACGGACGGACAGCGGAGGCTTAGTAATAGGGTTCCGTTGGCACACTTTGGGTACGGAACCCTAATAACGTTTAAAATAACAAATAACGGTCCGAATTGAGAACCTCTTCCTTTTTTGAAGTCGCTTAAAAGGGGTTTCTTGAATTGGTATAACCAATCTAGTTTGACCTATCGATTTCAAGTTGCCAATTTCAGGCAATGTTACTCATTCGAAATATCAAATATGCGAGACGCTTAATAAGACCGGTGAGCTAATCTAGGTTTATAATGACTGGATGATAAAATAGAGATGGAGTGTCGGCAGATGGCAGCCGGTAATATGTATGATGTGCGATTCATCATTAAATTATCTATTTACAAACAATTGATTCTGGGAAGAAATGTTTAAAGTACTACGGCTACCTATTTTAACTACGGCTGTCTGAAACCTTGGGCTGGCAACGGATGATATCGATAGAGTCACAAAATCGAAGTAAAGAAAACAGAGGTCTCCTTTGCCAACAAAAGACCACGAAGTTCCGGCGTTGTAACCTCAAACAAGCTGAACAAAGTTGGTGAATGTCAAAATCTGAATGTAGGTACTTATTTATTTTCCACTCGATATGATGTCAACGACTTGTGACTTGCTTACGGTGAAGGAAAACATCGTGAGGAAACCTGCATGTCTTTAGACATGTGAAATCCACCAACCCGCACTGGGCCAGCGTGGTGGATTATGGCCTAAATCCCCCTCGCAATGAGGGGTGGCCCGTGCTCAGCAGTGGGACGTTAAAAGGGCTAAATTATTATTATATTATGATGTCAACCTTTTTATCTATAACCCAAAAGTGAAATGAACACGTTAATATTCCTTAGTGGTAGAGCCAAGCTGTAGCCAATTGACTGCAGCTCATATACGGGATGGCTCGACCGGGTTAGTACCACCCTCTCACAGAACATCGGCTTAAAGTAGCTATTACAGCTGCGTTTCGTACCCTCCCTCTGTCCCACTTCCCTTCAGGTCGGCAACGTGCGAGTGATACCTTTGATATTGCAAGCATCTATAGGCTATGGTAACTACTTAACATCAGGCGGGCCGTACCGTACCGTAAAACTCGCAGAACGAGTAGTAAAAGCAACATTTTCTTCAGAAAGGCGAGTGCACTCGTTCAGTTTCAGCTATTTAAAACAAACTAATTCAATGCAAATCCTAGCAACAAAACAATAATAGAACAATCTGCATTCCCTACCGTTTGCAGACGCAATTTGGTATCATGCAAGGCAACAGGAAATACTCCGAGCAATTGCAACGCAAGGTTGGGGCTCGATTCTTGGACAAGATAAATTGCCAGGCTGTCGATAGATCGCGCGCCGTATTAGAGCATTCGTATTGAATACAAATGCAATGGGACGCGTGCGCGCCGCACCGAGACAACTTCACTACAACAACCAAACTATGCTTACCAACATTATAATTATTTGTTTATCCGAGCGAGATAATACTTCAATGTTTATTCAAACTTTCTAATTTGCCTTCGAGGGCTTTATCAGGGCTAATACTTGTGGGGTGATCCACTGAAATTAGTTAAGCCGCATCACAGCCGCGTTTAAACGTGTTATCGCTATGTAATTAAGTGTTTCCTCTCACAGAAATTACGTTACGAGGTATAAATAATAAAATAAAACATTCTGAGGAGCGCTACCGAGCTCGCGCGAGTTCCGTTGACATTGATTTATTGCCTCAAATTGTGTATTTTTCATCGTCAATGATCTCTCGCCGTTTCGGCGTCGATAAGTGCCGTTTAACACTTGATATAGTGTCGGTAATTTGTGACTGGGTTCCGCTTTTCCTTTTTCAATTAGACCGAAATTGGAGTTTATGATGTAATAACAGCGGTCGGTTAACAACCCATCAACGGGACGATTCATTTATTTATCGACAAGATTTTAATTTAACTAATACGCGTTTTTAAATTATCATCAAATAGAAAATTCCAAGCCTTCGATGTGATGGAAGTAATTCAACTTTATTAATAACATGTTATAATGCCCACATTGACATTAAACAGAAAGCCTCCCACACGGTAAATTGTGAATTAAAATATGTTTCTTATTCGATTTGGTTGATAATTATTAATAAAAAAGTATGATGCAACATAAATATAATAGTGTCATTGCATGCGAGACTGAAAATCAAATTTTCGGAGTAAGAACATGTAAAATCTAGCTGCGTTTGGAATACGAAATGAGATGACTTACAAAAAATATTAATTGGGATGAGAAATATCGTTGGGTGAGCCGTCATAGGATGAACGAGGAACGACCCCTTTGGCGAACACGAAATGCATTTATTAGTGCAGTTAAGTGAATGTATAGGTATTGTTTGTATTACCTACACGGATAGGTATGGGTATGTCATAGGTCAGTTCAGAGCCGCGGCGCTGGCGCCGAGCGGGTCCGCGTAACGAAGCGCGCCGCCCGCGGGCGTGTTATAATTGCGCCCCGGGAGAGACCGAGACTAAACCAAGCTCAAGTTCTCACCGATTGCCATTACTCATAGCACAGGGCTGCCAAAAGTTAAAATGATGTAACTGATAAATTCTTTTATCAAAGATACGATTATGCAAAGTACCTACCTATTCTCAGACTTCTGATATTTTCAAATTTTAGGATTTAAATTTAGTTAAAGATTAGATTCGATGTATGTACCTAAATACTAGGTCCTACATAACTAGGGTTTCATTGCAATTTTCAATAATGCAAACAACCATACGTAGGTTTACCTATCCGTTACATTACCGGTACATTGTCTTTTTGGACTATTTGCTACATATTTCTTATTGTTCTTTATTTGCCAACATAAAATGCCAGACTGTGTTATAGGAACATACATACGCCATGTGAAAATCTTAATGGTAAGGTGAAAGTGAGTACTGTTAGCGATGTCTATGTTGTCTAACAAATTAATATCCATTAAGATGTATTATCGTCGGCGGAAATACGGCCGAATTTCTTGTGCAAACTTAATATTTCCGACACAACGTAAGTAAATGCTATTTGACAATGCAAATGTGTGAAAGCTCGAAAATTTTTAACAGCACCGGAATGCTACCATTGGTAGGTAGAGTCGTTCTCATAGAACTGCATCCATACTTTGTAAGTTTAACTACTAATATACATGAACATCATAAATTGTATAAGTGGCAAGTAAGCAAAGGTTTTAAAAGGAAAATTGTATCTTCTTTTCAATAGTTGTTACTGTTGCAGTAAAGGTACTACTACTGATATAGTTTATGATTATGAACTAAAATGTAAATGGCTCGAGGTGTCTATAATGTGTCACCTCTCTGTTGGTGATGTCAGCCAGCTATAAAGGTTCACTGCATGTGCTTATATAATATTTTGTTTTTCATATTATCAATTTCAAATTATACAGTTAGAATTAATACAAGTTTAATTTATTCATCTTCAATAAAGTGAATTTTATCAAATTGTATCTATACAATAATTTTATTGATGAAGAATTAAATGTGTCTCTTATAAATAAAGTCAATAAAAAATTTAAATACAATTTTTCCCACAGTGCGATGACTTTTACGCATTAGTAGTAATCTGTAATATGTAAAAGTGTGTAATTATCGATAGATATGATTCTGGTTTTTAAATTAAATACAGATATAACATATGTTACTAAAAATTTTACATTATCTACATACCACTTCTTCTTCCTAGCCTCATCCCATTATGAGGGGTCGGCTTTCAGTCTACCCTGATTATCTACATATCTACTGGACTAAAATATAAGTAGGTCAATATTTAACAAGGTAGGCAGGTAGTAGTATACTATAGGGCTGCATATAAATAATAAGTTTAAAAACTAAAACCCGACTACTGAAAAATCGCGCTCTAAAAAGTATGAAACAAGAAAATATTCTCATCTAGAGGATAGCCGTGGTCCGTGTAGGTCCTTTAGGGCCAAATGGCACATGAACACGGACCACGGCTATCCTCTAGATGAGAATATTTTCTTGTTTCATACTTTTTAGAGCGCGATTTTTCAGTAGTCGGGTTTTAGTTTTTAAACTTACTTTTTATTTTATTATTTTGGAGTTATAGGTAACAATATATATATTTTTGAAATGTGCTCATCAAGCTCTTTCATTTGATACCCCACACGGTTATATTAAAAAATAATTTTTTTTTAGTTCATGACATTATGTCCTCTAGAGGGCGCCATATACAATTTTATGTGACGTCACATAGCCTATAACCAGCGCGCCATTAAGCCGCTTCTAACGATACCTCATTTGTCAAATTACGACAAGTAGTTTGGAAGTTAGGTGGGAACAGACGCACATACATACATACATACATACATACATACATACATACATACATACATACATACCGGTCAAAATCATAACCCTCCGCCGTAGTCGGGTAAAAATACCTATTTAATTCAACTCGGTTGTAGGTTAACAGACTCGTATTGTTCCCTTGTCTTTGTCTGTTTAAAATTCAGTTTCACAATTGACGCAATGTGCGTAACATTAACTAGAATATTCATACGTAATAAATGAATTCGTTTATGCTGAGGTGCGATGACGCTTGTTCTTTATAGCCTCGGAGGCTGTTCGCGCAGCTTGACTTTGTTTTTACGACACCATAACCGTCCATATTTATGGCGTGTATTTAGCATGGGCCGCTTCACTATTTCCTTCCGAGGGGCGCAATACTTGTAAATGTTGGTGCGCTCGCGATCATCGTTCGTCCGGCGAACGCGGCGCGCGCGCCGCGTGGGACGCACCTACTGGTTATCGAACACCGTATCAATAAATTGCACTTGCGTCCGTCGTGTTGTGCAAATAAAAGAACCTGAATACTGCCTGTTATCGACGAAAGGTCTAAATAAATTCGAATATGTACTTATTTGTTGGTCACGTCCGTTGATATCATCATCGTGTGTGTTGGTGTTCGCGATTATGCCCAGAATGCCATAATTTTTATTTCAGTTCGTATCACTGTTCCATCAATAACAATCGAACACTCGCTAGCAGTTAGTTGTTTATAAAAACCTCCTCATGGGGCGCTCGCGATTCGATCTTTTATACATATTTTTATAATAAAGAAACAATCGAGAATTGAAGCTTAACGAGCAATTACGTTTTGTTTATACATGTGGTTGTTTGCGATGCAGACTGGGTATCAATTTAATCACCGGACAAAACTTGCGTTATGAATATTCACATACGTTGAGTCGGGCAAAAATGTCCCGCCTCGCGCTGTCCTGCGAAAAATAAAAAATACGAAAGTGGCAGTTTCAATAGCCTCCCATTAGAAGCCATTATATGCCAATAAATAATGCAAGGGAGACAGTCGGGCTATTCGTCCGAAGACGGAGCCGTAACTCATATCTCTATAATGATCCCCAATAGAAATAGCAACAGACAAGTTTAAGCTATAGATAGTAAGCCGAGTATTACTATGGTACCTATTAAGATACGACAAAAATATGCCTATTAATAGGTACACTACTTCACAAGTAAGCAGTAGTTACATATTGCTCTCATAAAATCCAATTTATCGGGCAGGAACGTAACGTTAGTTTTATAAAAAGGATATAGGAAAGATCCTTTATAGGTACCCACTTGTTTATTTTTTGATTCACCGGTTTCAAAACTATCAGAATGTTCAGAACAGTACATGCTACTTATGAATGTACCGTGTTGGTTGCGCGTATCGCTGATGAATTAATTATGGTCGCATAAAGTCGTGATTGACTGAAAGGTAGGCGGTATCAACGTGTGAGGACAAGATTATTATATGATGGGTTCCTTAATATAATATTTCCTTAAGCGGTGGTGCGGTGTCTCCCACGAGAGAGCGCTCGGGCCCGTGTCAATTTCCATTAATACGACCATTACCGTGGCTGGTGCATAAATCCCTCGCAGCGACGACCACCGGCTGAATGGTCCACCATCATGCCAGACTGCGAAACTTACAATCGATTGCGATATTATTGAAGTAGTTACCGTTTTCTTGATGTGTGCCGTTTGAGTGATTTGTGTAAATTAGTATCTTATTTTTTACGTACCTACCTACCTATTACAACTTTTATTTCATTCAACTATCTGCTGGACTTACAAGTTATTATCTACCTAGAGCAAATAACACTTTTGTGTGCATTTGTACATAAATTTGATTTAGACGCGATTTGTTAGGCGAAGGCTAGACGTAAAGTAAATTCTGTGGTCCGTCATTATTTACCAAAAACCGTGGTCCAAACTGATCGTGCAGGCTAGTGTAAAAATTAGCCGACATGCGGACATGGGATGATATGACAAAGAACCCTATAATAGTTTTGTAGACTTCTTTGTCTCACCAAAGCAAATCTAATAAGTAGGTATTATTAATTAATTTATTTTATTTTTTTCCCTAATGGTCTCTATTAATATATTATAACACGTCTTCTTGAAAACCTTCAAAGACGAAGTTTTAAATGAATGCACGATAAATAATAGGTATGTAGGCAGGTAGTTTCTAAAATGCAGACTAACAGACAGACGGATGAACCTAGCGATAGTATTGTGAATTGGAAAATAGATGTAACACGAGTTTACTTCTCTGGCAATACTTCCAACCGTATGAAAAATTAATCAAAGTGATTGAATGGTTATACCGTGCTTTCATACGAAAGCGTTCCTTTCTTGGACCTTTTAAGTAGGTAAGATGTGGGTGTAGTCTAAGCCCTTCAAAGATGTGAAAATAACCACGCAACCATAATCTGCTGGACAAAATTAGATTTTATTAAAATAAAATATTACTTACTATGCCTTCTTCTGATTTTCGTGTCAACGGCCATATTCATATTTTTGGGTGTAGCCTCTTTCAAATTCTCTCTCGTGCAGGCGTTCGAGCACAAGTGACACAATGTTGCATCGACTGGACGGGATCATTTATTATGTGGTAAGTATCTATTTGATTTAGTTAAGTTTTGAACCGCTATTCACGTTTTTTTTTAAGTCCGGGCGCTTTTTGACTCGGCCCGCGATCTCCCGGTCAATGTGTATCCTTAGGGGCGCTATTAGGTTTAGGTTTGAGTATAAGGGTGGGGAAAAGGACACGGGTCGACTTTGACCTCGAATGACCTTTGACCTTTAACCCCGAATGACCTCAAGTAACCTATGATATCGAATGTCATTTGACTTTGACCTTGAATGACCTTTGATACCAAGGTCACGTACAAAGACCACGAGGTTTTTACAAATAACAAATGGGTACTATTTGGCTCTGGCGCTTCGCCGCCCGCTGCCGCAACACGCTCGCTTCGCTCGCTCGGCTCACGCAATGTGGTCACTGTTCTAACCTAACCCAACCGAACGTGTCCAAGCATTTAGCAAGGTAAGAAGGTCAACGTCAAATGTCAAGTTCATTCGAGGTCAAATTACATTCAATATCAAAGGTTACTTGAGGTCAAATGACATTCGGGGTTAAAGGTCAAAGGTAATTCGAGGTCACAGTCTAACCGTGTCCTTTTCCCCATCCTTATACTCAAACCTAATCCTAATTGCGCCCCTAAGGCTACACTCTAACCGATCTCCCTATGACGTGGGGGTCAAAGACTTATTTTATAATAAGTTTTTCACAGTTGTTTTTATTCAAATAATTAAAATACACCGATTTTTATTTACAATGTTAAAAAAGCGATCGCTATTCATGTTGGTATTATTGTACCGGCTTCACGGGGCTTTTCCCTTATATTTATACATTTAATTAGAATGTATTGTACACATAAACTATTCGGAAAAAAATCGTTGAGTAAATGATAGTGATAACCGCAACTAATTAAAATCCGTCGTGTTGTTTAGAGGAATTAAGTGAATAAACAGACAGACGCGAATAGCGAGTAGCGATTTTGTTTTAGAGATTATGTGGAATTATAGATGGGGAGCCGTAGACGGATTTTCTGGATTTACTCGAGCGCGTCAGATAAGGATAAGGGAAATAGCTTACATATTGATAAGAACCTCCAACCAGTATGAGCCTTTAATATTGGTGGGTACGCTAAGGGGAAACAAAAAAAAAAATAGACCATCTTAAAATACTCGAACTCGTCAGATTAAGATAAGGGGGATTCATTACTAGCTAAAGTGTCAAAAGTGTCAATTTTGCTAATTTCACGTCACGACTTTTATCCCCATTCGGGGGTAGTCAGAGGCTTCAGTGGCCATACACCACCACATTGTGGAGGTATTAACCAACTCAAAGCCCACGTTTCACCAGATAGTCAGAACCCAACGTGACAGGTGGTGAACCTTGTTGCCGTGTATACAGGAACTGACTATTACCTAAACCCGAGGGAGAGGTAGGTTTCCTCACGATGTTTTCCCTCACCGTCAGCGAACTGTAAATTATGCACATAGATGAAAATTCATCCATTGGTGCATGCCGCACCGGGAATCGAACCTGGGACATTCTGATTGCTAGCCCAACCTGTTCACCCCTAGGCTACAGTCGCTACTCTACAGTCGCTACTTTTTTTTTATAGGACTGCGAAAAAAGCAGTGGTAGCCGATTGGTTAAGCACGCGTCTTGCGGGCTTAAGGTCATGGGTTCAAACCTTGGCTCACACCTCTGGATTTATCGAAATCTATGTGTGAATCATAACTTTAATATGATTATCACTTGCTTACGGTGAAGGAAAACATCGTGAGGAAACCTGCATGTCTTTGGACATGTGAAATCCACCACCCCGCACTGGGCCAGCGTGGTGGATTATGGCCTGAATCCCCCTCGCATTGAGGGGAGGCCCGTGCCCAGCAGTGGGACGTTAAAAGGGCTAATTATTATTATTATTATTAGGACTGCGGTGGCAAAAAAGCGTACGGCCCGCCTGATTTTAAGCAGTTACCGTAGCCTATAGATGCTTACAAAATCTGGCGTACTCAAGTTTTTTTTTTTTTCAATTTATCATGGTGGAGCATGAAAAGTATCAATATCTGACACGCTTGAGTATTTCCATGTATTTGCTTTTCATTAAAAAAAAAAGAAATTATCATGTAGACGCTTCCCCCACCGCTGAACGTGGAAACATCTAGAACAATGTATTCTTCCTATCATCTCATCTACCGAATCTACTCGTAATAGGTTTGGGCGACGCCGGAGTAAATCCACAATTAGCACACTGGGCTCCCGTATTATTAGATATCCATTTAAATATGGATGCTAGCATAGTTGCTTGAATATTGAAGTATTCTATATTACTTACCAATATGTTACTTGTCTTTAGGTTTTTAAAATATAATGAAAATTATAAGTTTAATATTTATCTCAGAGGTGAAAACGCACGCGGAGACAAAAATTACGTTGTACGCAAAACTATTTTGAGTTGGACGCACGCCAAGTAGGTATTGTGGTCGTTTTGATTATTTTTAGGTAATAATCACCTCGTAATTTGAATTGCAACATTGTTTCGGTACGTGCGACGCATTGGCTGGACACGCAATCAATTGTTTTGTCTGCGTAGAATTCCTCTGAAATAATAAAGTACCTACTATGTATGACTTTCGTATTAGTATTATTTTGGGAGGCGGGATTTATAATTAAGCGTTAATTAGCTAGCATGTTGTGAAATAGATAGAATTTTACTAAAGTCGATGTCGGATATTTTATTTTATTTTATGGGATTAATGCGAGACTTAGTACCGGCTCGAGAATTAACCAATTAACGCAATAAGTAAACTTAACAAGCGCAGACTTGGGCCACGTGAGCGTTTTTCAGGTATCGTATCCGTGGTGTCCATCAATTCATATCTAAGATTCATATTGTGTCATGCTTAGTAGCACTTACCGGAACTACTTAGTATGCTACGGGTATTTGTAGGAGTGTTTTAAGCGGTGCAGTTTGTTTAGGCATTGGTAATTACTATTATTTATTTTATTACAAACTTGGAATGGATTAAGTCCAAGTACCTATCAACCCTATCTGCAGGGTTTCAAACATGTTCCTCGTAGTAGACGTCTTGATGGATGGAAGCGGCTTGCAGAAGTGTCGTAGGACTATCGCAACACAATGTGGCCATGTCCTCTGGCTAGATTGACTGAGTCTCAGCACATCCAATGCAGACCGAAGACGTTTGTGTCGTCGCGTTTTAAGTTCGAAGAAAACTTAGTTTGACTTGTTTTGGCATACGAATATTGTTTGACCGTTGGGGCTATACAAAAAGGCTGGATAGTAAAGACAGAACATAATATTATTATCCGTCTCAATTAGTAAAACATTAGATGAGTAACTGTTTAGGTAGGTACAACTACATTTAGGCGTATTACATCTAGACTAGGAATGATCCTTTATATTAGACCGTGATATTTCTAAGAAATAAGCACGTCGTGCCGTACAATGTTGTAACTTTTAATTGGAAACGTTGTTACATGCAAAACACCATAAAATATGTGATATAACGATATTGAATAATTTTGTTATTGCCCGCGTTAAGAACGCGCAGTTTATGGGCGTCACGGCGGCGGTTGTCATCCGAGTCCAATTAAAACGTATCGACACGTGAAACCAGTTCCGGTAAAGCTGCTAGTGTGATGTAGGTACGCAGATGCACCCGTGCATCGGCTCACTCGCGCTAATCGGGAGCATTAATTTAAATCTATTTAGGTAAACAGCTATGACACGAGCACTTCAAGAAATGCGCTCTTGCGGTAACTGCTAACATAACTCTACCTACATGTTTAAAATTAGCACTAATCTTACCATAACTCTATTTTGCACGCGCCGTAATAATCCCCAATGCATCGGCGCTGTGCGTATCTATAAATTATGGAGTGCACTCGAGGATATTGTGTTTCATGTCCAGCGGGACTCGGTCCGGGTATATCTGCGTGAAAAGGGCAAAATATTGCAGAAATTTCAAACGCGACAGGACAGCGTTCGATTCGTTGCGGTGTAGGATTTCATTGCGCTCCGTGGACCCTGGGGCCTACGACTCTCAAGCGTCTGCGGACGGCCCCACCGGCCCCGACGTTTATTGATACCAATGTTTTGTGTAAATCGCGCTTATTAAAATTAAGGCCCACTTCACATCGATCGTTTAATAAGAACTCGTGTTTAATTTACAGCTTTATCGTACTAGTATCTAGATTATTACTCAGCGTCGTTAGGATTTAACAGCCCCCGTTAATCCGTAGGATATTACCGGTTTACATTATATTATAGGCGGTTTACTATAGAGATTCACTTATTTTCCAATTATAACTAATTGCGAATGCAAATAGCAGTTTATTACGTCGGGAGCAAAAGTTAGCGTTTGTATTCGGTATCTGTAGGCAAATATCGTATCGGGAGATGGTATCCGTACTATTGTTAATCCGGTAATTTGAATTTATTGCACCGTGAATAAATGGTGCGGTGCATACGGGCTATCGGGGGACACATCGACATAGCGCCGGCGTGTAGTGAGGCTGCTGTCGTGGTGTACTGTGTAGTCACCGCTACCGCCGCGCTGCCGTCGCCCGCGCCGCGCTTCCGGTCGCGCCGCCACCATGCTCCACCGCCCCTACACTCAATCTGACATGCCAATACACGAGAATAACGGATCCTCTATTTTGTTTAATAATAATAATAATAATTTAGCCCTTTTAACGTACCACTGCTGGGCACGGGCCTCCCCTCAATGCGAGGGGGATTCAGGCCATAATCCACCACGCTGGCCCAGTGCGGGTTGGCGGATTTCACATGTCTAAAGACATGCAGCTTTCCCCACGATGTTTTCCTTCACCGTAAGCAAGTGATAATCATATTAAAGTTATGAATCACACATAGATTTCGAAAAATCCAGAGGTGTGAGCCAGGGTTTGAACCCAGGACCTTAAGCCCGCAAGACACGTGCTTAACCAATCGGCTATCACTGATTTTGACTGCATTTTTTTTGTTTTTTTTCTATTTTGTCTACTTGCCGACTAACGCACACGATTTCGAAGTAAACACGACTATAACCTACAAGTTTTATATGTCTTACATTGCGGTGCGCGCCTTTAATTTGTAGTAACGTTAAACTCATTACAAAACGTTATTACGGCGATCAGCCTTTAAACTCAATAGCCATAAGCGATTAACATGCACTGTGACTCACTTGCTGTAGATGTGGAGGGCTAATCTTGGTTTTCCTTGTTTGAGATGTGATTGTTTCTCCTTAATGGGCGAGCTGGTGTAATCGGTACATCCTCGATGCCGACCGCGGTGTCTTGGCCTGCGGTAATTAGACTCCGATTGCATTCAGGACTTAAAACATGAGTTCTTGTGGTTATCACATGTTATATAGTTAGTAGCCAGATATTGTGATAATTTAACGGCGTTAGGGGATCATTGCTTTTCCCCTGCACCAGAGGAATTTACGACCATGAAATTGCTAAGTAGGTATGCTGAATTCAGACATTCATGCCATTACTGATTATGATACAAATATAGGTATAGTACGTGTCTGTTTCAAAAAGGCCCCAGGCTGATGAAGTATTAAAAATATCATTACAGTATTTAAGACCCGTAAATTGTTGAAATCGCGTAACAAGCGTTATATGCTACGGTATAAGACCCGTCGACCTGCCCGATGAGGTGTGGAACGGCAATCAGGAATCATTATTTACGGACAGCTATTATCACCTCATGGCTTTTCTGGTTTATTATCGGCATTGCTCGTTATGTTGTCCTGGGACGGATAAATTATGCTATTAAGTTAGCAGATTGACAAAGTTATTTATGACATTAAGTGAGAGCGGGCTGAGTGGTGACCGCTAGGGCCCACGGAGGCGTCTACCATCGGTTCCACAGTCACGCACTTTTCACTCTGAATCTTTGGGAAGTCAGCTTTTCTCGCGAAAAGTCGACTCACTTTGTGTGTGCACGTAAAAGTGAAACTTTTGTGAGTAGTTGCGCATTCGTAGTGCCGCCGCGAGACGGGTTTTGCGTTCGCGCAGATAACTCGCGAGCGTTCTGCTACGATACTTGTCGCACAATGTACGATTTGCACCTTTGATATTGCATTAGGTATATTGAAATTAAATATCTAGCTTGAATTTTTTAACAAAGTCTGCATAAAATCATCCGAATTGTGGGTATTGTAGAGCGGAGCATAATATTACATAAATTTGATATGAACCTGTAAAAGCACAGACTCAACATTATTGATCGCCTCGAAGTAACCAAATACCTAAGCAACAAAAACACAAGATGGATAGAAATGCTTTGAGGTTTATAAACTTTTTTAATCATTCCGATTCTTTGATTAATGTTCTCAAAATGATAAGAATCTTATAGTAAGTAGAGTATTCATCATATTTTTAAATATTGCCAACGATTTCGTAGTAGTACATACATATCTGTTGTACATATTTTTAGATCTACGCACTTCTATCAATCTGTATTCATTAGACATGACAATTTTAGATGGTTTTATATAATAAAAGCTAATTGCCGTTACAAGCAGCGCTATACACTTGTATAGGTATGTAGGTACGATGGTTCTGGAAAATACGACATAATGTCAGAACACTTCTAATAACATCAACATCCCGAGGTAACTGTATTCGCAAACGTTTCAACATGAAACTAAAGAAAAACATCGCTACATCGGTTTTTATTGCATTTGCATAAATTTAATAGGTGTTACTTGAGAGAAATTTACCTATATCTAATTGCGATTGTATCTTGACAATTATTTGCACACTTACCGAGAGCGACATGGTTTTTATGATTATGTTTTTCAAAAACGCACTTCATTTCTCAACGTCGAAATAATGGTCTTGAACCCACCAAGATGTTCTTAGAATATTCTTTCTATTACTGAATGGAAATATTGGGAGTGCATTTGCTGATGGCATTTTAAGCAGTAAATAAAGAACATCATATGTAATTTTAGCGCATCGTGGTTTGACTTTATGGTAACCTTGCGGAGTTAAGACTATTCAAAATATGCTGCGAAGGTATATTTTGTAATCAATTATGCGAATGGAACTTGACATTTTCAAAGTTTTCTCTTGTCTTTATTTCTCGTTCGTTTGAGATCATGTCAGAGTTTTCAAGCCGACCAAGGCCTATGACATAGCTTAACGACTTTGTGATAGGAAGTCAACAGACAACACTATGATTTCATAGACCTACACAATTATCTATACCAAATATGAGATTCATTCATATTCATCAATAGGCACACGTCAACCATGTTTGTTCATAGCCGGCGCCTACTAAGGTGCGCGTGCGCTCGTATGTGTCAACCGCCGTCAGTCGCAGCGGGTAATATACTTGTCAATCGACATATTTAACAATTTATATTGATTGAGTTGCGTATACCTGCTTATTGTTTATTAAAACAAACAAGGTTCCAAGGATATTCGTGCGTTTTGTTCTGAATCCTGACGAGAGTGTACAGTAGTTACATTTTAGGCTTGCTAATGTAATATCAATTTTATTATTATATAAATCTGCTGTATTGCTATCTTACTTTCACAGTGAAGTTAATGTAAATTGTAGGTAAGTAGCTATTTTTTATTATTTCTTCATGACTTTTGACTGCTGTATAAGAATATCGAATTAAATATTAATATGAATGTTACCCAGGTTTAGCTGCTAGTGGTCAGGCATGTCTAGCCCATGTGCGGATGGAGTGCGGTGCGCTCGCGCAGCCGCCCGTGTCACCTGCCGTCAACCGCGTAATACACTTGTCAAACGATTGATATTGATAGAGCCGCCTGTCCGGAGCGCCGTGCGGCATGTTGTGATATCACTGTGTGTAACATTAATTAATTGGCAAAGTGGAATGTAATTTGTAGCGATCTCCTTTAACGAGCCATGATTGAGACGCAAATATGTCGATGGAGAACTAATGGCAAATGTTATGCGAATACTTGCAATAGTACCTGGTAATTGAGGTTTTTTATTTTATTTAAAAAAATCATATTCTAAGGGTGGGTACCTAATATCCTACGTAAATACCTACTTAAGGAATCGTTTAAGAAGAAATATGAGAACATGTCATAGGTAGTGTGTTTAAAATACTACTTTGTGGGTGATTTAATTTTCCTTTTAGACTGTTCACAGCGTATGTACCTACCTAATACTTATACCAATCTATAGTAGAATTTAAATATCTTAAAAGGTATTTGGCAATGTGTGAATAAATGTTTCACTGATAAGCACAATATTCATAATATTAGACACTTCCCAATTGTTATTGCCAAATGAATGTATTTATCGTTTGTGATAGCCGTTTGCTATTACAGACAATAAATATACACTTTCAAAGCCTTTTCAACGATGATAAAGAATGACATAACGTGGAAAATTTTTGAATGCAGAAAATTACATTGTGATTAAAAGCATACCTAATTACCTCTGTGTTACATGCAGTGTTGTACAAGAAGAGTAATGCGTATTTAAGATTGTGTATGCTATTTCGGTCCCTATTTATATTAACACAAGAGACTGAAATAATAAGTATAGCAGCGGTATATACCTCCACGCACCGGCACATCTTCAATGATGTCTTTAATTAAATTTTATATGAGACTATCTAAACATAATCACCAAACGCTCGACACAGGTGCCGATGCAATTATCGGCACTAGTCAATTATACGACATGTTCTCAAATTTTATGTCAGATCAAAAATGTCGTTCTCGATAAATTATAAAATATATGATTACAAATTAGAAAGCACGCTATTAAGCTGAGCCGACTGTAATAAGGTACACTGGTAGGAATAGAGCACTCATGATAAGGTCAATCATAAACGGCGGCGTATTTAATTTCATATTGCCTAATTTTTGTGACAAACATTTTAGTGGTTAAGTGCAAGACAAGTTAAAATATGTCCTAAGAACCTATGGTCAATTAGTTTGAATAAGATTGTAGACCTGTGTTTTCTTAGTCAAATTATTGATGTTGATTTCTACGTAAATATTTAAATCATCTTCCAAGACTTGTGACTATTGCTAGCTGTTATTTATGTTTAAATCATATATATTTCTAACAGATATTGCTTATCTGACATACAAGTTTTACGAGCGGGTAGCTCTTAATTTATGTTACTTATATTAGGCAATATTTAGTTAATTGGTTTGAGTTATTAAGAACAACAGTGTAACAGTTTGAGTAGTTACGATGTCCGTTCTCGGTCGTGTTCGCCTTAATCAATGGTATACTTGGTGTATCAAGGAGAGACACCACCGTCTACAACGTATAATAGATAATCACTTTATTAAAACTACTTTGTAACTTTTTGTCGAATAATCAGTCTCATAAGCTCTTTTTTAACCAACTTCAAAAAGGAGGAAGTTCTCAATTCGACTGTAAGTTTTTTTTTGTATAACACTTTGTTATAATGTTAACTAAGATAATAGGTTTAACGGACGTGTTAGTAGTATTCTATTGCGATGCCATTGAATGGTATTAATTTTAGGAGAGATTTTGACCGCGCTAGTAACTACATAATTAGTTTTGGTTTAACACCAAGCCCGAATCTTTTATAACTCCTACCTACTATATGTATAATATACCCGACACACTTGTATGGTGGTGTCATATAATAAAGTATATTAACATATTTCATTTCCGTATCAATTTTGTGGTTGTCGTAACCGAACGCCAAAATAAATCACTAGGAAAGTATCGCGGCGACATGACGCCGATGGCGGCGCACGCGCTCTATCCATCTGATAAATATATGTAAATAATTATTAAATATTATCGAATGGTCGATAGGGTCGTTTAGGCGCCCGTTACCTTATCTGCGTTATTTGTCGTTAACAGTTTTACTGGACGTCGCGTTATCTGGCTGAGTTATGGCAACGGAGGCGCATCGGGGAGATTCCTCATCTCTTCTCCAGTTTCAACAGCGGCAGTTCGTCATCGTGTCGTGTCTGGAGATAAGTGACACCTGGCCACTGAATACCGACCTAATGCCTCGGCGATATCATCTGTTTGATCGGATTAAACAAATGTAGGAACCGATGCAATGTTTGTTTACACATTTGTATCTTGAAAGATTATAGCCACTTCAGCAATTGGGATTCCACACATTTAATTAATTTGCCACAGTCTATGACTGTGCCTTTTCGCCTGCGGATCATAGGGCCTATCTTATGTTCACTGTCATTAGTTAAAATCCAGTTTATTCGTAGTTCGTACCTTAAATAGATTCCATTACATATTCCAGCCTATTGATAGATTTGACTAGATACCCGAGGAAATGGAAAGGAAATATACAAATTTCAAGTGTCGATAAATTCGATTCAAATTGATTTTAATACTGTGAATGAATAATTAAGTCGCCCTTTGGCCGGTTCCATGTTTTGATTATTGCTAACCTCAAATTATTACCTGGGCGTACCTACCTATGCAAATAAATCATAGTATTCCAAATAAAATTTCGACCATTGCCTTGTCGTCCTATATCAGGTATATGTCTCTATTGAAAATAACAATTATCTGGTAGAATGTGTGAAGGAATTAGTTATTTATTACTACGGCATCCTCCACCTAAGGCGATCTATAAAATATGTGCAGAATCTTTCTCTACATAAATTATAACTTAACCTATTCAGGATTTCCATTACTAAAGATTTTATTTTTCTATCGTAGGTACCTTACATAAATGTTTATTGCAGATAGGTTAGTCAGATTTTATTTATTTTTCAGCGAACCTATTGAACCGATGATGATAATAGTTTACCGGAATTATGGTAGCGGCCGTAACGGTCAGAGCTTCCCTCTTCACTCAACTACAAAATAAAAAACCGAGAAGCGTCATCTCCATAAATTATTAACATTTTTACGACACTGCATCGCAACTTCGAAAACCTCATATTAAAGTATCGAACAAAGATAAATCATGTGAAATAAATAGCGATTTAAATAGAGCACGATACTAGTTTAGTTCAATTTGCAACAGCAGTCAATATTCCTGGCGGGGTGTTATTAGCCACTTGCTGGCACGGCCCGCGGCTGGGCCCGATCTGAATCCCATTCTTTTATGAATAGACGCCATAATTGCATCAGCCGAGCACCGCGGAGCCGCCCGCGCCACCGCGTGTCGCTTGCAAAATAATGCTGATTTAACGCCAGATGATTATCAGTGTTAAGTATAAACGCATTTTACACAGCCCGGGAGCTATCAGTCATCTACGAGAATAACCTGATAGGTTATAAATTACGTGTCAAAACGCAATCCGTTTTCGTGTCGCGCCCTCGCACCGGCCTCAGCTCGTACAAAGTTATCGCCTCTATAACGTCCCGATATGGCACTCTTAGTGCAACAAATGAAGCGGTCGCATTAAAACTTGTCCGGTGAATATCTGAGCGTAATTAATAGCGGGAGATAAGTCGCGGTGAGCGTCCGCGATACCTACGTAAGGTTCGACGTAATCGAGGCTGTCGGGAGCGCAGCCACCGGCGACCGGCTCCGGCCCTATATTAATAACAGTCAGACGGTATCGGAGGTGGTCGCTCGAAATGGGAAATTAAAAGGCTTTCATGGGATCCACTCATTAGGCTGATTTGTACTGGAGGAGTTAGCGGCGCCGCACAAGAAGTTATTAATGAGCATTGTAATCGCTTGTCCCCGACATGAGTATCGTTTGTTTGCTCATTTATCGTGGTGCCTCCCGTTAGTTTGACAACTTCTGGTTGTACTAAATTAGTAGAGCGTTAGCTGCGATCCGGCGTAGGGTGGGTATCGCTGTTGGGTAACTTCGTCGGATCGTGATTTTGTCTACAAGCGTATCAGTGCAGGCTAATTTGTCAATTAGAGTGAGAAGTCGCGCGGGTCGCGGGGCAGTGTTAAAGCGCGTAATAGCGCAATTTATGCCATCATTGTTCTAAAGTAGCGTCGGCCGTATATCAGTGAAGCAGACGGGACCAATTGATACAAACGAGCGAGTGTCACGTCTAAATATAATATTAGGAATCACGGCGCGAGCCAGGATATATTAATTTGGAGTGCTTGTTGCATGACGGCGCGTATGGTTGCGGCACGCGATTGTCACAACGCGCCAGGATCCACTTTTATTGTCCACTTAGGTTTCCTCATTACGTACCACATTCCTTAGCATAATAAACTAGTTCTGTGTCTACAGATTTAAGTCTATGATTGGTAGGTATACCATTTTTACAGGATTCCACCAGATTTTTGCCGCTTTAACGCAGATAGGTAAGATGAGTAATCTGTATGACTGCTAGGAGATAAATGTCTTGAAAGTTAATACATTATAACTGGAAAATCTAATACTATTTTATCGCAATTAGAACTTTTTGTTCGAATTAATCCGGTCACTGTGTGGATTCAGTCCCAAAAGCCTCCAAGAGTCATGATCAAATCAAAAAAACAAACATCATGTCATCTTTCAAAAATAACATAATTTGAGGGGCCGAATACTACAGTCATTTGTGGACCCTTGCTCTTTGAATATAAGTTTAAATGACGATTTATGAATGAGGTCAGTGCGGTGAGGTCGGCTAACTCGGTGTATCAATCGGCGTGTCGAGCGGGCGCGGAGTAGCCACGCGCCCGGCACACGACGAGACACTCGCCTGCCCGATGCTCCTAACCTCACCACTTAACCAATGCCCGAGAGACCACTAAAATACTTCCTCGTTCATATATGCCAGTACCAAGTGCTCTCGACTCGATACTGATTCAGTTTCAACAATACTAAGCGCGTGAGACCGTGATTTGTCGTTTTCGAACCGGGACCATAGTAGTGGCAATATGACAAAACATTAAGACTCATTTCTTTAAGATTTACGATGCCATTTCCTCCTCTATCATCGTAATTTGAGGTCAAAGTTACCTTGACACGTTTAAGATACGACCGGAGTCAATTTCATAGGATTAATTTTATAATAAAACGACACACATAGTACGTACCTACTAAATGAATTCTGCTCGCGCGTTATGAATGATATTTATCTCGGAAAGTTTCGTAATTAACGCAGACTGAACGCTTGCAACAAAGAGACACCTCAAAACAACATTGATCATTGCTAATACCATTCAACAATAAATCAGAAAACCAGGTTCAACACCTTGTAATAACAACTTGTTCCCAGTCCACGCTTTTGTACAGTCCGCCAGGTTATATATTGTATCTACGTTATTTAGTATGCTAGCTATATTTCATACTGGCCAGTTCGTTCTGGACTCCGTATTGAGGTCATACTTATCTTATTACCGGACTGTAACTCTTTGGCCTGCGGCTCCATTCTTGCATATCTTTAAATCTTAGAAGTTAGGCTTAAATTGTAATGTTGGCTGTAAATTAAGGCACTTTGGAATTTTTGAATTCAGACATACTTGAGATTATTTCTTGTTATCTATTTATTATTCTTAAAATGGTAAAGTCGATCGCTTAATGAGGATTCATCATTTTGACTTTGGAATTAAATTCCAGCGATTAATTATTATAATAGGTACCTACTTAAATAGTTTTAGGTACATTCAAGTTCAATGACAAGCAATATTTCTAGTCTAAACATGGAACGCTTATATCATACTGTTCATAGCTCACATAACTTCATTACGAGCTCAATTGAATAAACTGTGATAGGAACGCCGGGCGCACTGCAAGTTGATTGCTCAAATTTCCTCTTCAACTATCACAAAGATATGGTGAATTTCTAATTGGATAAACGTGTCGTTTCCTATTTAAAGGCGACGGCGGGTTAGCATTACCAATGAAGGGTGACCTCTTATGATTTGGTGGGTACCTCTCCCGGGCCTTGAACGATGGTGTGGTGAGGAGGCCGGGGGAGGTCCGCCATTAATGGAAATGATGTGTCCGCGGGCACGCGCGCCGTCATCCCGAGTAATGGCTCCAGGGTCGGCCTGATCGCTTACGCTCAATGACCGCCTAATGAATTATGTTTTTATTTCGAAAACGTTTCCTGGGTGATATTGGCTTTTGAGACGTTAAGTTATTGTGATTTATTATGCCGAAATAGGAGCGGATTGCATTATCGCGGTAGGTAGATAACAATAAATAATGACAAATTGATTTTCTACTATTTATTAGATAAATAAATAAGTAAACTCACATTGAGGTCGACGGGTGGGTGAATTATTTGGTCGGTGGAATGATAGGTTGTATCCATCCATACCTACTTGAGTGAAATTTATCACCAGCACCACATTTTGATTTATCGTTCACTATTACACAACGTTGGTTTTAAATTGCGTCTAATATTCAAGGTTAAGGTGAGAGAAAAAATATAAAAATAATTTAAATCTTTGGTAGCAAGTTTCTTTATTTTATTTTATGGAAACGTAAAAGTGTGTATTGAGATGGCATGTCGTAAATCAAGCGTCGATGGGCGGCCGATAGCGCTTCCGTGCGTGGTGCGCGTGCGCAGCCCGCTGTACCCACTCACACATCCACGCTCATACAACACTTTTTCCTTAAATTCGATTCCTCTACACTTCGATTAATCAAAGGAGCTTAACGCACACAACACTATCATTAAAGTTAAATTGACCAAATCTGACGTTTGATTAAGAGAATATCTCGTCTTTCATAAATGTGTACATATATTTAATACATACGTCTTTTTGATATTCTAAGTTGATAGACTCCGGAGATTTTATTTTTTGTGTGTATTATAATGAGCTAAGTGAGTAATTGTAGTGCCTACTTATTGGGATCGATACGCAAGGGATTTTTTATCTTGCTATTTTATTTTTTGCCGCAAATTTTGGTGCGTACTCTATACGTAAAAAAATACAAAGATATGAACAGGTTTATGCTATAAAGTAGAGTTAGGTATTATTTCTTTAAGAAACGTACAAATAATACGTTCAGTTACGCGAAGAATTTAAACTCTACCAACTTGTTATAATTCAGTTTGTAACTCGAAAAATCAAAGTGAAGACTTACACAGACTTTTGTTTACTTTCATGGAACTATATAGGTATATGTATAAATATATTTTCACGTGGGTATTTTAGTTAATTGATAGCTACTTACTTAATATTCCTGAATGTAAAGCAAAGAAAACTTAAACAGTCTGTGGACTAAGTAGTTATGTACAGGGGTTTCATAGAAACACGAAAAGGGATAAGTAATGAGCCAAATTAGATATTAATACGAAACTAAATACATGGCATTCGTGAAAGTCGTGTGATAGTTAATATGCGCATAACTAAGTACAAGTATTAAACGAAGTAATAGAATAAGTCAATGATTGAACCAATTTGCTTATGGCTATAAACAGTCTAGCTTCATATTGCTATGAAATGATTGCCTTTGGCTTCTGTGAAAAGAGCGCAGAGATAGATACGACAGATATGAATTGAATTGCACTTATCGATCACAAATTCAATTATGACAACTGAGATTTAAAGTAATCGGGTCTCAATAGTTTCTTATTTATTGAACTGGAACCAAGAAAATTCGGTTTTGTTGTAGGTAACATTAACTATTTTTAGCGAGAAACTTTTGAAACAATACCTACCTAAATAAAGTGACCAGTGGAGTTAAGTCTTATCTAGATTTGAAAGTAATTTAATACGCAAAGATTGGGTTGACATAATTTAGTTTAATGGTAATACGTTAAAATTAGGATTACCGAGAGTTCAGACACGGTGAACCATATAAATATTCATGGTATAACACTTTTTACTTAAAAATGTAAATGTGAAGTTAATCGCGTTGATTTGAATTCAGGTAGAATAGATATACGGGCAGGTATCGTATGGAGATCGTATTGATTCCCGATAATGGTGTATCTCCACTATCTCCTAAGTACGATATCGCTACCGCTACTAATTAAAAAGCAAATTGAAACGCCCCGTGTCAAGGACTATTAATTTTTACGATCGCTATCACGGCACCGGCCACTGGTAGCGAGCACTCTCTAACGTGTCCCACTGTATTTATCTTTATGTATGCAACCGATAGATCGTATCTGGCAATCCGTTGACTAATAAATTAACTATTGAAAAGCTATCGCCTTTTTCATCTGTTACCTCAGTTAATGATAGGTTCGTCGTTCGCGGACTAAACTCTGTGTGTATTTCTCAGTTTTAATGAAAAAGGCAACCGAGGAACAGCTGTTTATAAAGAGATTAATGTTCTTCTTGAGTTGTAAAGACTAAAAACGACTAAAGGTTTTCCACACAAACATGACTGGGTTGTTGAATTTTTTTAGAAACCCTAATTAGTAGTACTTACCCATTTCTGATTTCGGAAAAATCAGCAGACCACCGTCCCAAATGACGCTATGGTAATATAATAATCATATCAACATGTTTTCTCTTCTTAAGCCGGAAAGTTTTCTTCTTATAAGATTTCACGTATATGCAAAAAGGGGCTAACATTTTTCGTACGACTAGGTCTAGTAATAATGGTCAATGGACTACGTTGTCTTTGTGTGGCGTACCTTTAGGACGGGGGCACATCACGAGCGAGCGTGCGGAGCGCGGCGTAGCGCCGGACCACCGGGACTGCGAGCGGTGCTTTACTTACAACGATTTATTGTTATAAAAATAATGTATCATCGAGAGGCCGACGCCGCACAATGCGCGTAACAAGCTCGCCCCGTGTGCTGCATTAACGGGACAACGCGCAGAGGAAAGTCGCGCTGTTACGGCAGTTACGTATTGAAAGCTATAAGCAACTCGATGCTAACATTTTTTACACAGTGACGTAGCTAACGAAATGTTTCTGTTGTAGGAGATTAGACATTCACATATTTAAACAGTTTACTAACCTCATAAATATATTTTAATGCGCTCGCATCTGTATTTTTTTTTAGTTTTTAGCATTTTCTTCATGTTTTACCTGATCATATCTGCGAAAATGGTCACTTTACATTTATAATCTTGCCAGCTTGTAAGTAGCTAGATACCTATCTACTAGCAGACCAACCAGCTCTAATCATAGCTCAAGAAAGCCTAGCATTGAATGAAACAAACGATTTGAGCTTCGTTGGCTCGTTGTGTGTTCGTTCCCTTACAAAACATTCACATTATTTCCACTTATTCACATTGATGGATGTTCTAACTCAGCAGTTTTTGATCTGTAGGTAAGTGCAGTAGCTCGATACACGCGATAACGACAGCCTGATCAAATTGTAGCAATTGCGTACATCTTTGTACTGACGGGGACAGACCTCCCTGCTGGTTCAATGTTGGATCTTTATTGATGCATTAAATCATTACAATGTTTGGTGTACAGTTTATATGAATTGCTTGATGGGACATACGAATTGATGACTTTGTTGTGTCTAGATAGTCTTAATAGATTATACAACTTCAAATTCTATACACTATCGTTTCAGTATAACGAACTTCTTCTGAATTGACAAAACATAATATATTATGTTATTTTGAAGTACCTATTCGTCCCTTCAAAAACTAAAAGGAGCAATTCGTTGTCGATGTAAACGCTGCAATTAAATTCTATTAAGCGACATGGCAAGGTATAATTAAGCGACAGTGCAATCACTTGAAATGTCTCCCATTCTTATTTGTTGGTGCCGCGGTCGGGATCGGGAACGAGTTATGAAAGTTTTGTTGCTGTAATTATATGTTTAGGCATAAACTGGAGACTATAATATGCTCATACTGAAATATGCTCTTATAGCCAATTTGAAAACTTTAACTGAAGAAAAGTCACAGAAGGAGCATATTATGCTAAACCAAATACCTGCTTACTGCTGACCTGCCTATTGCCTGTTTAAAAAATAAGTTTAGCAAGTGCTTAGCATGGTGGTATATATATAGCCAGCTAGTATCCAGGTTCTTCCTCCAAACGGCTTCTTGTATTGACATTCTGTCTTCGCAAATCATTCCCAATAGATATACCAACGCGTTCACCTGCTTTACTCACGCATTCAGGGCACGCGGTCGTTTTCGGTTACTTTGTTTAAATTCTTGTACTTTGAGCAAAACAAATTCTATGTAGGTATGTATTTTATGTACATTTTACCACACATTAGCAAACCATTAGCTCTAGAAGATTATATTTTTTCTCCTATCTGGCTATTCCGTTGAATAGTGGCCGGTCTACTTGCAACCGGGCCCGAGTGTCGCAACTATCTGATAGCGTCCTGCGACACTATTAATACCACCACGACAAGCGTTTGATTGCGTGTGCTCGCTGCGAGACGTTCTTATTACACGTTTCACGTTATGTATCAACATTTGTACAGTCATGTGCAATCAATATTGTTATACTTGCACCTTTTGTACCCTTTGCTTGTTTTTGGATTGGCAGAAGAATTTCAATTATTCAGACGGTTTGTTGGATCCAATATGTAGGAGACCCGTTTTGAGACTTTTGTTATTTAAGGCAGCTAGGGCAACAGCAGCTGCAAAATATATGAAACAAAAATACAATAATAATCAGTGCTTGATGGTCTCTAAGATAAAAAAATTAGATAGACTATCGTAATAATTTAGGTTAGATGGCATTATGGTGCCATAATTACCTCATCTACAATTGACTTTTTTTAAATCAATATTGTTGAAAGTAGAAGTTAATGATCGATTACGCTAATTAATACGTAGTAAGGTGTTACTGTTAGCTTAACAAAATAATAGTAGAGTAGAAATAATAACAAACAGTACATACAACATACCAACTTCCAAACGTTTCAAGTGACTTAGTCATATTATTTACATATTTAAATATGTTTTACATATGTATTTCTTATGTATTCAGTTCCAATAAATAAATTGCGTCTGCCTTTAACGGATTACTTTACGTCGCCGACAGTACTCGTACGCCGTTTATGAAGAAACTGAGAGATGATAATTACACAACGCGTCAAACCCTGATTGATCAGTGATAATACATTACACGCTACCAGCCGGTTATTGATATGTAAATTAACCGCTAATAAACGCGGGCGACGTCGCGAGCTTTTCAAGCTCAGATAATTCTAGTCTATTACGGATGACATGTAATAGCTACATGAGTCGATTAAAAGCTATGTCATCTCTCCAAGTCTTTTATGGAGATAACAGGAATCATGTTGTAAATATTTTTTCTTTCTACATAAATATACGTGACTAATAGGCACCTGCCTATCCGAAAATAATGATTAATATTACCATGAATAGATTATTAAACATTCTTAATGTGATTTGTCGACCGACATTGATTTAATAACATACCTCTATGGTCACCGAGATTTGAGTTCAACTTTATAATCTGTGGTCCCCAAGTTTCAAATCAATTGAAACACATGATGATTACTGCTCCTATATACGCACAATACAATGAGCCAGGGGAGGCATATGGGACTGGCGATAGCCACTGCTAGTCCGCGTTCATAATACAAGCATTTTTTAATCAAAACAAGGTTTGATTGAATAGGTAGAAGCCCATCGAAGCGGCTCCAATGAACTCGCCAACAGTAGATAGATACCTACCTATAATAACATATTTAATTATACTCTAGTTCCAACTACCGATAACTAATACACACGAATCATGTTTAAATTGTATGTATTTAGCAATACATTATCCTTGTAATATTAATTTAGGACGGGCTTATTTAATTTTGTTTGGTTTTTATTCTGCTGCAAATGAATTAATAAACGCAGAGTTGGTAAAAGTTACTTATAATAATTATAATATCCTGGGACATTTTTTTTACACACGGCTACCTGATCTCAAACTAAGCAGAGCTTGTACTATGGAAACCAGATAAGTGATATTACAGATTACTACATATACTACTTTTTTATTTGTATATACACCCAGACTCGGGACATACAGATATGTTCATGCACACATATGCATGTCCCGGGTAGGAATCGAACCTACGACCTGCAGCGTGAAAGGCGCCATCACGCCAACCACGCCAACGGGCCCGTCACACTTAGTAGAAATATTAAAATGTTGAGTATAAATTTTATTTAGTTTCGCTTCAAAACCTTTACGATTTGCAACGTTCGCATAATTAATTTAATTTTATTTTTTCATTAAGATAATGTTCTGAATCGAATCATTTTCTGTCTGAATCATTATGAGCCGTCCACCTACTTCATATTTTTTCAATTTAAAGTTTTTGCCTGCAAGTCTGATAAACATTCTCGACAAGTCGTTTATTATTCAGTCTTGCTAAAAATAGTTTTAAATCTTCTTATTATGAACGTATCTCATAGCTTTTCAACTCTGTCGTAAAAATAACATTTCAATGAAAGGTTGACCTCAGTTGATATAGTTCAAGATTCCCAAAATGCGATAAAAATATGTCTGGACGTACCCACTCTCTAAAACACTGCCTGCTACGTTTACTAATAAACTTACCTCCTACATTTTTTCCACATTACTTGATACTTGAACTTGATGTTCATCATGTACAATTTTGAAATTAATTTTGCACAGTAGGTATCTTACCCGTGTTTGTTCTTAACCATAAAGATCTTTATATTACCGCGGAGGGCCGGTGAGCTCCATTGATGTGGCTAATTAATGAGACTACACTACCGAGTGTGGCGGAACATCGCTCTGATTTATATAACTCCAAAACGTTATGGAGCCGCGTTCTCTTCGCTCCATTAATAACGTATAATTATTGTTTGTTGACGTTCTGTGCAATACTGTTCCCGTATCGGAGTAGCTGCACTTTTAAGATGTTTTGAGAAACGATTTGTTATGAACCTAAAGATAGGAAAGTTTTTCTTATTAATCCGCCGTCTCCATCGTCGAGATATTCGAGGGAGACTGTTTATTAAGTCAATTAGATACCTACCTCATTTAGGGAGTCTTCTGTGAAAATAGGTAGGTACTAAGAACATTTTATTCCAGCATTTCCAGTATATTTTCTGTAAAACATGAGACGCCGGCCTATTTTTATTACGTTCTTGTGAAAGAGTTTATTTGAGCGGTTAGTTTTACGCAACAGACAAACTGTATAAAATTGAGAGAAACCGTACGATTCGGTTAGTTAGAAGTTGTGTCAGTTACGCCCGCAGTGTGGTTTTTTCCTGCTGGTCTAATCCATATCATCATATATTCATATCATATGATCATATATTCGTGAATAACTCCAAAACGGCTATAGGCTTGTGCCTTGAAATTTTCGGCACATTTACACGAGATGGAGCACTAATTATCTGTATCATTCAAATTTTGATTAGACCAGCAGGAAAAAACCACACTGCGGACGTAACTCACTCTTAGAAGTTGTGAAATTCAGTTGACATTAAAGTAGCAGACCATTTTTTTGTAATGTCTGATATGACTGACTACATTAAAATAATTAGGTAAGATGACGGCACACGTGAGATTGGTACTTGGCATGTAAGAATTTATATATTCCTATATGATGTAAGTAAGAGACTAATAAATGTAAGTGGCATACAAAAATAACTACTACCTAAAATCAATTTAAAATGGCAGGGCTAGCACATGCGCCAAGACAAGACTATGTCGCACCGAGTCGCTCTCTCTTATGTAATGCATAGGAGAGAATGAGACTAAATAATAATACATTTCTTGTCGGCACTCAATGTCTATCACACCATATTGCTTTTACACTGAACCACATTTTTTGTAAAATGACTGTTTGTTGCCAAAATAAAGAGAAAAAAAAATAAAACTTTATCTTGTGTTTTGTCTTGTAACAGCCGGCTGTGCTACCAGTGTAGGTTGGATCTTGCAGGAAGACATCTGCCAACATTTATTCGAGGACACTAGGAAGTTGCCCATAAAGTAAACATTGAATGTTCCGTACAACACCGATAATGAACTTTCCTTTTATTTATTCCGTATAAGGGCTCACGCGTTATAAATAACAATAACTGTAGATAAAACCTGTATGTTGCCTTTTGTAACCCGTAACCTACTTCACAATATGGCGGTGCATAACGACGGCTGCGTTTATTGTGGAATTTAAATAAATAATATTTTCTTTATATCAGTCGTGTATTGTTGTGAGACAGTAACGGTGGCCACACGCGCGCCACTCGTCCGCCACTCTTTATACCGAGCGTCGTCAGCTCTGAAGCTTTTTAGAATGTACGATTTTTATAAAATCCATTGGACGTTTTATTTTTAGGTACTTTACATGTATTTAAAGCTACGGTAAGGAGAATGTTCAATTCTATTTTAAGAACCTTGACTCAATGGGAATTCAAACTGTCTAACTAAACTATAAGGGTCGATATTTTAATATGATGTTTATATTTCGTTCTTAGGTATAGGAAGTCAGATTGCGTATTATTTATTATGAACAGATAGAACGAAAATTAACAAAAACTTTAATAAGAAGCGAATAAAGACAGGCGATTCATTTAGTAGTAAACTATCAAGCGGCGGAAATCTTCAAAACAAGTTTTTTTTTTTAATTTATCGGGCATTTTAAACAAGACTCCCCTACGACCAGCTACATACACTGCCGCACTAACATTGTTTCATTGTTCTCCGTGTTATTTGTTCTGTTCGATAAGAGCTGCCTACTACAGGCAACGAACGCGCGGGCCGGAACATACTATTTATTTGTTACTGACACCACTAACGGACACCTTCACTTAGTAAAAAAATCTAATGTTTTCTTTGAATACCTACGTATATTGTTTGTTAGTTCCAGGTCTTCTTCTTTCTCGTTCCTTAATTTGAGTTTCGCGACTATTGCAAAAAGTGCCGTCCTTCCCTGCAAAAACTGCCGCCCTGTAAAGAAAAGTTCTAGCTCTACCAAATTTACACTCGCTAGCGGCTAGTATCGCGTACAATATTTGTACGGTAAATTATAGAGCGCCATCGGCCACCCGAGAACTCAATAATCTGCCTCTGCCAAGCAATATATTTCAAGTACCTGAACTCTAGCGATTTTCACTGCTAGCGAACCTAACACATTGTAGAGCTACTGTTCCCGACCTCCTTCGATGGACATATAATACTTTATACTAATATAAATCTTTATATTTTTTCTGGATGTTTCATTAATTATTAAAGTGCCTTTTAGTTCTTGTAAAATAAAATCCATGGTGACACGGGCTCTGCTAGGTACTTAGAATCTCCTAGGTATTTTATTTGGGAACCTAAGTTTTATGATGAACCAAAAGTACCTCAACTATTATCATTTATCAATGCTCAAGTTCTAAAAGATATTAATATTTTGGGGGCACTGATACAGTCAATTAATAATATGATAACCTAATCAAACGTAACATATGTGTATCTAGTAGTTTAATCATACTTATTAGGTACACTATCCGTGCATGCTCGCATAAGCTACGTTTTATCTCGTCCTATTGTATGGTCAAAAATTGATTCGTGCTAGCCAAGCCCATAGGTGAATTAGGGCAATTGCTGCCAATATGGCTGCACCATTACCTTTACTATAATGGTAAGACTGGGGCTTGGTGAGATAATTGAACATACCACATTCATTTAACAACTATTGCAAATAATGTTTCTCTACATTTCAGTTTCTCAATAAGATTTTTCTTGTATCATACTCTCACATGGCACCTCACATACTCTACATTTCGATATGTTTTGGTTTAAATAGTTAAGAATGATAAAACGAAACGTACCCATAGTCCATGGCAAAAAATACAGACCTATTCTATTTTCTCTAGAAGTATATACATAGTACTTATAACGACCGATTACTTATTACCAAACCGCTCATTACTTGTAACGTGCGAATTAAAGCTTCATGAAATTTTACTTGACTAATTAACAATAATATGTATAACCTACCTACGTAACCTACATATTTATGAAATTGTATGTTACATTGCTGTACATTGAAACTGTTGAACTATTTTAATTAGATTAAGGAACTTAAACGAGTCCATATAATAATATTACAAGGCTAACAATAATCGCCGTCTAATTGGGGCATTATTACATCGCAGCAATGCGCGGTGGTCACGATGCGCGCTTGGCGCACCGCACCGCGCCCGCTACTAATACGGATCGTTTGCGCGCGCGCCGTCACGACCCGCGCCATTGCCCAATAAAATTAATTTCACTTAATGCTCATCGATTATTGAATATAATAATCGTATAGTTTGGCGGCGATTCGGCGGTTCGTGATGGATCTCAGCGCGGACCGCCCGCGCGGCGCGCTGCTCTCGCGGACACGATTTGAGCTTTACCGATATTGCCTTGTTACGTTACGATGTTACGTTACGTTACGTTTTACAACTCATTAGTTTTATTGACTCAAAAATGATCTCCGAAATAATTTATTCAAGGGTTTGGTATGTTTTTGTAAAAACTGGGAGACAATTTATGAGACTTAGGTTCGAAACTTTAGTTAAATTGCTGAGCTCTGCACGTTTTTTAAAGATATTGTACGTTTCTACTAATACTTAATATATTTCACAACTTGTTTCCCGCCATTCATTTTTGTTAAATGCACTCCATGGGGTTTCTGTTCAACACTCCTTACTATTCAGACTTCCTTCCTTCCAGCGCAGTGCACGATTTCAAAATATGTTCATTCATAAATCAACAGCTAAGACTAGCACGCCTAGTACATTTACTCGGAGCACCTGATGAAACGAAATGAATAATCACTGTACATGGCACAACATAAATACAGGAAGATAAAAACGGGTAACGACAGGATAGGATGGTAGCCAGCAGACGCCGCGCGGCGCGCAGAGGCAGATCGGCGCAGTAATGGCCAAGCATGTAGCCCATCCATAACGAATTTCTTATTCATCGATATTAATACGGGTACATGACAACCATCCGCCGCTGTACAAATGAGCGCACCGGCTCCGGCGGATTATATTTATGTGAACACTATCTGATCCGCAATTAGTAGCCTTGTAGTTTACAAACAATGCTCGTGGCTATTGATAGATGGCCCGAGAACTTGATATATGATACTATCGACTCCCGTTTGATGTTTAAGAATACGGTATGTTCCTCTTGTGTTTGGGATAAATCTGTTCATAATAGTAACTTTATCACGAGTTTATGAAATCCCTATTTCATATTATTTTGACGTCTGACATTTATCCATATAAGAACGTTACATTCCCACGCAGTGTAGGCCTACAGTTTGGTATTTTCGCTATACCTTTTAAACGATGATCTAACTCATAAATATGAATATGAGCTCAAATTAATAATTGTGAGCTGCTACCCACGAGTACTGAAAAGTAATTAATAGTGCTATTTCAATATATTTCAAGTATATTCCTGTTAACTATTAGGCCGGGGCCACACTGGTCAGGCGACCGCGATGCGACAGCGAGGCGATAGCGATCAAACCACTATAGGTATATGGTAGTGTATATAGCGGTGGCCGCATCACATAAACGATATTTTTTTTTATAAAAATCGTCCTTGTGTAGCAATCGTCTATCCGGTGCGGCCACGGCCTTAGTTCTGGTACGTCATCCTATAAGGTGGAGGGAAGCCCTCGATTCTGAATGATAGAGGATCCGGTACAGCAGCTTAAGCAGCTAATTGTGTTTAATTGAGTATACTTGTAAATTAATAATTCAGTGGTCGCGTCTGACCCTGCGCTTGATCTCATAATGCGCGTACCCGTACGCACAGGAAGACGTATCGACCTCATTAAGACGGGGACACGGTTTCTTAATCGACATTCGACGGTCTATATTTTTTATTACATTTGACAACAGTATTTTATTTTAATTTGCACAACGGACTAAATGTTTTATTCTGTGCTTTGGTACTTACCAATTAAAAAGTTGAGATGTAACTCGAGCTCAAAGCAAGTATCGAACCAATCGACCAACTCAATGGCCTAGGTAAAACTTAAAATAAAAACCTCGCTTTTGTAAATTAAGATGCTTGTGAATATTCTAGAATGGAATATTATTATAGCTCGCTGACATAATACTTTCTCCTAATTGGCGAATTGGATGTGGGTTGAAAAATCAGAAAAAAAACGTTTCATTTAAGTTTTCAAATATATTATGATACCTATTCCTCATTTTATCAAATTGAAACGGTAGACAGCTACAATGGAGGTAAAGCTATCGTTTAGTATATATTTAAAAATTATTAAAATTAGCCTGTCATTACCAAGCAGTTGATGCGAGCATCTTTTATCAGCTGCGGTAGAATTACACACCAACTTGTCCGCGACGTATTTAGTTTCACGGTTAACATTTACTTTAGTAATGAACCAAATTTAAGATAACTTTCACCAGATGAATATCTAAATATTTAAAACGCGATAAAATATACTTTTAATGACTACCCCGAACGTATTTTATTAACCACAGGAAGGCGCACCGCCATGTCACTAGCTCTACTTCGCTTCAACGTGCTATAGATTAGAAAAATTACACACACGTTTTCTTTTATTGCCTTTGAGCATTTTTATTTGAGATTTTAATTAATTGACCGCAAACAAGACTCGCTTTATGAATCAAAAATATATGTGCCCTGTAAGATCTTAAATTAAAGCGGCTAATGGAGTTGGGATAGGGACTTTTAGCATAATTTAAAGTGCGTTAACATTTAATGCTATTTTTCATCATTTTTATTACTGTAACCGATCATTACGTCACTGTTTTAACAAGAAATTAACTTAACCAACGTAAAACGAATTGTATAGGTAGGTGTTGTAGGTAGGTAAGGCATTGTCGTTTTGAAACAATTTGGTTTTAACTTTTAATCATCGACTCTATTTCTATTGTCGTTACATAAAATTTTATACGTGTAGCTGTAGGATAGGTACGTAGAAATAAAAATAAAGAAACATTTATTCGACACACTCGCAACACATAGACAGAGGAAACAGAAAAAAAAGGCGTCAGCGCGAACTGTGCCGAAAAGGTATTTGGCTCAGCATGTGCTGGGGGGGTACGAGACTCCACCAGCGCTGATTTTCAGCCAAACCCAAGAGAAAAGGCCACTGGCTACCCAAGAGAAAAGGACTAATAAAAATAAAAATATATATCTACTTAATAAAATCAATAAAATAGTATAAGACATAGGTACGTGCGAGGAATATATTAAGTAAGTATATAATAAATAAAATACATTATGTTACTTATATTTAATATACCTATTCCTAAGACCTTATTAAAAGTTGTTTACTGTTATTGATTGAAAATGTTTTTTAAACAGCCATTAATAGCATCACATAAATAATTATTAGAATTCTTACGTGCTATCAACGTGGTGTGAAATTGCCGTTGTCTAAAGTTACTCGTCCAATATAAACCGACAGGTAGGTATTCCTCGCCCATAGAAAATACATAATTTGAGGTAGTTTCAATGCTATTAACAGCATCTCTAATGTGCTTATTAGACCGCCCGTCTCATTTTATTTTACATACTAAAATAATTACGCATGTAAAGTTCGAGCGTAATGTCTTGTGTGATATATTTATTGCCTTAAACACGTTCTTATGCTGTGCTCCGACGACATTATACATAGTAATCTATATATTTTTTTCAATAAATATTCATGAGTGATAGAGGCATTGCGATACATTACAACGGCCATAAGTCAACAAAACGCGGCGCGGGCGCAGCTCTGGCGCCGCGCCGCGGCCGGCCCGGTGCGCGCGCGTCGCCGCTCTCGTCTTCCGTATATCATCCACGGATAATGTTCGCCCCGCGCTGACTAGCGACATGTCCACGCAGTGAGACTTCATATTTTTATAGCGCTTTCTTACCTTTTATTCTGTCTACACATAATTTAACTGTCATAACTATGAAAATATTATTTTAACGGTTCATTATTTAGATAACATGGTTAACGGGCACGTCAGACGGTTTTTATTTGAGTGTTAAATCAAAGTGGATGTTAATAAATATTATCCTTTTAGATATGCTGTAATGATATGTTTATTCGGGTTGTTAATTTGTGGTGTAAATGACAGTGCTACCGGCGGCGGCTACCGTTCGGCGGCGGCCCACATCCGCGCGCGCCCTCGCTTGCTCGCTCGGGCGGCGGCGGCGGGGCGGCCGGCACGCGCCTTCCGCCCACAGACTGTACGGATCGCTCGCTTTACACCTTAATTCAGATAAAACATATTTGTTAAACGCCATTTATTGTCCTAATTGCTAATAAAAATCAATGTGTTTTATTTACTGCGGATTGTATGTCCGGAGGTATTCTTAATTGCAACACGATATTTTATATTAAACGCAAAAACATTACAATAAGTACTTATTTAATGCAAGTAGATACATGTAGATAACGCTGTCAAGAAGAGTCATTGCTGGGGTTTTGTCATCTCACAGTTACAACGTTTTGCGTAGGTAAATTTTAAGATACCTATTACTAAATCATCGGACCATAAATATACCTTTGCTCGTGTTAAGTTTGTTTGTTCAAGGAATACATTTCACTACTATATAAATAGGATAGGATTATCAAAATAACCTGTTGTTTATAAACAATAAAAACAAAGCGGCAATATAAGCTTTCCTATAATTATATCTCAATCAAGATATCAAGTATCGGCTTCATAGACATTTGAGCTTTATTTTTATTATCCTACTAAAGTACTGATTAAATGTAACATTTAATTTGAAACATCGATTTCGCTATTTTAGAATTCGTGATTAAAATTACAATATACTTTTTCTTCAAAAAGATTGTTATCTTAATTCCATAAAACTGGTTGTACTAGAGTTCGGGGCACATCTATTAACCTGAAATAAAAATTATTATACCTACAGATTTCCCGCGATAAGGTGAATTAATAATATTTTAACTTTAATCAACCACAGATCAAGGTTTTGCTTTTTATCAGTATTTTTATATTTCGGGTTTTCATAAATGCAGGTATCAAATTTTACTGCGTTTTAATGAGCGCAATAATGAAGCTTAAAGTATTCCAAAGGCACGTGAAGCATGTAATTTTCATCTTTATTACGTGGTGAAATCCACCCAATTTATTGTTGACAAAATCTACTTTAAATGTTTGAAATATTATGCTGTCATCGACTTCGTAACGAAGCGAAATTGGGAAGAGTTTCAATTTGTTTTATTTAAAGCCTGTTGGAGGTTTAATTTGCGGCCTTAATTGCGTTTATTTAAATTATCAAAAGACAATCAGGTTGTACACGAACGAAGCAATGCGATGGAGTGGAGACGAATTTTGTAAATCTTTTTTGTTTGAATTTTGTAATTATCCAGTATAGTCAGTTTACAATATGGGTACCTACCAAATGTAGTATACTTAAAGTACCTCCCGTAGTGCCTTACAACTGGGATTCATCCAATTGTAAGGGTCTTGTTTATGTAGCGATCAGCCTGTTCAATTACATTGTTCTTACTACTGCTTTGCAATAGAGGAATGTGTATTGATTAAATTCGATTGTTGATTTAATTCGTTGCGGGCTAAGTCCCATAAAAATGAAAATTGTAATCTCGTAAGGAACAAAGAGCCAGAGAATAAAACAATATTTGTATCAAATACTCTACTTAGGTATCTATGTATTACAGCAATTAATTCAAAATGTCATACACACTTCAAACTTAAATTATCAAGCAGTGTCCATCGTATTAAAAATAATCGTTGACCTGAATTCTTTCCTGATTTAATAAGAGCAGATGTACTAGGAATAGAATGTTCTATTGCCAGTTAAAAGTATTAACGTTAATTTCATATGACGCGGCATTTGAATTCTTCCAAATTGCATTTATAATGTCGTGTTCAGTTCATATAGCACAGTTCAATTATAATAAATTAAATTAATAGATCATAGCGATCAGATTACCGAGATCGGTTTAATGTGTGTAAATACGAACCAATTGCGTTCGAGATTTTCACTACTTAATATAATAAATTTAATCTCCACCGACGTTGCTGTCCTACGTCCATTAGGCCGAGCGTTGTTCCGTTAAGTCAGTTATGATAATTACCTGCACCTCCTTAATAAATATGATTGCGGGTACAGTTCGGGCTCTTATAAAAATGAATGTTTGACCCGTGCTCTCGGGCTCATGAATATTTAATATTTACAAATTACAAATTATTAATCCAACAGTGATCCGTGGCCGGCGCGCGCGCATTCCTGCGCGATGGGCCCGAGCCGGAGTCCCCGGCCTGCTCGCATTATACTGATATCGATGCCGTCACACACTTTGAAGGTTTTATGGAGATTAGAATATAGAAAATAGAGTGCCTTTGCTCTATTCGCGCTCACTTATGTAGTACTTGGTAGAGTGGGTACTTTTCATGTACGAGTGAGATTCTTCTTATATTTTTAACCGACTTCAAAAAAGAGGAGGTTCTCAATACGATTTTATGTTGTTTTTTAAATTGTGTGGTAATGACTAGCTGCATGGTAAGATTGTAATAAGATACCTACCTACAGTCCTAGGCTATCGGAGTAAATAGTTGCAGTCTACTAAAGTTCGTTTTATTTGGTAGAGTAAGGTACCTGAAGAATAAATAACAATTTAAGTATTTGCATTGAATTCTATTTAGCGTTTATTTAAACATACTTTTTTTTGAAAATATTTTATATGTGCATCACTGATTTATTTGACTATGATTATGAATATTAACTATCACTAAGCTTTCTGTAACATGGAATTCATTTAAAACGTTCAAATGAATATAAATGTATTATTTTAGTGAATATAAAGATATCAAAACAATAATTAATTCAAATATTATAATGAAAGTATAAAGTCAATCAAGCGTCGATCTGGCGGTCGTCCCGAAGTTTCGTCATTATCGTGTCGAGAATATTTTCTATAATGAACTCAGTCACGCGCACATAAAATTTAAATATATAAGTAGCTACTGTATTAAAAATATTGATAACACATATTTTGAGATGTCTTTAATTGCTACTAATAATTCTATCCAATGCATTTCAGATAAGTTAAGTCGGTCGGCTTTGGCGCTTTAAAAAGGGGACGAGTTAATTGCCGCAGCTTACAGAGACGAAATCTGTAGCGGTATGTTAGTGCGGCGGAGGCAGCGCGTGCGGATTAAATTCAACTCACTTGGCGCGTGCGTATGTATGTTTGTATACCAAGTCATGTGATTTATCAATGCTTAAAATTGTTTTTATTGCAGTGTAAGTGCGAAGAGTAAAGAAAACATTAATTGAAACAAAATGTACCGCTCCTCATTAGAATATCGACGACAGATTACGCCCGTAGCATCTCGTTATCGTCGAGCTTACAAGACAATCGCTCGATTTATGCCATAATAGATGTGAAAAGAATAGGCTCAGTCGTATTATGTTAAAATAGTTCTTTGTGTCGAGCCGTCGAGCCGTCGCAAGGTAGTTCGGCGGTGACCGCTTTTGTACAGCCCTGCTCTCACCCTATCGTCTCTGAATGACGTCCGATTGTTCCGGCTTAACGTATCAATCTGAGACAAAGCCGACTCCACCGGAGCGACATGAATAAAATAATTAACTGATTGGTGTTTGTATAATTTATCAAGTGGACGTGCGTCGTGATCGTCGGACCACTTAGTGGTGCGTTATCAGATAGCCCGTACTATCTCGTAGTGGTCGCGCACAATGGAGCTGTAAATGCACTCCGCCATTGTACGTGGCCATTGACGTTTATCTGGTCATGCCGATATTGTGAGTACTATGACGGCCGCCCTGTATAGTAGTAGGGTTTCCATCGCCATGCTCGTGGAACGGATACGAACACATAATTCTAGGCCGATTTGTGATACGACGAATAAGCCTACAATAGACGGGTTTCCTAAAAGGCGTTTTAAGTGCGGTCTCCTAAATACCTGTCAAACGCGCTGTCAATATTTTCGTCGCCGACGAGAGACTGGAGCTCAGATGTAGCAAGTGGTCCAGCGGAACGCCAATTACCTATATGGGTAGGTACTGTTAACTACTACATGTTATAGCATTTTTTTGTTTGTTTTGATACTGCACCAACACTATAGTGCAGCTATCCGTTCTAACCTCTTCGGCGTAATAGTGGTGTCTCCGAGAGTAAATTTAAGAAAACCATATTTAGAATGATTTGTTTCTATAAATAGGCTTATTGATCATTCCTGCCTTTGATAAGCAGTCTATTTATTAATATTTCTAAAGAAAAAAGTCCTTGAAAAATACAACGTTTGGTCACTCCACTAGGGATATTGACTAGGGATATTGTCACTAACCTCCCGCCGTGGCGATTACCGTGCGTTTGTTTTTATCTCAGAACTTGGTATAACATGTTTGAATGGAATAAGTCATCTGAAAATTATATTAAGTGCTCTTTAATATATCAGTGACTGTCCGGTTGGTACGGCGGTTGTCAGTCGTCACACATCTGATTGGTAATAGAGCGCAGGGCCGTAGGGCCTGTCATGGGTCTGAATGTACCTACCGCGGATGGTCCCTGACGCCTCGTAAGGGGTTGCCAGGTATAGTGTGCCTTCTTTTGTAACCTTACGGTTGGTAAGGGGGCCACTATAATAACTCTCTTTGTAATAGGTATGGGTGTTGGTCCTATGGGAAACTATAACTGACTGGTCACTATAATAAATCTCTATATAGGTATGGGTCCTTGGTCCTATGGGAGAAAATATTTCATTTTGGAAACAGATTTTTATATAGGGACATTAATTTCTTTCAAGATGCACCTAGGTTGGGTTAAAAAAAAATGTACCTCATGGGCGGTTCCATCATGTTGAACGTTTTGTAGTGTTCTTTGTTTGTAGGTAGATAATGAAATACCCGTACCGTTACCCATAAAATAATTTTAAATACGTAAATTATTAGGTGAAATCGTCATAACTAACACTTTATGTGAGGCTGAAAGCCTTAAACTTGTGGTTATAATTGTTTAATGCGTCCCTTGAGCGGTGCGCCAATCGCGAAGATACTCTACAACGTTATTAATAAAACACACAGCCTGACCCCAGACAAAATGAAAACGGTGCATAGTGTAGAAATACCAGAAGGTTTAGTTTAGGTTTTAAATCAATTACTATTTCTATGACTATTGCGATAAATAGTAGTAAGTTCATATTTTGTCGGATTGTAGAGGTTGTTACATCGAAGCATCTTTCCTGTAATATTGATTCATATTACAAAAGACACAGTCGTCGTTTTCCTGTTAAGACGAAAATTATCTATAAATGACTACACAAGTTTTCTTAGATTTATATATCCCGTGTTCGTAGTTGGTATACTCACTATTATTCTAAGCTGTGGCGCGACCCCGCGGCGTTGCAGCGGTACTAGCGCCATCATTTATGTCCACTGACGGAAATTAAAGAGAAAGGAATAAAAATGTCCCGGCTAATGACGGGCGCGGACCTCTCGCGGCGTATGTGTAATAATTCGCCTCGGGGACCGCGCCGCCGCCGCCGCCGCAGCCGCCGCGCCCGGCCTCGACTAAATAATTTTAATTACATGTTATTGATAAATATTCTCTCCCGGAGCGCTCGGATCTGTCGATAACGCCGCACAATTAGGCGCTGAACTCTGACACTACGATTTGTTGTGGGAACAGCGAAATTAGATCCCCGAGGCGTGGAAACGCAGCCGTGGACGCGATAACTTTCTTTAACTACTCTCTTGTGTTTTTATGATTATTTTGTTCCGTAAAAAGGCCTAATAAGAGATATATTGTGTTACAAGATATCATAAAAAACGAGATCTTTATCGTTATCGATGAAAATAATAATAAACGTGTCCACTAAAGTATAAATAATTTATGTGATACAAAACAGTTTAGACTTTACGATGTCGGGTGATGTATTTAAAGGTAAAACAATAACGAAACACAACCATAGGCGACTTTATAAGGGGCTATAAAAGTTGTATGTCTGAGATTTAACTAAACACATGAATATTGTTCGAGGGGACAGTCGCATAATGATCATGATTCGCCCAGCACGACTCTTAAAGTTATTACGCGAAAGATTGAACGAAAATTAGCTGTCCCGGAATGAAGCTGTAAGAATTGGCTGTATAATGGCTTGTTGCTCAATAGGTTTGTGAGATTAAAAGGTTAGTGCTCCGAGCATCGAGTCAGCGGGATAGGAGGCAAACGAAATTGAGGAGCGACAATAAACATTGATGGTGTACCTATTAAAACTAGGCAGGTACACAATTGTGAAACACAAAATAACCGAATATTACAAACAAACAAAAGTTTGACGCGAAGACAAAGCGGTAGGTTTTTGAAATTTAATTGGAGATATGCATAAATAAATTCTTTCAATAGATAGATACAACACTTTATTGTAGACCACACACATACATAACAAAAATTACAAACAACACAAGAAATAAAACAAGTTACATTATATTTAATACAATAGGTAATTATGTTTCAGTGACTTCTTTGGTTTCACCTCTTAAGGCCGTCTTTCCACCGCGGTGCACGCTACGCACGAAATGACGTGGCTTGCAGTAGCAATGACGTCAATGACGTCATTTCGTGCGTAGCGTGCGCCGCGGCGGAAAGGCGGCTTTATGGGCAAGCAACACTGACAAGGAAAACATCTCGAGATGTACGAGTATAAGAGCCGGGCCCCACTAGCGCGCTGCGCTGCGTCGTCGCAACGGACAACGCATTGTATGCCACACCTGTGTTGCGACGACGCACGACGTCGCAACGCAAAAGGGCGACGCCACGCCGTCGTATACGTCATTTCTCTAGCAGCGGAACGCTGTGCGTCATCGCACCGACAGTTCAGCGCATCACCCTCCCCCGCTTCGTCTCTGCGTTGAAACATCGCATGCGACGACGCAACGCATAAATGTGGCATGCCACTATAAAGTATATGTAAAACGACGCAGCGATGACGCAGCGACGACGCAACGCAACGCGGTAATGGAGCCTCGCCCTTAAGTAGATAGTATCCTGCGCGTCGGGTGGCCTCAACATTGGCCCTTCCTTATGAAAAGCATTTTGTCTCCAAACCCTCCATGAATATTTACCAGCCCGGCTCTGGGACACGCCCCACGCTGGCCGGGTGCAGGTTTTCAATGCATTATAAAGATTCAGTGAGACCTTATATTATAGCATAGTATTGCGGTGAGTTTTGAGCTCTGGAATACATATTATAATAATTGCAGGAATTATAAGAAGCATTGTTAAAGAACTACCTACCTTCTTTTCGTCGAAAACTTGCCTGCCTCATTGGTTATTGCTTTCACACAAACTTATCTAATTACATACAAGCCAACAATACCATTGTACAACAGAAGTGGAAACTCAAGGACTTCCAAAGAGCTATGGAACGTGAGAAAGAAAAGCGTGATGTCAAAGTGGGAGTGGGCCAGTCACGTCTCACGTATGGACCCGCGAAGGTGGGCCAATATCAGCAGTAGCTAGATACCTGCCAATGGCCATCGCTGTCGTGGTCGACCAAGAAGAAGGTGGCGGACGACCTTGACACTTTTCTGGGAAAGACATGGCCAGAAATTCCCCTGGACAGGGGGGTGAGGAAGAGGCAAGGAGGCGTTTGCCCAGCAGTGGGACAGCCTCCAGGTTAACAAAAAAAATGGTTTGGCGTCCCACCAAAACTATAATTTAGACAGTCAACTAGAGTTATAACTTATCAGTAGCACAGTAGTTAGGTTATGGAAACCGGCCGTGAATTATAATATGATGTCATTATAATAGAAGAGCAAGCTCACGACTTCAAATGTCAGGGCTCAGTGATCCGATAGGAAAGTTCATCACGGCGTGTTCATTATGGTACGTAATAACGACGCGGATGACTATATCAATCTCCTAGACGGGTTTCCATTATCACACGAGATTGCTGGGGGTTAGTATTATTATATTGTTCACCACTTTTATTCTACTGCTTTTACACGGAAGTAGTTAACGCTCAGTATACCTTACAGCCGTTCTCGGCTACAGGACTTTAGTTTGGAGAGTGATCTGTGTGAAGTGCCCTCTATTGACTAGCGGTGCACTAACCTTAGCGTTTAAGATGTCATGTTAGAACGTCCATCTACCTCAGGTCCTTACTGCCGTGTTTTGGCTTACCCATCAGAGATCAGAAAATAAGATGTTGATTCTGAAAACTGGTGGCGGGTGGCTGTTCTGTTCAGACCACTACGCGTATTTACGAAACACAGCTTTGATCAGCTATGAAAGCCGTTATCGCAGAAGCAAGTTTTCTTACAGATTCGTCGAGCGGTTCAATTATTGTCCCAAAAATCCCCTAAAACCTTTTTCATAGACGTATTATGGAAATGCACGTCCTCAACATTTGTTAGGTGAGTGTCCAATCAAAACGTTATTTGTCATGCATCCGAGTCATTGTAAGGCGTTTGGCGGTGGCATGCACAGAATTAAAGCCACATTGGCTTCTGAATGTCGATTTAATTGCCAGATAAGTCGACCGCTCGCGCAACGCTATTGAAAGATAATGGCTTAAGATGTTATGTGGCTCCGGGAGATTTCAGATTGCGCACCGACCATTTGTCGGTTTAATATTCTTTTGTGAGTTCTTTTTTAAACCGTGGCCATGAAATCGATGCTTAATTTGTTTGTAGTTTATTAAGTACTTACCTACGTAATGTGATGAGATCTTAATGTTAAATTAATATCGGTAAGTAGATAATTTTTGTAATGTACATCGAGATATAGTGCTGCCAGATTCTGGAGGAAGTCTACAAGAGGCGAGCGACGCGCCCGAGCAGTCAGTTTTGACGACTGACCACGTAGAAATAAAGTCTCTCGGGGGCTCAGTGTTTGTGTACGCATCCAATAACCGCATATTTTATGAAGATGCATGAAAACCTTCACGGTATACTAAGAAGCGTCTGACAAAGCCTTATCATATAACAATCATAAATACAGATACAATATTCCTTGATATGTTATTTTTCAGCCAGCCATTCTGGCGGGTGTTATCTTTGCATATCTGAGACAGTGGTTGTTCCAATAAGCAATAATCCACGCGGATGATAAATTCGAATGGTTCGCGAGCGGTGTTCGAGTGGGCGCCTAAACACTACAAGGGCTCATAAACCGACGGGTATGGTAATGTCGGGGTACTGTGCACACTCCTATGTTATGCTTTGGACTTGGACTGACAGCCAAAACGAGCTTGCTAACGTATTTTACTGAACTAATAAACGATTGATGATATTATGTAGAGATTACCTAATTTACGAAGACATTAAAGACAAATCGCCTTTTAGTATGAAAAGTGCTTTGTAAAGCCATTGTAAATGGATAAAGGGGCCTTTAGGGTGTTTGAAAATCATACCCACACAGTAGATTTAAAATGTATGTGATGTAAATAGGATTTCTGAAGAATAAAATATTCCAGAAAAATACCAAAATCCAAATAATATTCTTTTTAAAGGTCTCTCAGGATTTAATCGTAGGGGTCACGCACATTTTGGTATTATTGTGGTATTGTTAGGTTCTTTCTTATAAATATACAAATGTGTTGTCATAATTTTACTAAACGTATTCAATGAATTATTGTTATTTTTGAAATATTTAATGTAAAAATTATTATCATTGTTTTATTTTCTCAATGACAATAGAAAACAGAACATAAAGAACTGAAATCTCCACAATGTTTTCTATATTTCTGCACAGTGGTACCCTGACAAATCAGATGGCGAGTGCCGTATACAGCGGATTACGAGACAGAATCGAGCCGCATTTCGTCACGGATCTGCTGATATTTCAACAGGCCAGTAAATCGGCACGCGACAGCCCCGGGGATAAATCACGGGAGTGGGCGGCACCTCTCGCTGTTCCCAGCTAAATAACTGCTACCGTTTACCTGCCCCTGATCATCTGATATTTGATTTAATGTAACTGCCACACAGCGTGAACTTGACTTGATATCATAAATGTTTTCCCTTTTTAATTTTATTTATCCTTTTTTGTTAGTTCCGGTAGGAATCCTAGAATGGGTAGAAAATTCGTAGTCCATCCAGCAGCAAGATGGACAAAAGTAAGAATGATCGCTTGAGGTAGGTAAGAAAGGAATAGTTTTTAGATGGAATTGGCAGTCCTGAAGGGCTAGACAAGTGGCTGACGCCTACAAGCGTTCGTTCAAATCGCTACGCTTCATGTATGGGATTGTCATAAGTCACGTGATCTACATAGCAACTTGTTGTTGATCTACATAACGACGTTTGACATTTCCATACATTGTGAAGTCTATTCTATTCTATTCGATTAGCGTTCATGCCACTTGTCTAGCCCTTCTGGAATATGCGATCTATAAAATGCTTTACAGCCGTCGACTGCCGTCGCACGAGCACTGATTAGTGCCAATACATAGATGATTCTCCTATAAAATCTGTCATGGAGCATACCGGTTAAAGATACCGCAGGCACAGAGAATATACGTGTATCGAAGATAAACGGGTGTGAATTATTTTTAGTGAGAATCGAAAAAAACAGCTGGTTTTTGGTACATCTAATTATATCCATTTTAAAATTTGTTTTCTTTTTTAAATTAGCGATTTGTCTATAACTGTCTCGTAATGCCCAATTATTAAAAGAGCGTTCCTCGAATAAAATTACACGTTGTTATGCTTAAATTGGTCGTCTGTGTACAGAAAATTATTGGTGAGTGAACGACTCAATCTACGTACATATTATAGGGTTATTTACTAACAGATAACTTAATAAGCAAGATTTAGTACTTCACCTGAGCCTAGCAGCAGACTTTATGAGCTATAACAACTTTTTAATGATCTTCTACACTTATTTAAGTATTTTTCTTTATAGTGTGCGCTGTTAATATATTGATGATGCCACTTCAAAAGCACATATAATTTTAAATAATTGTGTCTAAATTAACCATTACTTTTAAAGTGTGTAATGTTAAAAACTAAAAGTAATGCTTAAAACTGAAAAGAATACAGCAGTTTTTGTGTATAGGTTGGCAATAATGAACTACATCCCGAGTATATCAAAGTGCGAATATTAAGTGGTGAATTAGTTCGTCTCAGTTGTTCGCAAAATTCTCACCCTGACAGAAACACTAATTTTCGTTACATATACCTAACAATGCCATGAATATTTTGCTCGAAACCTTATTTGCTCACTAGATATGCGCAATTGCGCTTTTGCGTTGATTAAGGAAAGAGGGTGCGCAAACGCGCGGCGTGGCATGCGCAGCGCATCCGCCGCGCGGCGCGCGTTCGCTATAAATCAGTGGCGCCGGCGCACGCTGCTCGCCGATTAATCGCAGCCCAGCTCTACACAAATCAAAATGTAAATGGATATAGTATGTTAAGTGCGCCCTGCCTAGTAATAATGATGTTAGCATTAGGCATATTAATTGGCTGGATAGGCGCTATCTCTCCACCGCGAGCAACCGCGCACGCCATTCGCGGTCCTAAGCCGTTTCGAAACTTGTGCCCGGAATACGACGCCTTTGAAATATGTAAGAGCTTCGCGACATGTGTTTGTATTTTATTTTTTCACAGCCTGACGTAAAATATTTTTTATATTAAAGAGGCAGTTACAAAGTCGTAAATTTTGTCGCTTTATAAACAGCGTATAAAATTTAATTATGCATTATTAATGACACTTACAAAATGAAACAGAATAAAACTCGTACGACCTAAAACGACGAACGTCGAATGGGGTTCAAAAGGGCCGCTTCCTAAATACGGTATTATGCTGTATAAAAGCGTTGTTACCGGGGAATCATTAAGGCTGCAGAGCTTATTGAAATGAAGAACCGGACTCTTAATGAAGGCCGCAAAATCAAATCGGCATCGATTTTCAGTTGATACAAGGTTTATGTGCATTTAGCGTCGCGGCGAGACAGGCGGCGCGGCGCGGGCGCTGCCGCCGGACCTCGGGGACCAGGGTTCGATCGCTAACGAACCCAACATTCACTTAATTTAAATTTGAATTACTCTTGATCTCTTCATAACGACAGTGAACTTTCAACATTTCCTGGCTAAGTTTGTCGTTTATTACACCATTGTCTTTTAGAGGATTTCCAAATGACTGTGATAAATAAACGTACCTACATAGACAATATATTTTAGAACTAGATTGTGTGTTTTATTTAGCATTTTAATGATTGTGCTGCAGCGAGAGCTAGGTTTATTAACTCGTTTACCAACCAAACCTACAAAACATAGCTACAAAAATGATATGAATCTCTTTAGACAAAATGTTAGCCGCCAGTTAATTAGCAATCAGATTATTGTTTAATGGACACTCAAATTGAATTAACGCAGCTGTTATCGATCTAGTTAGATTTAATTTAGTGTTGGACTTCTAGGTAATTTTATACCTATATAAGGTTATTATTATGAATTATATAGATTTTACTGCTTTTTTAACGACATGGAACGAAGTGCTTTTAATTATAAGAAAATTGGTCCAAGTTTTTCCGGTTCTACAATTAAACATAATATCTAATGAAATATTATTAAGCATTGCTCTGGCATTTATAAAGTTGGCAAGCATAAGTATAAAGAGTACCTAATTGCCTATTGTCTTGAGCGGCGACGAGACAATATTATTTCTGCAATTAGGTATTTGATATTATAACAGAGAATAAAAATCAAGTTTTATTCATTATTTTTAGGCACATTGTTACCGTTTGTTCGATCAGCTAAGCTTAGCAACAGGAAAAGTTTTGATTTAAATATTGTATGCTTAGTAGTTGTTTCCAATAAATAAATGGATAGGTATAGATATGGTATAGAAACTATCTAATCGTGTTATACCTGCCAATAAAATTACAATGGTGCTGATTATGTTGGTATACAACTAAACTTGACTAAACTAACTGTATTGCCATCCTTCTCATGATCGTAACTATTCGTAACGTAATAGATACATATGTCAAGTTTCGTTTTAATAGTTTAATAGTAGTGCACACTTTGGAACTAATAGTGCAATTCGAGTAGGTATTCAAAATAAGAATAGTATATTTACCGATGACGGATGGTAAAATTTACTTACCTACTTGGGAACGAGGCATAAGTTATTATAAGATAATGCAGACGTCGGCGATTGAAAGAGAAACGTTAAACAACTCCATTATTGATATAATTACTTCGAATACGGACGTATCTTTTTTCAGTCATTAAATATTAAGTACCACGTTTATGCCAGTTATAATTTGTATAATGTTTGTTCGCCTAACGTTGTTACTTAATGCACAGATCGGTGCCCACAATTTGTAGGCAATCTTCCGAAAATTAAATTATTGTTTGCTTAACCGTAATAATTTATGGAATGAAGCGTGGGAATGTGTACGGATAAATTATTAGGTACAAGATGTACCTACTAATTTTAATGATGACTTAAAAATTTGAACCAGGGTCCCAAGTCACTTAGCTATTGAACTGCCACTGTAGCGTTTTGCTATTCTAATCGGCCCTCTGATTGGTCGGTCAGAATCAAACAACACACAGTGGCAGTTCAATGGCTAAGCGGCTCGGCACCCTGATAATGTCGATTTGAAGCTCTTTGTCCTGTTGTATAGGTAAATTTTCGGAATTATGTTTATAATCGGTTTCTGACTTTACCTGACTTTCCTTCGTGTTCATAAGCTTCCAAGTCTCTAGTTCATTTATAAGTAGGTATCCACGGCCATTGACTTCGGAATTTTCGGTCTTTGTGTTGTTGCCGCTACACTTCCAACTAAGTGTCTATCTAATCATTTAGAGCCATAAAATAAAACTTACTAATTAGGCGCGGCCTATCAAATATTTGGTTAAGTGTTAATTGAAGCCACGGGTAAGAGGATTTAGTGGACAACGGAGATGGAATGAGCCGTCAATCATTCTGAATTAACATTCGGCAGACACGCAACCTTTACTGCTCCATGCATTATACGAGACAAAGCGTCAAAGAACAATTATATTATACGAAATGGAAAAGGTAGAGATCGCACTTATTATACAACTTTTAAATCAATTGTAGAGTCCATATTTTTTAGGTGTTTTACATAGGATAAGTAAGAAGGAAATTGATTACGTAATAATATTATGTAGGTATTAGAATGTATAGGAGAAATACAGTGTGTACGACAATCATTTGTCCAGCACTAAGGTATTAACAGGTTGATTAAATGTATAAAAATGCATTTCTCACAGCTGCTAGTTGCCAATTGCCACATAAAAAGTATTCTTAGCTTTAGTGACTCAATAAATATGCTCCCTACGAGGCACATGTACACGTAGGCATATAACCTGCAACTCAGTTGTTGTCGAATAGTCTTTGTTTAAACAATGTTGTAGATGCGAACAGATAAGACCACTGCTGGATATACATCGTCGTGTACGGTTAATTGATCACTTAATTATTTTGCGTGTCCGTATAAAAGTTTCCAATTAAACTCTACTATTATTTTAATAGATAATTAAGCAATGCTCATTTAATTAATTGCAGGTAACTTTTTAAAATTGAAACGAACTGGAGGTGGGTAATTTACTTTATTCAAATGTGATGTGTCGGTAAAGTGGTTTTCTTTGTGTGCTATTATTATTTTGTTGTGCTTTATTGGAGTTTCGTGTTCATTAAGTGCACTCGCGGCGTTGATGGCTTAATCAAATAAAGTTTAAAGGGTTCGTTGGGTTTATTGAGCGGGGTGAGTATAGTTAACGATTGATTTATATGTGTGTTGCGAAGGACACAAGAGTTCGATGGTATCTGTAGATTTTGTCGCCAGGAAATGACGGCGAGGGGCGCTGGCCGCCTCTGCCTCTTGATGTGGTTTTATTGTAGTCGCGCGCCTGCGAGTCCGTGTTCTATCGCCGATACGATGCGCCCGCGCCGCCGCTGCCCTCACCTTAGAAAAGCGATATTTTAGCGACAGCCTACATGATTAATTTATAGCCTCGAACCAATATTCCTGAACATAAATCCGATTTAATGTGAAGATAAGATGATTTATAGAATCGTCATGAGGAAAGATCACTTTTGCGTGGATGTACGTAGGTACTTTAAGTTTAGTAATGTTTATGATTGTATATTACTTATATTGCAAGAATGGTATACAGTTGCGATAGTGTCTTTGTTTATCATATAATAAAGACATCTGAGGACATAAAAATACTTAAATAAAAATTAAGTCGATCTGATATCGTAAACTACTGTATTTATTACAATGTCAGTTTTATTGGCGCGCTATTTATAAACTTCCAGAGATTTAAGTACAATAAAGTATAGTTGGAATACTTTAGTGTTTGCTAGGAAGGTATGTACATTGCTCGTCGAAGCGATCCGTTTCATTTATTTTTTATTTTCTTACAATGTTGTTGACTCATTAAGTTTGATAAATAATGCTATATTCACCTTGCCTTACAAACCCATAACATTTTGTTTATTTGGGTCATAGAAAATAATTCCCAGTAAAATTTAAATTCTGTTTACTTTGATTGGATGTCAAACATTGTATTTTTAGGCTAACATTCATAGGTACCGCTAACAGTAACTAAGGGATTAGTTTAAAATTATAGCGGCGGTGGACGACGGGCCTGCAATTTGTCAGTTATCACTACAACGTCGTTAACCTAGATAATTATTGGCAAACGTTTCATAAAGGTGTCAGCTGTTTCGTAATATATTTAAAAAATAAATATAAATGATATCTACTTACAGATTAACTAATTATAAATTACAAAGTATGAATGTTTCACGCGCCGGATTGAATGAATTGACGTTTCACATTGTATTAGTTCTTTCGATTGCACCTTTAAATAAATAAAAAAAATGCACAGGTAAACTCGTTATTTAGAACTAACTTATTATTTCTCCAAGAGTTAATAAATAATAGGATAATTATTCCACATAACTAAGCCATAAACAACATATTCACGATTCTATTAAGTTCGTCCATAGTTCGCCTCAGAAATGTTAATGTAAACATAAGGTCTTCATTACCATTGTGCAACTTGGGTTCCAAACGATCTTGTGTCCCATTAATTTTTGTTTAATTTGTAATTTTCCCAGTAATTAAGACCAGCCTCGTCTGTTTAATGCAAATGAACCTATTCTCGATCATTAGTCTCTACACGTTCTACTAACGTTACTTTTCGTTAATTAATCCCGAGATCTAACGCCATGGTGCGGCCTGATACTTGATTATTATTCACACGCAACTAGACCTTTCAAATAAACTTTTTTGGTTTAGCTAGGTATGCTACATGGGTGTATAAAATAATAACCCCATGGTAAGGCAAGAAAGGCTGATTTTAGTTTGCTTTAATAATAATATTTGTTTACTTACGCTAAGATTACGCTTAACCTAATTTTATTCAGTCAATCTCGAAAGTTACTATTTTCAGTATTCAGCACTTATACCACTTTGACTCTCAAAAAGTATGGCAAGGGGCGAGCTGTCGCTCTATATGTACCGGTTGTGGTGCGATGAATTTGTTTCGGCTCTACATTTTCTAATGTTCTAGTTCATATCTCGGGTAATATTGACGGGAAACAATCAGAAGTACAAAGAAGTTCAGTGAACGGTGGATTGCACGTTTAACATTCCACGTTTTTAATAGGCATGAACACGTTTTGTACCCAACCTGCAATATTTGTCCAAGCAATACTCGAACGTAAGGGAAATTGTTTGAGAGCAATTTAAACTATTCCTGTGCTCTTAAAACACTACTACTAGTGTACAAGTTTAAAACTACGGATTGGTTTGGATTTTGGTAGGTTTGTCCCAGAGCTGTACATATTTTCCTGTGTGTAACTTATTATAGGTTTTTTGGTGGCTATGTAGAAGAATTCAATGTAAAATAAACAAAACAATCTCAAATGTCCAGCTCTTATTGTTTGTCACGAGCTGCCTTCAACATTAACGAGTGAGTACGTCTTGAACCGCTCGCGCACGCCACCCGCCGACTCGACATTATCAATAAAAGTTTCAACTCAATTTATCTTATCGCACGGTAGTATCGTGAGTAGTTTCCACAATGAACGACGTGCCGATATCAACCAATTTCTAATCAGAATGATCCACCTTGTTAATTAGATTCTGCGACGTGAAACGTGGCTAAAGTGTGACTACTTAAGGTTCAATATCAGGTGATCGATTTATGAAATGTATTTTTAATTTAATAACTTAATACGTCGATAGGTATAGGGAGGCACCGGTGCGCACGCTATCTGTCCCCCGATAACCACGTCTGTGCTGTCCATGCGCACCCAATCAAAGTACTTCATTAAAATCTTATCGACGCTAGATAAATCACCTAACGACTGCGATCGATTATTTGGATAATTAATGGTGGTTTCATAAAATATGTTGGATTCTTGTTCTCGTGGCACTGGTTTAGATGAGCGTGCGCCTGGGCAGCATTGTGTCGCCGGACGAACCCGGTATTAAAGCAATAATCCGTTGCGTTCCGGCTTCGAATTTTGAATTTTGACACATTTCCGTAGTAAAAGAATGAACTAATGATATTAGGTAGGTATATGGTCCGGCATGGTAGCTAGTAGGGATATGAGATTCGTGGGTCCAGATTCTGCGACAGAATGATAGTTCATACACGTGAAACATTTCAAGTCAATTCAAAGAAGCATCTCAAGGAAGTAATCTCGAAATTTTCTTTAGTCAGAGTCGTACGTATCGTATTTTACGCTTCATATCGCGCATATTATCTTTATTGGTCAACATATATTACGTTTGAATGCAGCTTCCTAATCTTAAAGCTTCTAGTGTAACATGACACTGATCATCACTTACGGGTTTAGTGCTAATATAATTTTATTATCGTTAGAGTTATTGTCCGATGGGGTGAAATGCAATACTTTAGCGGCTAGCACGTAGAGCAGTCGCGTGCAGCGGTGAGCCGCCGCTCAGAGGCCCGAGATCCGCATCACTCCAGGAATAAATGCTATCCTACGATGGTATCGGCGGCGCCCGCGCCACCCCATTAATCTACATCAGCACGCGCTCGCTACCAGATTAATGAACCAGATAACCCTTAAATACGACTACAGATGTCTGTTTCTTTAACAGCAACCGAGAGAAAAGTATGTATACGTGGCTCGGTGACAATAATTGATGAATTAAACGGATTCGACGCTTTTATGAATGTTAACGATAACGCCCGATCGGTTCGTCGATGCGGCCGATACGCCGCACGTAATTAGAATGAATGGTTGAAGAGTTTCGGCTGAAATTGATCACTCCGTGTGGAATCCACGTTAAGTAGCGGCTGTTGGGTGGTTAATGCTGTTCACCTCGTTATAAAGATGTCGTATGCGCGTGTAGTCATCACCGCCGCATGTTTATGCTATCTTATTTACAAGACGTAACTTTACATTAGTTTTCATTTGTTTACAGCTTTCTAAATTCGAGATCTGATTTTATAAAGTCGAAGACTCGTTGGAATCACGTGTATCTATTTATATTCGTAGTTGATGTGATTTATCAAAGCCTAAACAGATAATATCTTAAAACCTGTAGTGACAGGGAAAAGTAAAGAAAATATATTAATTATGGATCAGATATCACTGTTTTGGTGATGGATGTCAGCTAATATCGATTGTTATCATTTAAATGTGTGTGCACTTGTGAAATTGAGATTGCAGATAGCTGGCCAGTGGCCGGGCGGGCGTGTGAGGGCCTCGCGATAACCGTTCGAGTGACCTTAATTGTTTCAATTGAAAGACTACTTTTCACACAGCGACGGTAATTGTTAATTGATTTTACAGATGTTCAATTTATTTCATTTAGGCCGGTGTAGTTACTTATTACACTTTCATTTCCTGTTGAAAGTTCATAGACATTATGTATGTCGGCTCGGCTGAATCCTGAAAAAGCTACGTTTACAAGAGGCGAGTGGCGTACTCGAGCAGTCAGTATTGACACATGGTTTTGACGTCTGTCTGTACGCGTAGACATAATATTTTAACTGATGGCTCGAGCGTGGAGCGGTTGGGGACCTGTGTACGTACACACCCATTCAATAGTAAAAGGAAATAAAGGAAGTGTTAGCAATCGATAAATATTAATAATATAGATTTATCACTTAATTCCTTTTATTTGGCAGCCTCAAGTTTTATCTCACATCTAGAATAAAATCGATAAGCGTTATTGTGTGAGTAATTAAGGCGGTGTCACAAGTTAGGCCGTTAATCTTATAGATCGCTATCGCAGATGATCGCGTGTTGGCCCTCGCCCGGAGTCGGTATAGTGCAAACATTGCGGAGCCGCCGCGAGACTCGATCGAGACTGAATAATGATCGCCTGCGCCATTACACAATATGACTTCTTTAAAATGTCATATTATACACGTAAAGAACACATACCTACAACACGCTAATGCGTTATTCGTGTAAAAGCTTTTTCAACGCCAATACTAAAATGATTTATTTTAAAACTGTTCGAATTCACACAGCGTGTTTATTTTTGTCGCATCAACACAGATTTTACCGTCTGCCCGACAGATTATCTTCTCTTTGGGACATTAACAAAGGTATTTATTTTCTTTTGCGTAGTTTAGCCAGATTAATAAGAGATTTTCTTTCGGTTTTCGCTTTGATGATAGTGTGCCTAAAAGTTTTTTTACTTGTATAAATTTGAAATAACTACAGAGGCATCTTAGAAATTCTATAGTAGAGACTTTAATGTTAGTATTTAGGCTTTGCTATTTTTAAAGACTTTCATAAAATTTCCATTTATCGCGTTAATATCTATGTATAGTCACAATGGAACAATTACTATGGTCCAGAAATACGATCGAGTCATTCAACTACCTAATCTGACATAGGTATTAAATTATAAGGTGATTTTATTGTAATTCAAGTTTATAATCCGTAATCAAAGTACGATATATTACGTTTGATGCGTCGATATTACAGCAGGCGTGCGCGAATCGCACTGCGGCGTTCCGTCTTTTACACCGACCATATTTACTTTTCAACCGTACTAACAGATAAAAGTGTCATAATATTTATACCATAACTTAGCTTTCTTATGACCCACCGTCGTAAAGTTAAGCGCGCTTTCTATACAGACAAATGCAGGAACAATATGAGAGCTGACCGTCAGTAATAAGGTTTAATTTAGTGGGATGTGAACGGCCGAGATGTCCCCGGTTATCCAGAGCACAGTGCGGTCATTCGATAATGTTTCTAGTTGGTTTGCAATAAATATGAGAGTCCGAGTGTTCGGGGCGCGGCCGGTGATGTTCGCTGGGATGACGGTATGGACTATCTAATTTTATTACCAATATATTGTCATTAAGTCGATACTGATCTTGTTATACGCACAATGAGAGGTGCACCACGGGCCACGGGCCGGCCTCTGCTTGATACAATTTATATTCAAATCACATTCGCTTAAGGTCTCAAGAAATTTCTCACTCGTCGGATTTTCAGGTAATCTCATATTGATGGTGTCATCGACTGGCCACATGTCAAAACCTTACATACCTACACATACGAACAAGATTATTATTATAGTCAGTAACCCTTGATCATGATCCTAATGATTGAAATGAAATAATGATTCAATTGCTTGAAACGGGATACAAGAGATCCTAAATTAGTATTATATCAGCGTATTCCACCATAGCATGGTATGCTCTAATTCCTAATTGATAACGTTAATAACCTAAGCGTACTTAATGTAACAATCAAGGTTAAGGTTACAAATAATTTAATTATAACAGTATTAGCGTTCGATTTTCTATAAATTCCATAAATACATCTACCTGCCTAAGATAAATTAAATAATTAAAATAAACCGTGCAATTACATGAGATAGTTAGCTGCATGTACCTAAGTATGGAGTGGATTTGTATCCGTCTGATACCGTTGATATCGATATGTCACGCAGCGAGTCACAATACGGATTATTTGATACACAACATTAATTAGTTAATCTGTAAGCAATGTGCTGATTGAGTGTGTGGTGTCATTCAAGATTATGGTGGCGTGATCCCGTGGCTGGGGACGGTGCGGGGCCCGCCGCACCGCCTGGGAGGCGCGCGGCTTCTCACGGGTATTTGAGCCAGAACTGGCCCATACTACTGGCCTATACAAATAAAAAATCACCTTGTGTACAGTTCACGTCGCGCTGTTGACCGCCCATATAAACTGACCGTATTTACTGTGTAACCGCTCATCCTCCATTTAACGTTGAGCTACTTTGGTAACGTCTAAATTAGTGAAGTGAGAAAAGCTAACGCTCGTAACCGTATTCGATCGGCGGTAAATCGTTTCGATAATATCTTTTTTGACTGCACTCCCATCACATATTGTGTGTTTATTCACTCCCGTCGCCGTAAAGGGAAACTTGGACCCGTTATTACATCCTAATTTTGTCAATGCTTGCCTATAGGATAAAAATTTGTCGACTCGAAATAGGCTTACTTTCTCATATTTCGTTAAGGTTATGATGCTGAGCCTTTGTTGTTATAAATTTGTTGACACAAACCGTAAATAAATTCAACGGCTTTGGATATAGGTAATACAAGTATGAGGCGTTCTTATCTGAGAATTCTTCGTAAAGAACATGTTCGATGGTTATAAACCTTCCTTTTGGATCGCTTTTTTATCAAGTAACATATCTAATAGACAACTACATTTATCAATGTTGATATAAAAACAAGATTAAACAACGTCAACACTTCTCACGGGAGGGCATCAGAAATCGATCACTGCTGTCGATAGTTCCCACCGCCGGATTGCACCATCATGGATTAACCAAACAAGCAAGCGTTAATCCCTTCTCATGTGAAATCTGGTGAAAAGACTCGGAGTAATTAATGTTATTATTAATATAGACGCGGCTCGGTCCGGCGAACTCGAATGGCCGACTCGCCGCGGTGGTCCGCCCGAGCCCGGCAGCCCCGATGGATGTGCCCACTTCATCATGTTAATAACGTTCAGCAGACTCACTCGGCTTACGCGCTCCTAGATTAAACGGCTCATTACACGCTATCTTTAGGCTAAATATTAATTGAGACATTCCGAACTACTGTCAACATATCGATATAGCGAAACAAATGAACTGCGATAAATAACCTCCAACAGGTTTATGCTCTGACGATTAAGGAAGCGACCGTCATTATACTCGTCGAGGATTTTGGTGAAGACCGAACCATAAGGAACCGCGCAATCAGTCGGATCGCCATTCTTTCTGTTAATCGCATTATAAATTGACGTAGCGGTCGCTGCACCGAGCCTTTGTCGGCGTCGTAACGGATGACTGAAGAATTTATTTTTCAAAATAATGATTACAAATTTAATCTCGGTGTCTATAATTAGTCTACTGCTTATGGGGTTCGTAACCGAGCCGGTCGATAAATGAGTTTATGTAAGTGTCATTTGCATTATTATAGACTCTTTATTAACTCCCGTGGTAACTTATTATACGAGAAAAAATATGGAGACTTGTATCTATCTATCCGTTGGTTGTAGAGACGAGAGCATACTTTATAAGAGCAATTAATGAAACTTGATAGATTGTTTGGTACAATACAGTATCTTAAACTGCAAATTATTTCTAAGTAGCAGATTAACAGTTTATGCTTGAATTTCCGATTTATATTCTATTTCAAGTGGCAATATTGAGAGCGATAAATAAATATCAGTTGAACGCTAACCGATATTTCGTTTGGTATTGTTAATGATTGCTGGCAAAAACGCTGTTGTCAGTGTAGTGTTACGGAAATTTTATAAGGGCGGCGTATTTCATGAACGTGATTGCAAACAAATCATTGGACAGGTAGAGCTAGAGGGTTACAGGTGTCTTTTCCTGTTAATAAGTTTAAAACTATAGTTAAAACTAAACTCTGTCAAAAGGCCTATCACAAAATCTCGGATTACTTGGAAGATAAATCAGCTTGGGACTGATCGCTCAAATACACTTTGTTAATAACAGTGTCATGTTAAAGTGTAGCGTGTCTTGCCTTGCTTATTTCGGAAGGCAGCACACTGGAGCTATTTACCAAATTACATTGTATTAAAATAAGTAAATGGCGATTAAAAAAAAAACAATGTAAAAAAGACAAGCCCGCTGAGTTTCTTGCCGGATCTTCCCAGTCGAGGTCGCGTTTCCGATCCGGCAGTAGAATTTAAGGTGGGGACATGAGCTGGAAATTTTGGCTGAATGGGTGGAGCTAACGCATTGCGCCCCGCGCACCCCGCGCTCCCCGCGCCAGCTCTGACAGCGCGCGTTTATTGCGTCGCTTGTATTCTTATTTCAAGCCAAGCCGAAAATTATCACAACGTAATACGACTGCAAATAAGTTCATAATTTCGCCCTGAAGTGCTAATCATAAATAGCTCAGTAGAAAAGTCTTGGATATTATTCCGAAAGACGATGACGATGACGAAGGTTCGAATCCTGTAGTTTTTTTTCTTAATATTTTCTAATTATTGTAGGCACGATCTTTTTATTTTAATTTTTTTTTAATTAAATCTAATAATTTATTTATTTATTCATAAACTAAAGTCTAAAATCGATCACATAGGGCAAATAATGCAGGAAAGAAAACTATCTACGATACGATACGAGTGCGAATCCCACAGCATAATATTATACAGAGTGGTGACGACATTACGTCAATAAATTTAAATACGGTCCCTACTAGTCAATCACAATTTGTGTTGCAAAAGACTCGAGTCTTTTAGGCTTATTATTAGGGCTCGAGCCTTTTTATGAAAGCTCGAAGGCTAAAGAACTCATTAGCCCCGAGCCTTCGCGGCGAAGAGGAGGCTCTCGGAAATAAAGCCTTTATTTTGAAGCGCTTTCTAAAGAGGCTTTGAGCCCTTTTTGATTTTAGCCCTTTGTGACCATTCTTGACTATACTTGAATATGCATGACTATTCTCAAGAATTGACCAGTACTGACCATCCTTGACTATTTGACCATTTTTTACTATTTTGACCATTATTTACTATTTTTGACCATTATTTACTATTTTTGACCATTATTGACTATTTTGGCCATTTTTGACCAATGTTGACTATTTTTAGCCATTTTTGACTATTCTCAACTACTTATTAGTGACTACTATTGATCATTTTTGACTATTTTGACCATTATTGACTATTTTTGACCATTGTTGAGTGTTTTAGACCATTATTGACTATTTTGACTATTGGTGACTGTTTTTGGCCATTTTTGACCAATGTTGACTATTTTTAGCCATTGTTGACTATTCTCAACTATTGTTGACTACTATTGATCATTTTGACTATTTTGACCATTATTGACTATTTTGACTGTTTTTGGCCATTTTTGACCAATGTTGACTATTTTTAGCCATTGTTGACTATTCTCAACTATTAGTGACTACTATTGATCATTTTTGACTATATTGATCATTATTGAATATTTTTGACCAATGTTGAGTGTTTTTGACTATTTTGACTATTGTTGACTGTTTTTGGCCATTTTTGACCAATTTTGACTATTTTTAGCCATTGTTGACTATTCTCAACTATTGTTCACTACTATTGATCATTTTTGTCTATTTTGACGATTATTGACTATTTTGACTGTTTTTGGCCATTTTTGACCAATGTTGACTATTTTTAGCTATTGTTGACTATTCTCAACTATTAATGACTACTATTTATCATTTTTATCTAGTCAAGAATGGTAAAAAATAGTCAATAATGGTCAAAATAGTCAAAATGATCAATAGTAGTCAACAATAGTTGAGAATAGTCAACAATGGTAAAAAATAGTCAACAATGGTCAAAAACCCTCAACAATGGTCAAAAATAGTCAAAAATGATCAATAGTAGTCAACAATAGTTGAGAATAGTCAACAATGGCTAAAAATAGTCAAAATTGGTCAAAAATGGCCAAAAACAGTCAACAATAGTCAAAATAGTCAAAAACACTCAACATTGGTCAAAAATATTCAATAATGATCAATATAGTCAAAAATGATCAATAGTAGTCACTAATAGTTGAGAATAGTCAACAATGGCTAAAAATAGTCAACATTGGTCAAAAATGGCCAAAAACAGTCAACAATAGTCAAAATAGTCAAAAACACTCAACATTGGTCAAAAATATTCAATAATGATCAATATAGTCAAAAATGATCAATAGTAGTCACTAATAGTTGAGAATAGTCAACAATGGTAAAAAATAGTCAACAATGGTCAAAAACCCTCAACAATGGTCAAAAATAGTCAAAAATGATCAATAGTAGTCAACAATAGTTGAGAATAGTCAACAATGGCTAAAAATAGTCAAAATTGGTCAAAAATGGCCAAAAACAGTCAACAATAGTCAAAATAGTCAAAAACACTCAACATTGGTCAAAAATATTCAATAATGATCAATATAGTCAAAAATGATCAATAGTAGTCACTAATAGTTGAGAATAGTCAACAATGGCTAAAAATAGTCAACATTGGTCAAAAATGGCCAAAAACAGTCAACAATAGTCAAAATAGTCAAAAACACTCAACATTGGTCAAAAATATTCAATAATGATCAATATAGTCAAAAATGATCAATAGTAGTCACTAATAGTTGAGAATAGTCAACAATGGTAAAAAATAGTCAACAATGGTCAAAAACCCTCAACAATGGTCAAAAATAGTCAAAAATGATCAATAGTGTAGTCAACAATAGTTGAGAATAGTCAACAATGGCTAAAAATAGTCAAAATTGGTCAAAAATTCCCAAAAACAGTCAACAATAGTCAAAATAGTCAATAATGGTCAAAAATAGTAAATAATGATCAATATAGTCAAAAATGATCAATAGTAGTCACTAATAGTTGAGAATAGTCAACAATGGCTAAAAATAGTCAACATTGGTCAAAAATGGCCAAAAACAGTCAACAATAGTCAAAATAGTCAAAAACACTCAACATTGGTCAAAAATATTCAATAATGATCAATATAGTCAAAAATGATCAATAGTAGTCACTAATAGTTGAGAATAGTCAACAATGGTAAAAAATAGTCAACAATGGTCAAAAACCCTCAACAATGGTCAAAAATAGTCAAAAATGATCAATAGTAGTCAACAATAGTTGAGAATAGTCAACAATGGCTAAAAATAGTCAAAATTGGTCAAAAATTCCCAAAAACAGTCAACAATAGTCAAAATAGTCAATAATGGTCAAAAATAGTAAATAATGGTCAAAATAGTCAAAAATGATCAATAGTAGTCAACAATAGTTGAGAATAGTCAACAATGGTAAAAAATAGTCAACAATGGTCAAAAACACTCAACAATGGTCAAAAATAGTCAAAAATGATCAATAGTAGTCAATAATAGTTGAGAATGGTCAAAAATGGCTAAAAATAGTCAACATTGGTCAAAAATTGACAAAAATGGCCAAAAACAGTCAACAATAGTCAATAATGGTCAAAATAGTCAAAAATGATCAATAGTAGTCAACAATAGTTGAGAATAGTCAACAATGGTAAAAAATAGTCAACAATGGTCAAAAACCCTCAACAATGGTCAAAAATAGTCAAAAATGATCAATAGTAGTCAACAATAGTTGAGAATAGTCAACAATGGCTAAAAATAGTCAAAATTGGTCAAAAATTCCCAAAAACAGTCAACAATAGTCAAAATAGTCAATAATGGTCAAAAATAGTAAATAATGGTCAAAATAGTCAAAAATGATCAATAGTAGTCAACAATAGTTGAGAATAGTCAACAATGGTAAAAAATAGTCAACAATGGTCAAAAACACTCAACAATGGTCAAAAATAGTCAAAAATGATCAATAGTAGTCAATAATAGTTGAGAATGGTCAAAAATGGCTAAAAATAGTCAACATCGGTCAAAAATTGACAAAAATGGCCAAAAACAGTCAACAATAGTCAATAATGGTCAAAATAGTCAAAAATGATCAATAGTAGTCAACAATAGTTGAGAATAGTCAACAATGGCTAAAAATAGTCAACATTGGTCAAAAATTCCCAAAAACAGTCAACAATAGTCAAAATAGTCAATAATGGTCAAAAATAGTAAATAATGGTCAAAATAGTCAAAAATGATCAATAGTAGTCAACAATAGTTGAGAATAGTCAACAATGGTAAAAAATAGTCAACAATGGTCAAAAACACTCAACAATGGTCAAAAATAGTCAAAAATGATCAATAGTAGTCAATAATAGTTGAGAATGGTCAAAAATGGCTAAAAATAGTCAACATTGGTCAAAAATTGACAAAAATGGCCAAAAACAGTCAACAATAGTCAATAATGGTCAAAATAGTTAAAAATGATCAATAGTAGTCAACAATAGTTGAGAATAGTCAACAATGGCTAAAAATAGTCAACATTGGTCAAAAATTCCCAAAAACAGTCAACAATAGTCAAAATAGTCAATAATGGTCAAACATAGTAAATAATGGTCAAAATAGTAAATAATGGTCAAATAGTCAAGGATGGTCAATACTGGTCAACAATTGTTGAGAATAGTCATGCATATTCAAGTATAGTCAAGAATGGTCACAAAGGGCTAAAATCAAAAAGGGCTCAAAGCCTCTTTAGAAAGCGCTTCAAAATAAAGGCTTTATTTCCGAGAGCCTCCTCTTCGCCGCGAAGGCTCGGGGCTAATTAGTTCTTTAGCCTCCGAGGTTTCATAAAAAGGCTCGAGCCCTAATAATAAGCCTAAAAGACTCGTTGAGTCTTTTGCAACACAACCTGCAACACAACCTCTGACCACCTGGGTGATCAAAGTGGAATATTGCATTTTTTAATGTTTTCTAATGTGATATTTTTAACCGACTTCAAACTTTTTTGAAGTCGGTTTCTCAATTCGACTGTATTTTTTTTATGTTTATTACCTCAGAACTTGCGACTGGGTGAACAGATTTTGAAAATACTTTTTTTTATTTTGAAGTTAGACATCTTGATAAAACAGAGAGAATTACATACGACGCGGGTTCAAATCCAACCATATTTAGTTATTTAAATATATTTGGATTTATTATAGTAATGGTATTTTTCAATGGTGCAGAATTTATCAGAATATTTACACAAAATTATTATTTTTTAATGCATATAATTTATGTATTTATTCCTCATAGAACTATAGCACAAAATGTATATCATAGGGCTAGTGAATAATTTCATCCACATTCGCAATGTCTCATTAGCGTAGTGGTAAAGCATTAGCAATTATTCCATGAGTTCGTACCTCACCTTCGGCAATTCTATGTAATAATTTTTTGGTGATAATATTGTTCTTATTTGTAATAATATTGTTTTTTTCTATTTATTACATGTTTTATTACATTTTAATCATTTTATAAATTATTTGGATTGACAAACTAATACGCCAACTGAATGGTCCCAAACTAAGCAACGCTTGTACTATGGGTACCGTAATGGCCTGGAGACGATCCCCGTAATCCTGGGATCAGGAAAAATAACGCATAAGTCAGTTTCTAAAATTTTCATTTGGCGGGAATCGAACCCGCAACCACGCAAGCAGTGAGCCGAACAGCCTACGTCAAACCTCTTTACGAAGCAGGCGTCAATTTTTCAATGCATGACGAAGTATATAGTTCATAATTTCGCCGATTCAAGTAATATGTAAATAGCTCAGTGAGTCAATGTGTACGCGCGACAGTATGTAGGATCGAATCCTAGTTTTATATTTTGGTTTTTTTTTTTCATGTTATTCAATTTTTTTATTATTTTAGGCAATTGTATTTGTATCCAATTGTATTTTTTTTATATAATAACAAAGAATTGTAATTTATGTTCTAAATTACAACTCTTTATCACAACTACTTAGGTACAAAGGCGTATAAATGCGCACAAATATAAAATCTAACAAATGCTAGCTATCTACAAAATATTCTAAACCACTGCAATATTTTTACGTATTTATTTATAAAAAAGAGATACACGATAATTGAAGCGACTGGAGCGTAGAAAAGTGACACAACCTCCCCGTCCAACAGTCATCGCGGTACTGCCGCCCGTCGCCCCTCGCACCGGATCCGCCCACTTTGTTGGCGAATATTTGGAAAATCATGAATTGTGACGTGAAAAACGATTGCATCGCAAAATCAAGCTTACATTTTTTAGGTATTATCTTTCTCCATCTTTTGGTGAAAAAACTATTTAAAAATTCCCAGCCGTTTGGAAGAAGATAGAAATTTAAATTTGAAAATTTCTACATTTTGGTAATTTTTTTCACATAGTAAAAGAGCATTTTTCACATTTTTCAAACTTGTTTTTTAAAGAAGAGGGTATAATTTTTACTCCACTCGTCTAAGAGGAGATAGCCTCCAAACATGCCTCGTTAGCTGCTCGTTAACTGCCGGCCGGGAAGCGGAGTCTTAAGGAAAAAATGTAAAACGCAATTTGTAAGTGTCCCCGTAGGCCTAAACAAAATAAACGCTTTGACTTTGACTTTGACTTTGACTCTGGTTTAATATCGGATGGTGTAATGTTTTGATGAAACCAGAAATGTATATTACTAGCTGAGGAGCTAAGTAGAGATGCAGAGATTGCCAATTAATCCCACCATCTACCCTTAGTAGAGTTATCCGATTTTTCTCCAAGAAATCGTGGCGGCTCTATCCGGGACAGTATAATGCGCGTTACCACGCAATGCTTTCGTGTGCTCGCGGCATTACTCAAACCTCATTTAGACCTAACTACGTTGCATTGAAAGGAGCAATTTTATTGTACTCTATTGATTCTGTTGACAGCCAGACGAGGCCTGCGCGTCCAGCTGCAACTAGTTTATTTATTCTGTCATGGCAGCTCATTAAGACGATACAAGAAAAAAATGAATTTTAGTTTCGGGGTGTGGCTAGCGTCGCGTGAGCTGCCGAAGGATATATCCCTCTCGCTTAGCTAGGACAGAACAGCTATGGAGTAGACTATAGTATAGTTATTTTTTGAAGGAACAATATTGTTTAATTCGTACAATTAAAATAATATGTCCCAGTGCACCTTTTAAAATAGATGAAATGGATGAAAATATTCAAATATATTTTTTTCGTTTTATATGGGATTTTTATGTCGAGTGTATTTGAAAAAAATAATTTAATTTCTATGTTGTTTTTATTGCTGAAGACAAAGTAAGTCAAAAGAAGACAAACGATACCTACAATATGCTGATAGATACGTATAACAATATTTCGATCGTATAATAGCCTATAACCAGCGGACGATCCAGACGCGTCCAACGATATCTCATTAGTCAAATTATTATGATATAAAAATAGTTTGGACGTTATACGGGAGCAGCTGAACATACATACATATCGGTCAAAATCATAACCCTCCGCCCACCGTAGTCGGGTAAAAATGTACATACTCTGTGTCAGTGACTGACTGCCGGATATGAGTATCTTTTTCATGTTTCGTAGGCAAAGGAATACTTTGGTACTTAACTTCGATGCCGATCATGAAGTCATCAGCGGTGTCATAATATTTTTTTTTACCATATTTAATTTATATTTGTAACAAATGAAATACACTAGACTTCGTTGTACACAGTGTTTAATCATCCACCACATAAAATAACAATAATCCAATAACGTGGGTGCACAGAATCTAACGATATTGATATGAAATCACAATAAAACCGACATAGCAACAAGACGCGGCCTGCACGGGAAGACCTCTCTTACTAACTCTGCCCCGCGCGGGGGCGCTCGCGTTCAATGGCGCGTCGGTAGACGCGCTGTGATTGGTTTTCGCGCGCAAGGCGCGAAATATGAAATGGTATGTGGAGGTGTCATAGATCTGCATTTGAATTTTTGCCGCGCATCCGTTACATATTTTAATTTAATTTTCAGTTTTTATAAATTTTATTGATTTAACCATGCATTTATTTTTTGTTTATCTTTTTATCTTTATTTTTTTATCTATCAAAATCACCCTTAGACTGGTTACCGCCACAGGTGACAAGAGGGCTGGCTCTTTCCGTGCTCAAAAAATTCGCTTGACAACAGGAACAGCTTGAATACAGGGAGGACATGCAGCCAGTATCCCACGCGGACGGTATTTGTTTAATTAGGGGTAGGTTTTTATTTTATTGTATTTTATTTTAATTTATGTTATATTATATTGTATTTTAATGATAAAACATGAAAAATAAAAATAAATATATATTTTTTTAAAATTTAATTTTACTTTTATTTATTGTTTTATATTTATTGTGAAATTATAATAATTTTAATAATCAATATTGGACTATGTCTGAAACAAATACATTGAATTGAATAATTTAAATACAAAAATTATCACATTAACTCGTTAAATCACGGTTTACACCCGCTAGAACGAAAAAGATCCTAACATGGTAGGTAGGACCTGAGGGTTGGCCAGTTAATTACTTAAAATACACTATATTTATTTCAAGAAAACATTCATAAGATCTGAAGGCGTCGGACTCGCACATAAAGGGTTCCGTACCACCGTAGAATAAACACATCAAAAATATCAAGTTTGAGACTTGATATTTATTTTTAAATGTTATTATATTTTTAGTATTTGTTCTGCACCGGCAACAGAAATACACATTCAGTGAAAATTTCAACTCTCTACCTGTTACGGTTCGTGAGATACAGCCCGCGCTGACAGACGGACAGACAGACAGACGGAGAGCGTAGGCCTAGTAATAGGGTCCCGTTAGCACCCTTTGGAACCCTAAAAAGTAGCCTATGTTCTCCGCCAAGACCCAGTCTATCTCCATACCAAAATTCATCAACATTGGTTCAGCGGTTTAGC